>CM048647.1:45448160-46652160 GCA_026413185.1 Pueraria montana var. lobata
ATTATTGCTCAATTGAAAGAAGGATACATTAAAGGAGATAGAACAAAGCATATTCTACCAAAATTCTTTTTCACTCATGATCTCCAAAAGAATAGTGACATAAATGTTCAACAAGTTCGTTCGTGTGAGAATCTAGCAGATCTCTTTACAAAGTAATTTCCAATTAAGACTTTTGAGAAACTGGCCCACCAGATTGGACTTCGTCGTCTTAAAGATGATTGTCTACATAAGGGGGAGAAATAAATACGTTCTGCATTCTTTTTTCCTTCGTCGTGGTTTTGTCCCATTGGGTTTTCCTGGCAAGGTTTTTAATGGGGGCAGGTGATAACATATTGAAGGATGATGTACTCTTTTTCCTTCACTAGGTTTTTATCCCATAGGGTTTTTCCTAGTAAAGTTTTAATGAAGCACATTCTTAAATAATGGACATCCAAAGGGGAGTGTTATGAATAATTTATTTGTGGTTGTCCATATCTTTTTGTATTATCTTTTATGATCTTGTCTTATTTCTATTTATCTTTTGTAACTTCACAGTTATCTCTTGTATCTATAAATGTGACAACTCCTCTTGGAAAGAATACACACAAATCATATTCTCTCTAAACTTTTGCCTTCTCTTCTTATCTACTCTCTACTGCTCCGAGTTATATTTTATTTAACAATATTATTATTGTTTTAAGAGCAAATTATAGTGACACACCTTGAATTTTACCCGAATTACACTTGCACTCCCTCTGTTTGAAACATTTCTTTGGCCCCCCTATTTTAACGGCTTCAAGTTCCGTTTTGTATTTAAAATTGAATTTTATTAATATTTAGACTTTTTTTTTATTGAAACCCCAAAAGTACCCTTTAGTTAAGTGAAGCAAACAGAGCATCATCCCTTCTTTTTCCAAAAGCTCGTGCTAGGGTTGTGAGTTTCTCTAAACTCTTTCATGTTTTCTGGGATTTAGGTTTGTAACAGTTGGTGCTCGCATGTTCGACTGGGGTTTCATAGTATTGCGCTATTGATGACTGGGGGTTTGTGTAGTGCTCACATGTTCAATTCGAGTTCATGGAGTCTAATTTCAGAACACAACAACTGATTCAGATGGAGGCTTTAACCTGCATAGGTAATTGAAAGTTGATTGAGTGCAATGAACCTCTTTTTTAGGAGTAACAAGGTTTGCTTTAAGGTCATTGGGATTCTGCGTTGCTAAATGAACATCATTTAGGCTTGAGTGGTTGTCAATGACCGAGGAACTATCTACAAGAATAAATCCTTTGAAAGGTTCTACTTGAGTCAATCAACTATGTTTTGTGTTAATTTCCTTCCCATTTGTATTGGTTGAGTTACCATGAAAGTTCCAAATCTTGTTGTTTTTATTTGTTCCATTGTCTGGAATTGGCTTTTTGAATTTCTTCCAAGAGGACCTAAGAAAAATATGATACTTCTATTCTTTTCTGAAATTAGGCATGACTTCGTGGATGAAGGAATGTAACAAAAAAAATTACAACAACAACACCAGAACACAAAAAATTCAGTTAAAGCTTCAGTAATGGGGACATATCAAACGAAGAAGAATGGGAAATTTTTGGATTAATTTTTTTTTAAATATCACATGCCTAACATTTTAAACAGAATTAACACCATTTGATGAAGAAGGGGTGCAACTGTAACAAGAAACAAAAAAGTTAGGGGGTTTTCTGTAGGGTGAAAAAAAGGAATGGGGAGCATGTGTAATTCGAATAAAACTCAGGGAGTGTTATTGTAATTTGGTCTTGTTTTAAAGGTAATGTTAATTTGTACAATATGAATTAATGGTACATGTAATCATCTAAAACGTTAATTTGTAAAGGTATACTTCAATCATAATTGGTGGTAACATTTTTAAATTTAAATTTATGTGCATTCTTTTATGCTTGTCAATTTACATGCTTGTCCTTGAAAATTTTGGGAGGGAAAATTTTTTGGCTTGTATATATTAATTTAAGTAATAAAGGAAGGAGAAAGGATCCGATGACCTCATCCGATCCAATCTGATTATAAATTGGATTGGTTTAGATTAGATTGCAAACTTAAATTAGCAAAATTTGATCCAAACTAAACCAATTAAAATTAATAAGATTGGATAAAAAAAAATGGGGTAAATACCCATTTTGGTCCCTAAAAGTGTGTAACGCTGACAAATTGGTCCTTGAAAGATGAAAAATTCAAATTTAGTCCCTGAATGTGCAAAAAGTGTGACAAATTGGTCATGCCATTAACTCATCTCTGTTAACCTTAACTGATGTGCCTATGTGGCACCTCTGGTGATGATGTGGCAGCTGACCGTTGCCATGTGTCTAGAAGTTGAACTTAACAACTTACTGTCATTTTAGTCCCTAAATTTAACCACTTACTAACATTTTGGTCCCTGAACTTAACCATGTACTGTCATTTTGGTCCCTGAAAGCACTTTCAAATTTTCAATTAAGTTCTATGTTGCATGTAAATTATTACCAATTCTTTATCCCTCACTTCCATTCTTTATCCCTCATATTTTCCACTTTCCTGTTATCAATTCTATCATTTAAATTATACTAATATATGGGTGATCACATAGCAGTAGTTAGCGGCTAAATCCAGGACATTGCTAACAAGATTCTATAAGGTTCCAAACCATATCTTCTATCCAAATCAATCTATTATCTTATATGCTATTAATATGTGTAGAATGTTAGATTAATTATTTAATTAATCTATTTTATGTAATAACATTAATCACGAAAAGATAGTTAAAAAAACTTGATAATCACGAAAAGGAGAAAAATGAAAGTGTTAGAACCATTTGCTTACAAACCCTTTCGATGGGACAAGTGTAGTACATCTTACCCTTGGTTTTTTCAGTCTTTGTAGTTTTAGCATCGTTGTTCAAGGGTTGGGTATTAGAGGACTTGAGTGGACATGACCCTTTGGTGGCACACAAAGCATGTGTCATTTTTCATTCTTTTGATCACGTTTGGAGTGTAGAGTATAAAAAGATTTAAGGATGAAAGAGGTGTAAGTGGGAGGGGTGGCATAGGATCCACGCGATTGTTTGGCACATAATCGATGATCAAAGTAAAATGATCAATTAGATCAGAAAATGTAAACAACAAAAGTTATGATTTTCATGAACTACTACTGCAAGGTACATATAGATATCAAAGAATTTTAAATGTAGTGGTTACTTGAGAGTGTTGTTATTCGAACATTTTTAATTGAATAAAATGTAACTTCTTAAAGAAGTTAGACAACGTTTATTAAGGGAAAAAATAAATAGTTTTTAAAAATGTTTTTGTGTTATTTTCCTTAGCATTGATGTTTCAATTGAATAAATGACAAACTTTGCATGCAGATGATGAAGGTGAAAGTCAAGATGAACTACAAAGTGTGGAAGAGGAAGGTGAAAAATATGAGGGATATGGAATGGAAGTAAGGGGATATAGTGATGACTATGCTAATAATTTACATGCAGCGTGAGACTTAATTAAAAATTCAAAAGTACTCCTTCCGGTCCTTTTTATAAGAAACAAAATGGTGTTATTTTTTGGTCCTAATTATAAGAAACATAGACCCACTTTAAGATGTATTAATTGCTAGTTTTCTTTTTTAACTTTCATCTTGTGAAATCCATTAATGAGACATCTACTCATTTCTAATGCATTTATTGGTCTATTAACAATACAAATTACACTTATTGGTGGAGGAGCAGTGTCATTAATGTAACATCTACTTAAACCAATCAATTTAAGGAGTACTTTTGGAATGAAATTAAAATTTATGGCATTATTAATTATAACTAACTAATTTAACTATTTTTTATTAGTCTTGACGATTTAGTTATTTGTTTCTTATATAAAGGACCAGAGGGTGTACTTTCAAAGACCAAAATGACATTACGTGACTAAGTTCAGGGACCAAAATTAAGTGATTAAGTTCAAGGACTAAAATAACAAAAGTTGTTAAGTTCAACTTTTAGACACATGGATGATACGTGACAACCATGTAGATGAAACGTGGTTAGCTGCCACATAGGCACATCTAATGGAGATGAGTTACAGATCAATTTGTTGTATTTTTTGCACATTCAGGACTAAATTCGAGGGACAATCTATCACACTTTCAAAAATCAAAATGAGTATTTACCAAAAAAAAAAAAAAAAAAATGCCAAATCCAATCCAACCCGTGTGTCCACTGTTGTTGGTCATGGACTTCCCGGCTGTGACGACAGACCAGTGAAATGGGTCTCACCGTCTTAGGAAAAAATAACTTTTTTTGTTTTTTGTTAGGTTTCTTTGTTCCCATGATTCTGATGCTTGTTGAGTTGTTGGGTTATCTTAACTTCAACATTTTGAGAAAATGAACAAGGCCATCTTCACCAGACTCTTCCACTCCACTCCTCTCTTGGAACGCAAATCCCGCACCTTTTGTGAATCCGTTAGTTCCTTGAACTGCACCTTGTTTGGTTCAACATGAATTCCACGTATTTTCCTAACACCCCTTTGATCGCAGAGATGCAACCATTACTCAAGAAGATTCAGAAGACTCCATGCCAAACAAACCCTGCTCCGCGATGTCAATGCCTACGCACAATTCATGTTTCAGGTTGGTCTCGCGTTTAGTCTTGTGCCCCGCAAATTAATTTTCAATTTATAAGTTTTATTAATTTTCAATTTATAAGTTTTATTGCCAATGTTCTATAGTGTAGCAGATGTAAGGCAGAGATACAAGTGATTGTGGTGTAATGATATTTTTCATCTTTAACTGCTTAGCATCAAATAGGGAAAATGAGCTACTGTTTAAGATTGATGTGGTGCCTCTCCTTCCACAATCATAAGCCTTCAATTCAGTGTTATAATATGGTTAGTTTGGTGGCAGAGGAATGGATAATGGGGTGTTTTGGGGGCTGGAGAATTCAATCAAGGGTCTTAACAATGGATGGTTCTAGAAGAATTTATTTTAAACTTGTGAAATTCTGCCAATCATTTATTTAGTTCTCTAGTCTCTACATTTTTCTTGAGCTTATTTACTTATTTTGTTTGCAGTTTTTGTTGATATTTTTGTTGTTGTCATATGAAAATACTGTTAGCTGTCTTAATACTTGGATTATCTCCATACTCAAGAAAGAGAACACTTGTGAATACCTTTTCCCTTCTTAAAATGTTTTTTTTTAATAAGCAAAAATTTGATTAAGTTGAGTGCACAAGGGGTACTCTAACCCTCAGAGTTCAAGAGGGAAGAAAAACATTAAAGCGACAGACAGCCAGCAGGATTGATACACCACTGTGAGAAATTATAGCGAGATTTGATAGCATCCAACAACTGCAGCAAATCCACTGAACCACCTTGAAACACCACATTCTTGTGCATAAGCCGAATAGACCATATACTGCATGCCTAAGTATCATCCATGTTTTCTTTAATAACCCTTGATGTTGAAAATAATGACCAAAACCGGAAGCTGGAATAACAACAGTAAGTCCAATCAAAGCATAGTAGACAGACCATAGCTGAAGAGAAACTGGGCAAGAGGAAAGAAGATGATCTGATCACTCCACATTCCCATTACAAGCACACACACACACAACAAATTTCAGATCTGAAATTATGTCTCCTAAATAAGAGCTGCCTGGGTGCCTACCCCTGTCTAGCAAGACTTGCCAAGAAAAGGTGACTACCTTGAAGAGCATCACATTTCGATAATGACTGAAAAACTAAACCATCATATTCAATAGGGGTTACACATACCAAACCATTTGACAATTCTTGATAGGAAAAAAAAAAACTAGAATCTGACTTCCAAACCCAGCTATCATTCTCCTTATTATTCAGCTGGACAGCATTAATCAAATTGATTAGTTCCACCTCTAATTCCTTTTCTCACTCAAACAAAATTCTTCTCCACCTCAAATTCCAATACCAACTATCATTCTGCCATTCCCCCATTCCATCTATAAAGGCATCTTTATCCACAAAAACCGTAAACAATCTAGGAAAAGATTGTTTAAGGCTAACTCTAGAACCAAGCCAGATATCATGCCAGAACTTAACTTGATCACCATGCCTTACCTTCCTAAAATTTTTATCAATGCTTTATTTTTAGGACAAAACTTGGGTACAGTTCCTTAGATGTTTTAGGTGTTGTTCTCTAACTAAAATTAGAGTGTCATCTTGGTAACCTGTGCAAGAAAGGTCCACATTTAAAGTCAGCACTGGTTTCTGAGGTGAAACTTTAATTATGATTGTAAAACAACCCCAAAAACACATAAAGAATTGCATCTAAGTTTTGTCCTTTGTTTTATGTTATACTTCTTCAATGACTATTTTTCCATAATCCATACTGAACAGAATCTCTGGCAGACTTAATTGTGCTACTGTGGCTGCTTTTTCATTTATAGAATCTGGACTATAACCTTTTTACTTTTATCTCCTCTTACTGGCCAATGTTCTTACTGTTCTATGATATGATTAGTTCGGTCTTTTCCGCCATGATTGTAGTGGAATCCATACAGCTTTCTAGTGTTGGTAATTTAGATAAAGTTTGCATTGCTATGCTCCTCCCCAATATGTGATACTGGGAAGTTGTCAGTATCATTGTTTTCTGTAGTGTTTTTTCTAATATGAAGTTACGAACTCTTTTGGTCATAGTTCTAGATGGTTCTCCTGTGTGTGTTCTTCCCTGATTTTGTTGGTTGTAAGATGTTGCATCTAAAATGGTTGTGCCTTCCTTTTTCTTCCATGGCTTAGAGCTGGAAAGATATTGATGAGGACGATCCATCTCCCAGTCAAGGCTCCTCACGGTTCAGAAAACAATATTCTCCTAAGGGCTCTGGAAGACACGGAAATGGCAATCAAAGATCAAAGCATCAGTTCAGTAGTAAGGATGCTTGAAATAGCTATGCTATAATAGCACATGACTTTCTTGCAGTATTGGCTCTCTTGATTAGAGTATGTTAGATGGTTTCTTCTGGAAATCTTCTAACTGCATCTTGTCTGGAAAATTTTCATGTCTACTTGAGTAGGATTGGTGGACTTAACTAGTAGAGATAATGTAGCTGTTTGGTTTTAACTAGCGCCATAAGATTTCTTAAATAAGCCACATTTTGTTTTTTTTATTTGTAATACAAAGATGATTTTGGATATTGTAGGGCTTGTTCTGGATTCATATATTTCTAGGCTCTCTTGATTGAAGTTTGTTAGATTGTTTTGTTCTGGTTAATCTTCTAACTGCATCTTGTCTATAAAACTTTCATTGTCTACTTGAGTAGGATTGGTGGAGTTAACTGGTAGAGATCATGTAGCGGTTTTGGTTTTAACTTGCATCATAAGCTTTCTTGAATAAGCTACATTGTATTTATTATTTTTAGTGCAAAGAAGATTCTGGATATATAGGGCTTGTTCTGGATTCATATATTTCAAGGTTCTCTTTATTAGAGTTTGTTAGATGGTTTCTTCTTGGAATTCTTCTAATTGCATCTTGTCTGCAAAAAACTTTCATATCTGCTTGAGTAGGATTGGTAGAGTCAACAGTCTAGTAGAGATCATGTTGCTGTTTTGGTTTTAACTTGCATCATAAGCTTTCTTAAATAAGTCACATTGTGTTTTTTATTTGTAGTGCAAAGAAGATTCTGGATATTATAGGGCTTGTTCTGGATTCATATGTCTCAAAACAAACTTGATGTCTTTCAGGAGATCATGAGTTTTGCAAAGATGATTTTGATGTTGAAACCGTTTTCCGCTCTGCCTTTGGTGGCAATCGATTTTACTATTGGTCCTTTATAAATGAGGAAAATCCTCAGTGGAGGAAATCAGGAGGCTTTTCTAATCATGGGAAATCTTGGAATTGGAGACGTCGGAGTGACAATGAATATAATGGCACATCAACAGAGTCAGAGTCAGATTGTTCATATTCAGATTTAGTTTCAGATAGATTAGCCCTTGGATTGAGTGCTTCTGGCCCTCTGAAACTTGAAGATGTGAAAAATGCGTAAGTTCTTTTCCACTTCCTCTTCAATGTGATCTTAAACTGTTTTGTGAGTTCTTTTCCACTTTCTCTTCAATGTGATTTTAAACAATTTTATGAAAAACAGGTACCGGATATGTGCCTTAAAGTGGCATCCAGATCGTCATCATGGCTCTTCTAAGGTGTTGCCAAACTCTATCTAACTGCTGATTAGTTCTCTCTCCTTTTTTGTTCTTTTCCTTATTGAGGAATTTCTATCATACATGTTGAGCTTACTGATAATTTTAATTATTATGCATGTTGATAGGTTATAGCAGAGGAAAAGTTCAAGCATTGCAGTGCTGCTTATCAATCTTTGTGTGATAAGCTGGCCTTGGATTAGGCAGTAGGAACTTATTTATTAATATCTTTTCTACAAGTTTATATGCCCAAGCTAATTTATTTTACACAAAGCTCACTTTTCACTATATTTTGTTCTTTGGTATACAATGGCGACATCAAAATTGGAACCACAAATTACCTCAACTTCTCATCACTCATCAGCTGACCCTAGCGGGTGCTTTCGTTATACTTTGGTCTGCAGTAATTTTATTATATACTTGTGTAAATTTTATATATGGGGGTGCTTCATATATCACCAATTTAGCACTAGATCAATACCATTCCTTTTCATTAATTTATTTATGTGCATACTGAAGGAGTGAAGTGAGATATTTTTCTCCAGCATATTTATGCACACCGTATATAATCCTTTTATTTGAAGAGTTTAACATGTATGCATTGTTAAAGTGAAAGCTTTTATATGATTAAAAAAAAAAGTGAGTTTTTATACTATCAACTAATTATAAATTATCTTTGATATAACTTTTAAATTAGTTATTATAAAAGTTAACAATTTTTTATACATGGCAGTGTATGATTAAATGATTATGTAAAAAACTTTTAAATTCTTCATGTATATCTTCTATATTCTTTCAAAAAATGTTGTCAACATTTTATCTCTCCCTTTTTTCTGAGCTGCAAATTTTCTCTCCCTCTCCCCCTCTCTCTATAATGGAGTAGCCATAATCTTCTAAAGACTTTGAAGTCACTTTAGAAGTAAAATCCTTAAGCTAGAAACTTATTGGCAGAAACTGACATTTTTACCACGTTAATCAACATTTTTTTTATGGTTTTCAGTTTTTTACAAAGTCATCTAAATATGAGTTACATGGTATATTATAGTAGCAATAGGACCTGTGTATTACACGGATTAAAAAAAAAAAAAGTGAGTAAAAAATAGAGTGAAGTAAAAATAATAATAATAATAAAAAGACTTAAAAACTGTCCAGCCAATACGTAGATATGACTGAACAGTTTTTATAATAGTATTGATAATTATATATGATACATGTTATAGTTGGCCAATATCTTTCAATTTGAGTTGCCTGCATCGTCCTTTTCTTTCACCTCAAAATAAAGCAAGCTATTTATTATTGAGAGAAACCTGTCATTTAAGAAGAAAAAGAAGTTAACAAGGAGTAATGTCACTTGTGGCTTAGAACAAGCCAACAAACGGTTGAATCATTTCAAAATATCGATTGCCCTTTTATATTCATGCAATAGACAATAATTGATATAAGACAAAGTGTCCTTTGGTGAAAATAATCTTATTTAAGTGGGAAATAAACCTTTTCACACAAGATAGGATTAGTTATTTTAGTAGTTTTTTTCTGTCTAAACTTACTTTATAAAAAGTAGATGTTCAACACTTGAATCAATCGATATACAGTTCTCCCATTTAGTTATATTATGGATCGGTTTGTTTAAACTTATTTGAAAAAAAAATGATTTTTTTAATAAAATAAACAATTTTCTATTTTTTTGTGTTTGTTTAAACTGATTTTTCTTAAAAAAAAACACTTTTCTACTTTTTTTAAGAAGCAAATCCTATTTGTTTTTTTTTTTTAAAAGAATGCTTTTTTAAAAAGCATTTTTTTTATAATCACTTTTTTTTTTTAATTTTAAACAAACGAGCCCTGTATATACTTTTAATTAGGGGTGAACATCATCCAACCCAATCATTGATCTAGCCCAGTATGAAGGTGATTTTGATAGGTTCATATTTTTAAATTAGACCAATACATTTTTTATGATGGATTTAGGTTATGTTTTAGGTTGTCTCAATCCAATTTATTGTCTAATATTTTCTTTAAAAAGTATAATTTTTTTGAATAATTGTTTATTAATAATGAATTTTTTTATTTAATAGATAATATTTTATATAACATTATATTAATTTTACAATGATATTATTTATTTTAAAAAATATATTGTAAAATATATATTAATTTAGGTTTAATATATTTTTATTTTATGATTTAATTATATATAATATTTTGAGATTTAAAATAAATATACCCTAATTTTTTAAATATATAAATTGTAATTTATAATAAATAAAATATTTAAATTTATAAATTATATCTTAAAATTACAACAAATAATTTAAATTATGATATAAAATTATTTTTACCTATTGACAATTTCTTTATAAAAAATTATTGAAATTCATATTAGAAATAGAGATAAAAGAGAGTAAATTATAAAAGACAAATAATTAAGAAAATCAAATATACATATAAAAATAAGAGAGTAGTTTGAAATGGTTAAAAGTGAAATTTTTTGGGTAGTTGTGGAACTAGTGTGTAAAATACACTTCTAAATATGAGAAAAGAGAATATTAAGAATATTTAATTAAGAAAACAAGATAGTTCAAAGTTTTACTTTAGATGTTGTGTATTTTAATTTATAATATGAAAATAAATAAATAATTATTATTCGAAGAGAATTGGCTGGTAGGAAAATTTGACTAAGTATACTTTTTTTTTCAAACTAAGAATAAATTTAGGATATTGTTGTCATCATATTTATTGGGCTAAATGTTACTTTTAGTGTTTTATGTTTTAGTGTTTTTTTTCGTTTTAGTACATAATATTTTAAAAGTTTTGTTATGTTTCTTTATGTTTTCGAAAGCTATCATTTTGATCTTTTCTTCAATTTTTCATTTAAAACATTAATGTTCCATTAAGATATAAATTTTGAAATAATTAATTTAACAAAGTGACAGCTAAAAATCGTCACCATGTGTAATAATATTTTCACAAATAACAGTTCTACTGTAAAGAGGTGTAGACCCCAAAAACTGAGCAAAACCAAAACCAAGTGTGTGATCCCCAAACTACCCATGTCTTCAATGGTTTTCCAATAACTATCCTTTCTCTGCAAAAGCACCTCAAGGTGATTGGTTTTTGAAATTAGATTTGAATACCAGAGATTTGGAAATGGATAGAGTATTTTTTATAAATTAAAATTATTATAATGACGACTAAAAAAAGCTCAAAATTTATATTTTAACGGAATACTAATATTTTAAATTGAAAATTAAAAAAAAATTAAAATGATACCTTTTGAAAACATAAAAGATTAAAACAAAATTTGTAAAATATTATATACCAAAATTAAAAAATATTAAAATATAAAAAACTAAAAATAACATTCAACCTATTTATTGCTCAAATGTCATTTTCTGTCGGAATTGGCTTATCTGCTGTTGAAATTTCAACAGCACAAATCTTCACCATCCAAAATATCTTCTATACACTAAAAATATAAAACAAAAATGTAAGTTTGTGATTGTTAAACGGTCAAAGTTGCAACTGCATGACCCTAAAGTTATACAACAACTGTAGAGGATCGCTTTCCTTTTTTGTCACCTCTCTCTCTCTGCAATCAATATGCTTCTTGTTCCACGATCCACAGATAAAACATCACAATACTTCAGCTCTTGAGAACTTGGGTTGTTGTTCAACATTGGTAACTTCTCTTCTCTTCCGTTTCAATCTCATCATGGATTCTTCTTCTGATCAATCTCCCCCATCATCACTTCATTCTCCTGTAAGTTACTTTAACTATTACTTTTTTTTTTTTTTTAAATATTAATAAACTTTTTAATGTGAATTATAACAATGAATATTATATACCCCTTGGTTATTTTAGTCATAACAAATTAATCTTTGGTTTCAAACTATTGAAAATCAATCCTCATATGTATGTTCTTTAATGTGTTGTCCATTCTCTAGTAGTCTAGTATGCTTCTAAGTTCTAACTAATTTTCTTTAATGCGTTTGAGCCTAACTTAACTAAAAACTCATTAGGTTTGCCCCACTTGTATACACTGTTTTGGTGACATCACTAGTCAATTGAGATCTCCATTCTCCAACAAATTTCTCTTACATTTATAAGTTTGATGAGTGAGGATAAGCCCTGACACAACGGTAATGTTGCGCCTTGATAACTGGTTGGTCATGGATTCGAATTCGGAAACAGCCTCTTTGCATATGCAAGAGTAACCCATATCTTCTCATAGCGAGGAGTCTTTTAGCACCGGGGTACTTTAGTTTTATAAGTTTGATGAGTGTGCAGGATTTGAGATCTTTTTGGATGTGATTGGTATTTAGTTGTTGGTAGTAGATAGATGAGTAACACTACTCTTTTAAATAATATAGTTGTATTATGGATTGACTTTTGATGTTATAAGAATGCCCCTTTTCTGCAGCAGATTTTCTCTGGTCTCAATTAGAAAGATGTCTTGACTCTTGACACTGTCAAAATCTTAAAATTATAGATCCCTATACTCTCTTCAAATTTTGTCACCATCTACTAATAGCTACTGGTCTTATAGTTGAGTTCCATTACAATGTAGGGAGATGTTCAAAACATTAAGTTCTGTCAGTGGTGTGGTGGTCCAACAAAGCATGAAATACCTGAAGGAGAAGAAAGGTTGAGAGCTATATGTACAAGTTGTGGGAAGATAACCTATCAGAATCCAAAAATGGTAAATGGCTAAAAAATCACGGGAGCCTATATTTTTTGAGATAAATACTCTGACTTGTATCTGGAAAAATTACTGTAATAGTTGTGTACTACTTATTGTAGCACTTACTACTTTCTTCTGATCATGACATGCATTTGGATGGCAAAGTAGGTAGTCGGTTGCCTCATTGAACATGATAACAAGGTCCTCCTTTGCAAGCGGAAGATTGAACCGTCAAATGGCCTATGGTACGGTTGGACTTCTTATTGTACTCCATATTTTCATTGATTCCGGTTACATTCCATTAGGAAACCTCCTACTGTGACAGTGTATGTGAGGAAGAATTACAAATTGGAGCCCCAAATGGGCAAGGGAATTGGTATGATTGGGGGTAACTAACTGCTAGCATGGCTGTAGGGGAAATTCTGATGTAAGCTACAAAAAAATATAAAATGAGAGAAAGTAATGATGTAATGAATAGGAGAGATTGACCCCTCTCAAATTCCATGTTAGTGGTATCTCTTTCCTTCATATCAGTCTTGTAATCCATTGTGAATCGATCTATATCACCACTGAAATCACATTGATATCAGTGGTTATTGTGAAATATTAGTATATTACAGTACATACACTTTTCTGTGTGATGTGATCCAGTATCACATTCTTTTCTCTGAAATCTGTATTAAAACAAAAATGCTAATAAATTTCTTTGTACAATGAAGATTAATTTCATATTTTGGTGTCAACAAGGACACTTCCTGCTGGTTATTTAGAAATTGGAGAGTCAGCTATGGAAGGTGCTATCAGGGAAACACTGGAGGAAGCCAATGCTGACGTGGAAGTGATTTCTCCCTTTGCTCAATTGGATATTCCTTTAATTGGCCAAGTAAGCGAGAATTAGCCTTTTCTTTTCTTTTTTTTCTCTTTTTTTTCTCTTTTTTGTTAATCTTCTATGTAACCAGAGATTTTTGGTCATGATTATGGCATGTTTGAGGCAGACTTATATAATCTTCTTAGCAAGGTTGAAGAACCCTCACTTTTCACCTGGTCCAGAATCATCAGAATGCCAGCTTTTCTCACTCAATGAAATACCTTTCAGTTCTCTATCTTTTTCATCAATGATGGTTACTTTAAGTTTGGTATGGTTCAGAAACTTTAACATTTTTTTATGCTTTTGGATCTTTCTTCTTCTTTTTTTCGTCTGATCATAATGTATATTGTGGTGTTTTCTCATGGCTGTAGTATGTTGAGGATATGAAGGCAGGAGGAAAGCCCAAATTCCATTATTGTACCATTAACAAAAGGTTTTTCCATCTTAAGTATAGAATATCCATCTATTTATCTATAATATATAAAAGCTGAAGTGTGAATTGTGGTATTGACATTTTAGCTACTTGATTGACATAACCCTTGCCACATCAGTATTTTGTCATTTGTGTCACATCTTGATTCAATCCTTCACTTCCTCTCTAGGAGTTTAGCCACATTTCTTTCGATCAATCCTTTACTGAATGCTGGGGGCATATATTTTTTCCCAAGTAACCTATTGTCAACTACTATAATTAGACTCCTTCCATATCTCTGTGTTCCAAACTACAAAGGTAAAAAATGTGTAATAAATTTCTCTAGGATTGATGAGATCAAATCCTTGTATATCCATATCTTTATAAGGACAACAAAATGTATCTCTAAATGTCAGGACAAAGAAGAAAAAACATGATAAAGACACTATTTTAGTTTTAAAATTATTATTAGAATGCAATTTTAATTTTCATCTTATGTTAGGTTAACAATTATAATATCAAAAAGAAAATATTTAAGCATCTGCCTAACCTGCGGGTACATATCCAGTTTTCCTTAAAAAAGTCCATCATTTTACTTTGTCTGCTTTGAGGGTAGAACGCCCCTTCAACATTTCAAAAAGTAATTGTACTTCTGTTTAGGAATAATTCTGTTAGCCAGCTTAACTGTACATGTCTCAACTAGTTGGTGGCTCATGACTGTGAATTTTATCTTGTTCTGGATTAGATGTTATAAAAAGTTATAAATCAAGTGGGACAGAAAACATTAAGTAATCCTTGTGTGCGTGTTTAGAGCTGCTATGCAACTCCAGATCTTACTGTGGACTCATGTTTGCACAAGGCTCGCTTAAGCTGTTGAATATGTCTACTCTGTAGCTACCTACACCTATTATTTTTCAAAATGTTTGATTTTATTCTGATGGTTGTTGTTAGGCCTGGTACTAGTGCTTCTGATATTCATGCCTATACTCTGGATCATCATATGCAATCATGAGCCATGACAAGCTGGTGAGTACACTCCTAAATATATCATTAAACCAAAGAAATAATGATGTACTTCTGCATTTGGGCATGTCAATGAGTATAAACATAATATTAATTGTCTTTTTGTCATTACCCTTGAAGGTCTAACAAAATTTCCTAACATTCCGTAATCATTTTTTTGAACATTTTGCTGGATACAGTACTCTAGATATCTGAAGGTTGAAAGTGGAGGATATTTGTTGAGTCTTTCAGAGAGGCTGTAGCTTCTGCAGGAACTCCTCATTACAAGTTTTTGGCATTAGATTCTGTAATCCAGTCAATTCGTTTTTAAATCAGCAGCAGTGCAGCATTGGCATATAACATGAAAGATCCAAACATTACTGACTTAAGCTCACCATTGTTGCAAGATTGATGGGCAATGGCCCCAAGAAAGACATGTTTGTTCCTCTTGCTTGATGCAATGTTGCAATTCATGATCACCAGCACCCCTCCTCCTCTTGATGTATTATATCAGAATCAAATTGTTGTAAATTGTCAAAAAAATTATTTTTGAAGAATGATCCTGCATGTGTTTCAAAACCAAGGCATTAATGCAGCTAAGTGCTTTTTTTTTTCTAGATATTTAATGCCCAATACATCAGAATTTAGAAGCTTTTTTCCTGTGTTGCCAATTTTCTTTATCAACCTCCTTGATGCAATGATGATGAGCAGAACTATACAATTTATAATCCGAAAGATGAACCAAAAACCATATACATCCATATACAGGTTAATATGATAAGATAGGCAAAGGAACTTGATGAATTTTAAATTAAATTTGCATGAATTACTTCCCTTCAAACTCAAACCAATTTGCTGGCCTGTACTCGTACCAGAACTGAAATGTCTTACAGCCAGTGTAGAACTGCGTACCTGTCTGTCTTTGATAAAAAGCTTTTGATTTATTTTGGGGACACGCAGGAAGTAATACACGTGGTTTATGGTGAACCAATTTATATTCACCATTAGATTTAGGCTTAAATATGTTTTTAGTCTCTTAAATTTAAGTCACTATTTGTTTTTAGCCCTTAAATTTAAATTTGTTTGTGTAGTCCCTCAATTTCTAAAAATGGTTTTTTAGTCCCTTCTAACTGATTTTTTATGGTTTGATACACAATTTGTGGCGATTTTTTATAGGACTAAAGAATATTTTTCAAAATTGAGGGAATAAAAAATAAATTTGGGGGACCAAAACTAAGAGAGACCTGAATCTGAGGGACCAAAAACATTTAAACCTTATATTTATTATTAGAATATTAAAGGGTTGAGATTTGATGCTTGTAACCCATTGTAGTAGTTATTTAGAATTAAAATATTTTTTAAATTATATTTTACACATTTGTCCCTTAGGTGTATTTCATGAAAGGTAATGTCCATCTGGCCAAGGAAGCAAGAACTGTAGAATGTGGTGGAGAGGGAAGATGAGGCTTCTGTGCGGAGTTGAAGTTGGAAGGAAGAAAACGACACATTGAATGGAGAATTTGAAGTTAGTGTCATACTACGAGAACATATTAGCACAACTATTGAGTTTTAGGGTTGACCTTTGTGGGTTGATCAAGCATAGTCCGCCTCATCGTTCTTAATCTGACAACAATCGATAAAAACCCCCTTTACGGATAAATTATTCAGCATCTCAATGGGTAAAAATTTAAGGATAAAAATTTGGGAACGAAAAGGAAAAGCGGATTGGGGTTTAGAAATGGGAAGAACGACGCCACAATCTCTAAGGATTGATAAGTCGAGGAAGATTCGTCACTTTGAATATGAAAATTCAAATATAAGAATCAAAAGTAGTTCCTAAGAACTTAGAGAGTTTCCTCTCGCAAAAGCTTCAAAGCTTCATTTCCAAATGAGTGAAAAATTGATTACAAAGTTAATATTTGACCCTATTTATGTTGTATATTTTGTTGATATTTCAAAAGGTTAACATGTCTATTTAATTAAATATAAAAATCTTTTTTAAATTAATTTATAGTTTATTAAAAATAGTTTCTTTTGTTTGACTTGGTCTTATTGACTTGGTCAATTAGATTAGGTCTCACCTTATCTTTAACTTGGTTTTGGGTGATTTTAGAAACAGACTAGGTTTCACCTTATCTTTGACTTGGTCTTGGGTGGTTTGAGAAACCTTATCTTTTCTTTATAAATACTTATGCTTCAGATGGTTTCAGAGAGTTCTCTCTCACATCTTTCTCTCTCTACTGTTTCACTGTAAATCACTCGCAAAATTTCTTTATAGTATAGGCCTAAAGGCTTACCAAAGCCCATGACTAAAAGTCTAAACAACTAAAAAGATCCAAATTAAAAAAATAAACATTATTAAAACATAAAAAGGCTAAATATAAAAGTCCAATAAAAGACCCTAATACATAAACTCCTATTCTAAGACTAGACTCCATTTTTATCTTCTCTTGTAGCTTTTTAGTCCTCTATCAACAATGATGACATACAAAGATAGTGTACAATGGTGGCACCCATCTCTATGGGGTTTGTCTCTTAGTCATTTTGTTTTGTGACTAATTGGAATGTTTTCATTTGTTGTTTCCATGAAAGTTTGATTGTTGACTAAGTTGTGTTTGTCCTAATTGTTCTTGGCTCCTTTTGTTGTTGTGGTTGTTTGTAAAATAAGAAGAATTAACTAATTTCACAAACAAAAACAAATGAGAACAGAAAAAACACTAGTCGAATCCATAACAGAAAAATCCAATGTAGAACGGTTACTAAGCAATTAAGCAACTACAAAGGTTCTGTTTATTTTGGACACTAATTATAAAATTCAAACAAAAGACAAGAGGAATCGAATAGATCCAGAGAATAAAACGTTGAAAAAGAATGAAAGGGGAGAGGTAAAAGGATCGGCATATCTGTGTCAAAGAGGTTGAATCTGACTTACCCTCCAATTCTAAAGGGCAAGAAAGTGCTTACCTACCACAACCCTCGCATCTACAAAGCCAAGGCATCTTTTACCTCTCCTTTTCCCTTCTCTTTAAATTTTCTTTTTCAACGTATTTTTCTCTTGATCTATCAATTCCTCTTGTTTTTTTGTTTGGAATTTTATAATTACCGTGTCCGAACGGAACCTTTGTAGTTGCTAATTACTTAGTAACCATTTCATATTGGGATTTTTTGTGTTAAGATATTTGACTAGTGTATTTTGTGTTCTCGTTTGTTTTTTTTTTTTTTAATGAAATTAGCCAATTCTCCTTGCTTTACGAAGAACCATGACAACAAAAGGAGCTATTAACGATTAGGACAATTACAAACTTAGTCAATAATAAAACTTTCATGAAAACAACAATTGCAAAATTCAATTTCTTTAAATATTCAATTGTAAAACATTAGTCAAAATAAAATGACTAACGAGACAAGCCCTACGAAGGCAAATGCCACCCTTTGTACCCAGTATGTATATGTTAGCATTGGTTGTCAGATTATGAACAATGAGACAATGTTATTAAAACCGGCTAAGACCAACCGTGAAATTACTTTTAATATTTTTGTTTACACAAGCAAAAGTTGGTTGCGTGTGGATAAGCAAGTTGACATGAAATCACAAAGCAACACAACTGGTCATGCTTTCAGGTGGTTTACATGGAGGACTTGGATGCAACTTTCAAAGCATGATCAGTGCAGCTATGTGATTTTAAAGAGGATTTGCACATAAGAACTTTAATAAGTTGTCAAGAAACTTTGCCACCACACCATCATATATATATATATATATATACTTCTTTCGACTTCAAATATAAATAAAAAATAAGTAATTTTTTCTAAACTGTCCTTAATGAAATTTGATATCAAGATTAAGAAAAAGTTATAGCAAGAATCATTTGAATTAAAACTCTTATTATATTAAGGATATTTTGAAAATAATCTCATTAAATAAAATAAAATTAATTAAAATTTGTTTATATTTAAATTCAAATCTCAAGTCAATTTTTTTGACTATATTTAAAGTCGAAGGGAATATATATATATATATATATATATATATATATATATATATATTACCAATTTATAAGTTCAACCATTAACCACTAATGACCTAATGACTCAATAATTTGAAATGGATCCTTCCAACAAATTCATATTTTTCCTCTAAAATTTCTGTTAGGCTAATACACCAAAATAACAAAATAAACACACCAAAAACTAACGTGTAAAAATTAACTTTTCCACCCCGCAAGTTATTACCGAAAACATGCATTTGATTCCCATCCCAATAGTAAATCAGTTCACGTTTGTGCCTTGTGGGAATCGTTAAAGTTCCAACCAATGACATTTTAGTCTTTTTTTTTTTTTTAGAGTTTAACGGTGATGCATAAAACAGTTTTACACGATCATTCAATCATAATTAATCAATAATCCAATCACAATTCATCATTTATATGACTTTTAATATAATTTTTTAAAAATCAACAAACTGTATAGTCTTTTTTCTCTTTTTGAATTTAATGATAATATACTAACAGTGTAAAACAGTTTTACACGATTATCCAATCACAATTAATAGTTTGTATGACTTTTAATATAATTTTTTAAAAAAACAAACTTTCCATACGAGTTATAATTAGATAACAGTATAAAATTATTATTTTACACTGTAGTACATAGTCAATTTTCTCTTTTTTTTTAATAAAATAATAATACGTAAAAACGCTCTCAGCGTGTAAAATGACCTTGTAGTTTCTAAAAGATTTGGAAAAATAAAAATAAACTATTTTCATCTCTAAAAAATTAAAAAAATTAATTAACGATTACATCTTCGAAATAAACTGATAATTTTAATCCGTCAAGAATCAATTCTAAATTTTTCAAAGGCTAAGATCGATGATGCATTTCTTCGTAAAACTAAAAAATTATTTATTAAAATGAAGAAAATACCAACGCACTATGTCGCCGATAACATGCGATTCTGATTTCTGACTTGGCGTGAAAGTTGAAATTTCGAGTTTTATTTCAAAAACAAAAAATCGTCAATAATTCAGATAGCTCTGTGCCTTCAAACCAGAGGCAAAAAACATCCACCGTATTAAAAAAATGATAAAAAAAAATTGGAATTGAAAACGTTTTCGCCAACGAAAAGAATAAAAGAAGGCAAGAGAAAACCATCAGAAAAAGAGGATCATTGCATCAAGGAAATCTCAGACGACCGTCGTGAGAAATTGTAAATCCAAATTCATCATATGGTTCTCAAACAGAACAAGAACAATTGAAATTGAATAGAATTAACGACAACAAAACAATGTGAGAACCAAACAGAAACCTAAGCCGCACGACGTAGTTTTAGACTCCTTAGGGCTTCGAATGAAAGAGCTGAATCGCCGCGTGCATTTAAAGGGGAGGAATTAGGGTTGGGAGGGAAAGGGAATGCTTGGTGTTTGTATTGACGACTTTACCCTTACTTTTTGTTTCAAGGCCCAACGACAGTTTGGGCCTGTAACGATGGTTCTTGGGCCTTCTTTCACTTCTTTTTTTCAGTTAACCTCGATTCTTGCTGTTTTTGTACGTGCGAATTCCACGGTGATCTTGAATTCCCTTTCTCTCCATCGTTATATAATCATTTTCTTGACCTTTTTCTATAATATTTTAGTTTAAAAAGTAGCATACCAATAGAGTGTTTTTTTTTTCATAATTTTTAAAATAAAAATTTATGTCTTTCTTCTACTTTTTTTTTTTAGTTTTCTTCTACGATTTATTTAAACTAGAAGATTTTTTTTTCATATTTTTTGGAGGTATATCTTAAGAAAAAAGAAAGAAACAGAAAAAAGAAAAGGAATGATAAATGTAATGATGATATGGTGGAAAAAGAAGAGATAGATAACAAAATATAAGATGGGTGAAAATGTTAAGGTGTGAAAATTTAAAATTATTTAGATTATACTTATTTTTTCCATTAAAAAAGGTAAAAATCTTGGTGGGTTGCCAATGACTAAATATAGTCTTAGAATAAGATGAATTAATATAAGTTCTTTATGTTCTTACCTTTATCTATATTCTTCATATATGTTATTTTCTAACAAAGAAAAAGAATTAAATATGCTTTATCTTACAAGTTTGTAAACTATTTCTTCAAGAAAAGCCTTTTGTCTGGATAAAATGTTTATTTGTCTCGTGAGCATAACACATTTTCATAAAAAGGATTTGTGAAAAAGTTTTTAAAGACAATTTAACCTCTCTCTCCTTGTGTTTACTTGTGTCTTACAAATTCCACCAATCAAGCTATTGAAAAATGCATGTTCAAGGTGGTGTATGAAACTCGTTGGCTTTTTTACATTACAGGGGTAATTTTTCAAAAAATTTACCAAAATGGGCATTTTTTAAATTTACTAATGGGTATGGGTAAGTCATGTTTTAAAACACTAATTCATATAAAAGAAGTCGTGTTTTAAAATACAACTTTGGTATTAATTTTTTCTTTTAATTTAAAATAGAAGAAATTGTGTTTAATAAATCGAATTTAGTAATTTTGATTTTTTTTTTTAACTTTAATGTGCATGAAGTCATCTTTACAAAGACTTCTATATAGTTTTACTTTTTTCACCTCTGTTTTTTATGATTTCAGGTTTTTTTAAATTTGGACTTTGTATATTAAAAAAAATGAAATCTATAACTATTTACAAATAAAAGGGACACAAATGGCAACTTTTTACAAGTGGCTACGTCACATCAAAAAGTACAAATTTGAGGTTTTCGAATTTTAACCAAATAAAGAATTTAAGAAATCAAAGGTTTGGTATGGACATCACGTGATCTGCAATACAAATGGTCTCCGAAAAAACATCTTCAAATTGGGTCCACAACTGTGACGAGCTCAGTTGAACAATCCCAATGTAAACAAAGGACAAAAATAAAAATAAAAATAAACTTGGAAAGCTTTGAGATGCTTTTATGTTTGTTCAGACCAAAATAAGCACGAAGAAGTAAGGAAGAGGACCAAGAGGTGTTCTTCTCTTCGTGCACGCTGAAGACAAAGGTCAAAACCAAAAGTTCATCGATCATTGCAAAAGGTATTTGGCCATCACCAGAAAGGAAAATATTTAGGGAAATTCAGAGAAATCAGCATACAAGGTCTGCACCTCTAAGAAAATCGCGTTTCAACAAGTAAGGAAGAGGTCTATATAATTTGAATACCTTCTTTCATATTTCAAATTTATATTTGAATTTGATTTTGTTTACCGGGCATAAGTTTTTGAAATCGTTATATATACTGTGTTTTGCACCATCATCTTCTTCATTCAACCATTTTTTTTCTCTTTCTTCTTTCAAAAATCTCTCTCGTCCCTCCCCTTCCGGTTTTGGCCTTCCAGAACCTTAGCCGGCCGGTTTCGATTGTAACGACCCAATTTTCACCTATAGGAATTTACGTAATTAAATTATTTTAAGAAATTAAATATTTCTTGAAATAAGCCTTGTTGAATTAAAGAGAATTATGAACGCAAGAAATTACGAGTAATTCTTTTAATATTGTGTGAATTGTGTGATAATTCTTTTATGATTACATTTTATTTGATTTCATGTATTAATAATTCAGTTATTAATTATTTTCTATGTGTTGTTATTATGGACCTAGAATGAAAATATGTTAGATTTTGGGCCTAGAAAACAATAAAACAAAAATATAAGCTGATGGGGGTGCTGATAGCAGAAAAGGGAGGTGCTAGAAGTAAAACTGTTCATATTCTAAAACAAGAATGCCGAAGGTTTCTTTAATTTAATGGGAATAATTAATTAGTTAAACAAAATTATTAACAATAAATTAGAATATTAAGAGGTAGAATAATGGACAATTAAAAGCTTAATAATAATAGGATTTATGAGTTCTTATTCATCATTAGTCATATTTACCACCTTGTCTCCCAATCTAGCCAATAAATACCAATCCTCATTCCTTAGTTCATCACACCTTCCTAGAGAGAAGATAGAAAGATTAGAGAAAAAGTTAGAGAAAAGGAAGAGCTCTCCTTAGTGGTGGTGGTGTTGAGCACGTGGTTGAGGAAAAGGAAGAATAGACTTTCAACTTCATCCTAGCTTAGGAGAAATAGGTATGAGGGCGATTGTATTTTTAAGATGTTATTCTACGTGAGTGTGGAAATGGACCTCAAGTCCTCTCATTTCATGGTTTGATCTTATATATGCATGATATGTATTTCTATAATTGTTTATATGCTATTATTCTAAATGTGTATGGATTAAATATTGAAATTTGATGAATGCTATGATGAAATTGTAAGAACAAATATGAACATGATGAGTGTAGTATGAAAACCAAGAATTTGGTCCTTTGATCCTAAAAGGGGGAGTGATTTTCATGATTCCTTGTTAGTGTTTTCTTTATTTAAGCATAATGATTAAATACATGACATACATATTTATCACCTATGTACCCATTTACATAGAATTGAAAAAGCTAAAATCGGTTAATGCAAGAACGATTCCAAACTCCAACTAAAACCAAACCCACTAGGGTCGGCCTAGTGGTAGGGTTGGGATAGAATGCATGAGGTTATAGATTCGAACCTCAGTGCGACCTTTGTACACTAAAAACTCCAACTAAAACCAGGATAACCTTGATTAATTAGTTCCCAGCTTTGGTCACCACAAGCAAGCAATTAATTAATTTCATCATCTGCCAGAGATTTCAGAGAATGGAGTGAGTGTTCCCTGGATGAGGGAGTTATCCTCAGCTTCGTTGAAGGATGGAGGCATAGCAGGCCACATAAAAGCTGGTCTTTCCTTAGGCACCTCAGGTGGGGCTGCTTCCCCATTCAGAACCTGAAGAACAGTCCTCATGGATGGCCTTTGGTGTGGGTTTGGATGGCAACAAGCCAATCCAAGAACAAGAACACAATCCACTTCTTCCTCTTTGATCTCCTCCTTCTTCAACCTTGCATCAACAACACCAACTACTTTTCCCTTCCCATATAAGTCCCAAACCCAATACACAATGCTGTTCTTGTTAGATAAGAATTTAGCAAATCCAGAACAGTAAACATAGCACTTCTTATGGCAATCAATTGTTACAAAAAATAAATATAATAAAATGAGAAGTTTAGAAAGAGCCTGGGTTGAAGCGCGCTGTGCGCTATCCTTAGAGAGAAAACGTCCCCACTGCACTGGTACTTGAATTTGATGCGCTCCTCTCCCAAGATACGACAACCCGATAGATCAATCTAGTGCAGAGAAAGATCCCCGAACCAAAGAACACCGCTCCAAAATATTTTTAATAGTAATAGAATATTGTAAAAGAGAGATAGCTGTATCTGTATGCTTTACTAGTTTTCTATCTCGTATTTTTTAGTGAGCAAGAAGCTAAATATATAGGCAAGCAATAGCCTCAACGTGCAGCAACAAACCCGTTCTGCAACGTTAGAAAAACTGAAACAGAACACCCACTAACGTGAAAAGATTTGTAACGTTTAGAAAAAAGAAATTGACCCAGTCAAGCAAATATATATATCCCTAAAAGATAGGAATTCAGAAACATAGTGGTATCCTTTAGTTTTACGGAAAAACTGAATCTGAAATAAAACATATTTTATTTATTTATTTATTTAAAAAACAAAAATTGATTAAAATAAATTTAACTTTAAATTTTAAATTATGAGGAAAATATTTTCCAACAATCCCCCACTAATTTAAAATTTAAAGAAACAAAACAATATAATAATGTAAAAAACTATTTTTTTTTAATGGAGCATATGATATTATATTTTCAGTATAAGGAACCTTCCGGGTTTGAGCCTTACACCTAGTGCATGAACTTCCACCTGAGGAAAATGTAGTGACTAGATTGTCTTGAACTACATCCCCTTTAACCAAGCTTTAGAACACAACACAATATAATATAGGTGTTCATTTGAGTTCTAATCAGTGGGTGCGCGTTACGGCCTTGCGCATGTATCTTGTTTCGTGAGTGTCACTTAGAGATTAGCCCATATCTCACAGCGGCGGCCCCACCACCACACTCACTAGGTGAACCCTCAAAGAGTGATCTATGACTACCACCCCCACAATTAACTGTCGTTGGGTTCATTAAGAGGTATTTAAATTTGATCTTTTCATAAAAGTATGTATACCTCAACCTTATAATTGCCACAGTTTACAGTACACCTCGCCATAGGAACGGGAATCGGAACAGCTCCGCAAAAATAATAATTTTGGTGTACTTTAGTCAACAAAACAACTTCGTTGTTACCCGTTGAACTCCATTCATGGGATCGCCAATCACACGGAGACGGGTGTCCATTGTTGTGACTAATTGACGGGCTTTAGTCCCATTCCCCTCGACGACTTAAATATATGCTGACATGTCAGTCTTTATTTTGTAAGCGAATTCGCAAGATATATTTTATCAAGTTTGCCTCATGCTGAGCCACCCATAATGAGCCAGTCTCAATGCAACAAAAACCATGGTTGTGGTTTACCCGTTCAATAGATATAGAAATTCCGGGAACCTGTTTTGAAACTCTCTTTTGATACCCTTTCTTCTTTGGATACTTCTTGAACATTTTAATAGATATGTATAAACCAATAGAGTGCCCAACCAGTAATATAGAAAACTCAATATTTTGCAATTCTTCTTTGATGAAGTCAATCTTGTGATCAATTTGTTCTTGTAAAGAAAACATGCGCCATGCTCCAAGTTCTTTCTAAAGTGAGAAAGATGGCCAATAGTTATAATAACAGCAGCTCATATAGAAATTCCACAAAGTCCTTGTAGAATAAAATAAGTCCTGGATCTTCAGGAATAACTAGAACATGTAGGAGCATCAGATTAAATTTCCAATACTTCAAAAGTGTAACTTGACACGTTACTACATGAAATAGTACATTATGAAGTTAGGAAAAAGAGTATAACTAATCAGTATAAATAAAGAGAACTGAATTTTAAATTAGAGGGACAGTTTCACCAATTAAAAATAACCGTACCAATCATACTTCAAATCAAAACTTTCATTATACCAAATTTGAAATATATACTTTAAATAATAATCGGTATCATAAAAATGGCAAACAAATGAACTTGTTAATCACCTTTAGCTCTCTTAAACTTCCGTCATACAACATAATACTACTATGCATGATTGGTGATCAATTAGTGTATCATACATAAATTATGCTTCATGATCATCTATAGGAAGTAGAATCATTCAACATAACACGTACATAATTATGCTTACAAGATTTTATTTTATTTCAATACACTAATTAAACTTGACAGGGAACCCCTTTCTAAAAGTATGATTTGTTAGTTAAAGTCCAAATACAGCCATTGTAAATAATACATATATATAAATACTGCAATTTTAATAAAAAAAGCTAGCAGTAATATATATTAACAGTGTAACTCCCATTTGGCCAAACATACAAAACATATCAATATGAGTAAATAATTCATGCCAGATACAAACAGACGAGTCACAAGTCTAAAGTAAACTTTTCAATACATGTATATTTCCAATTGCAAGCCCCTTGCTAATAAGCAATAACTGTACATCATAGAGAAACACATATATATCAACCGTAGTATTTTTTTTTTAAAAAAAAAAAAAACAATGAATCTGCCAAAAAAAATTCAAATGAAGGAAGGCAGCTATAGGTATGGACAACTCCGGAATTAACGACGGCAGAGACACGCATATGTATATGTGCAGTGTTTAAAATGAAAGATAAAAACAAACATTCAAAATCTTCCATGCAAATCCAAACAAAATATCTGCAGGCACATCAAAATAATTAAATAATACATGCTAATGCCAACAAACCATACTAATATATATGTTTAGTAAAATGAATAGTAGAACTAAGTTAATCGACAACGAGAAACTAAACCAAAAGCTTTCAAGAATTTCACAGTAGCATAGGTTTGTTCAGCTTACTATATCTCTTGATCTATATAAAGGGGTTCATATTTCATAAACCAAGCAAGCCATCACATTTTCTACTGGCACACTGCTCATGCATAACATGCTTCAACATATATACTTCAATATAAGGAACAAGGGAAAAACAATGAATATAAATACTTTTAACACAAAATAATATTCATCATCAAATACATTGAAGTGCATGTATTAGTAAAAGAAATATATAAACACATTTCTCACCAGTAAATCTATGGTAGAAATAATTGTTGATAGAAAGGAATAAGTATGAAGTTTTTCTCTCTAAGATTGTTAGATAAGAATTTAGCAAATCCAGAACAGTAAACATAACACTTCTTATGGCAATCAATTGTTACAAAAAATAAATATAATAAAATGAGAAGTTTAGAAAGAGCCTAGATTGAAGCGCGCTGTGCGCTATCCTTAGAGAGAAAACGTCCCCACTGCACTGGTACTTGAATTTGATGCGCTCCTCTCCCAAGATACGACAACCCGATAGATCAATCTAGTGCAGAGAAAGATCCCCAAACCAAAGAACACCGCTCCAAAATATTTTTAATAGTAATAGAATATTGTAAAAGAGAGATAGTTGTATCTGTATGCGTTACTAGTTTTCTATCTCGTATTTTTTAGTGAGCAAGAAGCTAAATATATAGGCAAGCAATAGCCTCAACGTGCAACAACAAACCCGTTCTGCAACGTTAGAAAAACTGAAACAGAACACCCACTAACGTGAAAAGATTTGTAACGTTTAGAAAAAAGAAATTGACCCAGTCAAGCAAATATATATATCCCTAAAAGATAGGAATTCAGAAACATAATGGTATCCTTTAGTTTTACGGAAAAACTGAATCTGAAATAAAACATATTTTATTTATTTATTTATTTAAAAAACAAAAACTGATTAAAATAAATTTAACTTTAAATTTTAAATTATGAGGAAAATATTTTCCAACAGTTCTTGTAGTCATCTTGTGCATACACATTCCCTGGCCTCCTTCCACACACAACCTCCAACACAAGAACCCCAAATGCATACACATCTGTCTCCACTGTTGCTCTTCCTGTGAGAAAGGTCTCTGGAGCCATGTACCCTGGTGTGCCTACAATCTCCTTTGTGGAGTGGTGTGTATCATTGCTCTGCTGAATGGTTCTAGCCAATCCAAAGTCTCCCAACTTGGCATTGTAGTCTGAGTCCAACATTATGTTGCTGGCCTTGATGTCTCTATGGAGCACCCTCTTCTCACACCCATTGTGGAGATAGTCCAGTGCTTGAGCCACACCATGAATCACACTGTGCCTTGTTTTCCAATCCATTGTCAAAGAACACCCCTCTTCAAGGCTGTTATTGTTACCAAAAACTGATATTGTGTCATTGAAGTAAAGAATTTTGAATGTTACATCTTGACCTGAAGAAATATTGACCCCAAAGTTGATTGATGGGACCTGTTGGATGGAATTGATGCTGTTTATGTTGATGCCAACATGGTTGTCAGGGCCATCTTCTGTGAAGCTTTTTCTTGTGTCAAACTCCACTGCTAGAATCCCAGCTTGTGAGGTTCCATTGGAAGTAGCATTTACAATACCAAGCCATTCTCCTGAACTGTTTTCTGGGAGATTGGTGTCTGAAGTTAAGATGAAGGCCAAGCCTTCTCCACCAGGGGAAGTTTGGGGAATGATTCTGAACACAAAAGTGGTGTTGAAGGAAGCAGTTTGATTCTTCTTCTTGCTCCAAAGTTTGTATGGCTTCTTGTAGAAAGCACGTCCAGAATAATTATGTATGTCACCACGAATATCTGGGGTCACTTGGATGGCATCTAAGTATATTTTTGAATTATCGCTCAGCAATAACTCAGATTCATTCTGTGGTTGGAAGGTAGGGAAATTGAAATAAAAGCAGGTAACTTTGGTTAGGGATATGATAATGAAGATGGTTGCTGCTAATTGATATTTGACTAACCAAGGGAGCTGCATATTTGTGTTTGTGAAATGGCCAATAGTGGCCTTGATTTGGAGGGTTTGTAATAATTTTGTGCCCACCAAAAAAAAAAAAAAAATGGGACAAGGGGAAGGATCACCAACAAGGGATTAATTTCAGGCCAATTTTGAGTTCTGAAATCTTTATGATATATGCATAATTCCTTTGTATTTACAGAGCATGTATTATATTGTTGGGTAGGGTCGATTGATTCAAGATTTTTTCTAATAATCTAAAATGTCTTTGTCTCTTTAGCTTATCTTTTTTCGGGAAAGATTCTTCTGTATGAAAAATAAAAGTCTTATTAGAAGAGAAAAGTCTCAATTACTAATTGTCGTACACTTAATTAAAAATCATTTTGTACATAATTTTAAAGTAATTATTTTAAAATTTAATAGCATTACATATATGATAATTTATAATTAGATAATAATATAAAACTTTTTATATTATCAGTGCAATCTTTGGGTGAACCCGGAGAATCTATTGGCCGGAAACCGAAAACTAATCTCCCGAAGTACAGAGATCCATTTAAGGGGTTGACATTATCAGTGCAATCTAATAAAAAATTTAAATAATATTTGTAATTCAAATAAATGTTAGAACTTAAATGGGAGTCCAAAAATATACAGTTTTAATCTTTAGAAGGAGGACCTCAAAAGGAGGAAAGAATTTATCCTTTTTTTATTTTATCAAAAAGTGATAGAACGAAAAGACACTCCAACACTATCGAGCAAACACCAATAATATGTGACAATAGAAGCTCACTAATAAGAGGATTATTGTATAGACCTGAACCGGACCACAAGCAGTTCTATTCAATTGTAACTACTCAATTAGTTCCTAGACGTCAAGATTTCCCATGAAAAGGTTAACCACTAAGCAAAAAAAATAACATCATGATTCATGAAGAATCAAACCACACTCGTAATTAAAGAAATATGAGTTCGTTGCTTAATCATTTGTGCCAACTTATGTTAGCTAAATTTATTTAAAGCCGTGATTGATATTCCAAACACGGTTTTAATGACTTTTCTAAGTTCTGCTACGTATACTAATCCTTTCATCTTATAGTACCAAAATCGATCTGTGCCACCGAACCTACCTAGAGGTTGTCCTGGTGAAAATATTGCATGTGATAGGATAGACTAGTTAAGGAATCAAATACAAATGATGATGACTTTATGTATGCTTTTGCTTTAATCTTGACGCATCCTAATATATATATATACTAAATTCCCTTTCTTAAAATAATAGTCAATGACTCCATGAACACGTTGCGCTGGCCTGCGTCTTCCTTTTCCACACAATAATCACCCAGAAAGTTTCTTTGTCGTTGTGCTTGCAATTTGTCATCGGACTAGAGACTATGCTCCCCTAACCTACTCGGTCAGAGACCAATCCTGTTTGCGGTGCATGACTGTTACTGACCTAAAGAAATTTTACACACGGAGAAAATCGAACTTGGATTTTTCTACTAAATAGATTTTTTCCCACATATGAACGCAGCAGAACCTTACACCACTGCGCCAACACTATGGTTCAGTCGATTGGAATAGTTCTCTATTGGAAGTAAATATTTGTTACAGTAGTTATTTCTCCCACTTATTTCTCTCTTGTGCCATCACTCACGTTCCATTTTGTTTGACCTCTCACCCAAAATTCCCATACGATCTCTTCCATCTTCTCCTACCCACCACAATGACTATGATACCAATTATCCTTACGTAGAGTTTTCGAAGTGCCTATTCTTCTTCCTGTATGCAAACACTGTATCACCACCCCATCCACCATGTCAGTTTTAACTCCACAATCCACATCAACAGCTCCTTAATTCTTCCCCAAAACCAGAACAACTTCCCCCACTATTTCCACACCCACGCCGCCACCATTGTGTTTGCGTGACATGTCATGTCATGTATTTGTATTTTTTATAAGACATGTCATGTATTTTGTATTTTTGGAGGAGTCCAGAAGAATGATGTGTACATGTGAGCTAATGGGTTGGAGATGCTCTAAACTATAATCTAGTTTTGAAATCTCTAAATAAGGAATAAAAACTATTTGTATTTTCTAAAAGGTTGAGCTTTTTGAGCTATGAAGTTTTTCAAAAAGATATTAGTTCTGAAAAACAATAGGCATGTTTTAATTTTTATTTTATATAAAAAGTGATGAAGACAATTTTTTTTAACATTTTGTATATTTTTTTTATGAGAAAACAGGGGTTATCACAACCAAAAACAACTTATGCCACTACAAGAATTTTCGCTATTACAGTAGGTATATTACAGTGGGCTACATGGTCGTTAGTAATACAAACAAATTACATTGGATTTGTCTGTTAGTAATTTACAGACGGTTTTTTTTGTCAATAATAACGAGGGATTACAGTGCATTTTTTTGTCGATAAATTACAGTGGGATTTTCCATCGTTAAATATCAAATAAGAAATTTTAATTAATTTTTTGTTGGGCAAAGTCGTTATCGACAACCTTTCAGTCAATAATATAGAAGCAATTATAGTGGGTTAAACCCACTGTAACTGCATTTTTTAAAATCTTTATGTAGTTTTCATTATATTGTCTTATATTTATATATATGTAGTTATATTATTCTAATTTATATAAATCTTAATATATAATATATATTATAATGAAAATAAAGTAATTATAGTGGGCTTTACCCACATAAGTCATTTGTAATTACAGTAGGTTTTACCCACTATAATTACTTCTTTTCATATTTTTATATAATTTTGTATAAAAACCAATAAAATTATATATATATATATATATATATATATATATATATATATATATATTATCTGATACTTTTCATCAAATATATAAAAAAATCTAGTAGTTATATACTTAAATTTATAAATTAAAAATGTAGAAGTTATAGTGTCTAAAACCCATTGTAATTATTATTAGATAATTCTATAATATGATTAAAGTAATTATAGTGGGTTTAACCCACTGTAACTACATTTTTTTTAATCTTTATGTAACTTTCATTTTATGGTCTTATATTTATATATATGTAGTTATATGATTCTAATTTATATAAATCTTAATATATATATATATAATAATAATAATAAAATTAAAGTAATTATTGTGGGTGGGTGGGTAAAACCCACAATAAACAATAATTACTTATTTTAATATATTTATATTATCTTATATTTTTTCAAAAAAATATATTATCTGATAGTTAGTTACCATAATTAGTTACTGTTAATTATTTACCATAATTGTTGTTAATTATATCAATTTACCATAATTAATTACTGTTAATTTGTATCAATTTATTGTAATTATTATTAATTTTGATGAATTTATTGTTAACTATACCAATTTAGTTACTCGGGCAAATTAGTTACTGTTAATTATATCAATTTATCATAATTAATCAATTTATTAATTTTGTGATTTACTTTCATTTTAATAACATCCTTTCATTTTTTTATTCTAAAAAAATTCATATATATATATATATATATATATATATATATATATATTTTTTTTTGATCTAACGAATCAAAGGCTTGGTGTATATTGAACCGTTAGATTTAGGGTAATAGGAACTAAAAGGCTAAAAGCCTTGCTCTTCTCCTGCGCCGCACTCACTCCACCTCTTCACTATGGAAGGCTGCTAGAAGCATCGTGCGGGCTGCTCATACGAAGGTGCACGCTGCGCATACGAAGGCTTCTAAAGCACGCAGGTGTTGTTGGCCCTTGTTGAATGTACAGAGAACGAGTAAAGAGAGAGAGAGAGAGCAAGGTCGCAAGGCAAATCAAAGTGAGAAGAAGAGAGTTTGTGATAGAGAAAGAGAGCGAGTTTAGGGGTGATGCCGTAATAGGTACTGATGTTTGGAGCGGATTTCTTTTTTTCCTATTCTGATTTGATTTTTTATTTATTTCTCTTTTTTGTTTTCTCTTGGGTTTTTCTGATGCACATTCTATGTCGGTGTTTGGGCTATTTTTTTCTAATTTCTTCTTTGACCTCTGTTTGATGCAGATTCAGTGTTGGTGTTGAGGCATGGGTTGTTGTCAGGTGCACGTGATTCAGGCGTGGTGAAGATGGGATTCAACAGTGTTGTTGGTTGTTTTATGGTTCCCACTATGGGTTGAGGGGCTGCATTTTGAGTGAGAAACTGGATTCTTAGTTGATTGTTTGGAGTGGAAGTGAGGTTATTTTTGTTAGATTTCTAAGACATTTGTAAATTGTAATTGTATTGATATAAAATTTTGATATTGAATTCTTCATTTTTGACACTTGTAATTGTATTGATCTAAATTTTTTTATATTAGATTGTTCATCTTTGTTATTTTAGACTGTGTATTGATCCAATTTTTTATTTATAAATAATTTGATTTGATTACCGTAAATTTTGTAAATAAAAAAAAATAAAAAATAGGTATTTACTAAGGGCTAAACCCTTTGTAATACAGTGGACCAATTTACTAACAATAAAATTCACTATATTACCTTCGAATTACAGTGAGCTTAGCCCACTATATTACCAAGGGCTTACCCGTCGATAAAAATTTACCGACGAAGTGATTATCGAGGGATACAAGGCCGTCGGTAATCCGTCTATAATTTTGATTTACAATGGGCTTTTTTTTATTACAGTGGGTTTTTGGGCCACTGTAATAGCAAAAATTCTCGTAGTGTGCTCTATTTGGTTGTGAGGAGAGAAATAGAGCGAATGAAAATAGAAGAGAAATAATTAGAGAAAAGAAAAATATAGTAGAAATAAAGTTGAATGTTGGGTGGTTTGATTTAAGAGAAATATAGTGAAAATAAAATGGGAAAGTTGTTTGGTTTGAATGAAATGAGAGGAGAGAATTTAATATAAGTATGAAATTTACTCTTGCACCCTTGATAAAATAGGGATTACCTTTACATCTTGACCAAGAACAAACAAAAAAGAAGGGGCAAAAGAGAGATAATAGTGTAGGACCCACTGTTTTCTCGTGGGAAGCTGAAATCTAGGTAGAGGGAATAAAAAAGGTGGGACCCACTATTTTTAAATTTGTTTCCAATGCAAATCAATTGCACCAAGCATCTTGTCTCGAATCCGTTTGTGCCCCTTCGTTGAAAATCACCTCCACCAAACATAAGCTTAAAGCCATGAGGTACACCGTGGATGAAGAATCAGCCTATAAAGGCCAAACCAAAAAATCTTGGAACCATATCAAAAGTTCTATTATTGCTAACAATCATTGAAAGGCAAATTTTCACAAGAGCATCGACCACTTGGTTGACTTTTCGCAACACATCGTTCAAGGAAATGGCTGTTGAGACAAAAGATTTCTAATTTGATATACCAAATCACCATTTGCATGTTGCCTAGAGCAGCCCCTTCAATAAGGCGCAACGCAAGTTTGGAATCATACTCCATATGGATAGCATCGAAGCCCTAGATAGACATTGTTGGATAACATGCCATATAGCCCAAAGCTTAGTATGAAGCATAACACAACATTCCAATTTGACAGAAAAGGCACATAAATGAAATTACTATTATGATCTTGCAACACTCCTCCACATCTGGAAACATTTGTAGCCTCTAAAAAGGCCTCATCAACATTAGCTTTAATCCACCCCTCATTTGGTAGAGTCTAGTGAATAGAATCACATTGCATGCGCACTGGACCATGAAACTGGTTTGAGATCTGTTTAGTGTGAATAAGCTCCTGCACTAGCCTATTAACTTTCAAATGTATAGCCCAGATTTTTGTAAATTTTTTTTATTGAACATCCACCTATTCCTCCTCTGCCAAATACAATCTAGAGTAAATTCCAAATACCAGGCTCTAGTGCGCAGATTGACTCGCTTTGCACTTGGCCTATTTGGTAGGATGAAAATAAAAGGGAGAAAATGGAAATAGAGGGAGTGGAATAATGTGGGTTGTTTGATTGAATAGAAATAGAATGGAAATAGGGTGAGGATAACAAGTACTTTTCCATTCTATGTCTCATATATTTCCATTCATCTCTCTCCTTATTTTTTCTTTATTTCTCTTCAACCAGACATTTTTACTTTCTACTTTATTTCTCACTCATTTCTATTCATCTTTTCTATTTTCATCCACTCTATTTCTTTCCGCTCAACCAAATGTTCTCCAACAACCAATTATGCAGGTCCCATGTGAAGAAAAATGGGTGCAACTTGTTATTTGAGCACCATTACAGTCCAACAGTGCGTGAAGTCTAGTTTCCATAGCATTATGGAAGACCGGACAAGAACTCTGTTGAACAAAACATCTTCAAAATCTTTTAGCATTTGTCAATACAACATTGTGGCTAACTTTCCAAATGGTTACCTTGATTTACTCTGGCCTAATCCATTTCCAAATGTCGGGGAAAGGATGATAAGAAACCTGTTAGGGAAGAGAACATACCTTTGAGTATGCCGAGTGAACTGAAAAATCTTCAGTTTGATTATCCAACCAAGCAAGAGCATCCAGACCATTGCGAAGAGAAGAAGGCCTTAGCTTTAAGGTTTGGTTGCTTATGTGAGGAAGAAATAGTAAGCTAAGGAGAGTAGAATCCTATTCACCAAGGTAATTAGTAAAGGTAGCGGCACAACAAGACATTTCATCTTTTAGAGGAGGATCATTAACATGATCCAAAACTGGACCAAGGAAAGGAATCCGTGGATCGAGCTAGAACCTGGCTAATCTACCATCTCCTTTGCTATGTTTGGTAGAGAAGAAATTAAGAGAAGAGGAAGAAATGAAAATTATTTGGTTGTTTGGTATAGAAGAATTTGAATGGAAATAATTTTAAAATTTGTGGGACCCACTGTACTATTTCTCACCTATTTTCACTCATCTCTCTATCTCTTTACTCATCTTTTCTTTATTTTTCTTCAACTAAACACCTTTTATTTATACTTTATTTCTCATTTATTTCCACTCATCCATTTTATTTACATTCACCCTATTTCTCTCCTTTCTAGAAACAGGACACTAGTTTTCATAGAACATGTTTTGTTAAAACCTCCCAAGTCTTGCAAATACCTCTCCACGTGTTGGATGTTGATCTCTTTTCTTGATAACAGGCAGTCCTACATTGCCTCAACAGTACTTGGCACAAATAATAGCAACCTAAGGTTTGGAAAGTTCCGTGCATAAGTGCCAAGTCGTCTTAATCATAAACAAAGACCCAAACCACTTGTTCCAGCACACTATAAAGTCCTACGCCACTTAGGAGTCGAGGCTAAGGGTAGTTTATATACACCTTTATTCCTTAACCCTCCAAGGCACCTTTAAAGGATAAAACCGTGAGGCTCAGACCAATGCCAAAGCGAACAATACCTTAGATGTGGTTATCCTAGCATTGTAGCAGACTTAAGGTTGGAACATTGGTGCCCTATATAGGAAGCAAGGGCCTAAGCCACACACAAAAGCTAATAGGCCCTCTAAAGACCCTTAGCACATTGCTTAGGAGTCAAAGCCAATGATAATTTATAAAAACCTTTGTTCCTTAAACCTCTGAGGTGTCTTTTAAGAAAAAACTGTGAGGCTTAAACCAACGCTAAACCAGACAATACATCGAATGTGATTTCCCTAGCAGTGTAGCAGACTTAAGGTTGAAACACCATCCAATGTAACACCCCTTGTTACTATCAAATAATTTATACTTATTTTGATATTTAGCAAAAATGATTTAAGAACTGATTATAAAATAACCTCCAAAACGTAAGGAAATTTGTTCCTTTTTCAACTTTAAAACCTTATTACTTTTATTTCTAAAAGAGGATCATCCTTATTAACTTATCATTCATTTAAAAGTGTCCTTTAATGAAATATCATCTTAGTGAAACAAATTCCATTTATAAAACTTTTGTTCGACAATGAACCATTAAAACACAATAAAACTTAAACATCATCGATTCCATTGCTAAACAATTTTATTACACAAATATGAATACACTTTTACATCCTTGAAAATAAATACACTTTACATTTGAGTCATATATAAGAGGATGATACACCATAAAATTAAATACTAGTCTACCTTCTTTTATACAAGGAAAGGACAGAGTCTCAGAGCAGTGACTCAAAAAGAAATCTGACCCTTATATACCCGTTTTAACCCATGAGACATCCTCAGGGAAATTTTTTGTTTCCTTGAACCAGTCCATCCACATCCTTAGCACTTGTTGTAATCATTACTTTCCATCTTCGATGATCGCACAGAATCATTCATCTCCATCTAAAAAATAAGGTGTATGGAGTGAGTCCCTCGCTTCCTCTGAGCCAACAAATGACCTTACAGTCACACACAAACACTAACCACATCAGTATGGTTCTCTCACGGGTCTCACCCATAACCCTAAACGTCTCCTCAACTAATTCCTTAACTTATCACATTTCTGGCTCGCTACCACTGGAACTTCCATAACTCAATGGACTTACACATTTTAAGCTGGATGACTATTGGGAGTACACCATTGTCACAGTACAATGACGGGGCTCTCACCAACATGAAAATGTCTCACGTTTAGTCGAGGTTGCCAAGTCAGCTGTGTGACCCATAGTCACAACTTGGCGCCTTACCCCCAAGGTTGATCACGCCTGCGATTATTTCCCAGGTACCACTTTGTGGTCATCCAATCTCTGAGGACTAACTCCTTAACGACTCTCCCCACCAGGATAATCCTTTACAGGTGTGTGTGGGTTCCTCTGTCAAATGGTACTGGATGGCGATCAATCAATAACATGAGCTCATTTCACACGAGACCAATGTCTCCCACGAAGACCTGCGGCTTCCCTATTATCTCAAGTGGTCATTCCATTATAACCCCATGCTTCACACAACAATCACATATCTCAGATGGAGCTCCCCACACAACCTTTTCTATGCTCGCTTCCACAGCAAACCATCACAAAAAGATCATATTTCTCGAACATCGTGTTGTCCACATCACGATGTTGGGGTTTTGTGGTCTATAATTTTAAAAAAAATTTAAGACCAAGAGGGGAAATAACCCCTTCCCATGGATCATGCATTACTCATGAATCACTAAGGGTTTAGACAATTACCTTTGTAGCATGCTTTCACATTAACCGGTTTCCTTTGATCACCAAGCGTCAAAGCAATGGTGCCTCTTCTCAGTCCATGCGAGCAACTATCGGAGTGGGGTCTCGATGCTAGCCGACGACAGACGGGTAGGGATTTAGAAAGAACTCTCAAAAGTGTTTTTCTCATGTGTCATGTTGTGAGGTATGCACCTCTTTATATAGAAACATAAACTCTATCTTAATCCCATAAAATATCTTATCAAATCTCATTTGATTTAATCAAATCTTATTTGATTTAGATATACAGATAATTGTCTTATCAAAGCTTATTTGATTATATAATTAACTTATCAAATCTTATTTGATTTAGATAATTAATTAAAATATCTAATTAATTATCTTATCATATTGCGTCTTATTTAATTAAATCTCAATTAATTAAATATGTTGATTAATTAATTAAATCACATTTTATTAATTAATCATGAACTAAATTAAATCACATTTAATTTATTCATCTACTCCAATAAATTACTCTATGCGTGTGACCCAATAGGCTCCCACTAAACTGGCAATAATATTATCTCTATAATATTATAGACAGTGATTGACATCTAGCAATGCATCGCTGCCACCCAGCCTATGAGATAATCGGTGATTCGATTTCAACCTTAACGACAACCATTTCCACTGTGTAGCCTTTGTCCCTTCGTCCAAATATCTCAATTGAACACAAGGCATAAGAGTGTCATCCTCATTAAGTCCAATCGTTTATTTCTCATACGTACCCAAGTAGATGTTTAATTACAAATGGACTCAATATCTCATATTAGTCCATTACACATTGCCATGCATATTGTACGTCTCACTCAATCAAGAGGCGTATAGACATAACTCCTGTTATGTAGGAGGGACGAATCCTATCTACATCACTCACATTCCTCAACATGATTCATTGCATGCCCAAGTACTACCTTTATAATCACCATATTACAGATGACGTTTGATAACATTAAAACATACAACTCCTACATGTAGGAATCGTAGTGACTTCAAGTCAAAGGACTACTATCACCTTATGGTTGCCATGAGAAATTCTTATGACACTTGCATAACTATTATGAAGCCTTCTCATAGTGGGTCTACCTAGCATAAATATTACTCCTAATATTCATACCCATGTGCCAGCCTAATATCCCATATCCATGACCTGTGTGTGATATGCGGTCATCATGCTACTCAAATAATAGTCTTGATGCATCATTGTCATCTTGGTTAACAATGATACTTCGACCACAGACACTTTAAGAATCATGTTCTATTATTCAATGAATCTCACATCATCGAATAGCCTGCCTATCCTGAGGACGTTACCATATTATACAACAAATACTATAGTAACTGAAATGCCTCATATATAAAATATATAAATCAAATTCGTAATACAAATGTAGTCTAAAATGGATTGGTCACTAGGGCTAACTCCAACAATCTCCCACTAGCACTAGAGCCAATCGGGCATAAACCTAACACCAATCGATCTAGTGTGAGCATCATGCTTCTGCTGAGCAAGAGGCTTCGTCAGTGGGTCAGCCACATTCTCAAAGGTCTGAACTCCGCAAATCTTCACATCTCCTTTATCGTTAGTCTCTCGAATAAGATGGAAGCTTCTAAGTATGTGTTTGGATCGCTGGTGAGATCTGGGTTTCTTAGCTTGCGCAATCGCTCCATTGTTGTCACAATAGAGGCCAACTGGGTCCGCAATGCTCGGAACGACGCCAAGTTCAGTAATGAACTTCCTAATCCAAACAACCTCCTTAGCTATACTTGAGGCAACTATATACTCAGCCTCTAAAGTAGAATCAACAATTGTCTCCTGCTTTGAACTCTTCCAGTTCACAGCACCACCATTCAGGCAAAACACAAACCCCGACTGTGATCAAAAATCATCTCTGTCAGTTTGGAAGCTAGCGTCGGTGTAACTCTTTACAATGAGCTCTTCCTCACCACCATATATCAAGAATGAATCCTTAGTCCTTCACAAGTACTTTAGGATGTTCTTGACAGCGGTCCAGTGACTTTCACCAGGATCAGATTGATTTCTACTCGTCATGCTCAGAGCATACGAGACATCTGGTCTAGTATACATCATGGCGTACATGATAGATCCTATTGCCAAAGCATATGGAATCTTACTCATGCGTTCCTTCTCATCTGATGTAGTAGGGCAATATCCCTTGGACAGGTACACACCATGTGACATAGGCAAGAAACCTTTCTTGGAATCATGCATATTAAAGTGCCTCAGCACTTTGTCAATATATGTACTCTAACTAAGGCTCAGCAGTCTCAGTGACCTATCTCTATAGATCCTGATTCCCAGCACGTAGGATGCTTCGTCTAAGTCTTTCATCAAGAAACAACTCCCCAACCATGTCTTAACATGTTGCAGTGCCGGGATGTCATTTCTGATGAGTAGTATGTCATCCATATACAAGACCAGAAAAATGATTGCACTCCCACTAACCTTCTTGTAGACACAAGGCTCATCTTCATTCTTGATGAATCCAAACTGTCTCACAGTCTCATCAAAACGAAGATTCCAGCTTCTAGAAGCTTGCTTCAATCTATAAATGGATCTTTGCAACTTGCATACCTTCCCAGCTTCCTTTGGATCAACAAAACCCTCAAGTTGTGTCATGTACACATCCTCGAGAAGATTCCCAGTAAGAAATGCGGTCTTGACATCCATCTGCCAGATCTCGTAGTCATAGTATGCAGCAATAGCAACTAGAATCCTGACGAATTTAAGCATCGCAACTGGTGAGAAGGTCTCGTCATAATCAATACCATGAACTTGCTTGAAACCTTTCGCCAATAGTCGTGCCTTAAAGGTATTCACCTTTCCATCCATGTCAGTCTTCTTCTTAAAGACCCACTTACACCTTATGGGTTTTAGCCCTTTAGAGTAGGTCTAAACCTGGTTAGTGTACATGGACTCCATCTCAGATGCCTTGGCCTCTAGCCACTTCTCAGATTCAGGCCCAATAATGGCCTTCTGGTAAGTCACAGGCTCATCTTGATCCATGAGCAACACATCACCTTCTTGGGTGGGCAGAAGCCCGTACCTCTCAGGTCAGTGACGTGTCCTGTTCAACCTATGCAGTTCTTGTGCTACTTGAACCGAAGACTCACCCATAACACTTTGTGGTGTCGGTTCTTGTTCCATTGCAGGTGCATCGGTACTCTGTGTCACTTGGATTTCTCCAAGCTCTACATTCCTCCCACTGGCTCCATTAGAGATGTATTCCTTCTTAAGGAACACTCCAGTCATAGCGACAAACACTTTGTCCTCAGAGGTATTGTAGAAGTAGTATCCCTTAGTTTCCTTAGGGTATGCTACAAAGACATATTTGTCCGACTTGGGTTCAAGTTTATTCGAAATCATAGGTTTCACATAAACATGATAACCCCCATATCCTTAGAAAAGACATACTGGGCCTTCGGCCCGTCCATATCTCATATGGTGTCTTTTCAACTGCCTTAGACGGAACACGGTTAAGTGTGAAAGCAGCCATAAGTAACACATATCTCTAGAAAGAGTCGTGGAGGTATGACTGACGCACCATAGATCGTATCATGTCTAACAAGGTCTGATTCCGCCTCTCAGACAGACCGTTCCATTGTGGTGTCCCAGGTGGAGTAAGTTGAGATATAATCCCACACTCTCTTAGATAGTCATCAAACTCCTGACTTAAGTATTCACCACCATGATATGATTCTATAGCTTTAATGCTTTTGCCTAGTTGGTTATCTACCTCATTTTTAAACTCTTTGAACCTTTCAAAGGTCTCTGATTTGTGCTTCATAAGATACAAAAATCCATATCTACTGAAATCATCAGTAAATGTGACGAAGTAAGGAAAACCGCCTCTAGAAGGCCAGTTCAGGGGTCCACATACATCACTATGTATTAGTTCCAAAAGATCACTCGCCCTCTCACCTTGACCGGTGAATGGGGTCTTAGTCATCTTTCCCAACAGACAAGATTCGCACACCTTGAATGATTCATAATCAAATGAGTCAAAGAGTTCATCTTTATGGAGCTTGGAAATACGTCTCTCACCTATATGGCCTAAACGACAGTGCCAAAGGTATGTAGGATTCAAATCATTTTATTTAACCCTTTTCATATTTATGTTAAAGATAGGCATTTCAAGATTCAGAACATATAGTCCATTACTCATAGGTGCACTAGCATAGAAGACATCATTCATATAAAGATAACAACATTTGTCCTTTATTAAAATATTAAAACCCATCTTGTCCAAACAAGAAATAGAAATAATGTTTCTGCTAATTGCTGGAACATAATAACAATTATTTAATTCCAAAATAAGCCCTGACGGTAAAGTCAAAATAAAAGATCCTACAGCTAACGCAACAACCTTTGCTCCATTTCCCACTCGTAGGTCCACCTCGCCTTTGGTCAACTTTCTACTATCCTTTAGTCCCTGCACATTAGTACAAATGTGAGAACCACATCCAGTATCCAATACCCATGATGCTGAAGTAGACAAATTAACCTCAATAACATAAATACCTGAAGTAGAAGTCTCACTTCCCTTCTTCTTCTTCTTCTTGCACTTTTTCAGGTATATCGGGCAATTCCTCTTCCAATGTTTAGTCACACCGTATTGGAAGCAGGTCACATCCTTAGCTATGCCGTTGGCATCCTTCTGGCCAAAAGTGCTAGGCTTTGAACTTTTCTTGCCTGTGCGCTTCTACACAGAAGTGGACCACTTCTTGCCCTTGCTTCCTCCAAATTGTACCATCATAATGGCTCTGGTTGTGTCAAATTTCTCTTGCCTTGCTTGCTCCTAAAAAAAGCAACTTGAGGTGTTCGATCATATCAAACGCCTCCATGTTCTCTTACTACTTTCGCAGCTTTGAGCTCACAAACATGAGACATTCGACATCAATGGCATTCTCTAGGTGCTTCTGATAAGCATTCCTGTTAGCCCTTGAAGCATTAGCCATGGGTGGCTTAGGAATTTGCTCATCGAGCATATTTTCGTATTTGAGAGCAATCCTCAAGTTTTTTTTATACCAATCTAGAAAATTATTTCCAGGCAACATGTCCTTCTCAAGGACCAATTGTAATGACAGTGTGTTTGCAGACATGGTAATTCTAAAACATTTAAACATGCAGAATTTAGTATTATGATTTAATACACATTTAATAAGGACTTTTATTAAATATGCTCCCACTATTTTACTCAAATCAATAACCCTCTATTATTGACTCAGAAAATCCAGTTGGAAGATTTTCTAATGTGCCAAGATCCATATGTCACTTCATCCCGAGTCAGCTTTAGCGCCCAAAACTTATTTATTTAGGTAGGAAACTCCTTTCCAATTGCATCCTTATGCAACTCTTGGATCAATTGGGCGAATAACTCCTTATTCCAATTTATCTTATAAATTGATGCCCAACTCATGCCTCCAAGCTCTCTCAATCCTATTGATTGGCTCGGTAAGTCAAACCTAATGGTTGGCAATTGGATATTACTATTATCCCATCGCGCCTCACCAAGATTGATTAAGGTGCCCAGCTTTGGCATGACCCACACTTATACAATCCTAGCCTTGACGAGTGCCACGCATCAGGGAGGCATTTAAACTTAATATTAATTTAGGGAATTTTTATTAAGTGATCTCACTGGTGTTTGTATTAGCATACAAGGCATTTCTCTCAACATGCATGGCATACATCTCATACATAAGACATATATCACATATATAAAACACATAACCCATACATTTCATACATCGCATATATAAAACATACGAGTCACAATGATATAGTTATGACCACTAAGAAATAAAATTAAATCATGACGCGCAGGTCGTATTTAAAATTACAACCAAATTACGACACATAGGTTGCCCAAAATTAAACTACGACACGCAGGCCACATAAAGGAATAAAATAAATCACAGTAAACAATCTATATTTAAAATAAACCACAATAAACTAAGGTCATAACCATACACTGCTAAAATAAAACAATTTTATAACAACGTATAGCCACCATGCATGAAGCATGACTATCCTTAAAATTACCACGACTATAGTCTAGATCACCACGGCTGTGGTCAAATCTAGCACAGTCGTGGTCATGCTAGCACGGTTGTGCTCAAAGTCAGCACAGCCGTGGTCGAGTGCGTTCCCAGAGACAATTCTCTGTCCAAAATGAGTTCAAGCCCAAGAAAGGCAAAACTGAAACAATTTTAAGTGCATGAAAGCATATAAACACAGCATAAAACATATACTTCATGCCAAACAAACATGATTTCAAATAACATATCATACATATGAAAATAAATCATGTCAATCATGCTTTCACATACAAAGGTAACCTATGGATTCATTGTAATCTCGTGACCAACGCTTTGATACCACTGTTGGGGTTTCATGGTCTGTAATTTTAAAAATTTTAAGACCAAGAGTGGAAATAACCCCTTCCCATGGATCATGCATTACTTGTGAATCACTAAGGGTTTAGACAATTACCTTTGTAGCATGCTTTCACATTAACCGGTTGCCTTTGATCACCAAGCGTCAAAGCAACAACGCCTCTACTCAGTCCACGCGAGCAACTATCGGAGCGGGGTCTCGGTGCTAGCCGACGGTAGACGCGTAGGAATTTAGAAAGAACTCTCAAAAGTGTTTTTCTCATGCGTCATGATGTGAGGTATGCACCTCTTTATATAGAAACATGAGCTCTATCTTAATCCCATAAAATATCTTATCAAATCTCATTTGATTTAATCAAATCTTATTTGATTTAGATATACATATAATTGTCTTATCAAATCTTATTTGATTAGATAATTAACTTATCAAATCTTATTTGATTTAGATAATTAATTAAAATATCTAATTAATTATCTTATCATATTGCGTCTTATTTAATTAAATCTCATTTAATTAAATATGTGGATTAATTAATTGAATCACATTTTATTAATTAATCATGGACTAAATTAAATCACATTTAATTTATTCATCTACTCTAATAGATTACTCTATGCGTGTGACCCTATAGGCTCCCACTAAACTGGCAATAATATTATCTCTATAATATTATAGACAGTGATTGGCATCTAGCAACGCATCGCTGCCACCCAGCCAATGAGATAATCGGTGATCCAATTTCAACCTTTACGACAATCATTTCCACTGTGCAGCCTTTGTCCCTTCGTCCAAATACCTCGATTGAACACGAGGCATAAGAGTGTCATCCTCATTAAGTCCAATCGTTTATTTCTGGTTACCTAAGTAGACGTTTAATTACAAACGGACTCAATATCTCATATTTGAAATACAGAGAATCACACTAGAAGGGGGTTGAATAGTGTGTTAGATAAAACTTTAAAAACTTTTCGTAAAGATGGAGAATTTTCAGCTTAAGTTTTACAGGGAACTTGCAAAACAAAAAATTGTAGTTATCGTCTAGTTGTTTAAAATAACATTTCAATGGAACTAGGTTTTAGTGTATCGTCCAAGCGCAAAGTAAAATGTATTTCACAAATATAAAGTAAAGAGACTTGTGAGTATAATGCGAAGAAACAACTTAAAGAATAACTGATAAGCTTAAAAGCGATAGAGTAATAAACACTTGGTTTATACTGGTTCACTCAATCTGAGCTACGTCTAGTTCTCCTTCAAAAACCTTTGAAGGGTTCCACTAATCAAATCCTGATTACAAACAAGTATTATAAACCCTATCACTTTTGGCTACAAGTATTCTTTAAGCCACTTTTGGCACACCTTTAATCTCCCCGTGAGATTAAAGAACACCCAAGTATTCTTTGTTACTAAGTCACTCCTAGCTTTCCAAACAATAGTTTGTTTACAAGTTAATTGTAACGCCCTAAATTCTATAATGATGATATGATGTTTGATTCAATTGATTATTTTGTAAAATACCTTAATTAATGTATTTAAGAAAACACGTGAAAGTTGAAAGAAACATAACCGAAATTTCAGGGAAATTTTGAAACTTTTTAATTCAATTTTAATTGAGAAAGTTATAATTTCCTTTAGCAATTATAACGCGTTATTTAATTCAACAAAAGGGTCAAACGTAGCTTCAATCGTAAAAGAATAAATAAATTTTTGAATATGCGGAAATAAAACAATGGAAAATACATATGATTGGAAATGTAAACATGTATATATACATATATGTAACCAAAAGACATAACGTACTCCCCGGAGCATAAGTACAAAAAGATACTACATGATCCACATGATGACTGAATATGTACAACAAAATATCTGAGATGCCTAGATCTACCCAGCCAAATACAGGATAAAACAAAATAAGATCCTAGCTCTCAGAGTAGTCATCGTCTACACCTACCCTGCGAAGACTCAACCCAGAAGCCTAGGTGGGTTGTTGGTCAATAGGGTCCTAACAACGAGACTCACGAGAGGAAACATCAAATGAATCCCCAAGAGACTCTCCCTCTGAGTCCTCTGCGGGATCCTCCTCTGGGTCCTTCTCTGTGTCAGACTCTACTAACCAACCTGCTCCACCGGTTGGAGCCTCCGCTATCAACTCAGCTGCCACTGCTGCTGCCATAGGCATCACTGGATTCCCCTCAGTAGGAATCTCATCCATGTCAGCTGGTACTCTTGCCTCAGCCTGAGCCATCTCCCAGCGCTCGGGATCACTATGCTCCCCTAACTGCAACTCCAGCTGTGAAGAATGGGGCTCAATAGGGGTATGCTCAGAGTCGGTAGGATGCGGTCCTGGTCCTCCTGATGACATAGCCGTCGAAGATATGTAGATGATCTCTACCGGCTCAACGAGCTGATAGTAGGGTGGCATTGGCTGTGTCCACCATGCCAAGTACTCATATATAATAGGATGAGCTTCGGGCTCATATTCTAGCGTATATACTAAGCGAATGTAACCCGTGAAATGATCTACATGTCTAATCGGATCGGGCTCCCATCTTCCATAAATACACTCAACTTCCCAGAACTGATGTGGGTCCGGGACTGCCATCGGATCCTAAAAAAAAAATAACAAGAGGGTAACTCTCTGCTTCGTCAAGCAATACACACAAAACGACTTTAGAAGTCAAAAACACCTACAATCAACCACGTCAATGTGGTTATCTACCGATCACACTTGATACCTAATCGTTTTCATCACTAGAACAATTTACTTATCTTTTACTGGCCAGCTGCCACTGGAACTCCCAGAACTCAGTGGTCTTACACAAATTTAAGCTAGATGACATATTGGGAGTACACCCATTCTCCACGGTACAATGGCAGGGCTCTCACCAATCGATGATGACTCGTAATTTCTGTCGGGATTGCCAAGTCGGTTATGTGACTAGCGTCACAACTCGGCGCCATATATCCCCCAAGGACTGCCTCCTTACGATCATCTCCCAGGTACCAACTGTGGTCATCTAATGCTCTGAGGACTAACTCCTCAACACTCTCCTCACCAAGTTTATTTTCTTTCTTCGTCGCCTGTGGATTTCCCGCTGCACATGATACAGGTGCGGACGAATTGACGCTGAGCTAAAGGTACCACCTCTACGCTCATATATCCATATATATGTAAGGACTTTGCCTTTATCGCTACATCGTAACAATCTCATCACCCCAGGTGATACGTCATTCGCAATCCGACCTTGGTTCATAGATAACTTGCAGCTGAAATATCCCACACGACTTTCTTGCATTTTTGAAGTTCCAAAGATCCGCCGTACTCTCGTATCTTCATGGTACGACTCTCAACTCACATAAGTCACAGCGCGTCATATATTTTATTATGTTTTATATATTCCTTACCCTCTCAAGTGTCTTATGATTTGTATAAAAAAGAAAGTATTTATATTCACCAAAAGAGTTCATCTATTAATTTGTTTTTAATAAAATAAAATAAAAGTCTCTTAGATTATTTAAATGTGCTTACTATACAAGTTATATTTATCTTTGAATAGCAACTTTGCTATTGACACTAGAATTCAATTCTAGTTACTACAAGTACTCGCGTCGAGTCTTGTAGACACATCACACAGACAAACAATTTCACCGCAATATTCAAACTACAGTCAATAGACCGTATCACCAAAACAGAGAAATTCACACATTCATTATCAAGTGCTCCAGGTTTTCCTCCCTGAGACTTAATTGAATCACTCAAAACAATAGTTATATTATATCCATTATCTCACATCATCCAAATAGTAATTAAATAATTAAAAGTAAAATAATAAAAGCATACATATTAATATCAAATTTGAATATAGAGTCAAATTTTCATTGGCAGTACTGAATGTGAGCTCTCACTGAAACAAGCAAATGACCTTGGAATTTAATAATTTTTATATCAAATTGAAGCTCTTGAAATCTAGTTTATATAAAAGTGTACCACTTATGAAATCAACATCTAGAAAATTTTATAAAAATTTTCTAAGTCAGTAACTCCATATTTTTAGTACTCACTGAACATAACCCAAAGAAATATAATTTTCTCCCACTTCCCAAAACTAAATTAACTGAAATTTTTTACAGTTTAAAGCTAACTCATTGATCTTTCCAAAAAGGTATTTCTTGCTTCCAAATTAATTTTCTATTATTCCCAGTAAAAATATTACTAACAGCTTACAATTTTGACATCAAAACAGGTTCTAAACCATTGTTCTGTTTCTTATTGAGAAACTAATTTAGAAATTATGCTTGGTAATTTTTGTAATATGCATGGTTAAAAATATTATTGTGTCTAGTTTTTTAAAGGTTTAAGTACATTTTAAAAGCAATAAGTACACAGGGAGAATTTTAACAAAATCCGAGCATTGTTCCAGTGAAACTCCAAAACAGAACAGTCGAATCTCGAGCCATGGATGAACCCGAAGATGACTTTATTTTTCGAAGACATCAAAACAAAAGTTGTTGCATTTTATTTCTATTTTCCTTTAAAACAAGTTTGACGAAAAACAAATGGTTAGATCTTTCAAACATGGCAGTTCCATGCCAAACGAAAGAACAACCACTGTTTCGAGTTTTTAGCTAAAATTTTCCAAAGGAGATTTGATCAAAAACAAACTTTTAGAAAGAGATGCCTAACTTCACTTGTTTCCAGAGCCATTCTCATTCAAATTACAAGATAAAATGACCTTATTCCTTACATGCAAAGGCTCACAATCACAGCCATAGAAAATTCAACAACATTCATCCAATTTCAATCTCAACAAACATTCAAACATATATCAATTTCCAGCAATGGGGCATGCATGTATACTTATGGTTAAAGCCCCAGCCCTTAACCATAATCTCACAAAGAATTTAAAATCAAGATTCCACAAGAGAGTTCCCTTACCAAGTGTTGCAATCCAACCGAAAAGAAGAAGAGATAAGTAGAAGAATGATGAAAGGATGATGATCTAGCTTGCATGCAAAGCTTCCAAGACCTCCAATGGCTTCCTTTGCCTTCCTTAGCTCTCGGTCCAGAAGAGAAGGAGAGAGAGATGAGAGAATTTGATATTTTAGTGTTGAAGATGTTTTGAAGAAAAAAATGAAAAACTTTGGATGGTTTTGCTTGGTTTTGGCCGTGGGGTTCCTTGGTTGATTAAGTGTTCATAGTTGTTGCTAGGTGTTGATACCATCCCATGCATGTAGTTCTAGGTGTCAATTAGGCTGATTAGGTGTTAATTTTGTGTTAATTGCATGCATGCATTGTAGATTAGGTGTCATGAAATTAAGATTAGGGAATTTGGTTACCCAGTTTAATTTACACAATGTAATTTTATACTGTGTAATCATAAAGAGGTGTGTTTTAAAATTTTAAAACTTACTTTCAAACATCTAATTAATTTTATAAAACTTTTAGTAGTGCAAGTTAAAATTTCCTCTGTAAAGAAATCATTTACAGATAAATTTTACAAGAGGTAACTTGGTGTGCAAGTTAATAGAATTTAATATAATTAAAATACTTAAAACAATTTGCAAACAATAAATTAAGTAGTACATAGCAATAGATATTTTAAATATTTTACTACTAGTAATTTATCTCAGCTCAATTAATTACTAGCAGGCATAACAGATAAACATACATAGACAATGTATGTACTTGATCATTAAGTATATATTACACTGCACAAGTAAATAAATAAATAAACAATATAGACACTTCAATCACACAGAATTTTATAGCAGTTTATAAACAAATACACAGGAAAGTAACTGCAGAGAATTAATTGTAGAAAATTAATTCTATAGAGTTACTTACAGATAAATATATAAATATATACATATATATATATATATATATATATATATATATATATATACTTATATAATTGAGTTGAAATTTTTAGGGTGTTACATTAATAGATAACTTTCACAGAGAGGATATTACAATGTAACTTGAATACACAGAGTAACTTAGCAAAGCTAAGAAAAACGCTCTTTTTGCACAAGTGTAGGTCGTCCAATCGTTTTAGCAGAGTTTCAGCTCTTAGAAAACTTGAATATTTCGTTGTTGAATTCTTGAGCATGATCCTTTATTTATAGGCGACTTGGTGAAGATATCCGTTGTGGGATCTGTGCCTTTGCCAATAACCATTGTCTCACAATCATATGACAGTTGCTATGTGTTAGCTCATGGTGGAGAGAGGGAGGAGACAACAGTACATGTAGTGCCTCCACTACTGTACGGTTTCTGCAGAGAGAAGCTTTTCTATCCCCTGTGGTACACTTTTTGAATTTTCAAATGAAATGTCACATATGATAAGAGAAGGAATAAGGAACATTTCAGAGAATCAACATCGAAATGCATTTTACACATGATGGACGCGTTATATAATTGTATGATAGAAAAAGATAGTGTAAGTTATATAAGTGTTGGACGCTTCTTCGAATGGACGCAGTGTTTACACACTGGTTTTCACAAAACATTGGACGCTTGTTTTAATAAAAGCGCATTGGACGCTGGACTTTATACTTAGAAAACAAGTTTCCAGTTACTCATTGGATGCATTGTACACATTGAGATATCTTGTTTGAGTTTAAGAAATACAATACCATTGAGGCATTGGACGGTGTGGTACCTATAATACTCAAACATAAGACATTAGATACTTCAAAATTTAATCTCATTTGTTATCATCAAAACCGAAGTTTGAGGGGTTGGACATCGTCCAAAGTCTTAGATTCTAACAATATTAGTCCATTTGCGCATGGCTATGCATATTGTACGTCTCACTCTATCAAGAGGCGTATAGACATAACTCCTGTTATGTAGGAGGGACGAATCCTATCTACATCACTTATATTCCTCAACATGATTCATTGCATGTCCAAGTACTACCTTTATAATCACCCTGTTACAGATGACGTTTGATAGCATTAAAACATACAACTCCTACATGCAGGAATCGTAGTGACTTCAAGTCGAAGGACTACTATCACCTTATGGTTGCCATGAGAAGCTCTTATGACACTTGCATAACTATTATGAAGCCTTCTCATAATGGGTCTGTCTAGCAAAAATATTACTCCTAATATTTATACCCGTGTGCCAGCCTGATATCCCATATCCATGACCTGTGATATGCGGTCATCATGCTACTCACACAGTAGCCTTGATGCATCATTGTCGTCCTGGTTAACAATGATACTTCGACTACAGACACTTTAAGAATCGCGTTCTATTATTCAATGAATCTCACATCATTGAATAGCCCGCCTATCCTGAGGACGTTACCATATTATACAATAAATACTATAGTAACTGAAATGCCTCATATATAAATATATAAATCAAAGTCGTAATACAAATGTAGTCTAAAATGGATTGGCCACTAGAGCTAACTCCAACACACGATCACATCACATTCTAAACAGTTTCACCACGACCAAAGCGAAGAAAGGATCCTTCCTTCTCCCTTCGCATCTTACGAATAAAAGTGATCTCACAACCATCAATCTCAACACAAGAGAAACATGTGCATCATGATGCACCACAACAACCCATCATGACCCTAGGTCATGACTTCACCATTTTCATTATGTTTTATGCAGAACCTTGCCCACTCTCAAGTCTTATGCTTATTTTTGGTCTTCGGTCCTCAATTTCCAAGCAAGGGTCCTTATCTTTGTCTAAGTCCAAATTAAATCATCATCCATACGTATAGGGTACCTATTACTTACTAATCCATTTGATTATTAAGTTCACACTCTTATTAAGAATTAGTTCACTACTTTCCGTAATTAACATTATTAATTTACTAAAACAAATTCTAGCCTTGCAAATGCACTCTACTAGAGTCCACTTGTCCCCTCACAAGGATCCATGATCCTTGAGCCCAAATCAAACACATCATCACACACAAAATCCAATTTCCAGCACACAAATGCCCAAGGATCACATTCCTCCACGTCTTCAATTCAAATTCATAAAAAGCATAATTAATCATAGGCAATAATCAAGTATCAAATCACAATTAGCTAACAATCAAGGTAAGGTACAGAGGCCCTCCTTTTAAAGAGGTCCTCCTTCTAAGGTAGAACACTCAAATATGAGTCCAAACAAGCAAAATAATATTCAAAAAGCAATTATACCAATTAATTTTCTTTATAACCTACAAGCTGAAATCTCATACTAGACCTGTCACTTTGACCCTCAACCCTAGGGCCAGCCCTGTTTGGCTCTCCTGTATAGCCCTCTACTGTATAGCCCGTTTAAAGAGGGGCCTTAAGAAAGCCTCACTCATGTCAGCCCCAAATAAATCGGGTCGGGTCAGGGTTGTTGGGGGGCCAGCCCACCGTTCCAACAAAAAACATCACAAACATGTTTTCAGATGAATCATAGAATCAGAACACGATTATGGCTTGTTCACGGACACATTTTCTTCACGAACCCTAATCCCTTTTGAATTGTTCCTTCAATTTTTCGACTCAATCTCTCAATCTTGAATTGTTCCTTCAATTTTTTGACTCAATCTCTCAATCGTGCAATCGTCAATTCTTCTGCGATTTCTGAAGGTAACCCCTGGTTTCTTCATCCTTATGCTAAAACGAACTTTTCTTTTTCTTCTCTTGTGTTCATGTAACAAAGCTTGTTTAAACCCCTTTTGTTCTAAACGGGTTATAAGAATCCCCTGTTCATATAAGAATTTTGGAACGAGCTAAATTGTGATGAAACTTCAAGCTGTTAGTATTACTACAAATAAGCTTTTGTTGTATGTTATGAGGTTCACTGTTTTACTTTGACTTGCTATTGTTTTTGGTTATGGACTCGTGGGGCTACAGTACCATGGGAACATAATTTAGTGTTTAATCCATAATAGGAGTGTAGGACATTGACCTGCAATAGAACTTTTATATCTTTGTTTTCCTGTTCCTGCAGTAGCACTGTAGCAAATTGTTTCTCCTAGCAAAATTGATTTCTGGAAAAATTAAAAAATGGATACACAAACACTCAAGTCTGTAAATTTTAAATTAACTTAGACATGATTATGAGGGAAGGAAGGGGAGAGAGAAAAGAAGGGAGAGGGCTTCCAGCAATAAACGAAAATGTTAGATAGAAACATGTGTGTCTTTAATTGAAAAGTTGTGAACTGAAAGGGCTTCCAGCAACAGCATATGGTCATTATTTGGATTTCAGTCAACTAACTTTGGGCATTTTCCAGCAGCTGCTCCAGTCAACATACCTTATTATTGCAAAATTAACTAAAAAGTAAAATCCTATGTGTTCTAAAAGCAAAAGTTGTTAGGTGAAGGCCCTTTAAGATTGCTGGTTTTGATCTTCACTTAAAATTTGTTTGCTTGAGCTCATTCTGTCACCATTAGTCTCGTAGAATGCAAGGTTTTGATCTTCACTTAAAATAGTATTTATATAAATTGAAATACAAGTTGCAAAGGATCTCTCTTCAATTCTTCCTTTTTTGCAGTGGCTTAAAAGTGAGAGTAGGACTGCATGGTCCACTGGTAGTGGTTCTGACATTTTTGGCAGAAGGAGGTCCCCCGAAGAAACGATTGTTCGAGGTAAGAAATTCTTTTCCCTTTCAATTTCTAAGATTTCGCATTTTAACATAGTGTAGAATTGAAATCCTTTGGTGAAAATCATTTATTGCTGCTAGTGCTCACCCTTAACATCCAATTATGATTTATTTCTTTTCGTTCTCTTTAATCTTTTGAAACTACTCAAATTATGATTTTAAGATTCTATGTTTCTTTTATTATATAGGAACTACTGAAATTGCATAATTAGCCATCCATTTCATATTGCAAATCTTGAAAGCCCTGTATTGACAAGCTGCTTAACTCAGCCTGCAAAGCTGCCAATTCATCTTCCTCAGCAACAGTGGCCTTTACAGGAACAGGGCGAGTAGGTTGCCGCCCGGCTGGGACTTGCGATGTGGCTGCAGTTGCTGGCTGAAGAAGCTGATCTTCCAACTCAGCAGCCTCCAGTTCTTCAAGTTCTGCTTCCAAATCATCCTGAAAGAAAAAGAAATTCATAATGATCCACATAAATATGGAATCTTCAAGTAGGACTTTAAATATGGATGATGATATTGTTTCTGAAACTCCTCTCATGTCTGAAAGTGCTGACACGGTTAAGAAAGAAGTGTCTAGTGTTTGGAAATTCTTTACAAAAATTGGTATAGGTAAAGATGGTGTAGAAAAGGCTGTGTGCAATTTTTGTGGTCGTGATTTTGCAGTTGGTAAGAATCCTAAAACAAAAAATAGTTATGGAACTTCCCATTTAAGTCGTCATTCTTGTAAAGGTATTCGTAATGCAAGAGGGAATGAGAAAGATGGAAGCATAAGAAAATTTAATCAAGAGACTCATGAGGAAATGCTTGGAGAAGCAATGATTATGCATGATCTTTCATTTAGTTTCGTTGAATATGAGAAAATTAGAGAGTGGGTTAATTATTTGAATCCTGATGCTAAAATGCCTTCTAGGAATACTGGTGTGTCAACTATTGAGAAAGTATACACCAGAGAGAAGGATAAACTTAAGCAAATGTTGGCTAGGATTCCTAATAGAGTGTGTCTTACTTCTGATGTTTGGACAGCAACTACTAGTGAAGGATATATTTGTGTGACAGCTCACTTTGTTGATGAAAATTGGAGATTAAATAGTAAAATTCTTAACTTCTGTCGAATGAAGCCTTCGCACACAGGTGTTGAGTTGGAAGCCACTTTGTTTGATTGTTTAAAGGAATGGGGAATAGACAAGAAAATATTCTCTATTACTTTAGACAATGCTTCTGCTAATACTAACATGCTAGATATTTTGAAAAAACATCTTCGTGTGCAAAGGAATTTGTTGTGTGATGGGGAGTTTTTGCATGTGCGTTGTGTTGCCCACATATTAAACTTAATTGTTCAGGAGGGGTTGAAAGTGGTTGATCACGCACTCTCTAAAATTCGAGATAGTGTGAAGTATGTAAGAAGTTCAGATGGAAGGATGATTAAATTTAAAGATTGTGTTAGTGATGCAGGTATAGACACAAGCATTGGTTTAAGATTAGATGTGTCTACTAGGTGGAATTCTACATATTTAATGCTTGAGAGTGCACTCAAATATCAAGAAGCTTTTGAATATTTCCAAGTGGCAGATAGAAATTATGCATATTGTCCATCTTATGAGGAATGGAGGAGGGGGGAGAAAATTTGTGAATTCTTAGAACCATTTTATGAGATTACAAATATGATCTCCGGTTCATCTTATCCTACTTCGAACTTATATTTCATGCATGTGTGGAAGATTGAGTGCCTCTTGAATGAAAATATGAATAATGATGATGTTATAAGAGATATGTGTTTGAGGATGAAAAAAGAGAAGTTTGATAAATATTGGAAGGAGTATAGTGACTTGCTTGCTTTTGGAGCTATTCTCGACCCAAGGTTGAAGATTGATTTTATAAGTTATTGCTACACTAAACTTAATCCCTCAACCGTTCAAGAGAAGATTGATAATGTGACGAAAAAGCTTCAGCAGCTTTATAGAGAATATGTAGAGAATTTCCCTATCTCTTGTATTTCTCTGTCTCAATCATCCACTGAATCTACTGTGTTGTCTAAGTCAGATGCAGAGGGAAATAGGCCCAAGAGATCAAAAATTTATAGTGTAAGTTTTTTACAATACCTTGTTCATTATTTTCTTTCATTCTTTTTTTATTTTGATAATTGATATTGATATATGATATATTGTAGGACTATAAAATGCGTCAGAATGAAGCTAAATCCATCACTGGTAAAAGTGATTTAGATGTGTATTTGGATGAACCTCAAGTGGATGATGATGACTTTGGGGATTTTGATGTGATTCATTATTGGAAGGTTAATGAGAAAAAGTTTCCTACACTCTCTATAATGGCTCGGGATGTGCTTAGTGTTCCTATTACCACAGTGGCATCGGAGTCTGCCTTTAGCATTGGTGGACGTGTTCTGACAAAATATAGAAGTTCCACTCTCCCTGAACATGTTCAAATGCTTATTTGCACTAGGAATTGGTTGCATGGTTTTCGTCAAAATCCTAGCGGTAATCCTTTGTGTTTTATTTTTTTGTAATGATATGTTATCTTGTCTAATTATTTTAGGATTAATTGTCTTATTATATTTCACTTGGTTGAGTTTTAGATGAAAATGAGACAACAGCAATAGTAGAGTCCCATATGCTTCATGATGTTGAAGACTAGATCTCTCATGGTCTGAATCTCAGGTTAGCTTCCAATTTTCAGATGGGTCTTGCTGTTCTCTAGTTCCAGCAGGGTATTCAATTTCAACGTGTCAGTGTAATTATTGATGAATTTCACTTTTGATAATTTTTTATAATAATTTTTACTGTGCTGTGAGAATTAATCATGCTCCATTTGTGGGCTGAGAATGTGTTAGCTGGTAGGTAACCGTAACATCCTGCTCCATTTGTGAAAATTGTTTCTGCAATTTATATTTTATGGGATCTCTATTTCTTCATTCCCTTTGGTTTTATTTAAACAGATGGTTTCTTCTATTTTAATTATATTTGATAGTTAAAATATCAGATAAGTGGGGGATATAAGTGAAGTGGAGTTTGCGTCGGGGCTATGCTTTTTATTTAAACAAATTCAACAGATATGATTATTATTGGCAGATGGGTAGTAGATAACAGTATACATAGAGTATTAGTATAAGGAGCATATTCTTAACAGGTCTGGGTGCATGATATTCATTGGTGTAGAGACCACACGTGTTTGTGCAGTTAAATTGACATACATTTAGGAACACAGAGCTTTGCTAAATGACATGTCGTGGAGGCAATTAAGAGTATTGGAAATACTAGGTAGACTTTACTTTGGGACATGCAGTAATCTTTTGTATGCTTTAAACTTTTAGTGAAACTATGTAGAATTATGCAGGAACTTTAACTTCCTGCTGCTATGTATCTGACCTTTTAGTGCAACTGTGTAATTTAATTTCCAATGGTTTCAGACTTCCCTTCACCTTTCCCTGCTCGTTCAACTTCCTACTGCATTGGATGCCAAGATTGAAATTGAGTGCATAGCATTGGATGCCAAGATGCAGGAAGGGCATATCTTAGTATTGGAGTTTTACTTTGTTTTGTTCTTTGGATAATGGTGCTCTTGTAATTACATTTACCCTAGTATCCTAGCAAGTACTCTAATCTTCGGTATATGTGTTTAGGTATATAAATGTTTTATATACTGCTGCAGCATTGCTAGCAGTGGTAATGCTAAGGCTTGCTTGAGTAACATCTCCAAAGAAGTAGTTTGATAATCTGTGAATGGTATATGGCTATTTGGGTAATGCTGTTATTTCTGGTTGGTTGAATGTTACAGTGATGGCTTTTGGTGAAGCAAATAGCAAAGCACAAATAGTAATTAATTAAAAAAAAATTAAAAATAGTTAAAATTTAAGGCCCACGGGCCAGCCCTAGCCCACAGGGCTTTGTGGGCTTTTTGGCCCTGCGGGCTTTGTCATGCGGGTTGTTTGGCCCTGCGGGCTTTTTTAGCCATGGCCCACGCGAGCCAGGGTTGGGCCGGGCCGGGTCGGGCCATTTTGACGGCTCTATCTCATACCAAAAATTATTTAACATATCAAATCAACTCAAAATCTCAACAAAATTTATAGAGATGCTCCCCATCATACATATTTCATCACAAAAACTCAGCACCTTAGAATTTAACATATAAATATTATTATTCAATTAGATACTGCAGCAGGATATGCTTTGTAACCCACTGTTTTAGAATTTTCAAAAATACTAAGTTAGCTCCGTTTTTCAAGATATTTTACAGAGAGCATACACAACATCCAAACTATCACATATAATTTTTCCAACACCAAAAGACCACGAAAAATACAATTTTTATATTTAAATATCACTACTGCCCAAAAACAGAGTTTCCATCAAGAAAATGCAAATAAATGCAAAACGAATTTACAAAAATTTGGGAAAATTAAAGGGCAATGCAAAAGGTAAAATATGAATTATATATTTTTTCCAAACTGAAATTCTGACAAAAAGAATTTTTCCCCCATTTATTTTCTCAGCTGAACAGAATTTGAGTTTTTCAAAAAGTAAATAATGAAAATATTTCCCAAGCTCATTTGGCTAAAAAAAAAAAATCATGTATGGCCCCCTTGATTTATCAAACAAGTGTATGGTTCCAGTTTTCCAAGATCGTACTTCAAAAATTTTATAAAAATAAAAATAACCCACTTGGCAGATTTGACAGTTTTCAAAGAAAAATCCATTAAAAATAGCTACAGTACTCAAATATTTCCGAAAAAAATTTACCATAGCTTCCAGAGGCATCAAAACACTAGGAAATGGTCTCATCTCACAAAGAAAGTGCAAGAAAATATTAAAACAAAAACCAACACAGCTGCACCCATACAAGAGAAAGTGAATAAAAACATGACTAGAGAGTAGATTCATGAAAGATGGCACAACAACAAGTCACATACAGCACATATACATGGAGAAAACTCCATGAACAAGCAAAAGGCTAGAGTAGAACAAGAGAACTCCTCCATACCTCAATGTGGCTCAAAAAAAGTGAAATAGATGAAAGAAAATGGAGGTTGAAGCACTTGAACTTCAAGAACAAGTAGGCACAAGCTTGAACAATTAAAATCAGCTCTCCCCCCTCTCCAAGAGTGTTCAGCCAGCAGAGGAGAAAATGTGGTCTCTCTCTTGTTTTTGGTTCACTTTAAGTGTCTAAAGTGTGTTGTTAGAAGGGTTTGATCTAGAGGTTAAAAGGGGTTTTGGTAACTAAGGGATTTTAGGGGTTTTTATGACACAATTTGATGTGTGATGGGAGGGTGCAGCTGGCCAGCCACTCAAGGCCCTCTTTTAGGTAGTTTTGCTTTTGAAAATTTAACCAAAAATGACTAAAGTAGAAATAAGACATAATTGGAAATTTTGCTTTTACTAAAAAGAGTAAATCTCTCACTAATTAGTTTACACTAGAAGGGGGGTTGAATAGTGTGTTAGATAAAAATTCTTAAGAACCTTTTTCGCAAATATGGAGGTTTCCTACTCATATTTTACAAGAGACTTGCAAAACGCAGAATACCGAGGATTGTCCAGTAATTCAAGATAATAGTTATGATGAAACTGAGTTTTCAACTGATCGTCCAATAGTTTAAAATGGTTTCACAAACAGTTTTATAAAGCACAACTTGTGCGTCCAATGTGCAGAAAATTAACACAAGAGATAACAAGTTAAGCTGAAAGCAGTAGAGTAATAACACTTGGTTTATAGAGGTTCAATCAGTTTGAGCTACGTCCAGTTCTCCTTCAAAAACCATTTGAAGGGTTCCACTAATCAAAACTGATTACAAAACAAGTATTCTACCCTGCCACTTCTGGCTACACAAGTATTCTCTAGGCCACTTTCGGCACACCTTTAATCTCCCCCTGGGATTAAAGAACACCTAAGTATTTTTTGATCACTAAGCCACTCCTGGCTTTCCAAACAATAGTTTGAATGTAATAAATCTGAATAACTCTCACAGAGAGAATATTACAATATAACAGATTACACAGCAAAACTTAGCAAAGTTAAGAAATTAATTCTTTATGCTTGAGTATAGATCGTCCAACAATTTTGGCAGTGTTTCAGTACTTAGAAAATTTTTATCACTTCGTTCAATCTCGTATGTTCTTCTATATGCTTAGTCTTCTATTTATAGGCTGCAGAGCAAATGCATCCGTTATGGAATTTGAGCCTTGGAAGAAATATGTTCTCTCACAATCATTTGACTGTTACCACGTGTCAGCTTGGGGTGGAGAGAAAAAAGGGGACAGCAATACAAACGCGCCTCCACTACTTGTACGAAAAGGTTCTTTTTGCAGAGAGAAGCTTTTCTGTCTCCTGTGGTACACTTTTTGAATATTCAAATGAAATATCAAATTGATAAGACGAGGGAATAAGGAATGTAACTTTTCATGAAATCATCCTCGAAAAGAACAAGTGTACTTTCTGACATAGTGAACGTCATATAACATAGATAGAAAATATTGTGTAAGTTTTATTAGCTCCAGTTGGACACTCAAAAGAACTCAGTGTTTACACATTGATTTTCACAAAGCATTTGGACACTTGTTAGTTTATAGTGCGTTGGACGCTAGTTTACTCATTAATAAAATAAGTTCCTTATAATCCTTGGATGCTATTTCTAGCTTAACATATAAAGTTTGAGTAAAATATATACAATACCATAGAGGCATTGGACGGTGTATTTCCTGTGATACTCAAACAAAATACATTAGATACTTCAAAATTTAATCTTCTTTGTTATTATCAAAACCAAAGTTTGAGGGGTTAGACATCGTCCAAAGTCTTTGGATCTAACCGTCTAGAGTAATGTGTAATTCAAATTAATCTCGCACAATATTAATTTACACTGTGTGGATTTATTCAGTATAATATTGCACAGTGCAATTTTACAAAGTGTAAAATTAGATTTTAATTAAATTCAAATTTCACTAAAACTTGTCTCATATAATAACATACATATAATACAAAATTTTTCTTAATCAATTAAATTAAATTAAATTTCACTTGTGAATAATTATCTTAGGGAAACATGTAATTAAATTATCTCTATATAGTATAAATTTACACAGTGCAATCATGCACAATATAATTAAATTTTAGTTTAATTAGGATTTTACCGAAAATTGCCACATAAAATCATACAAAGTTTTTATATCTTTCTTAATTAGCTAAATTAAATTTTCAATTATAATTACTCTCAGTATCTATTTAGTTATCACAAAATATAGTAACACAAGCATCTATTATATTCTGAGTTGCAAATTTTTAGGGTGTTACATCCAACACTTTCGGCCGTCAAATAGTGTTCCAATCCACTGTGTGGACCTTTTTAGAGGTCCCTTCATCTCCCCAAATAAATGCACGGAACTTTTTGTCCAGATTATTACAAAGAGATGATGACAGTAAGGTAGTATGCATGATATGGTTTAGCAAAGCTTGAACAACATGCTTCACGAAAGTAAGGTGACCTGTTAAAGACAACGATCTTGCCTTCCATTGACTAAGGTGTTGACCATTCCTGTTCAATATCTCCTAGAAATATTGGCGCCTTGATCTTTTATGGAGCAAGGGAATGCCTAAATACTTCCCAAGGTCATTTGTAAGACTGAAACCCATCCTGCTACTAATTTCCTGTCTAACATTCTAGTGGATGTTCCTTGAAAATAAAATTTTCGTTTTTCATGTCTTTACCTTCTAGCTTGAACTTTGACAAAAGGTATCAAGGCTTGAAAGAATCACATCCTCTTAATTAGGGCAAGCTTATGCAAAAACAATAAGATCATCCCCAAATGAAAAGTGGGTAGGGGGAGCTCCTATCAAAAGTGCTTGATCTTTCCATATCATCTTCATTTTAGTATAATTAATGTCATCTCTCCTTTGCATTTTTATTAAATAACCATTCTCTCGCCTTCCTTTTCAATGATTTGCCCTCACTCTACGAGACTACATTAGCTTCTTTGATTGTGATAATTCTTGGATTAGCATTCAAAATATGGGGTGCCCCAAAATTTTTGAACAAATTTATTTTAAAGAGAGGGGCAATATGGATACAAGGATTGTGGAGGAAGTGGTTATGATTTTGGAGAAGAATGTGCAACTGAGATTGACATGGTGATTGGGGTGGTGGTATAATATTGCATAGAGGAAGAAAGTAGCCACATTGAAAATGTTATCTAAGAAGATTCAATGGTATTGGGTAAGAGAAGATGAAAGAGTTGAAATTTTTGGATGAGAGGTGAAAATGTTAGTCATAAGAAAGGAGAGAGAAAAGAGTGAGAGATGACAAAGAAATGAGTTTTTTTTAAAAGATTAAATAACTATAATATCTCTATAATAAATTTACTAAAATAAAAGATTTAATTGGGTTTTTTTGTCCTTATTTGTTTGTATAAACTGTTAATGCACTTCAATTAAAAAAATATAATTATATTAGCAATCCCCCCTCACACAAATAAATATATATATATATATATATATATATATATATATATATATATATATATATATAGAGAGAGAGAGAGAGAGAGAGAGAGATCAAATCCCATTGGTGTAAATTACACTTATTAAACATAACCAATAGTAAAAGTAATTAAATATAAAAAGTAAGTAATGAATGAAAACAAGGAAAAGGAAGAGAAAATGGAGGGTGTTTTCTCTGTAGAAAAGTTGGTGTCTCAGTCAACGTTAGAAAAACCACCGAATTCAGGAGGCATAAAAAGTAAGTTTTCCTTTCATGATAAAGTTCTTGGTAATAATCAAAGTTTCCCGATTAGGGAGAAGGTTGATCTTATTTCCTACAAACTGGTTTGCATTGAACTTGAGGGAGGTAACAGGTTGTTGCCAAAGGTATTCCTAGATGATAATGTGTTCAAGGAATTTTGCAATCCATGGCATGATGCATTAGTTCTTAAATTGCTAGGGAAGAACATTAGGTATTAGATCATGAGAGAAAGGTTGGCAAAGATATGGATCGATAATAGCTTTTATATGGCAAAATTTGATTTGGCATAGGATAAGGAGAAGGTAATGAATGGGGAGACTTGGATGATTTTCGATCATTATCTTATAGTTACACAATGGAGTCCAGATTTTGTTTCTCCAACAACAAAGTTAGATTGAGCCCTTGTTTGGATTCGTTTATCTGGACTCAATTTAGTCTATTATGATGAAAGCTTTTTGCTAGCTATGGTTTTTGTGGGTAAATCGATGAAGGTTAATTCTAAAAGGATGTTATAGTCACTTATCTCATAATTGTTAGGTGAAAGGGAAAGATCAATTGCCGGAGATTGGCCTAGGAAAATCTAAAGCTATGGCCACCAACGGTGGAGCTGCTGGGAAGTAGGTAATGAAAATTATGGAGGCAATAAATGATTTAACTACATTCAAGGAAGGTAATAATTCCCATGATGAGATCCTCCATGGTGATTGGTTAACTGTTACTCGAATGAAAAAATATCAAGCCACAAAATATGGTTTTAAAAATGGAAAGCCCTTTAGGTTTCAAGTAACCATTTTGATGGTCTATCGATCAACAAAGATACGACAAATTTGGTTTGAATAATAAGGGTAAGTTGGCATCACAAGGCACAGGGGGTGAAACAGCTAGTGTAAGGCCCACTTTTATACCCAATCAAGCTCCATTGGTTTTGAATAAAACATAAAGAAGGCATAGTGATACATAGGTCCCACTGTCCCTTTCTAATGTTCGTGATCCTAAGGGTAATAAGCCCACTAAAGGAAATGAGTTGCAGGTTCATTCAATGCCAACAACAAAGTTAATTGCTAATGCAAAGCCTATCAGTTCAAAGTCGAGCACTCCTATTGGCCATCCTCACCTCAATCCAATGCTTTCGAAGGAACATGCTCGAGGAGTTAAAACTATGATGAATATTGAGCATGTGGAAGGTATTCGTTTCAAATTCATTGATGAACCTTTTCCACTAGATATAGGAGTTGATGATTGGACTTATGCTCAAGCAGTGGAACATGTTTTGCAAGAAGTTGTGGAGGAGACGCAGAGGGTGGAATAGGTTGTTATGGAGGGAGTTTCTTATCATCAATCTCTCTCTAATTTGATCCGTTAGTTTTGAAAATTGATCCCATGAAAGCTTTTAAAAATATTTATCTCCTTTCATGGAATATTAGAGGGGCTAACAAAGTTAGAGCCAAAAGGCACTTGATGGAGTTTATCTGAAAATTCAAGCCCAAATTCCACATTCTTATAGAAACTCACATTCCATTTGGAAGAACATCTATTTTCTAGAAGAGGGTTAGGTACAACCCGGTTGATATTGTTGAAGCCCAAGGACATGCTGAAGGTCTTTAGGTGATGATGGCAGATGGAATAAATCTACTAGTTTATGTTCTAGATATTGATTGGTCCTTACTTTGTTACTTTAAGCATTTCTACTGGTGGAAAGGACTATATGAGCCCTTGTTTATATGACAATCCTATTTCATCTGCTAGATCTCTTTCTTGGGCATATTTGAATAACTTAAGCTCTAAGATCTCCCATCCCTGGGTGCTTTTGAGTGACTTCAATGAAATCCTTTTTATTCATAAGATACACAAATCCATATCTACTAAAATCATCAGTAAATGTGACGAAGTAAGGAAAATCACCTCTAGCAGGCCAGTTCAAAGGTCAACATACATCATTGTGTATTAGTTCGAAAAGATCACTAGCCCTCTCACCTTGGCCGGTGAATGGGGTTTTAGTCATCTTTCCTAACAGACAAGATTTGCATACGTCGAATGATTCATAATCAAACGAGTTCAAGAGTCCATCTTTATAGAGCTTGGAAATGTGTCTCTCACCTATATGGTCTAAACAACAGTGCCAAAGGTATGTAGGGTTCAAATCATTTGGTTTGACCTTTTTTAGCATTTTTGTTATAGACGGACATTTTGAGATCTAAAACATACAATCCATTACTCGTAGGTGCACTGGCATAGAAAACATCATTCATATAAATAGAACAACACTTGTCCTTTATTTAAAATATGAAAACCCTTTTTGTCCAATCCATAAATAGAAATAATGTTTCTGCTAATCACTGGAACATAATAATAATTATTTAATTCCAAAATAAGCCCAGATGGAAAAGTCAAAACAAAAGATCCTACAGCTAATGCAGCAACCTTTGCTCCATTTCCTACTCGTAGGTCCACTTCGCCTTTGGTCAACTTTCTACTATCCTTTAGTCCCTCCACATTTGTACAAATGTGAGAACCACATCCGGTATCTAATACCAATGATGCTGAAGTAGACAAATTAACCTCAATAACATAAATACTTGAAGTGGAAGTCTCACTTCCCTTCTTCTTCTTACACTCTTCTAGGTGTCTTTCATGCCTTGCTTACTCTCGATAGAGCGTCTTGAGGTGCACGATCATATCGTACGTCTCCATGAACTGACGTTGTTTCTGCAGCTATGAGCTCATGGTAGCAAGCATGAGACATCCAACATCAATGGAGTTGTCTAAGTGCTTCTGATCAGCATCCTTGTCAACCCTTAATGCCTTAGCCATGGGTGGCTTAGGAGTTTGCTCATGGAGCACATACAACTTACTCTCTTGTTTGAGGACAATCATCAAGTTTCTATACCAATCCAGAAAATTATTTCCAGATAACTTGTCCTTCTCAAAGACCGATCGCAATGACATTGTGTTTGCAAACATGGTAATTCTAAAACATTTAAACATGCAGGATTTAGTATTACGATTTACAACACATTTAATAAGGACTTTTATTAAATATGCTCCCACTATTTTACTCAAATCAATAACCCTCTATTATTGACTCGAAAAATCCCGTTGAAAGATTTTCTAGTGGGCCAAGATCCATATTTCACTTCATCCTAAGTCAACTTTGGCTAATCACCCATAACTTAGTTATTTAGGTAGGAAGCTCCTTTCCAATTGCATCTCTATGCAACTCTTGGTTCAGTTGGGTGAATAACTCTTTATTCCAATTTATCTTATAAATTGATGCCCAACTCATGCCTCCAAGCCATTTGAATCCTATTGAACGGCTCGGTTAAGTCAAACCTAATGGTTGGCAATTAGATATTACATTTATCCCATTGCGTCTCACCAAGATTGTTTAAGGTGCCCAGCTTTGGCATGACCCACACTTATACAATCGAGGCCTTGACGAGTACCACACATCAAGGAAGCATAAAACTTAATATTAATCGGGGGAATTTTTATTAAGCGATCTCACCGGCGTTTGTATTAGCATACAAGGTGTTTCTCTCAACATGCATGGCATACATCTCATACATAAGACATACAACCCATACAAAACATACACCTATACATTTCATACATCACACATAGATAAAACATACGAGTCGCAGTGATATAGTTATGACCCCTAAGAAATAAAATTAAATCACGACGCGCAGGTCGTATTTAAAATTACAACCAAATTACGACTCACAGGTCACCCAAAATTAAACCACGACACACAAGCTGCATAAAGGAATTAAATAAATCATGATGCCCAGTCCGTATTTAAAATAAACCAAAATAAACTAAGGCCATAACCATACACCTCTAAAATAAAATATATAAAACTATTTTATAACAACGTACAACCATAGTGCATGGAGCACGGTTGTGCTCAAAATCACCACGGCTGTGGTCCAGATCACCACGGTTGTGGTCCAGACTAGCACGGTCGTGGTCAAGCCAGCACAGTTGTGCTTAAAGTTAGCAAGGCCATGGTCGAGTGTGTTCCCAGAGACAATTCTCCGTCCAGAATGCATTCAATTGCGAAAGAGGCAAAATCAAAACGATTTAAAGAGCATGAAAGCATATAAATACAACATAAATAATACTTTTAATGCCAAACAATATGATTTCAAATAACATATCACATATATGAAATTAAATCATGCAAACATGCTTTCTCATACAAAGGAAACCTCCTACGGATTCATGGTAATATCGCGACTAATGCTCTGATACCACTATTGGGGTTTCATGATCTATAATTTTAAAAAAAAATTCTAAGACCAAGTGCGAAAACAACCCCTTCCCATGGATCACGCATTACTTTTGAATCTCTAAGGGTTTAGATATTTACCTTGTAGCGTGCTTTCAAATAATGGGTTGCCTTTGATCACCAAGTTTCGAAATTACGACGCCTCTACTCAGTTCACACAAGCAATGATCGAAGCGGGGTCTCGATGCTAGCCGATGGTAGATGCGTAGGGATTTAGAGAGAGCTCACAAAACGTGTTTTTCTCATGCGTCATGTTTTGAGGTATGCACCTCCTTATATAGAAAACATGAGCTCTGTCTTAATCCCCATAAAATATTTGATCTTATCAAATCTTTTTTTATCTTATCAAATCTTATTTGATTAGATATACAGATAATTGTTTTATCAAATCTTATTTGATTAGATAATTAACTTATCAAATCTTATTTGATTTAGATAATTAATTAAATCATATCTAATTAGTCATCTTATCATATTGCATCTTATGTAATTAAATATCATTTAATGAAATATGTTGATTAATTAATTAAATCACATTTTATTAATTAATCATGAACTAAATTAAATCACATTTAATTTATTCATATGCTCCAATAAATTACTCTATATGTGTGATCCTATAGGCTCCCACTAAACTGGCAATAACATTATCTCTATAATATTATAGAGAGTGATTGACATCTAGCAATGCATCTCTGCCACCCAGCCTATGAGATAATCGGTGATCCGATTTCAACCTTTACGACAACCATTTCCACTGTGCAGTCTTTGTCCCTTCGTCTAAATGTCTCGATTGAACACGAGGCATAAGAGTGTCATCCTCGTTAAGTCCAATAGTTTATTTCTCGATACCCAAGTAGACATTTAATTACAAATAGACTTAATATCTCATATCAGTCCATTTCCGCGTGGCCACGCATATTGTACGTCTCACTCTATCGAGAGGCCTATAGACATAACTCCTGTTATGTATGAGGGACGAATCCTATCTACATCACTCACATTCCTCAACATGATTCATTACAGGCTCAAGTACTACCTTTATAATTACCCTGTTATAGATGACGTTTGATAGCATTAAAGCCTACGACTCCTACATGTAGGAATCGTAGTGACTTTAAGTCAAAAGACTACTATTACCTTATGGTCATCATGAAAAGCGCTTATGAAACTTACATAACTATTATGAAGCCTTCTCATAGTGAGTCTGTCTAGTATAAATATTACTCCTAATATTTATACCCGTGTGCCAGCCTGATATCCCATATCCATGACCTATGAGATTTGGTCATTGTGCTACTCACACAATAGTCTTGATACATCATTGTCATCCTGGTTAACAATGATACTTCGACTATAGACACTTTAAGAATCGCATTCTATTATTCAATGAATCTCACATCATTGAATAACCCGTCTATTCTAAGAACGTTATTATATCATACCACAGATAACATAATAACTAAAATGCCTTATATTTAAAATATATATAAATCAAAGTCGTAATACAAATATAGTCTAAAATGGATTGACCACTATGACAAACTCCAACAATCTCCACTATTAGAAAAGTACAGATTGAGCATTGATTTATTTTCAAAATCAGTGCCTTCAACTCCTCCAATCTCTAAGTTCCCAAAACCTCTAAGTCATAGATATGTTTATTTATTGAACAAAACTATCAAAGATAGTAGTTTCTGTATAATGCTCTGAACTACATCTCACCTGAATGTCAATGTAGTAAGCATGTTGTAGAAAAGGTACAAAACTATCAATGTAGTCAGAAAAGGATCCAAATTCCAAACCTCCCCACATGTGCCTCCGCCTCTGCCTCCTTAATCTTCTTTTGCCATCTTTCGTTACTCATCAACATTGGGAGATTTGCGCTTTCTTTGCAATCTAGATGAACCAATAAAGTTAGAAAGTGTAAACAACAAGAAAAGGAAAAAATTTGTAAAACATAAATCTCAGTTTAAGCTAGTTATACACACAAAAAATGAGAGAGAGAACTGCAATCTACAACCACGTAGTTCTATAGACAATAATTTCTTCTAAAATTGAAGGATGAAAATCCAGTTGACTGTAAATTGATGAGGACGATGCTTTTCTGCTGCAAGAAAGCCAAGCCTTGTTGATGGAACTTTCTCGTATTCCTTTAGCAAAACATAGACAGTCCAAAAGGTAAACACATAAGCAAGCTCAAACTAACCATGGAGAAGTCAGAGACAATTAATTAATGATGGTTGCGCTTACCATGAATCCATCAAGTGCTGCATGTGAAATAAAGTACACAAGAAAGCCCAACCTACAAATTTTGGAGAATAAACTTTGGAATCACAAATTAAATCCACTTTAAATGAAAATTGCAACTTCTAAAACAGAAAGAGCATAGCAATTAGCATCGATAATTTATTATTTTATAAAATGAATAATTTAAAAAAAAAAAAAATACATCATCGAGCAACGAAAAGGTGAAATCAAATGAGGAACCCTAGAACTCATGAAATTCGCTCGAGAAACTTACCATTTGGCTCCGCGGATGAAGAAACATATGCAAGTGGCGAGGCACAACTGAAATTGAAATGAAGAAAAGTAAGAGATCGATGAAGAAGAGAGGTTTACTTTGCCTACAATTTGGAGGATTTGGTGAATCGAATTGAAAACTCAACAAGGAAAACCGAATCCTAATGAAATCGAAGAGATCGACAAGGAAAAAGCATGCAATAAGAGAGAGAGAAAGAAAGAGAGACCTAGGTCTTATCCATGCGATTTGATCTCCTCCTCCGAGAAATCACCATCGTCGTTGGTAAGCTTTCTCTGAAACTCTTGCCACTTCTTCTATCAAGAACCGGATCGTTAGAATTAGAGTGAAATCTTCATGTGTAGAGATGAAATTTATAAGAAAAGTAAGAATAAGATGTTAACTGAGATGATTGTGGCAGGAGCAATGAGTTATAGGATATTGATTGCTCAGATGAACGAGCTAATTACGGTGCTATTGATATAGTATTTTTTTATGATTCAAATTATATATTTTTATCCGATTTATAAATTAATCAAATGATATATATCAGTAAACCTTCATAAAATTCAGATTTATGTAAAAGTTATTATAACTACAATTAAATTTATAAATAATAAACTTAAAATTTTAACTAAATCAAAAGATACAAAAAGTTCAGTTTTAAAAAGTATAACAAAATAAGTCGCAATCAAAAAAAAAAAAAAAAACAAAATAAGTCGAGAAGATATAAATTAAGAAGAGATAAAGTATAATTTTTCCTTTAATAAAAGATAATTATCATAGCACGTTTATTTTTTATATTTTAATGGTGTAATTAACTATTAACGAGTGATTGCTGGCTAGAGAGATTTGATCATTGTTCTTAGTAGTATTATAATTGTAATTATAATATATATATATATATATATATATATATATATATATATATATATATATATATATATATAATTGAGTCAATTGTATATAAGAGCATCCATTCCATTACACGTACCTATACTTTCATGTGTAATTGACAATTAGCCAAATTGTTTAATTGTTGCCTAGAACAATAAACAATGGAAGCATTTCCGGAGGAAAAAATATGAAGAAAAATCACAATAAAATTCACGTGAATTTACCTGCGGCTTTATCTGCAATTTATTAAAATAATATTAAATTTTTTCTGCAAATTTTAATCCGCAAAAAATAACCATATATTATATAATTTCACAGCAAAATTTGCAGCAAATTCCTATGGATTTTTTTTTTTGCAGAAAAATCCGTAGAAAAATCACACATTTCTAGTAGTGCATACAACGTTAGTATTAGAAAAGAAAGATAATTAAACACCATGATTTATCTTATCCTATGTATGTGACTAGTTGGTGAAAATATTAAATGCTGCATTTGATGCCTCAATGTTTATCTCAAGCAAAAACTCAAGAGAAGCTCACAACGATCCTCAACAATATTATCTTTTCTTTGTCCTATAAATAGCTTAGAAAATAGAAGACAAGAGAGAGAACATGAACATGCATAATCGTGAACAATTGCTGCTAGAAAATTGGAAATTGTTTTAAATCTTTCATTTTTATTTTTAGTGTTCCAATGTTAAGACGTTGTAGTCAACAAGTCTTACCCTTAAGTTTTCTAAGTGATTTTGATGGAAGCCTAAAGAGACAATGACTAAAAAGAATACTTGTATGTAAGCTTGGAGAGGCTTGTGTAAAAAGAATATATGGGAGAGTTGCTTGGAGAAGCAAGTAAAAAAGAATACTTCTGTATGAGCCTGAAGATGCTTGTGTAAAATGGATACTTGTAACAGTTTGATTTTCTAGTGGAAATCTTAGTGGGTTGCCAAGGACTGAACATATCTTAGGATAAGATGAACTAATATAAATTTTTTATGTTCTTACCTTTATCTATATTCTTCATATATTTTATTTTCTAACAAAGAAAAAGAATTACATATGCTTTATCTTACAAGTTTGTAAACTATTTCTTCAAGAAAAGCCTTTTGTCTAGATAAAATGTTTATTCGTCCTGTGAGCATAACACATTTCCAGAAAAAGGATTTGTGAAAAAGTTTTTAAAGACAATTCAACCTCTCTCTCCTTGTGTTTACTTGTGTCTTACAAATTCCACCAATCAAGCTATTGAAAAATGCATGTTCAAGGGGGTGTATGAAACTCGTTGGCTTTTTTACATTACAGGGGTAATTTTTCAAAAAAATTACCAAAATGGATATTTTTTTAATTTATTACCGGATATGGGTAAGTCGTGTTTTAAAACATGACTTCATATAAAAGAAGTCGTGTTTTAAAACACGACTTTGGTGTTAATTTTTTCTTTTAATTTAAAATAGAAGAAATCATGTTTAATAAATGGACTTTAGTAATTTTGGTTTTTTTTAACTTTAATTTGCATGAAGCCGTGACAACTTCTATATACTTTTACTTTTTGCACTTATGTTTTTTATGATTTCGGGTGTTTTTAAATTTGGACTTTGTATATTCAAAACAAACAAAAAATGAAATACTTCTTAAAGTCTTCTTCTAAATGACAACTTCAATGTTCACCTTTAAAAAAATTAAAAAAATAATAAAGTCTTCAAATAAAACACAACTTCTGATTATTTTTTTAAAAAAATAAAGGACACACTAAAGTTGTGTTTTGAAAATTTGCCCCTATATGGTAAAAAAGCCGAAACTCGTTTGCTTAGCCCATTAGACTTAGTCCTTTGTTTGACAATCAACAATATAGTACTAGTACATAAACAAATCAAAAGGTGAAGGAAATCAAGAAGTTCCATGAATAGTTCAAGAAAGGATTAAAAAGTAAAAACTATGCAAAGCTTAACACCATAAGCATCGATTTGATTTTATTTTTATTTTTTTAAAATGGGAGACTTGGAATGGATACACATGTTGGAGGAGTGATTTCCAAATCAATCAAATGCGAAGTTGTCCCCTGATCCATTTAGACTTGTTCAAAAGTTTAACGACAATTACAAAGATATGTATATGAAGTATGTTTCACTTTCATTGTTGTAGACCTTTCACCGTACTTTGAAGACCATAAAGAGCTTGACTTCAGGGTGAATCCTATCCTATAGGGAGAATGATAAAGTATAGAATAACAACTACCAATAACCATGACAACCATATTAAACGCTAATGATATATACCTGTTTTGTAACCACCATAATAAACGCAATCTAATTTTAATTATTCTTTCTATGATATTTTGATGTTTTTGTAGACAAAAAATCCTTGTACGATTAGTATAAAAGACTCCTTTCATTATCATCATCAAATAATAATAGGAGATTCCTTCTGCAAAGTGAAAGTGTTTTTTTTTTTTTTCCTTTTCCTTCTTTTGTCTAAGGTTTCTATGTCATCAAGCTTTAATTTTATTATCACTAAAAAGATAAGCATATTTAGAATTTGATAGCATACTGTTAAGTATAATTTTAAGAGAAAATAGACTATGGGTTGTAGTAAACAGTTTTATATTTTCATCCAAAAACAAATTATTATATATGATAAATTTATTTATTTTTATAATAATTACTTTAAAAAAAATCATATTATTGATGATTTACGTATAAATTTTTACATATTAACAATGCATAATCATTAAACTTTTAGTTTTAATATATTTCTACTCAAAATAAAGTGGAGTGTTACTTTTAAACAGTTAAAACACTTTAACACACTTAACGTTAATTAGTTTGTTAACCAGTGCCCTAAGGCACTGGTTAAGAAATGAAAAGTAGAAATATTTTTATTGGGATGCTTAAAACTGTGTTGTTCAATATTATTTTTGCACTCTCTTATAATTTTCACAATAAATATTTTTTCTTTTTAATTCTTTAACCAATGCTCTTAGTTTAATATCCCCCTTTTTATCAGCATATATGTTAGTGGTGAGTCATATATGAAAAATCTACCTGTTAACCTTTCATGACCCTCAATTTAAAGGATCAAACTGACTCTTAATAATAATAATAATAATAATAATAATAATAATAATTATTATTATTATTATTATTATTATTATTATTATTATTATTATTATTAACTAATTAGTCCAAAACTTCTGACTTGAATGAAATTTAAAGCAAAGTTCATATAATAACATAATAAATTCATAATAGAAAACTTGATTCAGTTTTCTGGAACAGGTCGAGATATTGTTCTCTAAGCATTTGTTGTAATTCACATGCTTTTTTTTTTTTTTTTTTTTTTATGGTTAACCAATATTGCATAATTTTATTCAACGGAAACTAGTAAAGTAAGGGACTTAGTACATTTTTCTTTCACAAGGTAGAACGAGCCTATAAAAGTCGAGTCCCGATATTTGAACCACCCCACAGTAACCGACCCCTGTTAGACACCCGCATACGTGGATTTTAATATATTATTTTATTATTTAATATTTAATAAAAAAACAAAAAATAAAAGAGAAATTTGAAATCAAACAAGAAAAATAGGCTTGTTTAGGTTATGAACCATTCCATTTGGTCTGTGTAATTTTGTCTCGGCTTCCTCTGGCAAATTCCGATTTCCACTTCCATGTTCTACTTCGAGCACTGTGAACGATTGAAGAAACACATTAGCAGGTGCGTTTTGTCTTTCTTTCCTATTCGTCTTGTTTCCCTCTTTTTCGTTTTTTCATTGTTGTTGTTGTTGAGTCTCTTAGTGGCTGCTGTTTTTGTTTCGTTTGTTTTGTACTATTTGGTAGAGGTGTGGTTACTGTTTAAGGGTGGTTTTTGTAATATCTGATGGAGTACATTTTCCCCATTTGATCATTGGAACCCTAAACCCATGTTAGGTGCCCATTTGATTGAGTGATTGGAACCGTAAACCCACCTTTTATCGTATGTGTTTTTGTCAAATACGAACATTTTCAATCTGTGTATGTGATATTTTGAATCGTTTACATTGTCTTTGGAACTGTTTGGAGTGGATGTTATTCTGTTTTTCATCTAGTTCACAAAATATGCTTCATCTGGGACCCAAGAAAATGCTTTTCTTTGATATTTGATTTTCTGCTCTGCTTTTATGGTTTTGATTCAAAATGGGTGTTTTTTAATTGTAATTTTGATACGGACATTTTTGCTGTGTTCTAAAGGGGAATTGTCATAAAGGGGCTGTTTCATCCAACATTGTGGTTTGAGTTAAGAATCTGTGCGTGAGGTTCTCAAATCTATTGAGGCCCCCAAAATATAAAAAAGTGAAATATATTGCATAGAAAAAGGTTCCCTAAAACCAGACAAGTGAACAAGAAAATTGACTTTCATTAGATCATATGTCAAAATCCGAATGTAAGTGAGGATGACATTAGTTTAATGGATCATTAAGTGAAAACAAATTGAGAGATTAAAATTGTTGCTTAATTTAAGGGACCAGACCAGAGAAGCTTATTTTATTTCCCACTGTGTCACATCCTCCATGTGTATCTCTTCTGCATAATGAGCTTTCCACTTATAAATTACTATGGAAGCAATTATTTCTCCTTTTCTTTTGGTTCCCTTTTTCTTCATTTATATGGCAAACATACAATTTTAATTTGTAATGAATCACTATTGCAAATCTTTCACTTTTACATAATCAGCAAGTGTCATGTTGCAGAAAAAATATCTCTTACATATCCTTCACTAGGTATAAGGGAAAACTTTGATTAATGTAAACAATACAAGTCACGTGAAAGTAAGATTGAAGTACTATGAAAGTTCTTTTTAATCACTGTCTTTGATGCTTGAGGAATTATGATAGGACATGCTTTTGAAATCAAATTAACAATGAGGTTCACTAGTAGTGGAAAGGTGACTTAATTCCCAAAACTGCTTGCTGGAAAATTTGGACAGTAGATACCCTGCAATGCAGAAATTCGTGTAAACTGGTATGGAAGAAACAGGAGCTTCCCTTTTACAGTCATTTAGGCCTAGATGTCTTCTTTCCAACCCAATTGATCCCATAATTTTTAAAATTTTATACAATATTTGGTGAATATTTTAGTCAGACAGGTTTGATAGGTTCATGTGCAGGAAAATGTTTGTATATTTACTGTTTGTGTTCAAATGTGAGTGGTGAGACTAGAACCATTTAGAGTACCGATATATGAACCACCCCACAGTAACCGACCCCCATTAGACACCCCCATATGTGGCTTTTAATATATTACTTTATTATTTAATGTTTAATAAAAAAACAAAAATAAAAAAGAAATTTGAAATCAAACAACAAAAGTAGGGTCGTTTTAGTTACAAACCATTCCATTTGCTCTGTGTTATTTGTGTCTCAGCTTCCTCCGCAACTTCCGATTTCCACTTAGCTTCCTCCAGCAACTTCCGATTTCCACTTCCGTGTTCGACTTGGAGCACTGTGAACGATTGAAGAAACACATTAGCAGGTGCGTTTTTCTCTTTCTTTCCTATTCCTGTGGTTTTCCTCTTTTAGGTTCTTTCATTGTTGTTGTTGTTGAGTCTGTTAGTGGTTGCTGTTTTTCTGTCGTTTGTTTTTTTAGTCACTGTTTAAGGGTAGCTTTTGTAATATCTGATGGACTACATTTTCCCCATTTGAACATTGGAACCCTAAACCCATGTTAGGTGCCCATTTGATTGAGTGATTGGAACCATAAACCCACCTTTTATTGGATGTGTTTTTGTCAAATACGAAAATTTTCAATTTGTGTATGTGATGTTTTGAATTGTGCACATTGTGTCTAGAAGCAAACCTTTAGGCTTGGTGGACTGTCCCCCCTACAATTCGTCTTTTGGTCATGATAAACGTATCTCTTTGTATTCGATGGCAAAGAAATTGATTGAAAAGGGAAGGGAACTATTAACAAGTATCTTGTGGAGTTTCCCTGAGGTTAAGATAAAGTTGAACATTTTTATTTTTATTTTGCTTCCTTTAGTAAATTAGTTCAATTTTCAACCATATTCTTTTATTGAAAAGTTACCTATATTTGTTAATGACAGACTCAGACTCGTGGTTGTTACCTCCCTATTAATCAGCTGGTCTATCACTGAGGCAAGTTTTTCATGATTGCTTGCTTGTTGTTGTTTTTGCATTTTATCACGTCTTTTTTCATTTCCACCTGTATGTTTATGTATTTTAAATTTAACTATCATATATAATGGAAAATGAAACTGCAAAAACTACAGTAAATTTATTACTTTGCATTAAACGAAACTGCCATGCATCTTGAATAAGGCTTGCTAGAATTGGCTCAGAAAGACCTTGTCGCGGCTTGAGACTATCTTGATAATACGCCTCCAAAGATTGATCAACAACTTCAAGCTAACCATCCATTTGTGGATGATAAGCTGTGCTGATATTTAGCTTGGTTGCATGCATCTTGAATAAGGCTTTGCTAGAATTGGCTCAGAAAGACCTTGTCGCTATCTATAAAAATAAGGAAACTAAATAACTAAACCAAATCCTATCTAATTATATTTCATAATCCTATCTAAATTGTCACTACCTTTGCTTCTGTTTCTGCATGCTCTGTATCTGTGTGCTTTGGCCTGGACCTTCTCAAATATGTGTAGTGGACAAGGTATGTATCATAGTCCTGAGATGTCATTGATGTGGAACAAACAAAAATAGTGAAATAGACTAATAGAGATTCATGATGGCATCAATTAGAAACATTTACATAAAATGTTAATATATTGATTTAATGGTTATAAGAACCTTGAGTTTGCAATGTAAGACAATGAGTTGGCCAAAACATGCAGAAACTGAAGCAAAAAGGCAGCTGCTATTCAGATAGGATTATGATAGTTCATTATGGCTCGTTTTTCTTAATGCTGCAGAATGACCATTTCAACCTGTCTTTCAACATTTTGGCACTATTTGGCTTGTCTCTTTCTTCATATATATTGACTTCATTGTAGCCTGTCTTTATGTGGAATTGCTCTGTTTCATTCTGTATTTCCACAACCTAGCTATATTCCAGACTGTCTTTCAAAAAATTGACTCAGTCCAAGATGCAATTTAGCCCCCATCTCAAGTCACTGATGCAATCATGCACGTCTCCAGTCCAAGATGCACAGTGGCCTCACCTCCAATCTCAGACTACATTTAGCCTCGTCTCTAATCTCAAATGAAGTTTGGTCCTGACTACTGTCCTTGGATTATATTCTTGATTTATTTTCTTTTAGTGTGTTTAATTTTAAGTGTTGGAATATTTAAGAAATATCTTCATAATATATGATAGATACTGTTATTACTCTAGAATAGGTAGGAAAAATTCAGAGCACCAAGCTCTGATTACAATAATGACACACCAAGTCCTTGGAAAAATTGTAGAAAATACAGACGCATCAGCCACCCCTAAACTACCCAAATGATGACACACCCTCTGCACCACCCTCCATTCCCTTCATATTCAACCCCTTCATGATTGCTGCATCATCCTTTTTGATATCCTTCTGCCAAGTATCACTTCTGTTAGAGAGACACATTACAGATTCCACCACTACCTTTCCCAAAGTACCCTTATTCCTGTCTCCTTTTTTTTTGGTCCAAGGGAGGGGCTGGGGGTTGGGGTGGTAGTTTTAAAGATTGCAGGGATCAAACCTTGCCCATTTAAAAATCTTAAAGTATCTTGGATGATATTGTAGAAGGGCAAGGAGTGATATTTGTGTTTCATAATATTTTGCAATTTGTTTCCTTAATTAATCAAGATTAGGAGTCTTCTATCAGTATATATAGAAATTAGTGTTTTCTCTTTCAATCACACCATCAAATTATTATACACGAGAGAATATTATTCAGAATCTCTATATTCTCTCTTCCTCCTTGTCGACCTAAATCCCTATAATTTCAACACTTCTTCAATGAATTTTTTTTTATAAGAATTAAGAAAATAAATTGGTTAAAGACAAGAGAGAGAGAGAAGTACAGAAGCAAGGACAAGATATCTTCCTACATAGGGGGGAAAAACACACATCAATTGAAAAAATTACACTAATATCCAAAAAAAAGATGAATACCCAGAAATCGATAAGATCAAATTAAACTAAAAGGAGTGGTAATAGTAAGCAATTGTCCTTGAAACTTCTATCATTTATCAATAATTAAAGGCACCAACTAACCGCATAAATTGCACAACACCAAAAAAGACCTTGCCATCTTTACTCGTCCTAAAATCCCTAATAATATGGCATATGAGAAATAGCTCTAATCTTTTCTGACAATCTAGTTTCCCCCAAAAAAAAACCAAATACTATGCACCCTTACTTCTATAAAATGTAAAAATAAATAACAAACACTATTAACCTCGCCTCCAGTAAGATGCTGAAGGAATTTGTCCTCAAATTCATGGCATAACTGCAAGGCTAGAGGTCTTGCACCTTCGGAACTACTAACCATTTGTTCACCAAGCTTCACTAACTCTTCCTGAACAATTTGAGACTTTGAACAATTTGAGACTTTCCCTGAAGACTGTAGCATTTCAAATAAAGGATTATAATAGATTTTAGGGCCATTCTCTTATTATTTAATAGAAATTGAGACATTAGTACTTATTACTAGGTATCAATTTATTACAAATAGTGAGAAATATCGATAGAAATTGAATCACACAATGTGCTTCGGTACTTATCATGTTCTGGAAGTTTAAATAATCAGTTTATTATCTCTTATTATTTAAGGTCATCTTACACACGATGCTTAATCCCACTTGTTGCTATTTCATTTTTGGAATAAGAAATATTCTGACATTTTCGTTTTAAATATGCATTCATTTAGTGGCATTAAATTCCAAGCAACATGACAAATATATAACATTGTAGATAGCATACAAATTAGCAGCTGGCATTAAATTAGTTCATTATAGCACAATGAGTATTTCTATACTTCATTATGAATATACATTTTGGTTTTGTTAATGAAATTTATTTGTAACAACCCATTTTAGGCTCACACAATGGCTCGTTCAAAGGCAAAGAGGAAGAGCAGTGAGGAAAGTGAGGCAAATGAGGATCAAGTATGTAAAATCGACTAAGTTAATGTTGTGGTTATTTAATATATATATATAACTTGTCCAAATATTTGTGTTATTGATGTTTATTTAATGAATCATTTTCAGGCACGAATAAGGCATAGCATGGACACGCAATTTTTGGTTGACATTAATGCAAATTTAACAGACTTACAAAGACAAGCACTACTACAGATGCAATGTTTATTTAATGATCGAAATGACTATGGTACAATATTATATATTAAATCTTCAATTACCAAAAATGTGTTGCCCTCACAAATTTATTTTTGATGTGGCATTTGATAACTATGTTGTTAGGAAAACATGTTACTGTATCAATATAAATTGAGTGGGTGAGTGACTGATGAACAGAATTATATCACTCAATACTACGTCTTACATGACAAGTGTTTCATCTCTCTTTCGTGTATTATTTACAAGGTTATTAACTTTCTTATCCCAGCATGAGCAAGTTGTATGTAGTGTGTGTTGAACAATCATTCTTTCTTACATTCAATGCTTGCTCCAAAATGTCAAATTGGGGATGAAGTTGTTGCCATATCTGAACTGCTCTCAAAGTTGGAATCGGTGCATGTAGCTCATCTAGATCTCTTTGTAGATCAGCTGACTCTTGAATTCATAGTCTCCATTCTTTTCTAATTGCCTTCTTTGCAGCAAGCCTATTATCCTGGTTCTCATAACACGAATCTAAGTCTAAAAGTAAATATCGATATTCTTCCATTCGTTAAAGAATTGTTCTAAGTTCACTATTGAAATGAGCCACAACATCAACTAACATGAAAACAACTTTTATAGACTTCAGTTACATTATTTTAAGTTTTCCATTAAATGTAACTTTTATAAACTATTTGACTTGTTTACCGCAGAAAATAAGTACATGGTTAACTCATTTGTTGTTACATGGTTAACTCTTTATCGAGTTTGGTGAAATCAATTTTTCTGAGCCTACTCCTGCAATGACACTGCAAATACGAGTGGTAGCCCTTGACATGTAAAGGTGAACTACATGGCTCAACTTTTGTTCTGTGGACATGTGATCCAACAGTTAAAACTGTAGCCTAACCCAAGAATGCCTTCAATATTAACTGGTTAAGGACTCACACATACAAGGTTAACTCAGTGTGCCATTTAGTTAAATAGAAATAATTTTCTTTTACATGAAAAATCGAAATCCTTATTGTTTAAAAGGACAAAAAAGGACTTTCATTCTTGTCATTTTAGGTTCAAAACAATAAGTTTACAATTAAAATGAAGGTTGTCATTATTAAATAAAGGGTTTTCACACGTAGAACATACATGGTGAACCTATAATTTATATCTGGTTTACTCAGATTGTCTTTTCGTCAAATGAGTTTCCATACTACAATTCCTCCAATGACAGAGCACAAGTACTAACGGTTGTTTTTAGGCTGTAAAGGTAACAATAATTGGTGAGGTATGTTACTAAGGACATGTGATCCAACAGTTACTAATCTTTCTACACACAAAAAGACCTTTTACAATAAATGGTTGACATGAGTCACATACAAGGTTACTTGTTTTGTTCATTTAGTGAAAAGGAACTCTTTTGGTATTATTACATGGAACTTTCAATAAACCTGTTTATTTTTTAGAAAATAGTAAAACCCTTAAACTCATGTTTTTCAAGGCTGGTGGCACGTGTTTTTCCATTATGTTTGACCTACTCATAAGTTTCACTTGTGTGCCGCAGAAAATAAGTACATGGTTAACTCATTTGTTGTTACATGGTTAACTATCTATTGGGTTTGGTGAAATCAATTTTTCTGAGCCTACTCCTGCAATGACACTACAATTACTAGTGGTAGCCCTTGGCATGTAAAGGTGAACTACATGGCTCAACTTTTGTTCTATGGACGTGTGATCCAACAGTTAAAACTGTAGCCTAACCCAAGAATGCCTTCAATATTAACTGGTTAAGGACTCACACATACAAGGTTAACTCAGTGTGCCATTTAGTTAAATAGAAATAATTTTCTTTTACATGCAAAATCGAAATACTTATTGTTTAAAAGGACCAAAAAAGACTTTCATTGTTGTCATTTTAGGTTCAGAACAATAAGTTTACAATTAAAATGAAGGTTGTCATTACTAATAAAGGGTTTTCACACATAGAACATACATGGTGAACCTATAATTTGTATCTGGTTTACTCAGATTGCCTTTTCGTCAAATGAGTTTCCGTACTAGAATTCCTCCAATGACCGAGCACAAGTACTATTGGTTGTCTTTAACTTGTAAAAGTGAACAATAATTGGTGAGGTTTGTTACTGAGGACATGTGGTCTTACAATTACTAGTATTTCTTGACACAAAAATACGTTTTACGTTATCTGGTTAGTTATAGACATATACAAGGTTACTTCTTTTGTTCATTTAGTGAAAAATAACTCTTTTTGTATTATCACATGGAACATTCAATTGACCTATTAAAAAGGACTAAAAGACAAATTATGTTTTTCAAGGCTAATGGCACTAGTTTTTCCATTAAGGTTGACCTACTCATAAGTTTTACTAGTTTACCGTAGAAATTAAGTACATGGTTTACTCATTTGTTCTTATATGGTTAACTGTTCATCGGGTTTGGTGAAATCAATTTTTCTGAGGCTACTCCTGCAGTGACACTACAAGTACTAGTGGTAGCCCTTAGCCTATAAAAGTGAACAACATGGCTCAGCTTTTGTGCTGAGGACCTGTGATGCTACATTTCAAACTGTTGCCAAACCCCAACATGCCTTCAATATTAACTGGTTAGCGACTCACACATACAAGGTTAACTCTGTGTGCCATTTAGTTAAATAGAATTAATTTTCTTTTACATGCAAAATCGAAATTCTTATTGTTTAAAAGGACTAAAAAGGACTTTCATTCTTGTAATTTTAGCTTCAAAACAATAAGTTTACAATTAAAAGGAAGGTCATCATAACTAACATAGGGTTTTCACACATTGAACATACTTGGTGAACCTATAATTCGTATCTGATTTACTTGGATTGTCTTTTCGTCAAATGAGTTTCCGTACTAGAATTCCTCCAATGACCGAGCACAAGTACTATTGGTTGTCTTTAACTTGTAAAAGTGAACAATAATTGGTGAGGTTTGTTACTGAGGACATGTGGTCCAACAGTTACTAATCTTTCCAGACAAAAAAGGTCCTTTTACAATAAATGGTTAACAATAGTCAGATACAAGGTTACTTGTGTTGTTCATTTAGTGAAAAAGAACTCTTTTTGTATTATTACATAGAACATTCAATTGACCTATTTTTTTTTTTTAAAAAGGAGTAAAAGACTTAAAGTTATCTTTTTCAAGGCTGATGGCACTTGTTTTTCCATTAAGGTTAACCTACTCACAAGTTTTACTAGTTTACCGCAGAAATTAAGTACATGGTTTACTTATTTGTCCTTATATGGTTAACCCTTCATGAAGTATGGTGAAATGAATTTTTTTGAGGCTACTCCTGTAATGACACTACAAGTACTAGTGGTAGCCCTTAGCCTGTAAAAGTGAACAACATGGCTTAGCTTTTGTGCTGAGGACCTGTGATGCTACATTTCAAACTGTAGCCTAACCCCAGCATGCCTTCAATATTAACTGGTTAGCGACTCACACATACAAGGTTAACTCTATGTGTCATTTAGTTAAATAGAATTAATTTTCTTTTACATGCAAAATCGAAATTCTTATTGTTTAAAAAGACTAAAAAGGACTTTCATTCTTGTAATTTTATTCCTTCAAGGACTTTCATTCTTTTTACTCATATTATTCCTTCAAGGACAAACCAACATTACTAATGCTTGTATTGAACCTATAAAAGTGAACAATAATGGCTGAAGTATGTTAGTGAGACATGTGATCCAATAGTTATTAGTGCTCCCTGACACAAAAAAGCCTTTTACATTAACTGGTTAATGACAAATAGATATAAGGTTAATTCTGTTTGTCATTTAGTTAAATATAATCATTTTTTATTACATGGAAAATTTATGTGGTTACTATTAAAGGGACTAAAAAAGACTTTCATTGTTTTATTTGGAGGTTAATCATAGTTATTATTCAACTAAAATTAAGGTGGTCAGAAATTTTACAAGTTTATCACAAATACAAAATATATGGTTAATTTTATATTCATATATGGTTAACTCATAATTGCTTTTGGTGAAATTCCTTTTTTTGACACTATTCCTCTAAGGATAGACTACCATTACTACTGCTTGTCTTAAGCCTGTAAAAGTGAACAACAATGCCTCAAGTATGTTACTCAGGACATGTGATCCAATAGTTACTAGTGTATCTTGACACAAACATGCATTTTACATTAATTGGTTAATGACACACAGATACAAGGTTAATTCAGTTTGTCATTTAGTTAAAGATAAATATTTTTGTATGACATGGAACATTTACCTGATTACTATTGAAAAATACTAAAAAAGGGCTTTCATTATTGTATTTGGAGATTCATCATAGTTATTGTTCACTTAAAATTAAGGTGCTTGGAAATTTTATAAGTTTATCACAAATACAAAATATATGGTTAACTTTGACTTCCTAAATGGTTAACTAAAAATCTCTTTTCGTCAAATTTCTTTTTCTCACATTATTCCTTCAAGGACAGACCAACATTACTATTGCTTGTCTTTAAGCCTATAAAAGTTAGCAATAGTGGCTGAAGTATGTTACTAAGATCATGTGATCCAATAGTTACTAATGTTGTCTGACACAAAAAAACACTTTTACATTAGCTGGTTAATGACAAATAAATAAAAGTTTAATTCAGTTTGTCATTTGGTTAAAGATAATTATTTTGTATTACATGGAAAATTGATCTCATTACCATTAAAAAGGACTAAAAAAGCCTTTCATTGTTGTATTTTTAGGTTCATCATTTTAATTGTAAATTAAAATTAAGGTTGTCATAAATTTTACAAGTTTATCACAAATACATAATATATGATTAACTTTGGATTCATATATGGTTAACTTAGAATGTCTTTTCGTCAAATTTGTTTTTCTAACACTATTCCTCTAATGACAGAGCAAAACTATTATTGCTTATCGTAAGCATGTAAAAATGAACAATAATGGGTGAAGTACGTTACTGAGGACATGTGATCCAACGATTACTAGTCTTTCCTGATACATACATGCCTTTTACATTAACTGGTTAATGACACACAAATATAAAGTAAGTTAATTCAGTTTGCCATTCAGTTAAAGATAATTATTTTTGTATTACATAGAACATTGACCTTGTTATTGTTAAAAAGGACTAAAAAAACTTTCATTTTTGTATTTGAAGGTTCATCATACTTATTGTTCAATTAAAATTAAGATGGTAATAAATTTTACTAGTTTATCACAAATACAAAATATATGGTTAACTTTAGATTCATATATGGTTAACTCATAATCGCTTTTGGTGAAATTCCTTTTTTCTGACACTATTCCTCCAATGACAAACTACCACTACTACTACTTGTCTTAAGCAGCCTGTAAAAGTGAACAATAGTGCCTCAAGTATGTTACTCAGGACATGTGATCCAATAGTTACTATTGTATCATGACACAAACATGTCTTTTACATTGACTGGTTAATGACACACAAATACAAGGTTAATTCAGTTTGTCATTTAGTTAAGATAATTATTTTTGTATTACATGAAAAATTGACCTGGCTACTGTTAAAAAGGATTAAAAAAGCCTTTCATTGTTGTATTTTAGGTTCACCATTTTAATTGTACAATCACCAAATAAAGAATCCAAAATAAATAAATAAATTAACTATGGCAGCACCATTATTTAAACTAAAGTGTTAATTGAATGGGTCCCCTCAATCCAAGCTGCTCACTATCACACCAATGAGTTTCACTCATCACATTACTCATTTAAAGCCAGAAATGCACGTAAACTAGTAAACTATTCATGTTAAACTACAAAAAATATTCTTCAGATGAGATTTTGGTTTTCAAGTAGTCAACTAGTAATTGCATCCATCTTGAGTTATGTTAATGCAATTGAAAAATGTAAATTTAAATTCCCATCTCAGAGAACTTTTTTTTTTTATACTCCCATCTTAGAGAACTCTACATAAAAAAACCAAGGCAACTCCATTATATGAATTCATGAGTTAATTAAATGGGTTCCCTCAATCCAAGCTGTTCAACTTAAAATAGTGGTCAGAGTTACATCATGTGCCAGGTTAACATTCCTTAAGAACCACAGTGCTTTGAGACATCCTCTGCAGAATCTTTTTCCCAATAATAAGCCTCACCAGCAAAACTTCTTTTTCTGATCAAAACACAGGAAACAGAAATATAAAAAATTTATACATGTCAATGTTTTAACTTTATTCAAAAGATACATTTGCCAACTTATCCGCAACTTGGCTTCTTCTTGTCTGTCAATGTAAGCAAGCAATTCTTTGTGCTTCATTAATGCGTTATGCAGAGCCTATGCAGAATTCATCAAATCCAAATGTTAGGGACTCAGGTAAGCAATCAATGAGACACTATATTCTTCATATCTCCACCCTATACTATGTCATTTTGGAATGCACAAACAACCATGCAGTTTTAATTTTTTTTTCTATGTTGTAACGTGAGTCAGAGTCATGAAGCAATGGCATGTTTTAGTTTTAAACTTAAAGATAATAAAAAAAAAGGGAGAAAAAAAAAAGAAATGGGTATAACTCAATGCTTTACAAATGTACCCCATAAATATCAACTATTACACCAACGAGTGAATACTCATCACATTCATGTAAAGCTAGAAATGTAGGTGAACCAAAATATAAACTTAGTTTAACAACCTAATGAGTTATAAGTCTCCAAATTAAGGAATTTATGAACAAAAATATCCTATACTAATTATGTAATAATAAGGAAACATAAGGGAGATTAAATCAACAAAAGAATCTTCATTTAAAGCGTGATTAAAAGCAATAAAAAGTGGTAGGACAACAACCATGTTTTTCTGCTACCAATCCACAAAATCATGAACTATAAGGCTCCAAACTAAGGGATTTATGCACAAAAACAATCAAATATCGCACCATAAAAACTTAACTTTCATCTCATAACTCATTCAAAGTTCCATACATATCAATTTCATTTGCTCATTTTGCCCCTCCATCTATTTTACCTTAAAATCCAACCATGCTTTGTTAACCTTAAACTCTAATCCCTTCTCTACCAAAGACAATAGCATCAAGTAAAATACAAAAAGAAAAGAAATTTTAAAAAAAAATCTCAACTTCCATCTCATTTATAACCCAACGAAACAAAGACTCACCCATATGGAACAACTTGATGAAACCCCACATTGAATCAAGGAAAGAGAACAAGTTGAGACCTTGAGAGCAGATTTGCGATGCGGAGTCGTACTCTTTCGTTGAGTGCTTTAGAAAGCAGATTTTTGGTGCAGAGTCGTGACCCTTTTCATGGAGTGCTTTAAAGAGTGAATTTCCAGCATGAAGTCGTGGCACTTTCATGGAATGCTTCAAGGATGGTTCTGAAAAGAAGTTTTCCTTTACAAACATGTTATTCCTCTTTGGTGCCCCTCTGTGTTCTTCCATTCCCTCTCATTCAAGTCTCCTATTTCTCCTTCCCACTCCCTATGTTTCTCTTTCCCACTCCCTCTCTGTTTCTTCTCCCGCTGCTCCATATGTTTTTTAGTTAAATTTAGGTTTTTTTTATAAATTACTTTTTAATAGAATTTTCTGTAGGATCCACTTAATGACTCATCAAGCAAAAATTAATAAAAAATAGGGTGTTGGAAGGGTGTTGGTACTGTGCAGGTGTCCAAGGACTTTTTTCCATAAAAGTCCGTCTTACATAAGAGTCAATGTAGAGATTATCTAAAGGAAATATAAAAGTCCATGTGAAATATAAAATTTTAGGGTAAAATGTAAAATCAAGTTTATCGAAAATATAAAGACCGAAAATATATTTTACTCTAATTTTAAATGTCAATTGTCTAAACCAATATATAATAAAATTTCAATAACAGTAATTATGCTATAGTATACTGTAATATTTAAATTTAAACAACCCATGCATCTGACGGCATTAAACACTACTTTTGAACGATTCAAGCAACTGTTCCATAATGAAAAGATCATACATATAATTATCCAAAAGAAAAAAAATAAAATAAATGTGTTTCAAATACATGCTAGAAGTCATCTATATATGCAGCAACAGGACCTATACATGCAGCAAAAGATTGAAGACACAAAATTTACACAAGTTTCTGTGCAAATATATATATCAAGCTACATCCATACATTTATCACCTATGTACTCATTTACATAGAAAAGCTAAAACCAGAAAATGCAAGAATGATTCCAAATTAATCTCCAACCAAAAAACTAGGATAATTAATTAGTTCCTAGCTTTGGTCACCACAAGCAAGCAATTGATTTCATCATCATCTGCCAGTGATTTCAGTTAATGGAGTGAGTGTTCCTTGGATGAGGGAATTATCCTCAGCTTCTTTGAAGGATGGAGGCATAGCAGGCCACATAAAAGCTGGTCTTTCCTTAGGCACCTCAGGTGGGGCTGCTTCCCCATTCAGAACCTGAAGAACAGTCCTCATGGATGGCCTTTGGTGTGGGTTTGGATGGCAACAAGCCAATCCAAGAACAAGAACACAATCCACTTCTTCCTCTTTGATCTCCTCCTTCTTCAACCTTGCATCAACAGCACCAACTACTTTTCCCTTCCCATATAAGTCCCAAACCCAATACACAATGTTGTTCTTGTAGTCATCTTGTGCATTCACCTTCCCTGGCCTCCTTCCACACACTACCTCCAACACAAGCATCCCAAATGCATACACATCTGTCTCCACTGTTGCTCTTCCTGTGAGGAAGGTCTCTGGAGCCATGTACCCTGGTGTGCCTGCAATCTCCTTTGTGGAGTGGTGTGTATCATTGCTCTGCTGAATGGTTCTAGCCAATCCAAAGTCTCCCAACTTGGCATTGTAGTCTGAGTCCAACATTATGTTGCTGGCCTTGATATCTCTGTGGAGCACCCTCTTCTCACATCCATTGTGGAGATAGTCCAGTGCTTGAGCCACACCATGAATCACACTGTGCCTAGTTTTCCAATCCATTTTTAAAGAACACCCCTCTTCAAGGCTGTTGTTACCAAAATTTTGGTCACCAAAGAGGTACTTGTCTAGGCTTCCCTTTGGCATGAACTCATACACAAGGAGAAGCTCTCTATTCTCATAGCACCAGCCAGTGAGTTTCACCAAATTCCTGTGGTGAAGGCTTCCAATTGTTGTCACTTCTGCCACAAACTCTTGCTTCCCTTGGTGTGAGTTCTTGGAGACTCTCTTCACAGCTACCTCCTTGTTGTCCAATAGCCCCTTGTACACAGTTCCAAACCCTCCTTCTCCAAGCTTGTTTTGAGGGCTGAATCCACCTGTTGCTTTTGTTATTTCCCTTAGCTTAAACTTCTTTGGAGCCATAGAGGAATGTTGAATCTGATCCTCTATCCTTGGATTGTTGGTTTTAATCTATAATGGTCCATGTAATTTTAAAGTGCTGATTTATATAAGAGATATTTAATGTGATGATTGTTAAATATGAAAGGATAATTAAATCAGTGGGGTTAATTTTAGAGTTATTAAAATTATCCTTCTCCTCTCCCTTTGTGAAAGATGGTAATGAGCAGTAATGAGCAGTTAAGGAGTCAGTTTTTATTTTAAAATAAAAATTGATTGTAAAGGAAAAAAAAAAGACACTTTTATGTACGTTTTCTTCTTTTACTTTACTGCTCTGAAGAAAAACCATTATTATATATAGAAACTGTATCTTCATCATTAGAGATACACTAAGAGGAAGGCAGAGAGGCGAGAAACTTGCTGTAAAGATCAAAGTACTGTTCAAGAACACATGATGGATCCGGGTAAGTTTTCTAAACTTTCTCATATAATATTAACAGAGTATTATAGATGTGAGAAACATGTTATCCAAGATCCTATAGTGTAATTTCTTATTAATTTGAAAATTACACATGAGAATTAAAATTATGCTTACAGTTGGTATCAGAGCAAGTTACGGATATCGTTTTTCTCCATTAATGTAATTACTCTGTTGTTATTTTCCGTTGCGAAACGTGCGATGTACTGGAATGTATATGCAAATTGATTTCACCGAATGTTTTTATTGGCCATGTATGATACTCGGTTGCCATGAGATAGAAAGTTATATGGCTTTTTATATCTATCAAATAGTAACAGTGGTTGTATTATGATTGGCAAAGAATTGAAATGGCTTTTATAGTATGTATATATGTTATTAGCCTTTGGTTATGGTCTGCACGTGAAAGCTTATATTTATATGATGGAAAGCTTTGTTTGTTTCGTGTATACTGCACATGATAGTTTATTTGTTTTCGGTGGCTTCGGTTATATATATATATATATATATATATATATATATATATATATATATATATATATATATATATATATATATATATATATATATATATATTATTTGTAAAATTATTTAATTTTCAGAGAATGGAATTGCAATATTTTCTGAAAATTATTTTACAGAAAGGAATTATTTGGAATTATATATTAAAGAGAGATTTGTTAATCACCAAAGTGGTCCAATCTATAAAGTTTTATAATTCCAAATTATACGGTTGAATGATATAATGATGCTATGAATTTTTTTTTATGCTTGGGTTGAATGAAATTGTTAATTATAAGGCATATATGGATTGCCCAAAGGTGAATCATTGCTTATGATTAATAATATTAAAGATTTGTTTTCATGCTTGTTGAGTGTGTGTATATCCAAAGATATCATGCATGTCAAGAATAGTATGATTTATTGCCCATTAAAGTATGTTTGTTTGGCATCGTTATTGATATGGATATGTGTTTATTTATCACCCAAAGGTGAACTTAGATGCATTGTTAAATTCTATATAGTTTGAATTCATTATATTTACTCAAAGTATTAAAGTGTGAGTTTGTTTGAATGTATGCAGCTATGTCTAACATGTTTGCTTTGGGCAACTTAATGATCAAGTTCAATGGGCTAAACTATACTGATTGGTCTGAAATGATCCAGTTTCAACTGGGTGTAATGGACTTAGACCTGGCATTGTTAATGGATGAAAGCCCTCCAATCATTACAGAGACCAGTACAGATGCTGACAAGTCTCTCTATGAGGCTTGGGAGCGGTCTAACAGATTGTCATTGAAACTGATGAGAATGACTATGGCTGACAAAGTTAAGCCATCCATGCCCAAAACAGATAATGCAAGGGAGTTCATGAAATTGGTCAAGGATTACTCACAATCTGACATTACTGACAAGTCAATTGTGGGGAACCTATCAAGTGAGCTAACAAACAAGAAGTTTGATTGGTCTCAACCAATTCATGATCATGTGACAGAAATGGCTAATCTGGCAGCAAAGTTGAACTCCATGGGAATGGAAGTGAGTGAGTCCTTTCTAGTACAGTTCATTTTGAATTCTCTTCCTGCTGAATTTGGCCAATTTCAAGTAAACTATAACACTCTTAAGGAAAAATGGAATTTTCAAGAAATTAAGGCCATGTTAATTCAGGAGGAAGGGAGATTAAAGAAAATGAAGGACAACTCAGTTCATCTCATGACTCATGATGGAGCCAGTACCAGTAAGAGCAAACCAGGTAAGAAGGACAAGGGCAATGCCCAATTAAAGGTTAAAGAAGGAGGAGTTCGTAAAGAGAAGAAGTGTTACTTCTGCAAGCAGAGTGGTCACTTCAAGAAGGACTGCCCAAAAAGAAAGAAATGGTTTGAAAAGAAAGGTATATTTTATATATCTGTAAATTTTGAATCAAATCTTGTTGAGGTACCTAATAATACCTGGTGGCTTGATTCTGGAGCAACTACTCATGTGTCACATATTATGCAGGGATTCCTTTCGATCCAAACCATAAGAGGAACTGAAAAGTTTCTCTATATGGGAAACAGAATGAAGGCAAGAATAGAGGGCATTGGGACATACAGATTAATCTTGGACACTGGTTGTCATGTAGATTTGGAAGGATGTCTCTATGTACCTGGACGTGCTAGGAATTTGGTTTCTGTTGCAAAGTTGGATGAATTAGGTTTCAATTTCAAGATTGGAAATAATGTTTTTTCTTTGTTTAAAGACATGTACTGTTATGGATCTGGTACTTTAATAGATGGTTTGTATTGTTTCAATCTTGATATAAAGTTTATGGAATCTTTGTTTAATGTGGAATGTGTTGTTGGTAGTAAGCGTAATGTGCATGATGCTAGTTCTGCTTATTTGTGGCATCAAAGATTAGGTCACATATCCAAAGAAAGGATAACGAGGTTAATGAAAAATGAAATTTTGCCTCAATTGGATTTTGGTGATTGGGATATATGTTTGGATTGCATTAAAGGAAAGCAAACCAAACAAATACCAAAGAATTCTGCTACAAGAAGTAATGAACTTCTAGGATTGATACACATTGATATTTGTGGACCCTTTGATGTTTCATCTTGGGGCGGTGAAAAGTATTTTATCACCTTTATTGATGACTTTTCACGTTATTGTTATTTGTATCTTCTGCATGAAAAATCTCAATCAGTGGATGCCTTAAAGGTGTTCATTGATGAGGTAGAAAGGCAATTGGATAGAAAAGTGAAAGTTGTAAGGTCTGATAGAGGTGGTGAATTTTATGGAAAATACAATGAGAGTGGACAATGTCCAGGTCCATTTGCAAAGTTCCTTGAAAGTAAAGGCATATGTGCACAGTATACTATGTCTGGCACACCGCAACAGAATGGTGTGGCTGAAAGGCGGAATCGTACTCTAATGGATATGGTTAGGTCTATGCTGAATTATAGTACTGTTCAAGAACACATGATGGATCCGGGTAAGTTTTCTAAACTTTCTCATATAATATTAACAGAGTATTATAGATGTGAGAAACATGTTATCCAAGATCCTATAGTGTAATTTCTTATTAATTTGAAAATTACACATGAGAATTAAAATTATGCTTACATGGATATGCATCTTCTGGCTTCCTTTGCCAACACAAGAAAAAGATCACCAACCCACCTATGATAATAACAACAATCACCACTATTGGAACAGTGATATAAACCCACAAGAGGCTTTTATCACCATCTCCAATATCAACACCACTGAATTCCCATGATCTTGCACAGTTCAGCTCCGTGTAGGTACTTGTTGAGGCTGAGAAACCGACGTAAACCACTTCTTGAAGATAGGAAGGTAGATTAAGAGGTGGAGATACCAAAAGGGTCTCCATAGATTCTTCGGAAGCTTCTTCACCCATGGCACCAAAAATTGATATTGTGTCATTGAAGTACTGAATGTGAATTTTGACATGTTCACCTGATGAAAGATTGACCTGAGTGTTGATTAATGGGACCTGTTGGATGGAGTTGATACTGTTTATGTTGATGCCAACATGGTTGTCAGGGCCATCTTCTGTGAAGCTTTTTCTTGTGTCAAACTCCACTGCTAGAATCCCAGCTTGTGAAGTTCCATTGGAAGTAGCATTTACAATACCAAGCCATTCTCCATAACTGTTTTCTGGGAGACTGATGTCTGAAGTTAAGATGAAGGCCATGCCCTCTACACCAGGTGTTGTTTGGGGAGAGATGTTGAGCACAAAAGTGGTGTTGAAGGAAGCAGTTTGGTTCTTCTTCTTGCTCCAAAGTTTGTATGGCTGTTTGTAGAAAGCACGTCCAGAAGCATTGCGCATGTCACCATTAAAATCAGGGGTCACTTGGATAGCTTCCTTCAATATTACTGCTGCGATAACATAGATGCATTCTCTGGTTGGAAGGTAGGGAAATTGAAATAAAAGCAGGTAACTTTGGTAAGGGTAATGATAATGAAGATGGTTGATGCTAATTGATATTTGACTAACCAAGGGAGCTGCATATTTCTGTTTGTGAAACGGCCAGGAATGGCCTTTTTTTGAGGGAATGGCCTTGATTTGGAGGGTTTGAAATAATTTCACACAAGCTGAAGGATCACCAACAAGGGATTAATTTCATGCCAATTTTGAGTTCTGAAATGTTTATGATATATACATAATTCCTTTCTATTTATAGAGCATATATTATAATATGGGTAGGGTCGATTGAATATTATTCAAGATTGTTTTAATAATCTAAATTGTCCTTGTTTCTTTAGCTTATCTTTTTCGGGGAAAGTTCTTGTGTATGGAAAAAAAAAAGTCTTATTAGAAGAAAAGTCTCAATTACTAATTGTCCTACACTTATAAAAATTTAAGCTCTATTTAATCAATTAAAAATCATTTTATACATAATTTTAAAGTAATTATTTTAAAATTTATTAACATTACATATATTATAATTTATAATTAGATAGCAACATAAAACTTTTTATATTATGGTGCAATCTAATTAAATTTTTAAATAATAATTTTAATTCAAATAAATGTTAGAACTTAACTATTGCGAGCCCAAAAATATGTTGTTTTAATATTTAGAGGGAGGACCTCACGAAGAGGAAATAATTTATCTTATTAATTTTTTAACAAAAGCAGTAGAACAAAAAGACACTCCAATACTATTGAGTAATTGCCAATAATATGTGACAATAGAAGCTCATTAATTAGAGAATTATTGTATAAATCTGAACTGCAAGCAGTTCTATTCAATTGTAGTTACTCAATTAGTCCTTAGACATCAAGATTTCCCTTGAAAAGGTTACCCGCCAAGTAATCTGAATCCTAATCTTTTTCACCTTCACCTGTAAAAATTTTACACTCAATTAACAACAGACATATTTTATGACTAATTATTTTAAAAATACCAATTAGACCCAAATCCAATTATCAATATGAATTGGTTCAAGTACATCAAACACGTATTATGAGAAGCTAAGTGGCGTTGTCTTCATAAGGGTTTGCGGGGCATTTCAACGTGAGGCTTGGATGCTAGTGTCAGGTAGCTCATTCTCATCGTATAAGCCTACTGTTAGGGGATTTTGATCATTGGTTGTCAAGGTGGGTATTGGTTACAATTGCATATATTTATACCCACCTCCTATATATATATATATATATATATATATATATATATATATAGGAGGTGGGTATAAATGGATAGTAACCAGAGTGACACGGGTTTGGATGTATTAGGATCCTTTTGTAAATGAGTTTTTGGTACCCCTGTACCAATTATTAATATTATATTTATTTTGCAGATAATAAAAATCCAAATCCAATAGATGTCTACAAAGAATTTTTACGATGATGAAGAGAATTTTTCTATGACTTTGATTCAAAATGATATTAGGGTTCAGATTCAACGTGATTTATCGATAAAGGAGGTAAAGAGGATTAGGATTCAGAATTCTAAACTCATGTTTAATTATTTTTTCTAATTTAAAATAATTATAATTTTAAAAAATTAATCAAAGACTAATTTAAAAGAAAAAAAACATAAGTTTTATTAATTAATGGGAAGAAAGATAACATTCAATTTGATTGGTTAAAAAATTAATAGTATTAAAACCTCCAAAATTATTAAGAGTATCATAGAAACTATATATATATATATATATATATATATATATATATATATATATGAGGAGAGATCAAATTACACCGGTGTAACTTAAACAACTATTACACCTTTCAATAACTTTTAATTGGATGATGTTTTCTTAAAACCCACCGTTGGATTGAAAGTTCCTTTTACATCGATCATGTATACAAAATTTCAAAATATATATACTAAATTCCCTTTCTTAAAATAGATGATAGTCAATGACTTCATGAACACGTTGCGCTGGCCTGCGTCTTTCTTTTCCACACAATAATCACCGCGAAAGTTTCTTTTTTTTGTTGTGTCTGCAATTTGTCATTGGACCTTACACTCTGCACACGATTTTCTTGTTATTTTCTGTCGATTGGAATAGTTCTCTATTGGAAGTAAATTTTTGTTACAATAGTTATTTCTCTCCCACTGATTTCTCTCTTGTGCCATCACTCACGTTCCATTTTGTTTGACCTCTCACCCAAAATTCCCATACAGGTCACGGTCGCAGTTGCAATTTCGTTGTTTTTATTGATATCGCAGGAAATTGCTGTTAAATGCAGTTCCAATTGTGATCGCGTCGCGGTCGCAGACAATTAAAATACCCTGACGTCGGGGACTGTTTTTTAAAACCTTGCCCACCACGTTAACTATGATACCAATTAGCCTTATAGGCTAAAAGAAAAAATAAGGTTAAAAAGAAAAATTATTTATATAATAAGTGTGGAAAAAAAAATAATTTATTTGTAGAGGTTGTTTTTGACACGTGGCACTATGAAGCGCCAACTGAGTTGGTGTCTCCTGAATTTTTTTTGTTTGCTAGTAGGAGGCGTCAATCCGTAGTGCACTTCCCGAAAAATAAAGCCCAACAAGAGACATTAAACGACTTGGTGCCTCCTGCTAGGAAACAAAAAAAATTCAGGAGGTGCCGACCTTAGTCGGCGCCTCATAGTGCCATATGTTAAAAACAATCCTAGTAGGTAAATTGTTTTTTTTTCACACTTATTATGTAAATAGTTTTTCTTTTTAACCATATTTTATCTTTTAGTCCCAATTCTCCTCACGTAGAGTTTTCGAAGTGCCTATTCTTCTTCCCTGTATGCAAACACTGTATCACCACCCCATATCCACCATGTCAGTTTTAACTCTGTTCGTACCAAATTTTGGTAAGCCTTCCGGTGCGGTGGCTCCGTCGGGATCTCCTCCATGACTGGTGGGGGGTGTACATGCAAAGACACTCCGACGCTCAAGTTAGAGGCGCAGAGGTAGGAGACATGTATCACAATTGGGATTAGAATTTCGTACATTGATAGGGGTGAATTGTTTTGTATTTATAGAAGGTAAATATATAGATTTGATAGGGTTATTTTCCTATCAAATCTCGTTAATTGTGATAAAGATAAATTTATCTTCTATCATATCTTTTATCTTAATCTTTGTGTATCTTATCTTTTAGTAAGATATACTTTCCGCTATAACTGCTTTGGTCTGAGTCTATCTTCCTTCACTTGGCCGGTCCCTTTACTCGGTGCTGGGCCGAGTCCGAGTAGTACATATGCCCCCAAGCTCTAAAGTAGGCTGTAAGAGCTTATAAGATGTTTTTACATAGTCGAGCTTCATTATCCCCTGACAATTGATCATACTAGTCGAGTTGCAGGTGCTTTGAGCTCGTGGTTGATTTGAGGATGCTTAAGGTGTCTGGCTGAACTCAAGATGCTCTAAGCGTGAGGCCGAGCTGAAAATGCTCTATAGGCTTAAGGCTTAAGGCTGAGCTAGAATCTCGGGTAGCGAGGTCGAGCTGAACATGTTCAAAGCATAAAATCGAGTCGAAGATGCTCAAGGCGAGTGATCAAGATGAGGATGCTCTAGGCACGAGACCGAGCTGACAATGCTCTAGGCTTATGACCCAAGGTTGAGCTAATGATACGCAAGATGGCATGGCCGAGCTGAACATGCTAATGTCTCGAGATGCAGATGAAGACTCATAAAGTGCGAGGCCGAGTTGAGCATTAGATAATTGAGGCTAAGTTCGTTGAGTTGAAGATACTCTAAGCGGAACTGGCCGAGTGTAAGGTACTTAAGGTCGAGTTGAAGTCACTCGAGGAAGAATTGGCCAATGGCATTGGAAATGCTCAAGGCATTTTAAGATGCTCGAGGCATTTGAGTGATTTCCAATTAATATGCCTTTTGTTCTACCAACTAGTCATAGTGTATTTTCATTGTTCACCATTTAAGATGATTTTGTCCATGTTTGGACATGATAATTCAAATGTCAGTGACCTACTTCCTTCTTTTCGCAAGGTTGGGTGGTATTCGACTCTGGGTCCCTTGAACCGAGTGCCATTTGATAGGTCCCGATTATTAATCGGTCAAGTGCCTTTTTGAAGGGCCTTGCCAAGACTGAGTAGTGTACATGCCCCCAAAGCTTCGAGTCATGACGAGAAAGCTGATACAAGTAGAAGTACCCTGCCTGAGTGTTGGTCGTTCAATTTGTGTTGGGATGTTTAAGCGGTTAACCTGGGACGCCCTTAGGGTCAATCCGAAATGTTGAGTGAAGGTCAGACTCAACTAGTCGTTGGGTCAAGCTGGTATGACTAGGTGGTTAAACCGGATGTCATGGAATCAATTTAGAAAATTGAGGATATGCCAGACTCGGCTTGTCGTTAGATCAAGCTAGAATGTCCAAAAAGGTCCAACTGTGATGTTGAGAGGTCAAACTGGTGCCAATATGTCAAGCTGGAATGCCTAGGTCTTTAATCGCGGGGCCAATCCATAACACCGCGTGGAGGTCAGATTCAACTTGTCTTTGGATCAAGTCGGATTGTCGAGTCGTCATCAAGTTTGATGAATGGTCAAACCGAAAAGACGGGTAGGTCTAGTCAGAATGCCAAATCGTCAACTGTCATTTTTAGATCAAGTTGGATGAATAATCAAACCGAAAGCCGAGTAAGTCTAGTTAGAATACCGAACGGTCAAATTGGAATGCCGAAAAGGTCAAATCAAAATGTTGAGTTAGGTCATTTCTCAGCTTATCGTTGGATCAAACTGAAATGCCTAAGTGATCACCCTGAGGGAAAAGTTGATAGGTCAAACTGAAATATTGTGTGTTTCTCAACTTGTCTTTGGATCAAGCTAGAACGCCTAAGTGGTCAAACCAAAATGCCAAGAGGTCAATTCGGAATGCCGAGTTGGCTTAGTTCTCAGCTTGTTGTTGGATCAAGCTGGAATGCCTAAGTGGTCAAACCGAAATGCCAAGAGGTTAATTCGGAATGCCGAGTTGGCTTAGTTCTCAACTTGTTGTTGGATCAAGCTGGAATGCCTAAGTGGTCAAACCGAAATGCCAAGAGGTCAATTCGGAATGCCGAGTTGGCTTGGTTCTCAACTTGTTGTTGGATCAAGATGGAACGCCTAAGTGGTCAAACCGAAATGCCAAGAGGTCAATTGGGAATGCCAAGTTGGCTTGGTTCTCAACTTGTCGTTGGATCAAGATGGAACGCCTAAGTGGTCAAACCGAAATGCCAAGAGGTCAATTCGGAATGCCGAGTTGGCTTAGTTCTCAGCTTGTTGTTGGATCAAGCTGGAATGCCTAAGTGGTCAAACCGAAATGCCAAGAGGTCAATTCGGAATGCCGAGTTGGCTTGGTTCTCAACTTGTCGTTGGATCAAGATGGAATGCCTAAGTGGTCAAACCGAAATGCCAAGAGGTCAATTCGGAATGCCGAGTTGGCTTAGTTCTCAGCTTGTTGTTGGATCAAGCTGGAATGCCTAAGTGGTCAAACCGAAATGCCAAGAGGTCAATTCGGAATGCCGAGTTGGCTTGGTTTGGTACTGAGGGCTTGTACTTGGTCTCTTGGTGCATGATAGTGCAAGGATTTGCCCCAGGCCAAGTCCTAGTCGACAGTGCAGGAAGTCGATCTTGCATAGTCATCTCTGAGGTGGGCTAAGTAGTACGACCCTCGAGGGTTGACAAAGCAATCCTGCAAAATTATGATAGTATATATCTCCCAGAAGTCGGTCTGCAAAAGTTGTTAGGCAAGTTGATCTTTGGGGTTGGGTCAAAATCATCTCTAATCCAGTTACAAGTCAGCTCAAGCCATATAATCTTCATGACAAGGCTTTGGAAAGCTTCTCGAATGCTGCTATTATAGAGCATAGTAATATCTTCGATTTAATTTTCTGTAGTGTATGTCTTGTCTTTCAAGGTATGATACTCCTTGTCGTAGAAGATAATATTAATGCCAGTATTACAGAGTATTCAAATAAATTATTAAAACTTCACTGTTTGTAAGGGGTGTTGTAGACTCACAGCCACTATGGCAACATATACTACGGAAGCCATGTCCGAGTCTTGTACCATTGCTGGGTCAGGTGTTATTGAAGTCTTTGTTCAATGGGCTGATGCCGCCAAGTAAAAGTCTGGCCAAAATCATTATGTGGGCATCCATGATTTGGTTACAGTATGCGAAGATAGTATAATGTGATAATATTATAGTAATGGAGTTAGATTGGGCTTTGCGGATAGCTGCCTTGTCTTCCGCTAGCCTCACCTCTACCCCAGCCTCCTGTGTCCGTCTTGTGTCATTGAAGACTCCTGCAAATGCACATTTTCCAAAGGAAAGAGCATGTATGCATGCTATGGAAATTGCATGGATCATGATGTAATTGTAAGATAAAATTGAAGTATATGAAATTTAATTCAGCCAAAATCAAGGCATGATCTCATGCATAATTTTCACTAATAACCGCCTTTGAACTCTTACGATTCAGAATTGGCATTATAATAGAGGAAGATTGGATAAAGTGATGTATTCTCATTCACATTTTGATTTCAATCAAAGATGCAAGCCACACATGACAAGTGATAATAACTCTTCAAGGCATGTAATATAAATAATTTTGTTTTTATGTACGACAAGCCAAATCCTCAACTTGTGAGTGTCTAAATGGTGAGTTGACTAGGCCTAGTGCAAGGTGAATGTTGCTCATGACATATTCACATGGCAAAATTAGTTTCCAATATTTAAGCTTTTAGGTGTGCCAAGCAGGCCATACCACCTCCCAACATTTATAAAATGGCATAAAATGACATGGTGTCATGGTGATAATATTATTCATGGTCATGATAATATTTAGAACTCATGCACTTTTGTCTAAGCCGTTAAGAATCATGCCTTTTGCATGTGAGTATTTATTTATTCTAGGATTTATGCTCTCAGCAATATGACATTACTATACAAACTTGTAATTTCTTAAGCCCATGTGTCCTTATGTCATGCACACGTTAACTTTTTTCCAACTCAATACTAGTTTGCAATTTAGCATATATTAGTTATGGTATTGCCTATAGCTTTTATGTTGGCATACTATGGCATGATGATATTTGAATCCAAGACAAATGCAATGGTCCAGCACGTGAACTCAAATCTCACAATTATCTTAATATATTAACGAAAATCGTACCTTTATGCACGAAGCTCACTAATATATTATTTTAAGGCTTGTACCTTTTTTCATTTGCACAATCTTTCACGATTGTTTGACCAGGCCCATCCCGTGTCGTGATATGCGGTGTGAGGGTTGACTTCGTAATGCGGAGGTTCTCTGTAATTCGGAGACCAACTTGGTGCGCGTGGGCCACACGAGTCTAGTATGCCGACGTCCTTGTGCGGGTTACCAGGTACGTTCACCTGCTCCTATCATATTGTTTGCACCGATATCCGCATGTTGTGCTTTTTGCAACTAAATCTACATCCGCAAAGGTAGACTCTGGCACCGGGGACACCATTGTTTTCGGTGGCACCGACAACTAAGATCAACTTGTGTCTGCCTTCATTCCTCTTTTATTGGTTCGTTTATCTTTTCGGTGTATTATATTGGATGTGCGGCTGGGAAACGTTTTACCGAGCCCCACGGTGGGCGCCAAATGTTCTTACCAAATTTTGGTAAGTCTTCCGGTGCGGTGGCTCCGCCGGGATCTCCTCCATGACTGGTGGGGGGTGTACATGCAAAGACACTCCGACGCTCAAGTTAGAGGCGCAGAGGTAGGAGACAGGTATCACAATTGGGATTAGAATTCCGTACCTTGATAGGGGTGAATTGTTTTGTATTTATAGAAGGTAAATATATAGATTTGATAGGGTTATTTTCCTATCAAATCTCGTTAATTGTGATAAAGATAAATTTATCTTCTATCATATCTTTTATCTTAATCTTTGTGTATCTTATCTTTTAGTATGATATACTTTCCGCTATAACTGCTTTGGTCTGAGTCTATCTTCCTTCACTTGGCCGGTCCCTTTACTCGGTGCTGGGCCGAGTCCGAGTAGTACAAACTCCACCTCAAATGCTCCTTAATTCTTCCTCAAAACCAGAACAACTTCCTCCACAATTTCCACACCCACGCCGCCACCACTGTGTTTGCATGACATGTATTTGTATTTTTTATGCGACATGTCATGTATTTTTTATTTTTGGAGGAGTCCAAAAAGAGTATTCATGATTAATTCCATAAAACCATGTGCAATGCCGGTATTTGCACGATATTTTATGAAGAAAAAATGGTGTCTACGCAGAATTATGTATCCGTATTTAAAAGAAGTTTCCCTTTTAAGCACCATTCCTTAAATTTGAAAAAGTGGGCATCTTAATTTTTTCTTAAAAATAAAGGTATACAAGATGTGAGTTTTTTGGTGGAAGCCAAATAAAGGTATTGGGTTGGAAAGAGTAGGTACTTAATTAAGATGTGCTTGTATTGGGAAGAGTAAAAATGACTGACGTATACATGTGAGATCCATTTAAGAACTCAAACAAAGGTAATCTGTTGGAGAAGCTCTAAACTATAATCTAGTTTTGAAATCTCTAAATAAGGAATAAAAAATATTTGTATTTTCTAAAAGGTTGAGCGTTTTGAACTCTGAAGTTTTTCTAAAAGATCAGTTCTGAAGAAAAAAAATGAGGCCTGTTTTAATTTATATTTTATATAAAAAGTGATGATGACAATTTATTTTTAACATTTTGTATTTTTTTATGAGAAAACGAGGGTTATCACAACCAAAAACAACTTATGCTTTATTTGGTTGTGAGGAGAGAAATAGAGTGAATGGAAATAGAAGAGAAATAATTAGATAAAAGAGAAATATAGTAGAAACAAAGTCGAATGTTGAGTGGTTTGGTTTAAGAGAAATAGAGTGAAAATAAAATGGTAAAGTTGTTTGGTTTGAATGAAATGAAGGAGAGAATTCAATAAAAGTATAAAATTTACTCTTGCACCCTTGATAAAATAAGGATTACCTTACATCTTGACCAAGAACAGACAAATGAAGGGGCAAAAGAGAGATAATAGTGTAGGACCCACCGTTTTCTCTTGGGAAGCTAAAATCAAGATAGGGGGAATATAAAAGGTGGGACCCACTGTTTTAAAATTTGTTTCCACTGTAAATCAACTGCATCAAGCATCTTGTCTCGAATCTATCTACACCCCTCTGTTGTAAATCACCTCCACCATACATACACTTAAAGCCATGGGGAAACACTATGGATGCATAATCAATCCATAAAGGCCAAAACAAAAAGCTTGGAACCACATCAAAAGTTCTATTACTGCTAACAATCATTGAAAGGCTAAATTTCGCAAGAGCATCCATCACTTAGTTGACCTTTCGCAACACATGGATCAAGGAAATGGTATTCTGTTGAGACAGAAGATTTCTAATATGATATACCAAATCAGCATTTGCGTGTTGCCTAAAGCAGCCCCCTTCAATAAGGTGTAGCACAAGTTTGGAATCAAACTCCATATGGATAGCATCGAAGTGCCTAGATTGTTGGATACCATGCCATATAGTCCAAAGCTCAATACGAAGCACAGAACAACATTCCAATTTGACAAAAAAGGCACACAAATGAAATTACTACTATTGATCTTGCAACACTCCTCCACATCTGGAAACATCTATAGTCTCTAAAAAGACCACATCAACATTAACTTTAATCCTCCCGACCTTGGCTAGGATTATTTTTGTCGACCTTGGCCAATACTTTTTGGCCGACGTCGATAAGAGTTGTTTTGGGTCAACCTTGACCTTGGCTGTTTTCGGTCGACCTCGGTTACGGTTATTTTTTGCTGACCTCGACTAGGGTTATTTTCGGTTAACCACGGTCGGGGCTATTTTTGGTCGACCTCGACAAGGGTTATTTTTGGCCGACCACGACCGGGGCTATTGTTGGTCGACCTCGACCAAGGCTATTTTCAGCCAACCTCGATCGAGACAGTTTTTGGCCGACCTTGGCTAGGTTATTTTTGGCCGACCTTAACTAGGGTTATTTTTTATCGAACTCGGTGACCTCTATTGTTTTTTGTTGACCTCAACGACCTCGTTTGTTTTAGCCGACCTCAACTGATGCTATTTTTGGCCAACCTCAACTAGGGTTAATTTTTGCTGACCTAGGTCGGGGATGTTTGTGGCCAACCTCGACAAGGGTTGTTTTCAGCCAACCTTAACTATGGTTATTTTTTATCTACCTCGATTGGGACATTTTTGGCTGACTTGGACTAGGTATTTTTCAGCCAACCTTAGCGACCTCAGTCGAGGTTGTTTTCAAACACCTCGACTAGGACTGTTTTCGGAGGAATGTTATATCATTCAAAGAACGCATGTGGTGGGCATGCATTTTGGATTTAAAAATCCAAACAAAAATCCAATCCATATCCAAATTAATTTGATTGGATTTAAAATCCAAAAAACTGGATTTGGATATAAAACCAATCCATTAAAATGGATTTAAAGTGGTTTGGATTGGATTGGATATGGATTTGTTTGATATAACTGGTTTTTTTTAACAGCCCTACTAAGTGGGATTGATTTTGGCTCATCATAGTCCCTCTAGTAATGTCCCTCACTGACTGCATTGTTAGCATTTTTCTGAAATTGAAACTAAGGTGGAAATCCATGCTTTTTATAGCATGTTTCCATGGTATGGCCTATCTTGCCACAATAACTACATAGTACAGACCTTCCCAAAGTTTCTACTATTTGATCCTTGAGTAAAACTGCCTCTTCCTCGGCCTTGAGGTCCCTTATATCCAACTGCATTTACAAGGACCTTAGACTCATCGCTGTAAGCATAATTGCCTTGTCTTTCATGCTATATCACCATATAAAATATATTATTCAGGTTTGGAAGAGGTTCCATTAATAAAATTTGTGATCTCACCATAGCAAAATTATCATTCAGACCCGTGAAGAATCTAATTGTCCGATACAATTTCATGCTGATATTTTGCACTTTGCATCCAATAGCATAAGCACATTGCATAGGACACGCACACACCGGCACTGACAAATAACTTTCAAGTTCTTCCCACAGAACTTTTAATTCGGTAAAGAAATCAGTTATAGAAAGATATCCCTATCTGATGCAATAAATTTCTTGTTGCAAATTTGAAATTCTAATTAGGTCACCTTGAGAAAACCTCTATTTCAATTCCTTCCATACATCAATCACATTATCAAGGAAAATAATGCTTTGAGCAATAAATTCATAAACAGAGTTCATTAACCATAAATGAATCAACATATTAGGTACCTCAATATTTCCATCAACAAACTCAAACTTGTTTTTACCTCCAAGTGCCTTGCGCATAGCTCGTGCCCATGCGTGATAACTAGATTAGGTGAGCACTGGTGTGATCGCTAAAGGAGGGTCCATCACCAAGATGAACATAGTAAGGACTTGCAGGGTTCTGTGATGGATTAGTCATCCCCACGTTTTTTCCATCATTGTTGACATTGGTGGTGTTAGACTTAGAGCCACAAGTATAGTTGTTTCTTGCCATATCAAAGTAGCAGCAAAGCTCAAATGTTCTCTGGTACCATCTCAAACTTATATGAATTCATAAAAAAAGGGATAGAAAAATGCAAGAAAACAGAATGCTATATTTCTCACACGTCTAAATGTAGTACAGTACAAGGGCTTCCTTATATATGAAAGGACCCAAGTGCAACAAAACTAAAATACACCCTATTACACTTGATAAAAGTAAAGCTAAAAGACAAAACTACCTGACTTAGCAAATAATAGACTCATGACCCAAGGTGTGACTCACCTTCACCCTTTCCTTGCACCCATGATGCGTGTCACTTGAGTTGAGCAATTCCTCATTACCAATCATACGATTGTCATTATCAAAAGTTTCCAAGTTTAACAACAACCCCTCAAGATCTAACACCTTGTGTAATAACTACCTAACATTCACTCTTGATATTGGGAATAGCTACTCACTTAAGAACCATTCACTATCTCTTTCTCACTTTAGACACACATCAATGATCTAAGCTATTGGCATCTTTCTTCTCTAATTTTTCTAGACTTGGATAGTAGAGCTCTTGTTGAGCTTCTCTGCTTTTTGTCTGGTGCACTTTGCTCTATGACAGAGGCACATCTATTTAAAGTGTGTGAGGTGTGGACTTAGGCTTTTCAAAAAGATAGATAAAGATAGATTTTGATCAGATTTAGTTCACATTTATCTCAATTTTTTTATTCAAATTTATCTCTTTTAGGAAAATATACTATATATATTTATCTCAAATATTACATTCTTATCCTAAATAAAACAAGCTTTTATTATTTTAGAAGCAAATAGATTTTGTCACAAAAAACTTTCCAAATTCGAAATTCTATTGGTCCATTTGATTAATGAAAGGTTGCTTTTGAAAAACTAGACAAAATCTTCATCAGACTCATGAAACTCGAGTCTACCAAATCCTGGACTTGAGTCTGCCATGTGAAACTTGAGTCTGGGCTGGGACTCAAGTCTCATATGTCAAACTCGAGTTTCCAGACCTATTAGGCCCAATTTTTAGTTTTCAAGGTTCCTAGCCCAATTTAGTGTGTAAGGCTTTGCTTAGTGGGTATGACCTAGATTGATTATTAGAGCCCTAAATGGATCATTGATGTTAGTCCTAGTGATACTTGGAGAGTTTACAAGACATACCTAGGACATAGACTCTTGTTCTTCAATCTTGGTCTTGAACCTTGACTTCATTGCTACTTTCTTCTATTTTTTGCTTTAACTTGACTTGTTGAGAGTGCTTTTACTTGTTGGCTTTATCTTTATCAAAATCCATTGGCATAACTTTATTAGATCTTCATCTTTAATGCTTAGAAGCTCCACAGTTCATGGAGTCATGTTTTTAGTCATATCTTTAATGCTTATAATTAGGTTAGCTAATTAATAGGAAAGGGAAAAAAGATACCTAAATGTAGTAGTCCAATACTCCAATTTTGCATCCCTCATTGGGCCCATACTTCTTGGCCCCCTAATTAATATCTCACTCTACACCTCCCTTAAATGTTAAAATAAAATAACCTCGCGCCCCCAAAAAAAATCCCCTTATATTTCACTCTAAATCTCCCCTTTTTGTCCCCCTTTCACCCTGCACGTTATAGTCAACTGCGCGACCACCCACCAAGGCATCTCGTCCCCTTCTTTGAACATGTAATTTTTTTTTTGGTGATTTGGTATTTCCATAATACCTTTTCCGAAATATATTTAGTGTGTTACAAATTGATTAATCCGTAACAATGCATCTTAATTATTTGGTTTCAATTCAGATTTGTCAATCTATAAGTACTTTTTTTGTTTTCTGGAATAGGTGTTCCAAAATTCCACACCTCTTTTGGATTTTCCAATCCATGATATTAAATCCTTTTGATGATTTTTTTTTTTTGCCAATTCGTAAGTTCAGACCGATCCTTTCTTTGGCAATTCCACACTTATGCCTTTGCGGTGATGTTAAAGTCGATAACTTGCATGAATTCAAAGATTTCTTTGGCAATATTATACGTATGCCTTGGGCACACCTAAATGCTTGTGATTAGTTCCAGAGCATGCGAAGAAGCAATGCTTGTTTCTTGGCGATGTAATCCAAAATGTATTAGTTTACGGATTGATTAATTCGAAACTAGAAATTGATTATTCCAGATTACGTAATCCCTTGATCTGGTAGTATCATCAAAACCATGATGTTGACAGTGGAAGGAAATGAAACATGAAGATTTAGATTTTTTTTGGAATGACTTAGTAAAGACTTATCTAGTATTTGTTTTTTGGGAACACTTTTGTAAAGTGTCTGTTTACATTTACCATGCTGCACTTACTCAATAGTGACTTCCGATGTCACTTTGTTTTGTTATGACTTATTGTTATGTTATAACTTCTTAAGTTATGACCATGGTTATTAAACTCGGCTCGGCCTGGTCAGTTTAACTAGTTGAACTGAAAATCGGACCAGTGGCCAAGTCGGTTCAGTTGTTCAATCGTTTGTGTTACTAACCTGGTGACACGTCATCAAATCGGTCTCGAACTGGACAAAAGTAGTGTTTGACTCAGACCGGACCGAAAATTTTTTGTTATCTCACAACTCGAAAGCTTTATTCCGTCAGTTTATGCATTCCAATAATGTGCAAGCGTGACTTTCTCTTTCCAAATTCCAAGGTGACTTTCTCTTTCTTCTAGGGGCGTGACTTTCTCTCTCTATATTCTATAATCTACAATACTTACATTAAAAAGCAAATGAAAATACACACAAAAGTCACAGACAAGAATCAAACACTGAACCTATAGGCCAAAAATAGCAAAGCCTACCACTAAGCTAAGTATGTATTTTATTATAAATGGTGCAAACATGAATATTTATATATTTATTCATAATACTATAATTCTATTATATTTTATACCAGGTCATGTGAGTCAATTAGTGTCTCACTGGGTTGACCCCTAACCTAGTGACCTGGTACCTCCGACCGAGTTAATGACCGGTCCGAGTCTGATAACATTGGTTATGACTTATTGTTATGTTATGGAATTATGACTTAATGTATGCAATTATGGATTTCCATTTAGTTAGTTACAAAATTGTACATGACTATATGTTATACTTTGGTGGTTCATATTCTATTATGGTTTTTAAACAGCCTCATTTACATACATTAAGTTTTAAAATTGTTTAGTTAGGTCCTTTAACTTTTGAAAATGTTTCCATTCAGTCCTTTAATTTGTCAAAAATGTTTCAATTTGGCCCTTTATGTTTTTAAATGATTTCATTTTGGTCATACAAGTTTGCAAAAAAAATACATAATAGTATTGCCATTTCCAGGGAATTGTACTCAATCTACTACTTTATGTAATGACATTTTGCCTTCTATTACAGCCAAAACTGTCAAATTTGTTCAAAGTCCAACCAAACCTAGTGCATTCAAATTACCAAAACTACAATTCAAATTGACCATCTATTACAATCAAATTACATTCAAAATACAGCCAAACCCAAGTTAATTAGGACTAAACATTGCCAAATTATAATGACATTTGACACCACAACCTATTCTTCAATCCAAATACAAAGTTCATCTACTACTTCAAATACATGTGAATTGGTAAATTCAACAACATAAATACAAGAAAAACAATTATCCCTAATATCACAACAGATCCAATCATAACCATCTTCAGTCATCTCCTACTGCAAATTAAATTGTTCTGCAGGGTCAAAATTCTTCTCATTTACCTCATAATAATCAAATCTTTTTCATCCACAACTTCTTCTTTATGCCAATAAAAAAAAACCACAACCACTGTCTTTCTTCCCTTTCTAATATGAAAAGAAAAAATGTTGACTCAACTCATCAGAGACATAAGTCTTCAAATATGAAAAACGAAAAAGAAATTACTTACTATGAAAAAACAACAACCCCAGAATCTCCTCCCCAAGTTGTCGTATGTTCTAGCAGTATGCAAAACAACATACTTTCCGCAGTCCTAGATAGGAGCCCTCAAGCTTCCAAAACTCCTTAAAAATCCTTCAGACTCTAGAGCCCTCAAGGGGTTTCCTCTGCTCCTCAAACTAGACACATGTGATTCCATGATTGAAACTTCAAAATTGACCTTTCAATCACAAAAAAACTGCACCAATTTCACCCTAAACCCACATACCCCTCAATGCATACATGAACCCTAATAAAAGAAATTGGGAAAGAAGAAACAACTATTTGCACAAATTGGGACTAACGCACTTACTCCTTAATTCATACATGAACCCTAAACTTTAATTTGGGGTTTCAAGAACAGTCTTTCTCATTTGGTACATTACGACCAAAATAGCCCTTCATTTGAAGAAGAAGAAGAAGAAAGCAACACTGCCACCTACAACGGTCAAAACACAATGTTCACATTCAAAGAAAAAAAAAATTCCACATCAACACAAAACGTGGAGATCGTGTGGAGGCCAATGAGGCAACTTAACAGACACGTAAGTATTTAGTAACGTCTTTTAACGTTAAACCATGAAAAGGACCAAAATGTGACCATACGAAAACATAAAGGATCGGAGTGAAACTTTTAAAACTTAATGTACCAAAACAAAAAACACTAAAACATAAAGGACCAAAAGTAATATTTAGCCTTAATTGAAATAATCCAATAACAACAACAATATCGCAAGCAATCTTAACCATCATTGTCTTTTTTTTATCGGCCAATGTTAGTTTAATAGTTTTTGTTAGTGGAAAAGATTCGAATCCACGACCTCTTTTCCCTTCTTCCTTCAACCATCAAACTAACCTTATAACTCCTATCTAAACCATTGTTAATCAACAAGAAATCAGAAAAATACCAGGCAAAACACAAAATTAATTCATCCTACTTAGAAAAATTTATACCTAAAATTTCCCAACATCACAACACCAAAACGTATGCACAACAAGGAAAATCTTAAAACAAATCAAATATACTCAAACTAAATACACATGTAAGATTAGACGGAGGCTAACATGAACCACTTTCATAAGTGGTTCATGTTGCACCATTAATTTCAATTAATAGATTAATCACAATCTCGTACTGTTATGATGTATCTTTCACACTATATTTCTTTTTCTTATCCAGATCTGAGTGGCTTCCGGCCATCCCTCGCAGCCGACTACCTTGTGCCGCCGCCGGAGGCGATTTCCGGCGATGGCATTTTTTTTTTTCCTTTCCTTATTCTGCTATGGCTTTCCTCGGACACCCTCCTCCACTTCCTAAAATCCTAGCTCCCCACCACACCCTGGGACACCAAACCATTGGGAACATTACTACCTCAATGAAGAGTAGATGCGCGTCATCACGATGAAGAATTACTCCATCACTCTTTGTCCAAAGTGACTCAACTCAGCGACGGTGCGCTCCTCCTCGTTGACGTCATGGAGGGCATCCACATCCAGACCCACACAGTTCTCCTTCGTGTGGTTCTTTCTGGATAGAACTTGAAATTTGGTGGAAGTCGAACCCTAATAAAAAAAACATGCAGTGCATATATTTGCGTGGCTTTCTATCTCTTCAATCAATTGTGCTTGTGTTTGTGTGTTTGAAAACTATGCAATTCCTTTATTTTTATTTTTTTCAATGGATGCCTTCTTCAATTCCCAATCGTCTTCAAGAAGTTGCTGGAGTTACGATATTCTCGAAAATTTTAAATTTTCATGAGATCTCTTTGCTGATTCAGAATCACATCGAAGGGGTAATTATTAATTAAGTCTCTTCTCAAATTGGAAAAAGGATTTTGGTTATGCCAACGGTTAATTTGATTTATTAGTGTCTTTGAATACGAATTCTTAACTGTGATTGTGGCTACTGCTGTTATAGCCTTCATTCATATACTATGGAACATTGGGGGTTGGTGTTTCTCTGGATGCATCTTCGGGTTCGTGTTTTGCATTTGGTTTCTAGATTAAATTTACATTTTTGTGTTTTTGCGGTGACAATGGTGGAGGCTGCGACATGTGGTTGAAGACTACAGGCAGAGGAGAAGTTTCTGATTAGAAGGAATAATCTCTTTTTTTTTTAGGAGGAATAATCCTGTACAGAAGGTGCATGATATAACAATAGGTACTAGATGAATATTCCGTATACCACTTATAAAAGTGGTCCACGGTAGCATTCGTCATAAGATTAAAGTTACCACTTGAAGCCTTCCTCCAACTTTAACAACTGGAAACAGAATTTTCGTTTCTCCCTTCCAAGCTTCTCATGCTCTTTCCACTAATCAAACTAATCCAACGGCTGAGAAGACTCCAACACCCAGGGTCCATAGATCCCACCTAACAGCACTCACAGCTTTAGACTTACGTCAATCCAATAAAAGAGAAAAATAGAAGGGCTTTCTTATTATTGGCACCCCTTGGATGTCTAAGTTTACCGCCTATTTAATAAAAACGAAAAGCTTAAATCTGTAAATATAGCTCTATTTAATTTTAGTGTATGTAATTCAATTAATTAATATATTTATTATTTTATACAAATATGGTGATTACATATAATTTACTTTTATAATTTATTTTTAATTTTTAATATATTATGAACATTTTTTTATCCGTTTATAATCTTTTTTTTCCGTAATATATTATGAACATTTTAATGTTTTTATTATTGTTCTTACTTTTCAATTTATTAATTTACTTTTAAAATTATATATTTTTTTAAAAATACAATATTAAAAGTAAATTAGTTAATTGAAAAGTAAAAATAATATTAAAAGCAATGAAAATGATTGTTATGATATATTAAAAATGAATCAATTATAAAAAAGTAAATTATAAGTAATTATTTTATTTATATAAAATAATAAATATATTATTTAATTAAATTACACACATAAAAATAATCTAATTATCTTAGTTTAAGATATTTTTTATTATCTTAATTAATATTCTTCATTTTGTTAATTTTGTCGACACTAAACTAACTAGTGTTAATGGTAAGGACTAAAGAGAGATGTTAGGAACATACTCTCTGATACACTTTTTTGAACCAAATATCTTATTGGTTGAAATTTACTAAAAATGACAAAATTTTGTGAGTTTCACATCATATTTAATGATTCTCTCTCATGATCTTATACTACATTCGTTCCTTAACTTTTGATGTTTTAACTTCTTGTTTTGTTCCAAAACTCTTGATATTTTACAAATTTCAAGTCACATTAATTATTTTCTTCCACATATACCCCTATTTAACATGACTTAGATTTTCACAAATACTTCCATAATAGATATTAAATTAGGATATTTTAGATTAAATGTATTATTTATGAGTAGTATTAAATATTTTTTAAACTGTGTACATTAACCTTAAACATTAAGAGTTAAAGTACGAAGATAGTATAGTTTTCAATAAATTTAACTAATTAGACAGAGAGTAATTGAAGGAGTGTATTCCTAGCACTCCTCGGGAACTAAAAAAAACACTAAATATTGTCAAGAATCTAAGTAACAAATTTTTATAAAGACTGCGTGTGTGTTGGAGAATTGATTTCGAATCCAGAATTCATTTTAGATAAATTTCCAAATGTTTGGTTTCACCTTAGAGAAGATTTCAGAATTGATTTTGGGTCCAGAATTGATTCTGAGTTGGAGCAACTTTGAGTAATTTTTGCATTAATTAAAAAATTTATAATGAGTTTTACTCTTAACTTGATTTTATAATAAAATTATCTAAATATAAATTACATCACTTAAAAATCAATTTTAATAAAAATTAATTTTTTAAAATCAATTCAAAATCAATTTACCAACACTCATTCACATATGCACTATCTCTTTCGGGGAAAATTCTTGTGTCCTTTTCCTTGGATATCGTATAAGATTAAAACAACATTAGAGCACCTTTATCGCAAGATTGAAGCAGTGATCGTCCTAAGATCAAAAATACTGTTCAACGTTCGTCCGTTGCAGTATGTACTTTGGATCGCCAGCGTGGAAAAATTGATCGTAGCAACGATCAGGTTCTTAATAATAAAAAAATATTTTTTTTTCTTAAAAGTTACCGATTAAAGAGACAGTACGTTTCCAATTTTTTTTTGTTTTTACTGTTCACTTTTCGAAAACTTTTTTCCTTTTGACTTTTACACCAAAAAAAAAAAAAAAAAGTCTGGCAGCAACGTTCCTTTTGGCTTTCCGTTTCCTAGTTTGAGCTGCATATTACCGTTTCCTATTCTGCATTTTTTCAGAAGCTAAATTTTTTTACCGTTGCTCAACATCCAAATTAAAATGCTATAAATTGTGTTTCCATGCTTCATAACTTGCATAATATATCTGCTATTCAATTGCTCTGCTGATCTCAATTACAAAATAATTCTCAGCTAATCCTTTGTTTTTATTATTCTGTCATTTGTGCAATTTATTGTTATTCTTATTATCTATTTCATATTGTTTATGAAATGGATCCAAGTCAATTTAATGCTTTCTTCAATTTATTGTTTATTAAAATTTATTTTACGATGATATTTATTGTTATGTATTTTTCTTAATTTTAAATTTATTGTCAACCCAAAATTAATATAATGTATTTATTTTTTTTAATTTATTATTTTTCGAAGAAACAAATTATACTTCAAGAATATATATATATATATATATATATATATATATATATATATATATATATATATATATATATATATTGGCATATTTATTATTTCAAAATTAAATTACAAACCAATTTATATTTTAAAGTAAAAATCTATAAATATAAAATCATAAACATGTGGAGTAACATATGAGACCCAATTTAAGTTCTTAGTAAGATCATTATTGTAGTAAAAAATTGATAGAGTTCTTAAAAATGATGTGGCAATATGGGATCCACTAAAAGTAGCTTACCAATCAATATCTTAGATTGCCATTGTGGATGCTCTTAGAACACGCTATAAAGCCGATACAGTTGACAAATAGTATATTTCTTGAATCTATTATAACATTTAGTCAGAATGCAGTTACATGTACGGTATGTACTACTATCATTTAGTCAATCATAAATTGTCTTACAAAAAGAAAAATAAATCATTGACTTTTAATGTTTATTCGAAGGCATATTATGACTTTTCATTGGCATTCCATATATGTACTGTTTTAATGACTTTTCTAAGTTCTGCTACTAATCCCTTCACCTTATAGCACCAAGTCCAGTTGATCTGTGCCACCGAACCTACCTAGAGTCTGTCCTTAGGAAAATATTTCACGTAATAGGATAAACTAGTTAAGGAATAAAATATACATGAAGACTTTATATATGATTTTGCTTGAATCTTGACGCATCCTAATAGGTTTAATTAATTCATAAATTTTAAAATTATTTGACAATTTTTAATTAAATCTTTAAATTTTGTTTTTTTCAATTGGATCTTTGAATTTATATTTATTTATTAATTAAGTCTTTCTGTCTAATTATTATTACAAAAAATTAAATGTGTTATGTGAATTTGTAATAAGATTGTTGTAGAATGAAACTTGAAGAAGCTTATGAAAAAATATTTGAGTTAAGTGAATGTGCAAATGTGAGAATACTTGTTAAAAAACTTGGTTAAGAATATTGGGTGACCACAACAAGGGTGCGGTAATGCTCGTGACAAGGACGATGGTTCTCTGTCGATCATCTTCCTCCTTTTTTTATTTGGTTGTGGAATCTTTATTTTTATTTTATTTTTTTATCTGATTGTGCCTTTTTGGGATTGGAATGATTTGTATAGAAATCTTTTTCGTGGTATGCAGAAAACAATTTTTCTTCATATCCAAGATATTGTGATACTGGCGAAGTCATCTCATCCTTTTGCTTTTGATTCCCCATTTTTCTTTTCCCATTTCCTCTTGCTTCTCCCCTTCTCCCGGATGTGGTGGTGGCGGTTGATGGTCGATACATGGAGAAATTATTACCTGGTCCAGGATCACCACGTCAGGTGTGGTCCCGGCCAATAATCATGCGACACATGGACAATCAAACTCACTAACAACATGACTAGATGTGAGATTGAGGATTTTAATTTGTTTAGGGTTACTATTTTTTAAGGAAGGTCATAAACATCAATTCAGTTTTTTTTTTTAAATAATAATAAATGCTTACATAAAAAAAAAAAAAACTAAGGCCCTCCTTATATCAATTAAAAAAAAATGCTTCACGGTGCACCACATGAATACCTGGTCCACCGTAGCATTCACCCTCACTTCAAATGTGCCAAATCCATCTGCCACTACGGTTTCCATTCTCTACACAAACGTTCATGCTAGAAATTTCTTTCTAAACCAACTTCCAAACCCTAGCTCAACCAATTGATTTAATAACAGAGGAAAAGAAAAGAATTTGGCTAAGGTGAAGTAGTAAGATAACTGCCTCACCCTCATCGGTGAGGCACTAAATTTACCTGTTATAGGAGGTTATGTACCGGAACTGTTACATTTATAATAAACTAATAACTTTTTTATATTTGCAAAACAACCATTAAATATTTTATAGTATAAGGGTACTAAACTTTAATTATTGCTAAAAAGTACACTACCTACAAAACTTTAAAAAATATAAATATAACTATTTTAAATAACACTAAATTAATAATAATTGATATTAAAATATTGAAAAAACAAAATGTACAATATACATGTATTATATTACCTTTTTATGTGACTTCTGTTTTGCATCATCTTTTTTCGGAATTTCTGTTTTGCATCGCACCTTCATAAAATTTGTCTTTAATTAAAAATTATAAAAATCTTATAAAAAATTATAAAAAAAAGATTAATAACTGACTCCGCTGGGATTTTCGTTTTGCTTCACTATTTTCAATTTAATAATTATCATTTTTTATTTTGCCTTCCAACCAATTTTGGAATTGTTCCATTTTTATCTTTATGTTTTTTTTTATTTTTTATAATGTATCTTTATGTTCTTTGCTTGCATTAGAATTACTACCGTTCATGCAAAGTGACTCTGTGATGTGCATACTGTTATATTTAAAAAATGTTAACTGGGACATGATCAATGAATTAACTGAAGCAAGTTTATAATATTGGCCATCGAGATGACCTGAAAGTTAGATATCAAAACAAGAAATTTTAGCAACACAAACACTATGTAATTTAGAGGCTTCATATAATCATCTAATATTTATAGAAGAAAATATAAATAAATAAATAGTAACCAAAATAGTTACAGATTCCTACAAATAAAATCTTCAAGTGTATAAACAGTAGAATAACATGTTGGAACCAAAATAATTCCTTAGATGAAAACCATCATCTATCAATCCCAAACCAATCATGTTAATCATTAAGAAATTAAAGCGGAAGCATACCTGAATTTATGACAACCAATTGCTCTTCGGAGTTGTGCGGTTTGGCCTTCCAGATCAACATGTACTCTATTGAGAGAATTCTTTAGCTTTTTCTCTGCCTCTTTCTCATGATGGGGTGTTAGAAAAGATGAGAATGAATATTGTACATGTGATCTGGGAACCATAACTTATTTAATAGACAACCCTAGGATTATCTTTTGGGTCTCTCTATCTTAGTCCATCATAAAGATAGAATTACCCTCCGATCTCTACATATTGAAGGCTCATACCTTATTAGATACATTAAAGTCCAAATTACCAAAACCTTATTAGATCACTTTTAATTGGGCTTAACCTTAAATAACAGTCCACAATGCATAATTATTTACTTATAAGACCAACATTGGATTAAGGATCCAACATAACATCCCTAATTCAACTCTAATCATGTTTGAGTTCCACTCTACCCAAATTATAAAATTCAATGCACTTCCAGAGTACCATGGAGGGAAAAAAAAACAAAGCAAGCAAACATTTACATAATTTTTTTGGTACAATCAAACCATTTACATAATAATACAATTTAAATCTTTCATATGTTAACGTAGATAGAATATAATAGAGAACAAACAAAATCACTAACTCGTTCAATTTTGGAAAATATGCATATCACACCAACAAACAACAAATTTAATATATTAGCATTAATCTATTCAAAGACCTCTTCAAGACATTTAGTTGCCATATTTACAAAACCCAACACTGAACTGTCTAATCATACTAACATCAGCACTACCAGTTGAGGTAAGATGGAAGATGATAGCACACTGTCTTTGTTGAAACAAAATCCCTCCATAAACTTAAGTTTTAATGATGATAAACATTCAAGAAGCAAATCATAAGTTATCTGAACATAGCTACTAATGGTTGCTTTGAGATGTGCCTTAAAAAACAAGACTTGATTCAGAAGCATGAAGAAAGGTGTGAAGCATTGGCCAACATAATGGTGCTTTCCAGACATAGATCCTGCAAAACCAGATGTAGGACTACCAGAAAGAAAGAAGACCAGAAGCATGAAGGGAAGTCATGTTTTTTTTTTTTTTTTATCAAAGTACAGATACCAGAAGTTGTGTATGATCAGAAGCATGATTCTGAGGGTAACCTTTGTCAAGGGGTAGATACTAGAAGCTACACATGACTAGAAGATCATCAAAAGATGCGTTGTAGAACAAATGGATGAAGACTTGAGAGTCTATACTATCTAGCAGCACACACACTAGAAGTTACAAGTCAAAATGCATACACTAGTGTATTGAAACACTAAATATGAAGAAAAAAGTTCTACAGAAGATTTAAAGGAATTCAGAAGAAGAGAACTTGAAGACATCAACAAGTTCTGACCCAAACAAGTAACCATAAGAATGAAGATTGAAGCTCAAGCATTGCAGTTACTAGAATTATTACCATAAGACATCTTACAGAGCAATCTTTAGAAGACATCCCATGACAAACTCAAGAAGAAGAAGTCATGAGGATTCCACTAAGACTAGTCAGCAAAGCACCAATGAATACAATTCAAATTTGAATTGTGCAAGCTGTTAGTGGAGAAGAGCAAAGAAGTTGCAACTCAAGGAGATGTTGTAGAAGACTTGGAGGAGAAGTAAAAAAGACATTCTAGTTGTGTGCTTGGACAAATCACATAGTTTTTTTAATGTTTGAATTTCTACCCCAACAACCATAAATGACTAGCTCCATCATCTATTTAAGGAGGTCAATTCGAATGAGCTCATTGCAAGGAATGAGTGCCACAAAAAGAGGCAAGGTGCAAAAGAGCTTAAAAGAATACCTCATATCAGAAATCCTCCCCAGCCAAAACACTTTAGGTTAGAGCCGAAACCTTGTGAAAAAGTGTCTATAAACACCTTCATTAGAGAAGCCACAATGTAGAGGGCATCCCAAAAGGTATAGTGATAGATGGAGGAACTCAAAAGAGCAATAAGGGGATTGCTACTTCTGAAGTTTGTGTGAACATAGTAGGTGTTGTGTGAGTCAAGTAGTAGTTGCTACTTTGGGTTGATGCCTAGAGAGACATTTTGAAAGAATACTTGGGTAAAGCCTACATAGGCTTAGAGAATACTAGGTGAAGAGCCTGCAAAAGCTTAGAGAATACTGGATGAATAACTTGCATAGGCTTAGAGAATACTAAGTAGAACCTACAGAGATTTAGAATACTGGGTCGAGGTGTAGCCTACAAAGGCTAGCAAAGAATACTGAATGGAACCTGCAAATGTTTAGAATACTAGGTATGGGAACCCATGGAGGATTTAGAAGAAAGAATACCATGTGTTAAGTGCTTTAGTCTTAATAGAGAAAGCCTACACGTATAGGTATTAGAGGTAGCCTAGGTTGGGGTGAACCAATATTGTGTGTGTTGTATCATTCTTTGCTACTTCTCATTTATTTACACATTCTGCATACTCGTTTTAAGTTTTGGGAAACCTTGTTTTGCAAATGTATAACTCTGATATATTATTCAAAGGTTTTTTACATAAAACATTTTAAAGATCATAAGCAACATCTACTTTGCATTAGATTAATAAAAACCATAATCTGCAAAGTACAGAATTTGTGATTTTCAAAGTAGCTTTTAAAGCAGTAGTTTAAGTTTCAACTTAGAGATTTTCTACGAGATTATTATTCTTATCCAAGTACTTTAGAAGGAAAACATAGCTCCTAATAGAACTTTTGATTTCCAAGCAAGAAGCTCTAGAAGAAAAAAATCAGAAGCAAGTTTTATTTGTGTATAAAAAAAGCCAAGGCAATTCGTTTGTCACTATTCAACCATCTTCTAGTGACCAACTGATCCACTTCAGTCTTATTATCATATGATACAGACTAGCTTATATTATTTTATATTGATCTCATCTTTACTTTTTTAGTTTGAAAGCTTAATAGAATCTTGGACTATGCACTTATATTTCTCGAAGTATGCCTTGAAGTTTTAAACAATAGGTCAACGAAAAAGTGTTCACCTAATCCCTCAAAAGGCATGCTGAGACTAGAAGAAAGAGAGTGTCAGCGTATTTTTCTAATATGCTCATTGCAACAAGAGGTCATAAACGAGAAAATGAAAATTAGTTATATGCTTTATGTTATCAAAGTGACTTGTTGGTGAAAGATATTTAAAGTTGCATTGAAGAATCCTGAAATAACAAACAACACACAAGAAAGGAGTAGAATTGTGTGTTTGTGAGCTTTTTGAAAACTCTTTCACAAAACACGTTTTGGCAAATATATAAGTGTTCAATGTTAAAATGTGAGAAAAAGGGAAAAAGAGAGAAGACACACAAACTTGTATATTGGTTCACTCAACTTAAGTTACGTCCAATCCCTTCGACATGAAGGAATTCCACTAACCAACCTTGATTATACACAAATATTCTTTAAGCCTCTTTAAGCATTACAACTACAATCTTATACTCAAAGATTACAGCACCAAAGTATTCTTTATCACTAGGCTTTCACAAACAATAAGTTTGAGATACAAACATATTAACTCACAAAGTGAGGATATATATAGAAGTTTAAGCATTATTACAAGGTAACTTTGTAATGCAAATAATGTAAACTTTAAGTTCGTGCATGAGTAACGTCTAGAGACTTTTAGAGTTTAAGGTTCAAAGCAAAGAGATTAAGTTTAGCATTCTCTAGATTATTATTCTTGTTAGCTCTTCAATCTTCAAGTCTTCCTTTTATATCTTTCAAAAATATGTTTGTTGAAGGAGAAAGAGATCTTCAATCTTCATATTCCCATTTTGAGAAGCATTTAATGCATGAGAGCTCCTCGTTTCTCCATATATATGTCTTGATCAGAGCGATGAGAGAGAAAACAATTGTATAGACTTGTACCAAAAAGGCACTTGCTTTTCTAACATGTGGACCTGCTCCTCTGATCATTCCTTCTTTTGTTTTCTCTTTTGGTATTTTTCCTTTGATAAGTTGACTCAATTTTGTTCAGGATTGTACTTATATAGAAAAAATATGTTACTTTTCATTAAATGCAAAGACATTTAAATGTTATAGCATTCCAAAGCATATATCATAAGAGGTTTCAAACTATACAAGGAATAAACACTTAAGCATATTCAAAACCTTGAAGAGGATAAACACATGAATAATAGCACTTTGGACACTTTACAAATCGAATGTTTTAGGAAAACATCTAAGATGGGTGCTTTTTGTAAATAGCACGTTGGACGCTTATGTTTTCAAATAGTTTGGATGCTCAATTTAAATGGCGTGTTGGACATTCGTTTTATAAACACGTTTTTAGTGCATCTAGGATGATATCCTAATCAACAGGAACAATACTGCAGCTATTCACCATTGCATCTCAGCTTTTGCTAATGTGTTCCCCATCAAAGACTTTGGTCCCATTCACTACTTCCTTGTGGTTGAAGTGATTCCTACTTCTCAAGGACTTTTTCTCAGCTTATAGAGATAATATACCTTTTTGATTTGGATGCTTAAATGTTTTTTCATACTTAACTTTTTTGATAAATATATCAAAATTTAATAACCTTTGTCATTGACGTAACTTTGAGGGGTCAATACATCTTTAGCTCCAACAAATTCATCTAACAACCATTTTCTCTTTCAGAATAACCTAGACAAAGATTGAAACAAGATGAAGCTCTGTGTGTGTGCGTGTCTATATATCGTTTGTTGATCATGATTAGATGAAACTTTTACTCTTTTTAAGTGTTGAACATTTCAAAAGAAAGTCCTTTTGTAAAAAGTTTTTGAAACACAATTCAACTCCCTTATTTTGTTTTCTTGTGTTTTACAATAATATATTAAAAATATTTTTTACAAAAAAAATATATATAATAAGCTATAAATTATTAAAAATTAATCTTATAACATAATTTTTTATATTTTAATTATAACACAATAAAAATTGTGTTATATTTCTATATTTACTTTTATTGAAAATAGTTATTTTCATTATAAATGTTTTTACTTAGTGAACTATCAATAACTATTGTAACAAATATTGAATTCCAATAAGAGAAGTATCCCAATCCACAGAAAATAATAAGAAAACCATGTACTGACTTTAGGTCCAATAATAACAAATTGCAGACGCAGCAACAAAGCAACTTCCCAAAGTGATTTTGGCGGGATAATTAAGAGCAGGCCAGCGCAACTTGTTCATGGAACCATTGACTATTAATTTTAAGAAAGGGAATCTTATTAGGATGCGTCAAGATTAAAGCAAAACCATTGATAAAGTCGTCATTTTGTACTTTATTTTATTTTATTCCTTAACTAGTCGATTCTATCACACGAAATATTTTCTCAAAGGCAAACTCAAGGTAGGTTCGGTGGCACAGATTGTTTTGACTTGGTGCTATAAGCCGAAGGGATTAGTAGCATAACTTAGAAAAGTCGTTAAAACCGTACATATATAAATGCCTATCACATGTCATAATATAGCTTTGAATAAGCATTAAATAAATAGGATAAATTCTTTCTTCCTCAAGAGGTCGCCGTCAACGATCGAAGCCAGATCTATTATTGGGCTCCAATTCAAGTTCTAACATTTTTTGTACATAAGCACTTGTATAAATAATTAGGAGAAATTATGAAAATAGTTTACGACATGTGTATAAACTATTTTAAACTTATTTTTAATAAACTCTTCAAAAGATAGTTTTGAAAACAATTTACATCTTATATAAAAATAGTTTGAGCATATTTTTTATTATAAAAATAATTTATACATAAATATTTACATCTTAAGAACTTATCTAATTAGTGTTTAATTAGGTTGTTCACCCAAATGCATATTAAGAATGTCTTCTAATCGGCCATTAGAGACTAAGACTTTATCTTTCCTAATAAAACTTTTTTTTCTCATAAATAAATAAAAACCTTTACAATTTCAATGCGTTCTTACTTAATTCATAACTAAATGCTCTGAATATGTTTAAGAAATCTATTATGCCGGCTTTATAAGTGTTATATTATTTTAATGGTAAGTAGAGATTTTTCTTCATTCCACAAAAACGACACAAGAGTTTCACCGAAAAAGATAAGCTAAAGAGACAAGGATATTCTAGATAATTTGAAGGAAAAAAAAAAAAAAACCTTGAATTAATCGACCCTACCCAAGAGTATAATATATATGGTTTATATAAGCAAAGGAATGATGCATCATAATCATTTCATAACTCAGAATTGGCCTTCAATTAATCCCGATCCTTCCCCTTGTCTGAAATTATTACAAACCCTTCAAATCAAGGCCATTCTTGGCCAATTCACAAACACAAATATGCACCTTCCTTGGTTAGTCAAATATCAATTAGCAGCAACCATCTTCATTATCATATCCCTTACCAAAGTTACCTGCTTTTATTTCAATTTCCCTACCTTCCAACCTCAGAATGAATCTGAGTTATTGCTGAGCCATAATTCAAAAATATACTTAGATGCCATCCAAGTGACCCCTGATATTCGTGGTGACATACATAATTATTCTGGCCGTGCTTTCTACAAGAAGCCATACAAACTTTGGAGCAAGAAGAAGAATCAAACTGCTTCCTTCAACACCACTTTTGTGTTCAGAATCATTCCCCAAACTTCCCCTGGTGGAGAAGGCTTGGCCTTCATCTTAACTTCAGACACCAATCTCCCAGAAAACAGTTCAGGAGAATGGCTTGGTATTGTAAATGCTACTTCCAATGGAACTTCACAAGCTGGGATTCTAGCAGTGGAGTTTGACACAAGAAAAAGCTTCACAGAAGATGGCCCTGACAACCATGTTGGCATCAACATAAACAGCATCAACTCCATCCAACAGGTCCCATCAATCAACTTTGGGGTCAACATTTCTTCAGGTCAAGATGTAACATTCAAAATTCTTTACTTCAATGACACAATATCAGTTTTTGGTTCCATGGATGGAGCTTCAGAAGAATCTATGGAGACCCTTTTGGTAACTCCACCTCTTAATCTATCTTCCTATCTTCAAGAAGATGTTTACCTTGGTTTCTCAGGCTCAACAAGTAGCTACACGGAGCTGAACTGTGTAAGATCATGGGAATTCAGTGGTGTTGATATTGGAGATGGTGATAAAAGCCTCTTGTGGGTTTATATCACTGTTCCGATAGTGGTGATTGTTGTTATTATCATTGTTGGGTTGGTGATCTTTTGGCAAAGGAAACGCCATATGGGGAGGCCAGAAGATGCATATCCAAGGATAGAGGATCAGATTCAACATTCCTCCATGGCTCCAAAGAAGTTTAAGCTAAGGCAAATAACAAAAGCTACAGGTGGATTCAGCCCTCAAAACAAGCTTGGAGAAGGCGGATTTGGAACCGTGTACAAGGGGCTATTGGACAACAAGGAGGTGGCTGTAAAGAGAGTCTCCAAGAACTCACGCCAAGGGAAGCAAGAGTTTGTGGCAGAAGTGACAACAATTGGAAGCCTTCACCACAGGCATTTGGTGAAACTCACTGGCTGGTGCTATGAGAATAGAGAGCTTCTCCTTGTGTATGAGTTCATGCCAAAGGGAAGCCTAGACAAGTACCTCTTTGGTGACCAAAATTTTGGTAACAATAACAGCCTTGAAGAGGGGTGTTCTTTGACGATGGATTGGAAAACAAGGCACAGTGTGATTCATGGGGTGGCTCAAGCACTGGACTATCTCCACAATGGGTGTGAGAAGAGGGTGCTCCACAGAGACATCAAGGCCAGCAACATAATGTTGGACTCAGACTACAATGCCAAGTTGGGAGACTTTGGATTGGCTAGAACCATTCAGCAGAGCAATGATACACACCACTCCACAAAGGAGATTGCAGGCACACCAGGGTACATGGCTCCAGAGACCTTTCTCACAGGAAGAGCAACAGTGGAGACAGATGTGTATGCATTTGGGGTGCTTGTGCTGGAGGTAGTGTGTGGAAGGAGGCCAGGGAATGTGTATGCACAAGATGACTACAAGAACAGCATTGTGTATTGGGTTTGGGACTTGTATGGGAAGGGAAAAGCAGTTAGTTCTGTGGATGCAAGGTTGAAAAAGGAGGAGATTAAGGAGGAAGAAGTGGAGTGTGTTCTTGTTCTTGGATTGGCTTGTTGCCATCCAAACCCACACCATAGGCCATCCATGAGAACTGTTCTTCAGGTTCTGAATGGGGAAGCAGCCCCACCTGAGGTGCCTAAGGAAAGACCAGCTTTTATGTGGCCTGCTATGCCTCCCTCCTTCAACGAAGCTGAAGATTCTTCCCTCATCCAGGGAACACTCACTCCATTCACTGAAATCACTGGCAGATGATGAAATTAATTAATTGCTTGCTTGTGGTGACCAAAGCTAGGAACTAATTAATCAAGATTATCCTGGTTTTAGTTGGAGATTAATTTGGAATCATTCTTGTATTTTTTTATTTTAGCTTTTCTATTTAAATGAGTACCTAGGTGATAAATGTATGTGATGTAGTTTGATATATATATTTGCACACAAACTTGTGTAAATTTTGTGTCTTCAATCTTTTGCTGCATGTATAGGTCCTGTTGCTGCATAAATGACTTCTAGCATGTATTTGAAACACATTTTTTTTTTTTTTTGGATAATTATATGTATGATCTTGATCTCTTTTCATTATGGAACAGTTGCTTGAATCGTTCAAAAGTAGTGTTTAATCCTGTCTGATGAATGGGTTGTTTAAATTTAAATATTATACTATTTTTTTTTGTACCCATAATATTGGTGCGGAGTATCCACCAACTTTACTGATGACTAATCTCCGTCGGGGAACCTGGCTGGCCACCTTTAGTGGGGTCTCCCCTTCCAACCACGTTTTTTTTACTCGAACTCGAGACCTTGTTTAAGGGGACCGAGTCCAATACTACTCGGACCAACGACTTGTTGGTAAATATTATACTATATTAGAATGAGTTTAATGGTGATGCACATGTCATTCAATCATAAATCACCGTTTGCATGACTTTCAAGATAATTTTGTAAAAGTCAATTAACTTACCATAAATGGGGGTTTGTGATTGGATGACTGTATAAAATAATTTTACACTATCAGTGCATAGTTCTTTTTCTCTATTAGAATTATTTTTTATTCGAATTCATTATATAATGATTTAGACAATTGATATTTAAAATTAAAGTAAAATATATTTTCAATCCTTATACTTTCGATAAAACTTGATTTTATATTTTATCCTAAAATTTTATGTTTTGTATGGGCTTTATATTTCCTTTATATAATCTCTACTTTGACTCTTATGTAACACGAACTTTTATATGTACGTTCTACCATCTTCTTGTGAAAGAAAAATGTACTATAAGTTCCTTACTTTACTCGTTTCCGTTGTATAAAATTATGCAATATTGGTTAACCATTAAAAAAAAAAAATCATACGACCTGGTTTCAATATTGGTTAAGCGGGTATAAATTGTCCGTTAATTGCTCTCTTAATAAAATTTGAGTCAACGCTTTATACGAAGACAAAGTTATATACTGGGATGTAAAGGCCGAAGGCTACGAATGCTATATCTTTTTGTAAGACTTTTTATATCTTAGTTGGCACAGCTTGTGCTTAACTAAGTTTTATTTTATATATAAATTGCATTTCAAAAAAAAAAAAATTGCTCTCGTAAGAATCATTTCATTTCAATATCTTCAATATCTCTTATTCAAAGGTTTAGATTATGATATGGCAAGTACAAAAATAGAGTAATATACAAGGTATAAAACCTATCAATTATTTTAGCTTAAGAGTCAATATGCGGCTACGAAGGAACAAATATAATAGAGCAAATTACAACAATACCTCCTGAGATTTTGTGTAATTACACAAGCACTTCCTGTTTTTTTAACCATTAGTTTCGCCTCCCCTGTAAAGGGTGTTAGTGTAAGGTTTAAAGGGATGTCAGTGTAATGTTTTCAAACATACAAGGGGGTGTTAGTGTAATGTTTTCAAACTTAAAAAAAGGTTAGTGTAGGAAAATAAAAAAGAGTTAAGGTATGTGTAATTTGATAAAAGCTCAGAAAGTGTTGCTGTAATTTGCTCAATATAGTATATAGATCCGAAGAATGACTCCTTCCCTCTTCCCTCTTCCCTTATGGACTTGATAAGAAGCAGGTTTGTCGTTCAATCAACATATTAGAAAAGAATAGCATTATATGCAAACAAAATAAGGGGTTGTTCTCGGAAACTTGGCAATGAATAAAGTGGTCAAACTCAACCAAAAACCAGGTGGTTTTCAAACGTTATAGAAAGAGACAAGTAATAATTTTATAATTTTTCTTAGTTTACTATTATTCATTTCAATTTTGATGACTATAGTTTTATTAAAAAAAAACTGGTTCATATACTTTTAATCATTTAAGCTTTGGTTTAATAAAAGAAAATTTTAAGAATCACTTTGATAAAAAAAAAAAAAGGATAAATACATCAATCAATAAAAATATACGAACCTTGTACCAAAAAAATATACATTACTTTTAAATGAGTGGATAATATAAGAATTAATACACCTAATATATTGTTTAGTAGAGTATTGTGATATCAGTAAACTTTACCAGGGTTTTGTAATGAAGTATTAAAGCCATATAAAAACACTCAAATTATACATAAATACATATTACAATATATAATTCATTAGTATATCAAAGAGAACAAGAACAGTGCCTGAATTTATCTTAAACTAGTATTTTAGTATGTAATTACACAGAATAAATATTTATTTTATACAACGATTCCTAAAATTTTCATTTATTAAACCAAAGCTTAAATGATTAAAAGTATATGAAAATGGTTAAACATAACTAAATGAGTTGTATAATACCAAAATATTATGGTTTTTAAAACAACTATCAAGTAGATTAACTAAATGATGAATGATAATAATTAAAACCATTATGAGTTGTATAATACTAAAATATTATGGCTTTAGTGGGCCGGAGTATTACTCAAACAAAACTACAACAAGTTTCTTGCTTGGGGTTCTCTCACCCATGTCAAACTCAGGTTTCCTGCTTGAAAATATATATCAAAAATAGGCTCCTGCCTAATAATATCCATGCCAGGCTCCCTACTTATAAGTAAATATCAATGATAGACTCTCTACCTAAAACAGGGTCATGGTACATCAAGGCTAACACATACTACTGTTAGCTATTATGAGAAAGTATTTTCTCCAAAATAGTTTGAAGTCTAAAATCATAACTTGTATCTATAGAAAGGTTCCAATCAATAATCAATATAGAAAATTAATAATCTAGCTTAGTATATTTTTCAAATCATTAATCTAAACAACGATTCAATGGCATAGTAATAATATCTTAATCATAAGGTCTTTCCGATCCATACATGAATAGCTTCAATATTCTAAATCATCACACCATAACATATTATGCATTCATATTACAATGTGCCTTAGGAAAAATGAATATCTCAGGTAAATAACTTAATAAACTTTCATTTTGTAACTATTTTATATAGAGATAAAATACTAGAGGGATCATACACAATAAGAAATTTAAAGAGATAATTTAGGACCTGTGATTGTCCTCATTATTTACTCATGCACTTTCTAAGATTCTTGGAGTTGAGGCCAATGATAAATATTGGTGAAGCGTATGCGCACAAGCTAGCGTAGGATAACATTAAATATTAAATTAGAATCCAATATATATATATATATATATATATATATATATATATATATATATATATATAACCATAAATAATTTTTTAACTCTTAATAACACTAGAAATTGCTAAGGTACATCTCTAATTTGAATTTTTCTAAGCTTTTTAACAAGTTTATAACAATCCTAATATTTTTAAAATTTTGTATAATTAATTAACCTTATCAGAATATAGTTGAATAAGTAAAATATACATATAAATTTTTCACCTAAATTTCAATTGCATAATGAATCAATTATACTAACCTAAAATTTCCTATTATCTTATTTAGATCTGAAGAGAATTTCTAAGTTGTTAATATGACATATTATCAACATCCTACTTAACAAGATTTCCACAACTAAGAAGATCTTCTCACCTTAAGTAGAAATTAGTGATCTTCTCTTTACTAACCTCTTCACTCTTTGCTTTCTTTCTACCTCCTCTGTCTTTCTTCTCACTACCATTTATAATTTTGTTTTTACAGAATATCCTCTCCCACTCTGTTTCTCTTTACATAATTTTAATGATTTTTTTTTTTCATTAGTGCCGATGAGGACACCACACCATTTCTTTACCCTGTTTTCTTTCTTTGTCTTTTTACCATCCCCTGATGCTTCTAGTCTTCTATACCCCCCTTTATTTTGGACACGGATCCTCTCAATTTAAGAAAAATTGGAGAGTGTCCAGTTTAACTAATGTGCGCCGTAGGATTAAAATCAATGACTGAGATTTATTCATCAAAACTCACTAAACCCTCAATTTTGATTTCGTTTCTTTTTCCCTATTCACAAAAGTCAAAATCAGGTCCCCAAAAACTCAATTTTGCAAGTTACAAATGAATATCCAAATTTATCAATTAATTAAAGTATTCAAAATACCTAAATCCACTACCCCAGTGTGAATCAGACTTGTAGAAGTGCATTTTACAACCACGTCATGCATCCCTCTGCTTCTAGCTTCCTTCAAAACCAAACGGTTATGTAGTCTCTCTTTGATTACTTGATCGATTGCACAATGTGCATGCCGTGAACTTTGATTGTGAAGGCCGAAGTGAACCAGGTCAAGAATCGAAGGTAATGCGTCAATGGTGAGTAGGGGTGCTTAAAATAATCCATTATAAAAAATTTAACCATAACTATAATTAACTGGTTATATAATAATCAGTTAATTTAAAATGGTTATAAAAATTAACCACATAACCAAACCATAATCGTTACGGAAAAATTGATTATTTAACCGATTATATATTCAAAACCGATTTTATAATCGGTTAGCTAAAACCAATTGTAACACCCCGTTACATTGTGACATAAATCACACTAATATTTTTATTTATTTTAGTTATTATAAAATTGAGGGTAAATTTTTCTGCGATTAAATAAAACATTCATAAACCAGATTTAGCATACAGAAATATTTTATAAAGAACCATGATCTTCTTTTAAATAAACATCAGTTCACATCACAAAATAAATATAGAGAAATTATGTACTAGCTAATCCCAACCCATATCAAATAATCCTAGTCAGAGCAGTACACAATTTCTATCCAAAAACAGGAATGAATAAAACTAGCATTTAAGTCTCGTATCTTCTCGTCAGTCTCCGCAATCTCTGGAATAACATTATCCGCAGGAGAACTCGATCGTTGGGCATGACCTTCATCTTCACGTATCCAATCAACAAGTACATACACAACAAGAAAGAGAATGGAGTGAGACTTGATTCTAATATATATATATGTATTACTCACGGTATAACTACCGTTTAGATAATAGCGGGGGAACCTAGTATTCATCTAGTCATAACGTCCCAACTCCTAACAACTCAAACCTCTAGACGCAGTATGGATCCATACTCCCCGATTGGAAGTGATTGGGAGTACATACGCCTCAACCCGTGGCAAAACTTTCATCTTCCATAGATGAACTCAAATTATCTCAATTCAGGACATCCACAGTCCTATATATAACTCAGGCGTACTCTCGCACCAATCAATGGAATGCTGAGCAGTTGTTGGGGTTGCCAAGCTTGGTCAGATGAAGTCCCCGACACAGGATGCTCCCCTGGCCTTTAGTTACTTCATCACTCGACACCGTACCCCCTAGACTTTCGTCAATGAGTCCCTGTCTTTCATTCCTCAGCTTGCCAGACTGTATCTTCCACTATAGGTAACATGCCGCTGCATGTTCCTCTCTTAACAGTACTCACACTAGAGTACTCACAATTTACTTATCAACCTTTGGTCTCAATCACTGAGCACCAACATAAGGGAATAACCTTTCTGTCCCTCAGACAGACAAATAGTGTAATCAACCATGACATGATATAAATATCTCTATTTTACAAATAGAGAATTAAAATTATACAGAATAACATTTCACAATCTTATATTAAGAGAACAATATATTACAAACAATTTAAGTATCTAATATTGAAATTTGTGTAATATTACAAAATATTAAATAAGACATTAGATACTTAAGTTAATATTCACTAATTAATAATTAGCTAATAGTTAACTAATCTATATCTCCATTAAAATTTTAAAATGCATATATAAATGTAATTTAAAACTTATAAAGTTGAATTTTATTTATTTTATCTTTTTCTTTGTCAAAATCCTTAACTTAATTTATTTAATAGGAATAATTTTCTAGCTTATTTAGAAAATATTTCTTGTACAAGTATAAATAGATTTCAATATGGAAAATTTCTGATGTTGAAGGTCAAATTAGACTATAACCCCAGAGCATACTTATTTCGGATTTTACTTTACTAATTTTAAAAAAACTCAGTTTAAAGAAAATAAATTCTCATCATAATCTTCTTTTAAGTATCTTAAATTAATGGTCAAGTAGTCTTGAAAATGTTTTATACTATCGTTTCCAGTCAAATCAAAAGTTGAAGAGATAAACTTTCAAAAATTTCCAGAAAACAGTTCAGATTTGTCCCAGTAATTTCAAACAGAATGTAAATTTTTCAGAACTTCAGAACAGGTGGGTCAACTTGTAACTTGAATATATAATTCATTTTAGCATATTTTGTAGTGATTCCAAAAACAAAGTTGTAGATTTTAAAGTCTATTTTCATTTAAAACTAGTTTCACACGATTTTGTTAAGTATAACTTGAGATATTCATAAAATAGTGACTGGTGTCTGGTTCAAAACGCTGGAACATAGTTATCTACTGCTTTGTTCTGTGTCAGTCTATATTTGTCCCTTTTTATTATAAGAAGATAAAAATGTACTAGAAAGAACAATAAGAAGGAAATTATAACGAAAATTGGACATGGTCTCCTCTAAAATAGGGACACTTGTAGCAGTTCCAACAATAAAAATTCACAAAGAATTGAAATATAACAGGAAGAGTAAATACGAATTTAAAGTGATGCAGAAAAATAATCAAAGGAAAAACTTATATAATATAAAGTACGAAAATAAGAAAGAGCAACAAAAGAATCAAGGTCTCACTCTCCCCTTACCTAGGAAATGAGTTCGGATTTACCGAGGAGAGGAAGAGGAAATCTTGCTTCAAGATTGCTTCTTGATGATGGGAGATAAATTAGGTGGGGGTGTTGGAGGTTTTAAAAGTGGTGGTGCAAAAAGAAAAATTGAGAAAGAAGAAAATTGAGAGGGAAGAGGCTGTTGTTACGGAAACAGAAGAAAAGGAAGAAAGTTGAAATGGGAGTGGTCGTGAGAACAGTGAGGGGAGGGTTACTATAAATAGACGTGAGTGAGAGTGTAGGTGGAGTAGATGAAAGGCACGTGAGGGAGGGTCGCTGAAGATCACATGGAAGAGGTAGCTGAGAGCATTTTTCGTGAATAAGATTTTGTGTTTTCTTATACTGTCAGTATAAATTTATACACTTAAATTTTTAACTTTTTGATCAAACAATTTTATTTTTAATGGAAACTTTTTAGTAAACTTAATTGATGTCCATTATTAATTTTCATAACTAAAAATTAAATTTTTATAATTATTTTCAACTAATTCACAGTAATTTCGATTTAGATCTATAAATTTTCAAACTTTACTAGAAATTATATTTTTATATGTGTGACTTAAAAATGAACTGACTTTATCAGTTTCATCAAGTTTTGATATTTATCCTATACTAACTGACTTATCAACAGTACACTTTAAGCATTTTACGACACTGTTCGCATCTTTCCGTGATTGAAGTACTGTTCATAGACACTGTTCACTCCTTGAATTACTTTTTGCACCTATGTTTTCACTGTTTACATCATTTCTGTTGATTTTGCATCAGTGTTTCAATTGAATAAAAATTCAACTTCTTGGGTATTCACACCTATAAAACATATTTAAACTTATAAAACATGATTTCAAGTTCAAATAATTATTTCATAATTATTTGAAACTTTTCCTCATATATTCCATAATACAAACAATTATATACTCAATCGTTGTTTTAATAGTTTTCCGGACTTTGGTCCGAAATAATTATTAAAAATCCACGATTAAGTAGAACAAGAAATCTTGATCATAATAGTATGAATCAATATTTCAATATTCTATCTTGATTTCTCAATATTAAATTATTAATAAAAAGAAAATAGACAAAATAAAAATGAGGATGTTACACCAATTATATAACTACTTATATATATTAAATTAATAATTATTTTTGGTATTTAAAAATAGTTTTAACCTTTAAAATTAATTTTAATTAAACATGACATAATTATTAATGCATAAAATCGATTATAAAAATATAATAAATATAAAAAAAATCATTTTTTATTTTTAAAATCGGTTAACCAGTTATATAACTGATTATATAACTAGTTATGAATATATACCAATTATTATATAACTAGTTATGAATATATATCCAATATTATATAACTAGTTATATAACCAGTTTTTCATAACCGGTATGGTTTTGTTATAATAATCACTTGACATATTGGTTATTTAATGGTTATGGTAAGGTTATTCAAATAACATAACTATGAGCAGCCCTAACGGTGAGGTCCTTGAAGAACAAGGATGCACGAGTGTCAAAGACATGGTTAAGTCGAAGCAAAGGCTGTGAGAACGATGAGAGTGGAAGAACTAAAGAGAGAGAAGAAAAAATAATATGGAACACGTGACAAGATCATTATTGTTCATTTTAATCTATGGTTCACCTTCATTAAACTATACACTCTCCAATTTTCCCCAAATAGAGAGGATCCACATCCCTTTACTCTCTATGCAAAAAGGAATAATGATATATTATAATATTAATGTAATTATTTTTTCTAGTGAGGTTTTATTTTTGAGATAATACAGTATTTAAGTGTTATTATTTAATTTTAAATATATTGATACATCTCTTTAGATAAATATTTATTTTTTATACTCTTATTAATGTAGAAATAATAGCATTATTTTTTTTAATAAAATATTTTAGTATCATTTTTTTTATTTTCAATAGTATTTTTCTTTTGTAATTCATTATAGTTATTTTAAAGGTTATAAATAAATACATTTGCAATCAAGTAACTTTATTAGTCTTCTATTTATACTGATTTGAAAATTAAAAAAAATATTTATTAACCTTTGCTAATAGGGAAAACTTATTATGAATTATAAAGGATTGACAATTTGAGTTTTGAGGGACACCAAAAAATATCCTATTTTCCTTTCATAGTTTTCAATACATTATCTTTGTTTTTCTCCTCTCGCCTTTGTCTTATGGACATTGTTTGTGAAGTTTCAATATGCTTCTAACCTTGAATGCATTAGTCTAAACATACAGATGTGAAAAGGCAAACTAGATATAGGTTGCACCAAAAGTCTGCCAAGATTTGTTTTCAAGGTAGTGACCATTGCCACAATGCATTATTCTTTTTCTCATACTTTCCAACAATTTGAAAGTAAATTATTCTTCAATGGTTTTTGGATATTTTTGTTATAAAAGATAATTTAGTGAATAACATAATTCGTTATGATTTAGTAGATTTTTAGAACATAATTAATAGGATTTTTTTATTATAAATTCATGAAGATTCTTTCTGACATGTCAACTGATGATTGATATATGTAATCTTCGATCTATTAAAAAAATATTTAGTTTGTCCTATGTATAAATAATTTTCCTATTATACGTTCTTTTATTACAATGATTTTTTTTAATAATATTACAATGATGTTCAGATATTAAAAAAAAAAAAAAAACAAGATCTCATTCTTGAATATAAAAAAGAAAAGGCATATACAATTTGCTTATTCTTCTTTAGTTATAATTATTGTAACACCCCAAAAATTACAACCCAATAAGTATGAACGTGAGAGATTTAATTAGAAAATTTTCTTGTTGCGGAGAATTGTAACATTGTGGTTTTCTTAATTGTATGATTAAGTGATTGATTAATAATGAAAGAGCAAACTAAATTTAAATTATGTTGATTGATATAATAAATAACTCAAGTTCTATATTTTGTTATGTGCCATAGTGTTATTGTGAAATTTTTTTAGACTTTTACGTGAGTTCCGTAAGTTGTAAAAAAAGAAAGAAAAAAAATAAGAGAAGGGGGTGTCCTTAGAGGAAGTGAGGGTACAAATAGCAAAATTTCAAATTTTATCCAACTAGTTAACATGAACTGGTTTGCTTCTTTCTCTTCGTTTTTGTTTCTCTCCGGCGGCTCTCTTCTCTTCTGTTTCTTTTCTCTGCTGCCGAGAGCTACCCAGGGAAGAAGGAAGCCATTTTTGTGAAGCTGGTGGACTGCATGCAAGCTAGGAGGTCCTCTCTTCATAACTAACAGCTTGTCTTCTCTTCATCTCTCTCAGTTGAACCAAAAACCCAAGGTGAGGGGGACTCTTTGTGGATTCTATTTTTATTCTAAGGGTGGTTGAGAGTTAGGGGACTCAATCACTTACAGCATGCATGCCCCTTTTTGGCTGTTGTGTGTGTTTGTTTGAATACTTGAAAGTGAAAAGTTGATGAAATGGGTTTGAAACCCTTGACATTAGCTGGGTGAGTGCAAGGCCCCTGGAACAAGGGAATCTATGTCCAATTTTCGTAAAATTAATGGATGAAGGTTACATGTTGAAAACAAACTCCAAAACAATGGAACAATGACTGTCAGGTTCGTGTGTCCCTGGACAGATCCCACGGTTTTGTGATTTTTGGAAGATCTAACCGTTGGTTTTTCACAAAATTTGTTTTGAATGAAAATAGATACAAAAAGGAACAACTTTTATTTTGACACCATGAAGAGAAAACCTCTTTTTAAAGTTCATCCGTTGGCTTTCAAAATGAATGTTCTGTTTTCAAGTTTCCTTGGAACATGTCTCGGTTTTTCTCAAATTCCCAGTTGTGTGCTTAATGTTTCTTTTTAGTTTTTGAACCATTCAAAACTAGAAAAAACAAGATTTTTATCCATATAAATTACAAAAATTATCATGTCCAACTTCTAAATTAAATTTTTAAAAAGAAACAGGGCAAGGGTTTTGAGCTCTGTTTTGAGTCTGAAACTTAGGCTGTTAGAAACAAATTTACTGGGAACAATAGGGAAAGAATTTGGAGACAAGGGTTACCTTTTTAGAAAGATAAAGATGTTACCTTTCTACTGTAAAAAGTTCAGCTCAAAAAAAGTTTGGGAAGTGGGAGAAATTTACATTTCTTTGAGCTATGTTCAGTGAGCACTCAAAATTCAGGGCTGCTGACTTATAAAATTTTTATAAAATTTTCTAGATGTTTATTTTATAAGTGGGATACCTTTCTATAAAATATATTTCAAGAGCTTCGATTTGATATAAAAAGTTTTAAATTCCGAGGTCATTTGCTTGTATCACTAAGAGCTCACATTCAGTACTGCCAATGAAAATTTGACTAAATAGTCAAATGTAATTGTTAACACTTGTATTTTTTTGCCATTTTACCTTCAATTAATATTTTGATTTTGTGAGATAATGGATAGAATACAACCACTATTATGATTGATTAATTCAAGTCTCAAGGAGGAAAACCTTGAGTATTTGATATTTGAAAGTGTGATTTTCTCTGTTGTGGTGATACGGTCTGTTGACTGTAGTTTGAATCTTGTGGTGAATTGTTTGATAGTGTGATGTGATATGATGTATTTAAGCTTGAGAGATGATATTCTACCTCTAAAGGTGAATATTCATCAATATGCTATGTGTTGACTAATTATCTGTGACTTGATTCATTATACAAATTAACTGTACTATGTATATTGTGGATTGAGACCTGGGGGGTGTGAACCCTGGGCATTGTGGAAAAGTTGTGTGTGCATGATTTTGATGTGTTTTGGATGTTGAATGTGGGGACGAGGATTTATAATCTTCGTGGGAACAAATGAACTCCATGCGGAGCACATTTGTGGAAAACGGTAATTCTGTGATCCTTGTTTTGTGTTGGTGAGGATCGAATGAGAAGGGAAACCTTTTCGTTGGGGGTCACGTGTGACTGGTGTAGTGGATAAATGCTACGTGTCGATTTAGAAGGATAATCTTACGTGACCGGATGCCAAATGGACAAGTGTTGAGAGGTCGTGTGGAGGCTTTATCTACTGTGAGCATTGTGCTTGTGAGATGACGGGGTTGTAATGTTTAACCACTGTGATAGTGGGGGAGTTGGATCTTCGTGTGGTATGTCTGGGACATATGTTGACTGAGGACCACTGTCGAGTACCTTTGGTAGAAAAGCCCACACAGACTTGTAAAAGATGAATCCCAATAGGGAGAGTGGTTGAAGAGTCAGTCCTCGGAGTAATGGATGACCACAGTTGGTACCTGGGAGATGATCGTAAGGCAGGTTGTTCTTGGAGGGTAAGGCACTGAGTTGTGACGATAGATCACGTAGCTGACTCGGCCACCCTGACAAAAATACGAGACATCATCAGTTGGTGAGAGCCCGTCATTGTACCATGGTGAAGGGTGTACTCCCAACAGTCATCCAACTCAAAAATGTGTAAGACCACTGAGATCTGGGAGTTCCAGTGGCAGCTGGCCAGTGTAAAATAATTTACAAGAATAGTTGTGGAAACGAATAGGTTTCGGGTGTGATCGCTAGAGAACCACATCGTGGTGGTTAGTAGGATTGTGTATGTGACTGTGAAGTCGTTCTGTGTGTATTGTTTGATGAAGCAGAGAGTTCACCCTCTGTTTATTTTTCTTTTAGGAACCGGTGACAGTACCTGTGGACGTCATAAAGATGTTATCTTCATCAGCTTAGTCACTTTTCGTTTGGAGGTTGGTCTAACATGCAGGGTTGGGTTTAGAGATGACTGCTCTGAGACTAGGTTTTCCCTTTTTATGTATTTGAATATGGGTAGACTTAGGTTTCAGATTTGTGGTATGTACATTCAGCTTTCGTACTCTATTATCCTATGTATTTGGAATACCCTTTGAAAATGTACATGTTACTATTACTCTGGAAAATATTTGGATTATGAAAATCTCTATTTCATGTATACTTATAATTGAGACGGTGATACGCAACTTCCAAAATTAATTAATGAAAAGTTTTAAACATCCGATAAATTCCGATCTATGTTTTATTAACTTCACAGTTTTTGGAAAAATTAAAGTTAGTTAACATGCTTATTGAATTAAAATAAGTTTAAAAATGTATATATGTAAACCCAGATCTAGGGTGTTACAATTATTTTTAATATGTTAAAATAATATTTGGTATACTGATTTTGTTTAAAACAATATTTATTTTGAAAAGAAAATTACTAAAAAGTTTATTGTAGATTCAATTATAGATGATTTTCATGATATAAAAGAGAGATGTGTGATAGATGATTAATTATAGATGATTTTCATGATATAAAATAGAGATGTGTGATAGATTATTAATGTAATTAATGTTTTGAAATACACAATTACAAATATTTTGTATGAAATCTTATTTGTTTATATTAATTTGGTAGTTTAAGTTAAAGGCCCCCCCTCTCATCTAGTTCTGGGTTCGCCCCTGAATGGATGGCTTATCGTGGAAGCCAAATTGTGCTTCCCGATAAAGCCTCCAATTAACTTAAATATTATTTCTTTTATAATAATAATAATTATAACAATGATATAATTTTAGAGGAGGGATCAAGTTATTCCAAGGGGGCATTTGGTAAGGGAGAAGTTTTTTCATATCCAAGAATCATGATTCCTGGGAAAGTCAGTTCCTGGGAATCATGGTTCCTAGGAATGGTTAAAATATGTTTGGTTAGTCATAGTATGTTTCTTGGTAATTAAAGTTTCCTATGTTTGGTCACAGTAGAACTTTCTTGGATATATAATAAATTTTTACAAATATACCCTTTATTAAAATAACTTCATTAAATATTTTTCACTCAAATTTTATTACAAATATGACACTTACCTAATTTAATTACAAGATTTAAATAAATTTATATATGAAAAAGCATTTGCAAAAGAAAATCGAACAAAACTAATTTCAAAATAATTTTTACAAATATTAATTATTTAATTTAATTATGACATTATTTTACTTGGTTGAAATATTATTATGGCTTACTATCATATTAGAGGTTGAATTATAATATTATAATATAATAATACAAAAGATGAAATAATAAATAATGAGATAAACTTAGATAATAAAGTAGTTGGGATCTATGTTTAAGAAAAGATAAAGATAAAAAATTACAAATTTTAAAATTAATGTTTTTCAAAATTAAAAAAAGATAGAATCATGTGGATAAGTGCAACATTCAATAATGGAGATATGCTTACAGATAAAGATGAACATTAGGTGAGGATATTTTGTACTTAAAAAAGGGGGTAATGTAATCTTTTCATATCATCAAAACTTTCTTCCTAGTCGGGAAAGTTAGATTCCCACCTCATCCTGTGGGAAAGTTTTTGTAGGAAACTGATTAAAAAACATTATCAGGAAACATCATTTCCCAGGAATCTTATTTTTTTAAAATAGAAATCAAACATGGGAAACTAAGGGGCTGTTTACTTTACGAAAATATTTTCTATTTTCATTTTCTATTTTCAGAAAATGAAAATAGTTTTAATTTTCCATTTTCTTAATTTTGAAAACATGTTTGGTTTATTTTTTTGTTTTCTATTTTCAAAAAAATGGTAACAACTTCATCCATGGATGAGCTCTTCAAACATTGGCCCCTCAAATCAAAAACTCCTCCACGCAAGGACCACCGAAAAAGCAAATTCGCCAACCACAATGCTGCACATTGGCAACCACTACTTCTCCACCATGAGCAGTTGTATTGAAACCCTCTTCCGCTCCAAGCCCCATCATGAGGTTCGAAAAATAGAGGTGGTGAATCTGGTGATGCGGAAACAAATCGAGGCAAGGGAGGAGCTCCGGTGACATCGCCGCCGTTATAAAGGCCTTCTCTACAGATTTCGCACCGTCCTCTGAGACAAGTCCATGGCACGCAGAAGCTTGTGAATTTGTGATAGCCAAAACATTTATTTGGGAGAAACATGGGATGCTCATATTTACCATAAATGCCACCGCATTTTCGTTTTTTAGAAAAGGATGAAAACGTTGTTTTTTCATTTTTCTGTTTTGGGCCTGATTTAAGAAATGTTTTCAAAGAAATTGTTTTCAAAATTTTAACCAAACATATTTTCTATCTTATTTTATGTTTTCTTTGAAAATGAAAACAGAAAATGGTGAAAGTAAACGCCACCTAACATTCTCAACCTAACATTCCTGGGAATCTAAAATTTCTACTCTACCAAATGCCCCGTAAGAGTAATTATAAGAGAGTTACTCCCTATCTTTACTTTTCATTTTGTTAAATCTTATGGTTAAGATTAGTTACTCATTACAACCATTAGATTTCAAGAAAATAAATCGTGAGGATGCATAACTATTTTAAAGTTACTCTTGGACCTCATAATTTTAATACTCCCTCCTGTTCTTATTATAAGGTCCAATTAACTAATAAAGAAATTTGGTAAATTTAGTTTAGAGCATTAAATCTATCTTAAATTGATATTTTATTCCAAAACTACCCTTGTGAACACAACTAACAAACATTAATGAGTTATGTTTCTTTCTCTATCACGTCATTCTAGAAGTGATTTTAATGAAGGGTATTTTTGTGAAAAAGTAATTAATGCATGAGACATTTTATATTGGACCTTATAAAAAGGACCAAGTCACACTTATAATTTTGACCTTATAATAAGGACTGGGGGAGTATTTGTTTTATTTATTAATACATTTTATATTTGATATTTTAAAAATTATGTTTTTCTTAAGTATAAGGCTCCACAAGGACAACTGTATATTAGCCTATATCTACAAGTTTCTACTTAGACAATGGTAAAATAATTGAGATTATAAGTGCAGAAAATAGGTTTCAGTTCAAGATATTAAAATGAAAGATTTAAGTGTGAGCAAAAATCAATGAAACAAAACAACAAACAATTGGTGTACCAAAATTAAGGGTTTTATGCAAAATAATGAAAGTGTTGGGGTTTAGTACCACTAAGCAACATCTCCAATAATTTTAAGGATATTTCTTTACTCAATATTGATCATAATGTTACCTTACCCTACTATAATTGCCTAACCATGATTACTCAAGTGAAAGGGTCTAAGTTATTTAACTCAACTCCTAATTCCTTAGCAAGCCAAGCTAAATAACTTGAATATAAGACCAAAAGTTACACAAGACTAATAAACATTACTCTATCCCTAGATATAACATTCATTAGATACCATCTTTAGTTCTTAGTTTTAAAAAATATTTTCTAATGACATTCAAATTATAAAATCGTGCATATGGGTGATCAATCCAACAACAAGCATTAAACACAAAAGAAAGGTACTAACATTAAATCAAATATATTGAATAAAAAGTGGAAATAATTAAATGAGTAGCTTAGTACACCAAATTCCCCCAACAAGAATGAAACTAGCCTCTCATTGTCATGAGAGGCATCCTAAAACTCAAAAAAGATTACAAAAATGAAAAAAGATGAAGCTTGAAGATTGTGGTGGCGCAACACAAACCTAGATGGATGCTAGAATGTTCCCAATGATTGCTACTTCAAAATGTCCATAGAATCTATGTTTTGTCACTTCTTCATAAAGTGTGATTCGCTTAGCGAATTGCTTTCTTGACTATTCACTGATTCTAGAAAGGTAATTCTGTTTAGCGAACAAAAGTTCTCACTATGCGAAATGCACATTGTTAATGGTTTCGCTAAGTGAATTGAACTTCTCGCTTAGCAACTTCCATTGCCATTTGTCTTCAGGTGAAGGCCTCATCTCGCTGAGCAACTCCACTCTCGCTGAGCTAGAGATCACTTCAAAATTGCTTCAAAGACTCTTCTTCCAATTGCTAATAACTCCTACTAAATAACCATAAAAATAACCATAAAACCAATAAATTTCCTAGAATTTAAACTATGTAATATTACTTCTAAACCTATGAACAATCTAACTAAAATGAGAACAAACATGGCAATAAATAAAGAAAAGATAAGATAATTGTTGTAAATTATGATTACAAATATAAGTAATTACAACAATTATAAAAAAAACAATTCTATTTGTTTGATGACAAAGGATATGATGTTTTTTTTTAAAAAAAAAAACCCACCACACGTCCTTATTCATTTTCATTTTTTTATACCCATTAAAATACTACTATACATTATCATATCTTAATATATTTATTTGAAAAAAAAATTCCAAGTCTAATAATCATTATTAATTTTAGTTTAAGTAATTTATTTTAATAAATAATCTTAAGATAACAATTTTAAATTTTGAAATTTAGATACACTTTTAAAATATTGAGAAACCACATAAAAGTCTTATGATAATTAAGAAATTGATAACTTATTTACTTGAGTCCAAAAAATGATTCTTCAATATTAGAATGTATTACATAATTAGTTAATTATTTTGTTTATATTCTTGTTTTTTTTTTAATGCGAATATTACAAAATAGATGAGAACAATAGCTATATCATTGCAATATATTGCAAGCGGCCTAGAGAGTCTTTCAACAATATAAAATTCATAAATTAAGTGTTTTAGCCACATAACTTTACAAGTAGTCTCATAGCGAGTAACATACCTTACCACCATGGTAGAACTAGAAGTAGCTCTAAGAGTTTGTTTAACATTGTCCCAAGAAATAGCTCCTCTTGCCATCATGAAAACAAAGCTAGAAGAATCATATAATCCTTGGTTCCTTGTAAATATCACATGACCTTTTTCATGACCTTCCAATGACCCAAATTTGGGTTGCTCAAGTATATCCTTGGAGCATTAACAACAAAAGCAATATTGATTAGGATCGACTCAAGGATAAAGCAACTAAAACTTAAGTTTTAGGTTCATCAACAAAAAATTATTTGTTATTAGTTTTTTAAAGCAAAAAAGGCTACATATATATTGGTAAAAAGGCCTCACATATAACTCTTTTGTTTAAAGTAAAAGAATCTCTCTCAAAATTTGGTTGAGGCCTCACTTATTATTGGGCTGACACTGATATTGGGACAAGTACAAACTTGAATGTACATTAAAATACCAACAACAAAAGCATATAAGATATTTTTCATTTTAATCATTTCTATATGATTATGAGGACATTGAGCTTTGGAGAATTTATTACCTTTTTGAACATGTATAACACACGAGCTAGAATTCATGTTAAACCTTCTTGATGATCTTTTCAATATATCCTCTCTAAGACAACCTAAGAATATCATATTAGAAAACTCAGGAGAAGAGATGGAAGAGATGCAAGTAATGCCCATTTGATGAGGCCACAGATCATAAAGCTCAAAGAAAAGTAAAGGAGTACCAACAAAGTAACTCATTGTATTTGATTAAATGATAAAAGATATAATCAACAATACCTAAATGCTCTATATATAGAGTTTATTTCTAACTAACTAATATTACTCCTAACACCCTTCCGCAAGCTCATAAGTGGTATCACCACAATGAACTTGAATACAAATCAACAAGCTAAAAACTGATATGAAAAACAGAATTGAACAAACAAAAGAAAATGTGGCCCTAATGGATTGAAACCAAACATAGCCAGCAAAGTCTATCCCAAGTGTAAACTCACGTGACTGAAAAGAAAAAAACAAAATAGCGAGAGCTGGACAATCTCACTATTGCTAAAACAGTGAAATGCAAACATAGGAAAATGCATTCAGAATATACACAGAAACACAAACTGGGCCTAAACTAATTGAAGCCCAAACAAACATCAATGGGCCATGAAGAGAGGTAGGAATTGGACTTGGACCATTGAAGCCCAAACAAACATCAACGAGCCAGGAAGAGAGGTAGGGTTGCACTTGGACCCATGGATGTGTGTTGTTCTAGAAAGTTCAGCAGCAACAACGTGTGCGTTGAAACTCCTCCCGAAATCTCCAAGAACAACAATGAGATTTTCAAGACATGGAGCTTCGATCTATCAGCTACGACCATGGGCGTTGTTGCGAGAGGCCATGGTGGAGGAATGAGGACATGCGCAAGAGGAAGGCACGTGAACATCTAATTGCTGCGCGTGACTATGGAAGAACCAATAGAGAGAGAGCGAGGGGCAATGGAGAAGGTAGTTCACAGCGTTCCCCCGGGATCGAAAACAGTTATGCGAACGCTAGCTTTGGATTTCAGCACTTTCACGTTTAACATCACTCTCGGCGACGATCTCGGCTGTTGTGCCCGTGACGGCGGCATGTTAATACTCGGCAACGATTCTTCAAATTCCTTTTTATTTAACAACATTTGTTGCGTTGAAATTGAAAACTCTGACATTCTAAACAGAACGAAATCGTAACTTGGAAGTGTTGGCGGTGGTGACTCCGGCTTTGGTTGCGGTTGTGGAGGCAAGTATGAGTCGGACATCAGAAGGTTTGCTTTGTCGGCGGTGTTGAGGTAGCAAGTGATTTCACCGATCATGATGGTGAATCCGTCAGATTCTGGTTTGATTGGAATTGGAGGGTCAAAAGGCACTGCACCAAGATTGAAATTGCCAAAAACGAAATCGTAGCAGTCATTCTCCATGGTTGCTGAAACTTGCTTCTCTGTGCTGTGATAATCTTCCTGAGAATCAGAATCATTTTCAGCCGCGAAATCATCACTCTCTCCGTGAGAGAGCTCTGATACCATATCAGAAAACTCAGGAGAAGAGATGGAAGAGATGCAAGTAATGCCCATTTGATGAGGCCACAGATCATAAAACTCAAAGAAAAGTAAAGGAGTACCAACAAAGTAACTTATTGTATTTGATAAAATGATAAAAGATATAATCAACAATACCTAAATGCTCTATATATAGAATTTATTTCTAACTAACTAATATTACTCCTAACATATCATGTGACCTGTCACAATAAATCTGGATGTCAAAGACAACTAAAGCATCAATGAGGTCTTTCATATCATAGTGGGTACTCAATATTAGTTTTGTCTTAGTGAAAAGGTTAATGTAGCTACTAGTAAAAAGAATTCTGTCGATGTACAAAACAAAAGTTATAAAATTCATCCCACTAGTCTTCAAGACAAAATAGTTGATAACTTGATCAAATTTCAAATACTATTGCCTAGAGGCCTATTTAAGTTCATAAATGGACTTTTTAAGCCTGCAAACCAAATCTTTCTTGCTTGTTTCAACAAAATCACGAGGATGAACTATATACACATTGTCAGCAAGATCTCAATTAAAAAGGTTGTCTTCACACATTTATCTAGTGAACTAGATCTTATTCTTTGAATAGAAAGATGGATGAATGATTATCTTTGGAGAGAGTGGGAGATTTAATTAGAACATATGTAAGTTTCGTAAGTCAATCTCTAATCAACAATGTAGATGATTTAAAACAAGATTCCTTAACTACCAAAGGAGTCTAACTCAATTGGTTGAGCAAAGTGCGTAAATTATTGTAAATCCTTTGGTACTGTCTTCGATTTCTACAGATAAAAAAAAAAAAAAACCAGATTCCTTAACTAGTTTATCTTATCACGTTAAGTATTTTCCTAAGGACAAACTCTAGGTAGTTTCGGTGGCACAGATCAACTGGACTTGGTGCTATAAGCTGAAGGGATTAGTGGCAGAACTTAGAAAAGTCATTAAAACAGTACATATATGGAATGCCAATCAAAAGTCATAATATGCCTTCGAATAAACATTAAAAGTCAATGATTTATTTTTCTTTTTGTAAGACAATTTATGATTGACTAAATGATAGTAGTACACACCGTACATGTAACTGCATTCTGACTAAATGTTATTAGTATATTCAAGAAATGTACTATTTGTCAACTGTATCGGCTTTATAGGGTGTTCTAATATTGTTTTAATCTTATACGATATCCAAGGACGGATTTTTTCATTCCTCAGAAAAGGACACAAGAATTTTCCTGGAAAGAGATAAGCTAAAGAGACAAGGATATCTTTTGGATATTAAAAACAACAACAATATTTAGTCTTTACAAAAAAAAATTGTTACTTTTAAATTATTGACAATATTTTGGTGTTCATTTTTAGTCTTTGAGGAGTGCTATGAACACTAACTCTTTCAATCACTTTCTCTTTAATTGGTTAAATTTATTGAAAATTACAGAATTTATGTTGTGGGACTCACAAAATTTTGTCATTTTTTAATAAATTTCAACTAATAAAAGATATTGTGTTCAAAAGAGTGTGTAAGAGATATGTTCCTAACATTTTTCTTTAATCCTTACCATTAACACTAGTTAGTTTAATGCATACAAAACTAACAAAATGAAGAATATTAATTATATTTAAGGTAATAAAAAATATCTTAAACTAAGATAATTAGATTATTTTATGTACTTAATTTAATAAAGTAATGTATTTATTATTTTATATAAATAAAGTAATTGTGTATAATTTACTTTTTATAAAGTAATGAATTTATCCAGAGAAATGCTAACGACACTCTCTCTGACACTCTATTTTAGACACACTTCCTGTGATTGATTGAAACTTAGTGCAAATCATTAATTTTGGTGAGTTTCACGTATCATTTAAAGTTTTATTTCCTGATTTAGTGGTGTGATCTACCGAAATAGGTAATTTTTACATATTTCAACCAATCACAGGGAGAGTGTCTAAAAGAAAGAGTTAGAGAGACTGTGTGTCACCGGCACTTCTCATTTATTAATGTTATGGAAAAGCTTATCCATAAGCCAAGTGAAACCATCTACAGGAACCATCTACGTAAGGGCAAGGCTAGGAATTTTAAAATACTATAGGTGCATGAAGCAAAAAACGGAGTGCCGGAAATAAAAGCCCTCCTATTAATTAGCTAATCCATTGTGAGTGGGTGAGAAGCCTTTGCCATCTTTTGGGTTACGCACTGCTAGAAGTTAAAAACCAAAAACAAAAATAACAATCATAATGATGACTATGATAAATATAATTATAATCATTTTAATAATTATTTCAATTAGACATTATTAATAGTATCTCTTATTAATGTGCATTTTATATATTACTTTTACAATCAGATAAAATAATTTTCTTTTTCAATAATCACCATTATTTATATACTTTATCTTTTTAACTGTTCATCTCTTTTAATCTTTTATTTCTATAACTAAATTAAATTTCAATAGTTTTTTTTAAAGAAATTGTCAATATAGTTAAAAATTAACTTTATATCACAATTTAAATTATTCATTATAAATTTAAAATAATTTATATATTTAAATATATTTATTTATAATGATTTTTAGTTATAATATAATTTATAAATTAAAGTATTTATTTATTATAAATTTTAATTATATAAAATTAAACATTTGAATGCACAGGCTTAAAATACTAATTTCTCTTCTATCATATATGTTTTTTTACTTTCTCAACGACCATTATAATTTAATAACAAATATTTAATTCCAATAAGAGAAGTATTCCGATCAAAAGAAAATTAAGTACAGAGTTTAAGGTCCGATGACAAAATGCAAACACAGCAACAAGGAAACTTTCCCAGGTGATATTTGTGTGGAGAAGTAAGACAGGCAAGAGCAACTTCTTCATGGAGTCTGACTATTATTTTTCCATGGGTATTTAGTATTACATCTTATTAGGATGCGTCAAGATTAATTCAAGCAAAACCATAGATAAAGTCATCATTTATATTTTATTTCTTAACTAGTTTATCCTATCACATGAAGTATTTTCCCGACGCAAACTCTTGGTAGGTTCGGTGGAACAGATCAACTTGACTTGAAGCTATAAACTGAAGACTTAGAAAAGTCATTAAAACCGTATATGAAATGCTAATCAAATGTCATAATATACCTTTGAATATACAATAAAAGTCAATGATTTTACTCTTTTTTTTAAAAAAATATGTTCTTAGTTCCTATATTTTGTAAAATTCTTGATTTTAGTCCTTGTCATTGAACATTGAACATTTTGATTCTTGAATTTTTAAAAACAAATGTTTTTAGTCCCCAGGACAGGACAGATACTGTTAACGCTATTTCCTATGCGGCGTCTATCCTAAAGAACTAAAAACATTGATATTTAAAAGTTTAGGAACTAAAACGTTCAATGGTGAAATATAAGGACTAAAATCAAGAATTTTATAGAGTACAGGGATTAAAAACATATTTTTTTTTTATTTTTTTATTTATAGATTGATTAAATGATAGTATAAAAAACTGTCGCATGTAACTGCATTCTGATTAAATGATTAAATGATTTATATATAGAATGAATTAATCTACTATTTGCCAACTGTATCGGATTTATACGTGTTCTAATATTGTTTTAATCTTATAAGATCTAGAAGGAGAAATTTTTTCCATTCCTCAAAAAGAACACAAGAATTTCCCCGAAAGAGATATGCTAGAGACAAGGATATTTTAGATATTAAAAATAAATCCCGACTCATGGTTTAAAAACAAAGGAATGATGTACCATAAACATTTCAGAACTCAGAATTGGCCTTCAATTAGGCCATTGTTGGTGATCCTTCAGCTTGTCTGAAATTATTACAAATCCTCCAAATCAAGGCCACTCTTGGCCGTTTCACTAATAGAATATGCAGCTCCATTGATTAGTCAAATATCAATTAGCAGCAACCATCTTCATTATCCTAGCCTTTACCAATGTTACCTGCTTATATTTCAATTTCCCTACCTTCAAACAACAGGATAAAGCTCATTTATTGCTGAACGAGAATTCAAGCATATTCTTAGATGCCATCCAGGTGACCCCTGATATTCGTGGTCCCATGTCAAACTATTCTGGTAGGGTCTTCTATAAAGAACAACTGAAGCTATGGGACAGTCAAAGAGGCATGAAAGCCTCATTCAATTCAACTTTTGTTTTTAATGTTAGTCCTCAAACCTCCCCTGGTGGTGAGGGGTTTGCTTTCATTTTGGCAGATGACACCTCTCTTCAACTTAACAGTGGAGGACAATGGCTTGGTATTGTCAACTCATCAAGCATAGGGGTCACCAACATAGTTGCTGTGGAGTTTGATACAAGGAAAAGCTACCATGAAGATATTGATGACAACCATGTTGGGGTGGATGTAAAGAGCATCTATTCCATCCAGCAACAACCTCTTGGACCACATGGTGTTAATATTTCTGGCGGCACTGATGTTGATGCCACTATTTACTTCGATGCTAAAGAAGGGAAAATTACCATTTCTGTTATTACACCAGGAGATTTGAAGTCAAGAACACCAGTGCTTATGGTGGATCTTGATCTCTCTACACAGCTTCCAGAAGATATTTTTGTGGGGTTTTCAGCTTCCACAGGGGTATACACCCAGATGAATGCAATAAGATCATGGAGTTTCTCTAGCTGGGAGGAGTATATTGAGAAGAATCCCAAAAAACTATCATGGTTATGGATCTTGATTCCAATAGTTGTGGTTGGAGGAGTATGTGGGCTTGCTAGTGTATGCTATTGGAGAAAAAAACACAGAAAGGGACAAGGGGTGGAGGAAGATCTGAAAATAGAGCTTGAAATTAAAATCTCTTCTAATGCTCCACATAAATTTCAGCTGAAGGAGCTTCTATCAGCCACAAGGAATTTCCACTCATCAAATAAGCTTGGGAAAGGAGGATTTGGGACGGTTTATAAAGGCACCTTAAACGGCAAAGATGTTGCTGTGAAGAGAATTTCAAAGAATTCACGTCATGGTAAGCAAGATTTTATAGCAGAAATCACCACCATAGGCAATCTCAATCACAAAAATCTAGTGAAGTTAATAGGATGGTGCTATGAAAAGGGTGAGATCCTCCTTGTGTATGAGCTCATGCAAAATGGTAGCTTAGACAGATTCATTTTTTCCACATCTGGAGGGGATTCAACTCTGAGTTGGGAAAGGAGGCTTAGTGTTATATGTGGGGTTTCTAGAGCACTGGATTATCTTCACAATGGATGTGCTAAAAGAGTGCTACATAGAGACATAAAACCAAGCAATGTGATGTTGGATTCAGACTTCAATGCTCAACTAGGAGACTTTGGCTTAGCTCGCACCATTCATCTTAGTGAAAAATCTCACCACTCAACAAGAGAAATTGCTGGAACACCAGGGTATATGGCACCGGAAAGCTTACACACCCGAAGGGCTTCAGTTGAAACTGATGTCTATGCATTTGGTATTCTGATGCTGGAAGTTGTGTGTGGAGGAAGAAAGCCTGAACACAAATTGGATCTGAGATGTTGTAACAGCATTGTGGACTGGGTTTGGGAGCATCATGGCAGAGAAAACATAACTGATGCTGTGGATTTGAGACTGAATGGTGATTTTGATAAGGCTCAAGCCAAGTGTGTGCTTGAGTTGGGGTTAGCATGCTGCCATCCTAACCCATATGAGAGGCCATCAACGAGAACTGTGTTGCAGGTGCTGATAGGGGAAGCAGCTCCACCAATTGTAGCATTGGAGAAACCTGCTTTCACATGGCCAGTCACTGCTCCTGTTCTCAATGAAGAGTTGAATTTCCAAGTATCCCAAAATGAACCAATAACAGAACTGAATAGTGGGAGATGATGAATCACACTTAGATTTTGCTGGAACACTTAGATTTATGGTTGAAAATTATGTTTTTGCCTTTGATGTTCTTATACTGGGAAATTTGTTCATTGTTAGGTAGCAGTTAGTTATGATAAGGTTAGTTGCCCATTAGTTAGTTAGGTGTTGCATATTAATAAGAGGGATTGAGATAAGGAGTTAGTCAATTGGAGAGTTAGTATTGTGGCTAGGGAGAGTCCTGGATCTCTCGAATATCCAGGGAATTTGTGAATTCTTTCTGTTGTTGAATAATAGTAAATTCTTTGTGTTCATAATCTGAACCAGTTTCTATCAATGGACTTTGCTAGAGAACCAGAATATATGTAACCAGAAGCTTTGAACACTGCAAGCTATGGTTGAGAGTTTGAACTGATGTGGGAGATTTGTCTAAGGAAGAAAGGTACAGCATGAAAATAAGCTAAACTTTTAACAACAGCATAGAGGACCATGTATTAGATATTGTTATCAGAGGACATGTATAACTGATGTAGTAATAATAGGACTGAATGGCAATTTTAATAAAGACTCTGCTTCAAACTTCAGTTGGGAATAGTTGAATTATAATGCTAGTGAATCTATAACAATACGAAGTAGTGTTTTGTTTTTCGTATCAATTTTTTACACGTTGAAAATGCAAATATAACATTGCTTATAGTAATATGACCACTAGGTTTTTAGTTGTCATTTCCATAGGGTAGCAAACCAAATAACTGATGCAGAACCAGTGGTTTATGGATTTTGTTGCTAATCTGGACACTGAATTATTATGCTTCAATATTAATGGGGGTAATTAATGCAATCTCTGTAGGGCAGCCTTAGAAAAAAATAAAAGTATCAGGTCAGGTTGCGGGAAATCCCAAAACTCATAAGGAATTTGGTTAAATTAGATATAGATTCCTTAGTGCATGTTTGGATTTAAGTTGAGAAAGCTCAAAAGTATAATTACTCTAGAAGCAACAAATTTTTTCTTCTCAATTCATGCATTGGAACACACAATTTTGTATTACAATTCGCAAAAGTACTTTTGAAACTTTAAACCGAACATGCACTTAGTTTGTTTGCTGCAACTGTCAATTTGTTTTCACTCCATGTACTCAATTTCTTAAAAAAACAAAAACAAAACAAAACACTATGGAAACAGTTGCCCTTTCCAATTTCGGATACAACCTACAAGAAGCACTTTGTCAGTGCTAGCCTGTTGATCTATGATTTTTTGTAAGTTGGTTTTACTAATCATTAAGAATTTGTGTTCAGCTTGGGAATCTAATTTCAGCGTGTAACTTTTGCATTTGACTCCAAACTTTCAGATAGATATCAAAGAGTTCCATGAGCAAATCAATGAAATCAAAATAGAAACACAAATTGAAGCAACAAACTATGGATCTGATTAGAGAAAACAAGCACAGAGATGAGAGAGACGAACCTGGAATGTCGAGGGGGAGGGAAAGCGAGGTCGAAGTATAAATCAGAGAGAGAGGTATGAACCGCAAAACAGAGCGAGGATCCGAAGCGAGCATATGAACCATGAAAGCAAATGATGAATTTCGAAATTCATGAAAATTAAAATTTTATAATTTTAGTTAAATAGTATATCTCAAAAAATTATTAGAATTTCAAATTCTTTTCTAAAAAATTAAATTTTTGTCTGCTACACTGAAACTATAATTATTCATATGCAATCCATAAACCACAGATCCTGCATCAATTATTTGGTTTGATAACCTCTGGAGATGACAAAACTAAAATCCTAGTTGTGATATTACTGTAAGTAATTTACATTTGCATTTTCAACGTGTCAGAAATTGACACAAAATACAAAACACTACTCTGTATTATTATAGATCCACTAGCATTATAATTCAATCGTTCCCAACTTCGAAGCATAAATGCATAGTACATGTTTGGATTACAGTTTGTAAACTTAAATCTAGGTTAAACTTAAGTTTGTAAACTGAGTTTATAAAAATATCCAAAGTCTTGCTTCTTCAAAACTGAGTTTTTAGACAAAATTTTAGTCTCAAACATATTTTTGAAGAATAACCAAACATGAGCCCAAACTCATTTTACTCTTAAACATACATTTAGCCTCTTCAACAAGAAATCCAAACATACACAATCCTCATTAAAATTGCCATTCAGTCGTATATCTACCACATCAATTAGACACATCCTTTGATAACAATATCCAATTCACAGTCTCCTATGCTGTTAAAAATTTAGCTTATTTTGATGCTGTGGCATTCCTTCTTCACCACAAATCATTTTAAGTTCACTAAAAGTCATGTACCAAAAAAAAAAATCACTAAAAATCAGTTTGAACTTCAAACCATGGCTTGCTGTTCCATGTATTCTAGTGCTCTAGCAAAGTCCTTGTATAAATGTCCCAGTAAAAGAACAACAAAGGCAAAAACATCACTTGCAACCATAAATCTAGGTGTCCCAGAAAACTACTTTGCTGAGTAAATAAATGACCTTTTTCATTTATAGGAAAAAACATTACATTTTGAGACACATGATGTGATTCATCATCTCCCACTAATCAGTTCTGTTATTGGTTCATTTTGGGATACTGTTGCTTGGGAATTCAACTCCTCACTGAGAACAGGAGCAGTGGCTGGCCATGTGAAAGCAGGTTTCTCAAATGCTACAAATGGTGGATCTGCTTCCCCTATTAGCACCTGCAGCACAGTTCTCATTGATGGCCTCTCATATGGGTTAGGATGGCAGCATGCTAACCCCAACTCAAGCACACACTTGGCTTGAGCCTTATCAAAATCACCATTTAGTCTCAAATCCACAGCATCAGTTATGTTTCCTCCGCAATGAAGCTCCCAAACCCAGTCAACAATGCTGTTACAATATCTCAGATCCTCTTTGTGTTCAGGCTTTCTTCCTCCGCACACAACTTCTAGCATCAGAACACCAAATGCATAGACATCAGTTTCAACGGAAGCCCTTCGGGTGTGGAAGCTTTCCGGTGCCATGTACCTTGGTGTTCCAGCAATTTCTCTTGTTGAGTGGTGAGTTTTTTCACTGAGATGAATGGTGCGCGCTAAGCCAAAGTCTCCAAGTCTAGCATTGAAGTCTGAATCCAACATCACATTGCTTGGTTTTATGTCTCTATGTAGCACTCTTTTATCACATCCATTGTGAAGATAGTCCAATGCTCTAGAAACACCACATATAACACCAAGTCTCCTTTCCCAACTCAGAGTTGAATCTCCTCCAGATGTGGAAAAAATGAATCTGTCTAAGCTGCCATTTTGCATTAACTCATACACAAGGAGGATCTCACCCTTTTCATAGCACCATCCTATTAACTTCACTAGATTTTTGTGGTTGAGATTCCCTATGGTGGTGATTTCTGCTATAAAATCTTGCTTGCCATGACGTGAATTCTTTGAAATCCTCTTCACAGCAACATCCTTGCCATTCAAGGTGCCTCTATAAACCATGCCAAATCCTCCTTTACCAAGCTTGTTTGATGAGTGGAAATTCCTTGTGGCAGATAGAAGCTCCTTCAGCTGAAACTTATGAGGTGCATTAGAAGAGCTTTTTATTTCAAGCTCTATGTTCAGATCTTCCTCCACCCCTTGTTCCTTTCTGTGCTTTTTTCTCCAATAATAAACCCCAGCAAATGCTCCTCCAACCACAATTATTGGAATCAAGATCCATAACCATATTAGATTCATTGGATTCTTCTCAATATACTCCCAGCTAGAGAAATCCCATGATCTTATTGTGTTGACCTGGGTATACACCCCTGTGGAAGCTGAAAACCCCACAAAAACATCTTCTGGAAGCAGTTTAGAGAGATCAAGATCCACCTTAAGCACTGGTGTCCTCAACTTCAAGTCTGATGTAGAAATAAAAATGGTCATTTTCCCATCTTTAGCATCAAAGTAAATAGTAGCAACAAAATCAATGCCACTAGAAAGATTAACACCATGTGGTCCAAGAGGTTGTTGTTGGATGGAATAGATGCTCTTTACATCCACCCCAACATGGTTGTCATCAATGTCTTCAGGGTAACTTTTCCTTGTATCAAACTCCACTGCAACTATGTTGCTGACCCCTATGCTTGATGAGTTGACAATTCCAAGCCATTGACCTGCACTGTTTCTTGGAAGAGAGGTGTTGGCTGCCAATATGAAAGCAAATCCCTCACCACCAGGAGAGGTTAAAGGGTGAATGTTGAAAACAAAAGTTGAATTGAATGAGGCTTTCATGCCTCTTTGACTCTCCCATAGCTTGAGCTGTTCACTGTAGAAGACCCTACTAGAAAGGTTTGAGATCTCTGAACCTGATGCTTCTATGGGGACTTGAATGGTGCCTTTGTGTATGATTGAATTTGTAGACATGTTGAAATCTGTCATGTTTTCATTATAGAAAGTTGGATAGCTGAAATTCAAGCACCTCACATGAACTACAGATCCCCAAAGGAGACTTGCAACAATAAGAAGCTTTACAAAAAATTGTGGAAAGGAATTGAAAATGGGAAGATAGAGCATGTACATGGTGAATTGTAGCAGGATGGAAATGATTCCAAAAAACCAATTTGAACTACATCCAAAATTGAAGTAGAAAATGGAAAGAAAGTCAAATTCTACCGTTTGATGGACAAAAAGAGAATATGAAGATCCAGTCCAGAATTGCAGAACGAAAAATATGGTGGTGGATAACTTGTATTAGGTGTCTATTATTTGGATTTGGATTTGAAACAAGTTATTTATATTTTTTTTTTGGTGTACCCCAAGTTTTTCTATTACTAAATTATTTGGAAAGTTTGACATTAGCAAGATGTTTGGTATGAAGCAATAAATGAAGGGTATGGATGAGTGACTTGGGTGTCATAACTTTGGACGGCTTATTGATGTTGATGAGTTTAATTTCACAAGCTTAATTATTTAATGGTGCATTTTATTCATAATAAGAGACAATATTTCTTCCTTCCCAAAATGAGTGTTGTATATGAAAAAAAAAATTGTCCCAAAATGAGTGTCGCATTTGCCTTTTCAATGCAATATTAATTACTTTTTTATACTAATACCCCTAATAATGTCACTTTAGTTTTTTAATGCAATGTTAATAATAAGGTTAATTTTATAAAATTATTTCTCTCTTTCTTCTATTTAATATATTTTCTTGTTCTGTGTAAAAAATCTAGGACGACACTCATTTTGAGACGAAGGGAGTACATTATAAGTACCCGAGTCACCGAATGACTTTTTGTTTTGTATGTTATTTGGTAATTCATACACAACTCAAGCAAATTTTTTGTTTATAATTACTTAAAACAAAATTTACTTGAATACCCTTTTTTACTCATCCATTTTTATATTTTGTGTGTGAATGTAGAGACATAATCGGGTTAGGGTTGAGTAAAACAAGTGAATATATATTTTATGTGTTGGAAAAAGGAAGTCCCACGTTTGTGAGTAATGAACAAAAATACTTGAATTTTTTTTTTTTTTGATCCGTAGGAATCAAACACTGTACCGGAGGATTTACAATAACTCACGCATCCTGTTCAACCAACTGAGCTAGACCCCCTCAATAAAAAATACGTGAATATGAAGCAAAGGGGTGTCAATTCAATTTGCGTAAATATTTTGGTCAAATGACCCCTCTCGTAAAGTTGATTTCACATTGCAATATCCCTTCTAACACTCTTTCTCGAATATCATAATTTCTTCTTCTTTTTTTTTATCACCGAAGATCATAATTTCTAAAAATTAGTATAGTATGTGTTGGAAAAATGCGATCCCACAATTTTTAATGAGCGAAAATAAGTAAATAGACAGCAAAGAGTGTCAACTTTAATTTGCGTAGATATTTTGGTCAAATGACCCCTCATAAGTTGATTTCAGTATTGTGCGCAATTTAATCATTCTTTGTTTCTCGAATATCATAATTTCTATCAATTAGTATAATATTATTGGGTCAGTACTTAAATGTCTTTCTGACAAATTTTATTTGTATAAAGGTTGAGATTAGGAGGAAAAACAGTAGTAAATTTTAAGTAGAAATTTATTTTATTCGGATAAAACTTGAAAGGCTTAAATATGACAAATTTGAGTATTTTTTCCTCTGAATTTTAAGTTGTTTTTTTTAGTCTTTAAAATCCCCATAATGCTCTTTTTAGTCTCTTTATATATTGTGAGTCATACGGGAAATAAGAGATTTGCAATTTATAATGACTTTCAACCGCCAAAATTTAATTTTTTATTTTATATTTTAAAGTACGATTTCTAGTAGTTAAAAATAGTCAAAATCAAGTCAATAAAAAAAATAAAAAAAAAATAAAATCCATTAACCGCTTTAAAAACCGTTTTAATTTTTTTATTGACTTAATTCTGACAGTTTTAAACCGTCAAAAATCGTACTTTAAAATTTAAAATAGGAAATCAATTTCTGGCGATCAAAAGCCGCCACAAATTGCGAATCCATTATTCTCCGTTTGGCATACATATGGAGAGGGACTAAAAAAAATAAGCGAATTTCAGGGACTAAAAAAACAACATTAAATTTGGAGGACAAAAAAAAATACCCAAATTTGATAGACTAAAAACATATTTAAGCCAAGTAGAAATTATAAAGAAAAAAATTAATAAAGTAAATTTTAAATAGAAATTTATATTGTTTAGTTTAAAAGATTTTTTTTTGTAATATTTTATATTTTTGTTTTTTATATTAATTGTGTATATAAATAATAAATTCAAGTCATGCTAAGCTTTATAAATAAATAAAAAATGATAGGGACACTATATATAAATAATAAGAAACAATACACATAGTTTTATATTAATTGTGTAATATTCATACAATTTAAATGTGTTTATTATTTGGATATTATGTAAATATTAAAAGGTTAAATTATACTTTAGGTTCTTTGGCTATGTTTGTAACACCCTAAGGGTATTACTGTAACTACGCTTAAGAGTTTTAGAGACGCAAAAATTAAAAATATTTACACAATGATCTCATGCGAAAGTTAACATATAAATAAATAAATTACAACTTGATTCCATAGATAATATAATTACAACTTATTTCTTGTTACTTTACATCATACAACATATAAGAAAAAATACATAGAAATATAAAATAATTAAGTTACATCTTCCATGACGAGGCTCCTTACTCCAACGACACGCATCATCACCTGTTTCCTGAAATGAGGGAACTTAAAGAGGTGAAACATAGTGTATCAGTGAGTGCTCTAAGACGGCTGGGTTAAACTCTTCTAACTGAACAATTCATCCATTTGTTTCGGGATTTATCCTCACTAAGCCCCTATCAAACTCTATCATTCCAATAATTGGGTCTATATTCATCGATCATAAACACTTTAACTAGCAAGTTACTTCCACAACTTTTTCTTGTTTTAACTTCACTTTCCATACACGTGTTCTACTCTCTAACACTCACTTTGCATTAGTTTACTTCTCAATAACAAAATATATCCTGGCTCACATAGTGTCATTCTAGGTACATCTCTCTCTATGCCCATGAAGAGTCACATCACATCCCATTACAAGTCACAATAACAGTTTAATACATAGATACATATACATTCACAACATATTACAATTATGGATAGAATCATTCACACGTCACATTAAGTACAACACAAGATATTCATGGCATCCACTTCATAAACCACACAAGTCAGACAAATTCACAATAATGCATGTATGCAATGCGATGCTCCTTTCTCCTTTCTCATATGCACGAGGTACCAATAAAACACTTTTGTGAAAATAGCCTAGCAGTACGTTCAGTTGATGAATAGCCACACCATGAGCATCTGACACTAATAGTCTCAACCAGGGTGATACCCCTTCCGACATTAAAGCTAAGCCCACCTTATTCTTTGGTGCTCCTAAGGCTTAGTGGTCTTATATATATATATATATATATATATATATATATATATATATATATGAAGGAAGAGGTTTATGAGATTATTTTGTCCAATGTGAAACTTAAAGTGTTTTTTATGATCAAGTGGCCTACTTCGGGGTATAATTTCTCCAAGATAAAAGCCTATTTTGGTTTCTAAGGTGCAAGGATGAATTGTAGCTTTTTCAACAAACTTTCCAACGGTGCAAACAACACCTTAAACGGACAAGTATAGCTCAAGATATGACATGGTCTTTCTAAGGTTTTCATCATAAAACTAACACTAGACTTGGACAATTTTTAAAGCACTATAAGTATAAGAACTTAATATAACACTCCTCTAACACCAAATATAAATAACTACAACACTAACATAATTGCATAACAATAACACCAAACATAATATAATATAATAAAGATAATAATAATATAATATCCACACCAATATAATACCATCACAAACAACAACAACAATAACAACAACAACAACAACAACAACAATAATAATAACACAACAACACCAACAACAACAATAAAATACACATGACACACGCATAGAAAAGCACACACATTATCACAACATAGGTACATGCTTAGGACAAAACCAATAATATACAAATAATAATAATAACAAGGATTTACAAAAAATTTAACAGAAGGGTCCTAATAAGGGTTCTCCTTAACGTATATTCCTAGTATACGAAACTTGAGGTGTTACAATGTTCGGCAAAACTAGATGAAAAACTAGCTGGAAGCTGAAAAGCTAGCTGATAACTGATAGCTGAAATCTGTTAAGCTGGCTTATTAAATTATAAATGTTCAATAAAACTATCTGGTGAAGTAACTGAAAAATGTAAAATGACAAAAATGGACATATTTATATGATATTTATATATAAATTTCAATTTTATTTTATGGATAAAAATATTTTTTGAGGTGTTATAATTTAAGTTTTTTTTAATTAATTTTAAACTCTTATAATTTTTTATTTATAGATAAATTATTTTCATTACATTTTTAGTTTCAATTATTACATTTTTTTTCATATTAAGTATTCTACTATTAATCTTATACTATATCTTAAAATATTTTTAATCAAGTATGAAATTAAGTAAAAAAAAGTACACTTAAGTAGACATTATACTTTTATTATGTTAATTAGCATAATAGTTAATTGATAAAAAAAAATACACCTAAGTAGATACTTAAGTAGAATACAATAAAGAATAAAAAAAATTGATAAAAATTAAAAATAGTTTACCTAGAGAAAAATGGAGAGCGAGGAAGAAGATTGGAGAAAAAAAGAGAATGATAAGCATAGTGATACATGTGGATGAGTGAAAAAAAATAATTAAATAATAAAATCCTGATTTAGTTAAAAAGGATAATAAGGAAAATTTTAAGGATAAAAAGGAAATAAAATATAAAAAGATAGAAGCTAGAAGCTAGCGTTTTAAAAAACGTTACTTCAAGTAGCGTTTCAAAAAGTTCTAGAAGCTACTAAAAAATGCTTCAAGTAGATTCACTTACATGAAAATTATAGAACCCAACTGATGTTTGAATAAAAAAAAAGGCGATAAACATAGTGAAAATTGTGTGAAAAGTAAATCCAACGAGTGTAACACCCCAAGTTTCGAGTACTGGAAATATACCTTAAGGAAAACCCTTATTAGGACTCTTTTGTTATTTATATTTTCTATAAATTCTTGTTATTATTACTTGTATATTATTGATTTTGTCCTAAGCATGTACCTATGTTGTGATAGTGTTTGTGTTTTTCTATGCGCATGTGTTCTGTGTATTTTATTGTTGTTGTTATTTGTGATCTTATTATATTGGTGTGGATGTTAGATTATTATTATTATCTTTATTATATTATATTATGTTAGTGTTATAGTTATTATTTGGTGTTAGAGGAGTGTTAGATTAAGTTCTTATAATTAGAATGCTTGAAAAATGTCCAAGTCTAGTGATGAGTTTTATGATGAAAACCCTAGAAAGACTATGTCATATCTTGAGTTGTACTTGTCCGTTTGAGGTGTCATTTGCTTCGTTGGAAAGCTTGTTGAAAAAGCTACAATTCATCTCTACACGTTAGAAACCAAAATCGACTTCTATCTTGGATAAAATTGACCCAAAGTAGGCCACTTGATTATGAAAACCACTCAGTCTCACATTGGGCAAAATAATCTCATAAACCACTTCCTTCCTATATATATATAGGAGACCACCAAGCCTTAGGAGCACCAAAGAATAAAGTGGGCTTAGCATTAAGCGCGGAGCCCCCCATAGTTAATATTTTCATCTTCCCCTTAGAGTTTCCAAACTCGGGGCATATAAGCAGTTTGGGATTGTGTTTTTAAATCACACCCAAATTTTAGCCATAGAAAGAGTTGTTGCGGGGGTCATGGTGGACAACGCCACCAAGCTTGCCCGGGTCAGTCGGAGATCATCTTCGTGCTTTCCCCTATCCTTCCTAAGTTATTGCCTTCTTTAGTTGTTGGTATATGCTTTATATTTTAATTGGATGGGTTATGAATATCCTGAAGCATTATGTCTTCTATTATGGGATAATAAATTGATTATGTTTGAATTGTAGACATCTCATCTTAGGATTCGATCATGTTTGAATTGTAGATATTTAAGTATCTTATCTTAGGACCTAGATATCTCATCGTAGTTTAGGAAAATGATGTGGAAATTAAGAGATGTGAAGAGAGTAACCAGGAACGTGATTTTAATGTGAAAAACGAGTTGTGAAGATGACCTAATTAGGCTTAGGTCTCTTCATAATATATGTAGCCCTAGATGTTAGCTAACTAACACCCCAATCGAAATTCTAGAACTCTAGATATCACCCAATTAGTGAGCAAAGGTCAAACTGTCAGGATTATGCGATAAGTCTATGTTGTTCTTAATTTTAGGCATAGTAGATCATAAAACTAGATCTTGAGGTCAACATACAAGTTGTAGATAATTGTCTTAATTTTAAAACAAGATAAAATGCAACTTGATATGATTAGTATAATTGATATAATGTTTATACCTCAAAAAGGTCATAGACGCGCAACATAAAATGATAGAAGTAATACTCAAAACTTAAAGGATGTTATACCAATCATAATACAAAGTAGATAGATGCTATAATTGATGTATGGCATAGGGTTAAGATGTATTTCAGGTACTTGACATGATTGAATAATGATATTAAATACTTGTGTTGATGTTATAACTTGAATGGTGAATTATGAGTGTTGTGCAATCATTAAATGTTTTACATTATCCTTAAAGTGTGAATTGTGATGTATGAGTATTAAGTGTCTTTGACTTTGAGTTAAGAGGTGATGTTAGATGCCATTGAGATGGGTGACCTAGCCTATGTGGGGCAAGAATGGGCCCATGTGATATTTTGACCGTGAGTGACCTAGCCCATGTGGGGTGAGAATGGGCTCATTATGTTTGATGTGAGGTTTAATGAAGTCATGGACATCTATGTGAATCATGCATCATAACATGATATATATGTGTTTTCGAAAGTTGTTTATGAACCTAACTGGGGAGGTCGTAAAGAGCTCATTGAGTTCTGACCTTTGGGGTGTTATCTGGTTTGGAATATCCTTGAAGCTCATGCTGATCCCATGGGTTGGAGTATCCTTGCAAGACTGGGAAATCCTGACGAGCCGCTAGGGGTATCATCCTGGTTAGGACTGTTAGTGTCAGATGCCCATAATGTGGCTATTCGTCAACTCGTGCGTATTCCCAAGCTACTTTCACAAGAGTGTTTTACTAGTACCACGTGTATATGAGGAAAGAGAATGGAACATCGCATTGCATACATGCATTATTATAAGTTTTGTATGACTTGTATGGTTTATGAGGTGGATGTCATGTATACCTTGTGTTGTACTTTTGTGATGTGTGAATGATTTTATCCATAATCATAATATGTTGTGAATGTATATGTATTTAGACTTTTAATGGAATGGGATAGGATGTGACTCTTTATGGGCATAGAGAGAGATGTACCTAGAACAACACTATGTGAGTATAGGTCATGATGTATTTTGCTATTAAGAAATAGACTGATGCAAAGTGAGAGTTAGAGAGTAGAATACGAGCATGGAAAATGAAGTTAAAGTGAGAGGGAGTAATGGAAGTAACTTGCTAGTTAAAGGATAAATCCTAAGATACCGATGAGGGTGAACCAGCGTAGTAGAATGAGCACGAGAGATGTGTTAGAGAAAAGTGTTTATGATCGATGAATGTAGACCAACTATAGAAATAATAGAGTTTGATAGAGGCCCGGAGAGGGTAAATCCATAGAGACTAATAGCTGAATTGTTCGAGTAGAAGGGTTTAACCTAGCCGTAGAGTCTTAGAGCACTCATTGAGACCTTATGTCTCACCCCTTTAAGTTCCCTCCTTTGAAGAAACAAGTGATGACGGGTGTCGTGGGAGCATGGAGCCTCGTCATGGAAGATGTAGCTTAGTTATTTTATATTTCTATGTAATTTTCTTATATGTTATATGATGTAAATGTTACGATAAACAAGTTGTAGTTATGGAATCGAGTTGTAATTTATATGTTTATATGTTAGCTTCTGCATGAGATTGTTGTGAAAATGTTTTTAATTTTTGCGTCTCTAGAAATCTTAAGCTTAGTTACGGTAATACCCTTAGGGTGTTACAACGAGCAACCGACAAATTGAAAATTTTAATATTAAATTATTTACTAGTTGTTCGTGAGACTCATTTTTCAAGCGATTTTCACCATGTATGACCCCTTTTTGATATGTACATTAATTGGGTTTCATAGTTTTTATGTACGTGGATCTAATGGAATAATTTTCATATCTTGAATTAGTAAAACAAGAGTTCAAAATCGTGTCCCAAAATAAAAAAGATCATTGTTTCAAAAAGACTATTTGACTCACTTTAAAAAATAAAAGACTAAATTGGAGCTTCTAAAACATAAAGGGTCGAATTGAACAAAAACTAAACCATAAAGAACCAAAATTTAGTCAAAACTTAATTAACCCAATTTTCAAATATTTCAGGAACTTGAAGATTAATTCAAAAGAAAAAAAAAATACATTAAAAGTATAATATAAGTACAAAAAGGGGCAATCCCAAACTTCTACATTTTCTATGCATTCTATTCTAATTAAATTCGAAAATATTACACAAATAATATTTCTCCTATGCTAATGTCCCTATTTTTTTGTCCAACATGTGCTAATGTCACATTTCACTCAATCAAACTCAAAACAGTTTAGGTTTGTGGCCGATTTTCCGGACGCTTATCCAGATATATCATAATACACGTGCGACTGCCACATCCATGCATGATTCATCAGTCTCGTGTTCCTGATCTTCACCTTCAGTTACCATCTCCAAAATCGTCTTAATTAATTTGGATCGTTCTGGACATTCAAATAATCAAATATATGTGAGGTACTTGCATGCGGGAACAAAAATGTATAACCTGCAAAACATCCTTGAACCATGCATAAACTTAATTTATCAGACCACCCAAAAAAAAAATTAATTGATAATTGAAATAGGGTGAGCTTCAAGTGGTGATCATAATGAATAGGATAGGGATTTTTCCGCTGTCTTCCTCACCTCATCTCAACGATTGCGGCTACATTAGAAAAGTGAAAAATTTACAATTTATAATAAGATTTAAAAAATATGAATATGACACGCACAATCATTCAAGTAATACCAAAAAAGTATATGAAGTTATTTGTCAATTCATAATTTTTAAAGGTTAATTATTTGTTATAGCATTCACATAAAAAAATATGAATTTTTTTTTTGGTCTAAACGAGATAATTTTTATAGGCATCATCAATAACTGATCTCATTCTGAATCATTCTGAAACAGAGACAACCTTAATCTGTTGATCATGAAATTCAATATATTCTTAATTAAATCTATAAAGCCCAGTCTGGCCCTATGTCAAGCTAGCATGCAAACGAGTCAAATTGGCCTAAATTAAGAATACATAAAGTGGATGCGGCCATAATTATTAAAAACCTGTGTATATTACAATATTCACATTTCACAAATAAGATTGCGTTTACAGATGATGGCATATCTAGAGAAAATCTTGATCAGTTGAGTGACAATGGTTTGCATAATTTTCTCTCTTGATAGTAGTTGAATATGCTATTGACACTATCAAGTAATATATTGACACTATCAAGAAACCCAGCCTAAAGAAGGGATCATCACCCTAAGTGAGAGAGGGAGATCATGTGAAGAGAAGGTTTACAAGTTTGTTCAGAAAACTTGTTATGAATGTAAGGATGAAGGCCTGAACCACGTTAACAAAAGAGTTGTATTGTGGATGTAGGGATGAAAGCCCGAACCACATTAACAAAAGTTGTGTCGTGGATGTACGGATAAGGGTCAAAATCACATTAAACAAATTCGAGGTCGTGGATATAAAGATGAGGGCCTGAATCATGTTAATAAAATAAACTGTGTGGATATAGACATAAGGGGCCGAACCACGTTAAACAAATATGTGATCTATTATTATTTTACTTATGATGTTGCATTTTTCTTTAGGTGTGTTTTTTTCAATAAAGAGGTGTGTGTTCCCCACCCCCACAAGTGGTATCAAGTAAAATATTAAGAAGCAGTAGCATGAACTTAGCTCATAATGGCTGAATTTGTTGCTCTGGAACAGCCGCATGACGCATCCACTGCCTTGTATGTATGCAAGCTTTGTATATATATGAACAACAAACCCTTAAAATAACTATAAACCTAAATTCGAATGAAAAGAAATCAATAATTTTAAATATAATTTATCATAAATGCACCTTTGTCTTTGATACGATATGAAAGGAAGGAAGAAATAAAACATATTACAATTAAGCAAAACAAGCTATTATTTCGGATGAAAAGTTTCACAAAATTAAAGATGAAGGGAAAGAAAGATGGAAACCATAATCATCAACGACAATATGCAGGATTTTTTTTTTTTTTGTCTTGATGAACTTAAAACAAATATATTCGTTGATTGGAAATTCAGACTTGACTAATCCAAATCCTAAACAGTGGCATATTCAGCAAAGAATAATAGTACAAACTTACCAACTCGAGAAAGCATGAATTTGTTTCGATCTCAACTTCAATGAATGATCTTATCAAAGCTTTGGGCAGCTCTACTCCAGGTGAGAGCGACCCGTATCGTAAGTGTACATAATCAAGCAATTTTTTTTGCATAAAAATGGTGGATGCAGCAAGTGGCAACTAATTGTCTGAGCCATGAACCTTCTTCAATACGTGTTTCTCTCACCCAGAGCAGAAGTGACCAGAGAAAAATGATCAAAGGAAATTAAGGAAAAATGGGTCTCTTCTCTTCTCTTCTTGCTTGGCTTTAATTTATTAGTTTTTCAGCCCTATCCACTGGTGACTTCAGTGCTTATCTCTTGTGAAGTGTCAACTTGTATAGATAAAAATTAAAAAAAAAAAAAAGAAAGATGCAATCATTCATCGACTATGCCAAAGCATAAAAAAAAATAATAATAAATAAAGCATCAAAAAAATTCATCGATTATGCCAAGAGTTTGCCGACACCATTTGAATTCAGTTTAATTTCGACTCGTTTCAAAACAAAAGGTACCTATGCTATGATAAGTATTGAGTGGTCTATAACAGCTGCGTCTTCTAATGAAATGCACAATTCAATATTGGGCAAGTTGAGATCAGCAATATGACATAAGCACACATTCTAGAAGGTGCAACATGTCCTTGGTCAAGTTGCCACATTCCTTTATTTATTATTATACTAGTACGATGTCTGTGTTCATGCATGGGGCTGCTATATTTTTTTATGTTATTTAATCATCATTTTTTTATTGACTAAAAAATTTAACAAATACAAAAGGTATTTGAAGTATTTATACATATATTAAAACTCAAAATTTTATTTTATTTTACTAAAGAATAAATCCATCAAACTAATAAATAAATTATAGAAAATTATAAGAACAATGTAACAGATAAATTAAATTTTAGTTAAATAATATATAATAAATTAATAATATTGAAATTCTGAGACGCTTACCTATTATAAATTCCAAAAGATTTCCTTCAAAGCAACATAATTAGTGATGTTTAAAAGTTTTAAAATTTTAAAAAGTCATAAAAAAAATAGTTTAACAAATATGACACAAATAAGAGTTAAAACTTTTGGATCAATTAAACCAATACTTATAATTTAAAAAGAAATGTTTCATATATCATTCTTTTTTTTTTTTGTTACAACATATCATTGTTTATATATTTTGATTATATTAAAAATGGTGAAAATAATTTTCTAAGTTTTTAATCATAATTTATATATTTCCTAAAATTACAATTTCAATGCAAATAATATTTGTTAAAATAAATTTCACAATTTTAAGGATAAATAAATTCAAATATTGTAATATTTGATATTTAATTAATTTATATTTCATAAAAATAACATTGTAACAATGACTATTTATCAATTTTATTTCAATGTTCATGCAAAACGAATATAGAAAATGAATATAAAAAAAATAAAATGTCAGACAAATTAATATTAATATATTTATACAATAATTAAATGAATTTTTCATATTTAAAAATTTAAAATATCTTTATATCAAAAGAAAATATAAAAAAAAATTACAATTTATCCTTGAAATATTTTTTATCAAATTAATTAATTAATTAATTTTAAAAAGTAAAAATTTCTATATCTGAATTTTTTTTATTTTACAAAAATATGATTTTCATGTCAAAACACATCTTTATTTAATTTTTTAATTTAAAAGAAAATGAAGGTAATAATAAAAAACCAAACATGACAAAAAAAATATATTACTTAAATACTATTTCTTTGCTAAAATATAAATTTATTATTTTTTAAAAGATTAAATTTTAAACATCTTTAAATATGAGTATTTGTGAAAACAAAAAAATTTCATTTACTTCATCATAAAATATTTTTATCAATTAAATCTAAAAGTTGAAGATATATATTTTGTATATATATTTTTAGTATAACCAAATTTTATGGTTTATAAAATATATAATAAATATAAAAGAAAAAGTAGCAGGTAACATATATTATCATTAAAATATTTTTTTTATTAATTTAATGAGTTAATTTTTTAAAAAAGAAAATATCATTTCGTGTAAGTTTCTTTTCACTTAAATAAATTATTTTCATAAATTATCTTATAAAAATATCTTATGAAAATATTCGTGCAATCAATATTATTGTTAGTTTTTTTTTAAAAAAATTGCAAGAGAAAGTAAAAGTATAAATGAAGGTAAAACAAATACATGGTACAAAGTATCATAAAATAGTTTTTTAAAATTCAATTTTAATGTCTCAAACATAAAAATTCAAATATATAATGGGATGATATAATTTATTTTCATTATCAACAAATTGAAGAGTATTTTTTCATTAATTTTTAAAATATTATTAATTTAATATTTTGTATTTTATAGAAATATCATACAGGACATGACATGATATTTTTTATAATATTAAATTAAAAACTGTCACAAAAATAGAAATTGACTTAATTAAATTAAATTTTAAATTTTCAAAATTAAAAACATCATACAAATTATCATAATTTTTTATCAAATAAATAATTACATATTTTTAAAACTAAAAATTTTAATATCTTAATTTTTGATAATTTAACTTTTTTTTACAACGATACCATTCAATGTCAAAATATATCTTAATTTAATTTTAAAATTTATAAAAAAAAATGTGACAATAAAAATGAGTACTAAATTTGATAAAAACTAATATTTAAATATTATTTCATTGAAAAAATTCGTATTTTTTTAAAATGAAAATATTAAACATCTTTAAATGTGAGTAACTGTGAAAACAAAAAATTATTACTTAATTCATGTCCAAAATATTTTTATTAATAAAATTAATTGTAAAATAAAAAAAGAATCAATTGTTTAACATCCTTTTACAGTTTACACTATAAATTATTTTTGTCCTACATTAAAATAGTGTCTCTCATTGAATAGCTACGGGACGAAAGAGAGAGGGATGAGCGAGTATAGTTATTAAAAAAAAAGTAAAAAAAATTGATGCTCTTAAATTGACATCTGTAAAAAAAAAAAAAAAAGCTTATAATATTATATCAATAGATAGATAGATAGATGTACGTTAATTTTCTATGCCATCTGTTTGGTTTAAAGATTTGTAGTAGATCACTCAATCGCATATATATTAATGTAAAGTATGATAGATTTTCATTTTATATATATGTGTTTTTTCTATCAGAGTAAATTATTTTGAATATAAAATAAACTAACTAAAAATTATATAAAATCAATTATTGAAATAATTTAAGTCCTGTTTATCATGGTTCTCAGAACCGGACCGGACCGGCCGGTTCGACCGGGAACCGGTCTGATTACCGGTCCGGATGCTCTATAAAATCGGAGGAGTTCAGAACCCGTGGGAACCGGTCAAGAACCGGTCAAACCGGGCCAAAACCGGCCAAAACCGGTCAAGAACCGGTACCCAAAACCAGTTTGAACCGGTTTTTTTTTTTTTTTTTTATTTAAAATTTTAAATTTAATATAAAATATTTTAAAAATAAATAAAAACACATATTTAATAAATATCTCAAATAGTTATAAATTATTTTATCAATTATTATTATTATTTTCTTGTAAAACATATAATTTGCTCATTTATATTAATTTATAATTTTTTTATATCTTGATTTTTGATAATTTTATATTATATTAATTTGTCATTTTCTTTCTTTATTCTAAATGTAAATTTGTTATTGTTAATGGACATTATTTTATTTTATTAAAATTTGAACTTAAGTATTATGATATATTTAATTAAACTTTTATGTATTTGTTGAATGTTAAAACCTTGTAAAGTGATGTTTTAAGTTTTATTATAGTTTTTAATGTTATAATGTTATGTGATATTATATTTATTTAATATTATTTTATAAATTATTTTATTATTATTATTTTATTAATACCGGTTCAACCGCGATTCAACCACGGTTGAACCACTGAACCTTGAACCAGTACCTTGACCGGTTCAATGACCGGTCCGGTTTTAAAAACATTGCTGTTTATTCAATATATACCCTGGTTAAGTGCCTGGACTAATAAGGAGTTTACTTAGATTTATTAATTTTAAAATGAATAATTCATTTGATATTTCTCTTTTATGAAGATTGTGAAGATATATGGGGACCAAGATTGTCCTTGTTATATCTCATTTAATTACTAATTATTAGTTCTCTTTTATGAGATGAAATACACTATAGATATTTCGGCTACCTAAATTCAGCAATGCATCTATAGTTCTTGACCACGAAATGACTCAAATTAAATGAGCTCATCATCATCTGTGCAAGTTGCTCATTCATTGGTAAAAGCAAGAACATTGTCCTCCATTTGTGTTGTACCTCCTCAGAATTTCTTCCGTAAGATAAAGAAATAGTTTATAATATTTTATGAGGTGGATGTCATGTATACCTTGTGTTGTACTTTTATGATGTGTGAATGATTCTATCCATAATCGTAATATGTTGTGAATATATATGTATTTAGACTTTTAATGGAATGGGATATGACGTGACTCTTTATGGGCATAGAGAGAGATGTACCTAGAAATAGACTGATGCAAAGTGAGAGTTAGATAGTAGAATACGAGCTTGGAAAGTGAAGTTAACGTAAGAAGGAGTAATGGAAGTAACTTGCTAGTTAAAGGATAAATCCTAAGATACCGATGAGGGTGAACCAGCATAGTAGAGTGAGCACGAGAAATGTGTTAGAGAAAAGTATTTATGATCGATGGATGTAGACCAACTATAGAAATAATATAGTTTGATAGAGGCCTAGAGAGGGTAAATCCATAGAGACTAATAGATGAATTGTTCGAGCAGAAGGATTTAACCTAGCCGTAAAGTCTTAGAGCACTCATTGAGACCTTATGTCTCACCCCTTTAAGTTCCCTCCTTTCAAGAAACAAGTGATGACGGGTGTCGTGAGAGCACGGAGCCTCGTCATAGAAGATGTAGCTTAGTTATTTTATATTTTTATGTAATTTTCTTATATGTTATATGATGTAAATGTTACGAGAAACAAGTTGTAGTTATGGAATCGAGTTGTAATTTATATGTTTATATGTTAGCTTCTGCATGAGATTGTTGTGTAAATATTTTTAATTTTTGCGTCTCTAGAAATCTTAAGTGTAGTTACGGTAATACCCTTAGGGTGTTACAACAAGCAACCAACAAATTGAAAATTTTAATATTAAATTATTTACCAGTTGTTCACGAGACTCATTTTTCATGCGATTTTTATCATGTATGGCCCCTTTTTGATTCGTACATTAGTTGGGTTTCATAATTTTTATGTATGTGGATCTAATGAAATAATTTTCATATATCGAATTAGTAAAAATAGAGTTCAAAATCGCATCCCAAACTAAAAAACGATCATTGTTTCAAAAAGACAATTTTGACTCACTTTATAAAATAAAGGATTAAATTGGAGCTTCTAAAAGATAAATGATCAAATTGAACAAAAACTAAAATATAAAGAACCAAAATTTAGTCAAAACTTAATTAATCCAATTTTCAAATATTTCAGGAACTTGAAGATTAATTCAAAATAATAATAATAATAATAATACATTAAAAGTATAATATAAGTACAAAAAGGGGCAATCCCAAACTTCTACATTTTCTATGCATTCTATTCTAATTAAATTCGAAAATATTACACAAATAATATTTCTCCTATGCTAATGTCCCTATTTTTTTGTCCAACATGTGCTAATGTCACATTTCACTCAATCAAACTCAAAACAGTTTAGGTTTGGGGCGGATTTGCCGGTAGCTTATCCAGATATATCATACACGTGCCACTGCCACATCCATGCATGATTCATCAGTCTCGTGTTCCTGATCTTCACCTTCAGTTACCATCTTCAAAATGTCTTAATTAATTTGGATCGTTCTGGACATTCAAATAATCAAATATATGTGGGGTACCTGCATGCGGGAACAAAAATATATAACCTGCAAAACATCCTTGAACAATATGCATAAACTTAATTTATCAAACCACCCAAAAAAAAAATTGATAATTGAAATAGGGTGAGCTTCAAGTGGTGATCATAATGAATAGGATGGGGATTTTTCCGCTGTCTTCCTCAACGATTGCGGCTACATTACAAAAGTGAAAAATTGACAATTTATAATAAGATTTAAAAAATATGAATACGACACGCACAATCATTCAAGTAATACCAAAAAGTATATGAAGTTATTTGTCAATTCATAGTTTTTAAAGGTTAATTATTTGTTATAGCATTCACATAAAAAATGTGAATTTTTTTTTTTGGTCTAAACGAGATAATTTTTAGAAGCATCATCAACAACTAACCTCATTCTGAAACAGAGACAACCTTAATCTGTTGATCATGAAATTCAATATATTCTTAAATATATATATATATATATATATATATATATATATATATATAAGGCCCCAGTCTGGCCCTATGCCAAGCTACCATGCAAACGAGTCAAATTGGCCTAAATTAAGAATACATAAAGTGGATGCGGCCATAATTATTAAAAATCTGGGTATATTACAATATTCACATTTCACAAATAAAATTGCGTTTACAGATGATGGCATATCTAGAGAAAATCTTGATCAGTTGAGTGACTATGGTTTCCATAATTTGCTCTCTTGACAGTGGTTGAATATGCTAGTGACACTATCAAGTAAGATATTGACACTATCAAGAAACTCAGCCTAAAGAATGGATCATCACCTTAAGTGAGAGAGATCATGTGAAAAGAGGATTTACAAGTTTGTCTAGAAAACTTGTTGTGGATGTAGAAATGAAGACCAGAATCACGTTAACAGAAGAGTTGTATTGTGGATCTAGCGATCAGAGCCCGAATCACATTAACAAAAGTTGTGTCGTGGATGTAGGGATAAGGGTCCAAAATCACGTTAAACAAATTCGAGATCATGGATGTAAGGATGAAAACTTAAATCACGTTAACAAAATAAACTGTGTGGATGTAGGCATGAAGGGCCGGACCACGTTAAACAGATATGTGATCTATTCTTATTTTACTTATGAAGTTGCATTTTTCTTTAGGTGTGTTTTTCTTCAATAAAGAGGTGTGTGTTCCCCACCCCAACAAGTGGTATCAAGTAAAACATTAAGAAGCAGTAGCATGAACTTAGCTCATAATGGCTGAATTTGTTGCTCTGGAACAGCCGCATGACGCATCCACTGCCTTCTATGAATGCAAGCTTTGTATATATATGAACAACAAACCCTTAAAATAACTATAAACTTAAACTCGAATGAAAAGAAATCAATAATTTTAAATATAATTTATCATAAATGCACCTTTGTCTTTGATACGATATGAAAGAAAGGAAAGAAATAAAACATATTACAACTATGCAAAACAAGCTATTATTTCGGATGAAAAGTTTCACAAAATTAAAGATGAAGGGAAAGAAAGATGGAAACCATGATCATCAACGACAATATGCAGGATTTTTTTTTGTCTTGATGAACTTAAAATAAATATATTTGTTGATTGGAAATTCAGACTTGACTAATCCAAATCCTAAACAGTGGCATATTCAGCAAAGAATAATAGTACAAACTTACCAACTCGAGAAAGCATGAATTTGTTTCGATCTCAACTTCAACGAATGATCTTATCAAAGCTTTGGGCAGCTCTACTCCAGGTGAGAGCGACCCGTATCATAAGTGTACATAATCAAGCAATTAACATAGCCACTTTTTTTTTTTTTTTTTTTTTTTTGCATAAAAATGGTGGATGAAGCAAGTGGCAACTAATTGTCTGAGCCATGAACCTTCTTCAATACGTGTTTCTCTCACCCAGAGCAGAAGTGACCAGAGAAAAATGATCAAAGGAAATCAAGGAAAAATGGGTCTCTTCTCTTCTTGCTTGGCTTTAATTTATTAGTTTTTCAGCCTTGTCCACTAGTGAATTCAGTGCTTATCTCTTGTGAAGTGTCAACTTGCATAGATAAAAATAAAAAAAAATAATAAATAAATAAAAAGATGCAATCATTCATCGACCATGCCAAAGCATAAAAAAAAAAAGAATAAAGTATCAAAAAAATTCATCGACTATGGCAAGAGTTAGCCGACACCATTTGAATTCAGTTTAATTTCGACTCATTTCAAAACAAAAGGTACCTATGCTATGATAAGTATTGAGTGGCTATAACAGCTGCGTCTTCTAATGAAATGCACAATTCAATATGGCATGGACATTATTGGGCAAGTTGAAATCCGCAATATGACATAAGCACACATTCTAGAAGGTGCAACATGTCCTTGCTCAAGTTGCCACATGCCTTTATTTATTAATTATACTAGTATGATGCCTGTGTTCATGCACGGGGCTGCTATATATTTTTTATGTTATTTAATCATTATTATTTTATTGACTAAAAAATTTAACAAATATAAAAGGTATTTGAAGTATTTATACATATACTAAAACTCAAAATTTTATTATATTTTACTAAAGAATAAATCCATCGAACTAATGAATAAATTATAGAAAATTATAAGAACAATGTAACAGATAAATTAAATTTTAGTTAAATAATATATAATAAATTAATAATATTGAAATTTTGAGACACTTACCTATTATAAATTTCAAAGGATTTCCTTCAAAGCAACAGATCTAATTATATTAGTGTTTATGATGGATTTTTTTTGTATAATACTAATCGATAGGGCCTCATTGGTAAGTGCTACAAGATCTCGTACATTTGAACCCATCGTTGTGGATCCAAATCCATTAGTATGGGACATTTTCTTTTCCAAGTGAAATCCCCTAGTATATGAAAGAGTGAAAAAGTGTTTTCGTTGTTGTGGAATAAGAAGTCTTCGTATCTTAATGCATGTATTTAATTTATTCGGAGCTATTAGAGCATTAGTGATGTTTAAAAGTTTTAAAATTTTAAAAAGTCATAAAAAAATAGTTTAACAAATATGACACAAATCAGAGTTAAAACTTTTCGATCAATTAAACCAATAATTATAATTTAAAAAGAAATGTTTCATATATCATTCTTTTTTTTTTTTTTGTTACAACATATCATTGTTTATATACTTTGATTATGTTAAAAATGGACAAAATAATTTGTTATAAATTAATCTAGTTTTCTAAGTTTTTAATCATAATTTATATATTTCCCAAAATTACAATTTCAATGCAAATAATATTTGTTAAAATAAATTTCACAATTTTATGGATAAATAAATTCAAATATTGTAATATTTGATATTTAATTAATTTATATTTCACAAAAATAACATTGTCAAATTGACTATTTATCAATTTTATTTCAATGTTCATGCAAAACGAATATAGAAAATGAATATAAAAAAAATAAAATGTCATACAAATTAATATTAATATATTTATGCAATAATTAAATTAATTTTTCATATTTAAAAAATTAACATTTCTTTATATCAAAAGAAAATATAAAAAAATTACAATTTATCCTTGAAATATTTTTGATCAAATTAATTAATTAATTAATTTTAAAAAGTAAAAATTTATATATCTGAATTTTTTTTATTTAACAAAAATATGATTTTAATGTCAAAACACATCTTTATTTAATTTTTTAATTTAAAAGAAAATGAAGGTAATAATAAAAAACCAAACCTGACAAAAAAAAAGCTACTTAAATACTATTTCTTTGCTAAAATATAAATTTATTATTTTTTAAAAAATTAAATTTTAAACATCTTTAAATATGAGTATTTGTGAAAACAAAAAAATTTCATTTACTTCATCATAAAATATTTTTATCAATTAAATCTAAAAGTTGAAGATATATATTGTGTATATTTATTTTTAGTATAACCAAATTTTATTGTTTATAAAATATATAATAAATATAAAGAAAAAGTAGCAGGTAACATATATTATCATTAAAATAGTTATTTTATTAATTTGATGAGTTAATTTTTTAAAAAATAAAATATCATTTCGTGTAAGTTTCTTTTCGCTTAAATAAATTATTTTCATAAATAAACTTATAAAAATATCTTATGAAAATATTCGTGCAATCAATATTATTGTTAGTTTTTAAAAAAAAAATTGAAAGAGAAAGTAAAAGTATAAATGAAGGTAAAACAAATACATGGTACATAGTATCATAAAATAGTTTTTTAAAATTCAATTTTAATGTCTCAAACATAAAAATTCAAATATATAATGGGATGATATAATTTATTTTCATTATCAACAAATTGAGGTTGTATGTTTTCATTAATTTTAAAAATATTTTGTATTTTATAGAAATATCATACAGGACATGACACGATATTTTTTATAATATTAAATTAAAAACTGACACAAAAATAGAAATTGACTTAATTAAATTAAATTTTAAATTTTCAAAATTAAAAATATCATACAAATTGTCATAATTTTTTTATCAAATAAATAATTACATATTTTTAAAACTAAAAATTTTAATATCTTAATTTTTGATAATTTAACTTTTTTTTACAACGATACCATTCAATGTCAAAATATATCTTAATTTAATTTTAAAATTTATAAAAAAAATGTGACAATAAAAATGAGTACTAAATTTGATAAAAATTAATATTTAAATATTATTTCATTGAAAAAATTCGTATTTTTTTAAAATAAAAATATTAAACATCTTTAAATGTGAGTAACTGTGAAAACAAAAAATTATTACTTTATTCATGTCCAAATTATTTTTTATTAATAAAATTAATTGTAAAATAAAAAAGACTCAATTGTTTAACATCCTTTTACACTATAAATTATTTTTGTCCTACATTAAAACAGTGTCTCTCATTGAATAGCTACAGGACGAAAGAGAGAGGGATGAGCGAGAATAGTTATTAAAAAAAAGTATAAAAAAAAATTGATGCTCTTAAATTAATATCTGTAAAAAAAAAAAAAAAGCTTCAAATATTATATCAATAGATAGATAGATGTACGTTAATTTTCTATGCTATCTGTTTGGTTTAAAGATTTGTAGTAGATCACTCAATTGCATATATATAAATGTAAAGTATGATAGACTTTCATTTTATATATATATATATATATATATATATATATATATATGTGTGTTTTTTCTATCAGAGTAAATTATTTTGAATATAAAATAAACTAACTAAAAATTATATAAAATCAATTATTGAAATAATTTAAGTCTTGTTTATTCAATATATACCCTGGTTAAGTGACTGGACTAATAAGGAGTTTACTTAGATTTATTCATTTTAAAATGAATAATTCATTTGATATTTCTCTTTTATGAAGATTGTGAAGATATATGGGGACCAAGATTGTCCTTGTTATATGTCATTTAATTACTAATTGTTAGTTCTCTTTTATGAGATGAAATACACTATAGATATTTCGGCTACCTAAATTCAGCAATGCATCTATAGTTCTTGACCACGAAATGACTCAAATTAAATGAGCTCATCATCTGTGCAAGTTGCTCATTCATTGACATTTGTGTAATTGAGGTTTGGTAAAAGCAAGAACATTGTCTTCCATTTGTGTTGTACCTCCTCAGAATTTCTTCGGTAAGATAAAGGAAATAGTTTATAATATTTTCAGAGACAAAATATTTAGGGGATAAAATTAGTACTAATTTATTTTCTCTTTTATTTTTATAACACTTTACATTCATTTTTTCAAAAAAAATATATCTTATAGAGACAACATCTATTTTTTATGGGAAAAAATAATTATTTAATATATTCAAATAAAAAAAATTATTTTGTAGGGACAATTGCTCCATTGCTGTCTCTACATGCTGAAATTCTTTCATTATTCTTTTTCTTTTCTCTTTTCTATTTTGTGTGCATTGTGAACTGAGTACCTGCAGTCAAATATCCCGTGACTTGGTCAGTGGTTAACCAAGCTTAGTAAGACCGTTTCCATATATATAATTGAAGTCAATATGTCTCCTATGAACAATAAAGATATATACCCCAGTTGTTTCAACTTAAAGAATAAAGATTTTGTCTAGTTTGAATGATTGTTTTGGTAAAAAAATGCATGTGATCTCTTACTAAAAAAAACTAATTATATGAAATATGTCTCGTTGGCCCGAAAAAGTTTTGATATATATATATATATATATATATATATATATATATATATATGAAATATGAAGGGCTAAAGAGAAAGGAGGAACCAAGAGAAGGGCTAAAGAGGTGAAGCACGAGTCCGCTCTGGTGGTGCTCATGAGTTGCTGGGTAAACTGGACGGGGAGGTGGAAGCTTTCCGGAAGAGATATTAAAACTCAAAATTTTATTTTATTTTACTAAAGAATAAATCCATCGAACTAATGAATAAATTATAGAAAATTATAAGAACAATGTAATAGATAAATTAATTTTAGTTAAATAATATATAATAAATTAATAATATTGAAATTTTGAGACGTTTACCTATTATAAATTCCAAAAGATTTCCTTCAAAGCAACATCATTAGTGATGTTTAAAAGTTTTAAAATTTTAAAAAGTCATAAAAAAATATAGTTTAACAAATATGACACAAATCAGAGTTAAAACTTTTGGATCAATTAAACCAATGCTTATAATTTAAAAAGAAATGTTTCATATATCATTCTTCTTCTTCTTTTTGTTACAACATATCATTGTTTATATATTTTGATTATATTAAAAATGGTGAAAATAATTTGTTATAAATTAATCTAGTTTTCTAAGTTTTTAATCATAATTTATATATTTCGCAAAATTACAATTTCGATGCAAATAATATTTCTTAAAATAAATTTCACAATTTTAAGGATAAATAAATTCAAATATTGTAATATTTGTTATTTAATTAATTTATATTTCATAAAAATAGCATTGTAACAATGACTATTTATCAATTTTATTTCAATGTTCATGCAAAACGAATATAGAAAATGAATATAAAAAAATAAAATGTCACACAAATTAATATTAATATATTTATACAATAATTAAATGAATTTTTCATATTTAAAAAATTAAAATATCTTTATATCAAAATAAAATATATAAAAAATTACAATTTATCCTTGAAATATTTTTTTTATCAAATTAATTAATTAATTAATTAATTAACTAATTTTAAAAAGTATAAAATTCTATATCTGATTTTTTTTTATTTTACAAAAATATGATTTTAATGTCAAAACACATCTTTATTTAATTTTTTAATTTAAAAGAAAATGAAGGTAATAATAAAAAACCAAACCTGACAAAAAAAATATTACTTAAATACTATTTCTTTGCTAAAATATAAATTAATTATTTTTAAAAAAATTAAATTTTAATAATCTTTAAATATGAGTATTACTGAAAACAAAAAATTTCATTTACTTCATCATAAAATATTTTTATCAATTAAATCAAAAAGTTGAAGATATATATTTTGTATATTTATTTTTAGTATAACCAAATTTTATGGTTTATAAAATATATAATAAATATAAAGAAAAAGTAGCAGGTAATATATATTATCATTAATATAGTTTTTTATTAATTTAATGAGTTAATTTTTTAAAAAAAGAAAATATCATTTCGTGTAAGTTTCTTTTCGCTTAAATAAAATATTTTCTTAAATTAACTTATAAAAATATCTTATGAAAATATTCGTGCAATCAATATTATTGTTATTTTTTTTAAAAAAAATTGCAAGAGAAAGTAAAAGTATAAATGAAGGTAAAACAAATACATGGTACAAAGTATCATAAAATAGTTTTTTAAAATTCAATTTTAATGTCTCAAACATAAAAATTCAAATAGATAATCGGGTGATATAATTTATTTTCATTATCAACAAATTGAAGTTGTATGTTTTCATTAATTTTTAAAATATTATTAATTTAATATTTTTTATTTTATAGAAATATCATACAGGACATGACATGATATTTTTTATAATATTAAATTAAAAAATGTCACAAAAATAGAAATTGACTTAATTAAATTAAATTTTAAATTTTGAAAATTAAAAATATCATGCAAATTATCATAATTTTTTATCAAATAAATAATTACATATTTTTAAAACTAAAAATTTTAATATCTTAATTTTTGATAATTTAACTTTTTTTTACAACGATACCATTCAACGTCAAAATATATCTTAATTTAATTTTAAAATTTATAAAAAAAATGTGACAATAAAAATGAGTACTAAATTGGATAAAAATTAATATTTAAATATTATTTCAATGAAAAAATTCGTATTTTTTTAAAATGAAAATATTAAACATCTTTAAATGTGAGTAACTATGAAAACAAAAAATTATTACTTAATTCATGTCCAAAATATTTTTTATTAATAAAATTAATTGTAAAATAAAAAAAGAATCAATTGTTTAACATCCTTTTACACTATAAATTATTTTTGTCCTACATTAAAACAGTGTCTCTCATTGAATAGCTATGGGACGAAAGAAAGAGGGATGAGCGAGTATAGTTATTAAAAATAAAAAGTAAAAAAAATTGATGCTCTTAAATTGACATCTGTAAAAAAAAAAAAAAAAAAAACAAAAAAAAAGAGCTTCAAATATTATATCAATAGATAGATAGATAGATGTATGTTAATTTTCTATGCCATCTGCTTGGTTTAAAGATTTGTAGTAGATCACTCAATGGCATATATATTAATGTAAAGTATGATAGATTTTCATTTTATATATATGTGTTTTTTCTATCAAAGTAAATTATTTTGAATATAAAATAAACTAACTAAAAATTATATAAAATCAATTATTGAAATAATTTAAGTCCTATTTATTCAATATATACCCTGGTTAAGTGACTGGACTAATAAGGAGTTTACTTAGATTTATTAATTTTAAAATGAATAATTCATTTGATATTTCTCTTTTATGAAGATTGTGAAGATATATGGGGACCAAGATTGTCCTTGTTATATGTCATTTAATTACTAATTATTAGTTCTCTTTTATGAGATGAAATACACTATAGATATTTCGGCTACCTAAATTCAGCAATGCATCTATAGTTCTTGACCACGAAATGACTCAAATTAAATGAGCTCATCATCATCTGTGCAAGTTGCTCATTCATTGACATATGTGTAATTGATGTTGGTAAAAGCAAGAACATTGTCTTCCATTTGTGTTGTACCTCCTTAGAATTTCTTCCATAAGATAAAGAAATAGTTTATAATATTTTATGAGGTGGATGCCATGTATACCTTGTATTGTACTTTTGTGATGTGTGAATGATTCTATCCATAATCGTAATATGTTGTGAATATATATGTATTTAGACTTTTAATGGAATGGGATATGATGTGACTTTTTATGGGCATAAAGAGAGATCTACCTAGAACGACACTATGTGAGTATAGGTCATGATGTATTTTGCTATTAAGAAATAGACTGATGCAAAGTGAGAGTTAGAGAGTAGAATACGAGCATGGAAAGTGAAGTTAACGTAAGAGGGAGTAATGGAAGTAACTTGCTAGTTAAAGGATAAATCCTAAGATACCGATGAGGGTGAACCAGCATAGTAGAGTGAGCACGAGAAATGTGTTAGAGAAAAGTGTTTATGATCGATGGATGTAGACCAACTATAGAAATAATATAGTTTGATAGAGGCCCGGAGAGGATAAATCCATAGAGACTAATAGCTGAATTATTCGAGTAGAATGGTTTAACCTAGCCGTAGAGTCTTAGAGCACTCATTGAGACCTTATGTCTCTCCCCTTTAAGTTCCCTCCTTTGAAGAAACAAGTGATGATGGGTGTCGTGGGAGCATGGAGCCTCGTCATGGAAGATGTAGCTTAGTTATTTTATATTTCTATGTAATTTTCTTATATGTTATATGATGTAAATTTACGATAAACAATTTGTAGTTATGGAATCGAGTTGTAATTTATATGTTTATATGTTAGCTTCTGCATGAGATTGTTGTGTAAATGTTTTTAATTTTTGCGTCTCTAGAAATCTTAAGCGTAGTTACGGTAATACCCTTAGGGTGTTACAATGACCATCCAACAAATTGAAAATTTTAATATTAAATTATTTACTCGTTGTTCATGAGACTTATTTTTCATGCGATTTTCACCATGTATGGCCCCTTTTTGATTCGTACATTAGTTGGGTTTCATAGTTTTTATGTATGTAGATCTAATGGAATAATTTTCATATATCCAATTAGTAAAAATAGAGTTCAAAATCGCATCCCAAACTAAAAAACGATCATTGTTTCATAAAGACAATTTTGACTCACTTTATACAATAAAGGACTAAATTGGAGCTTCTAACAGATAAAGGGTCAAATAAAACAAAAACTAAAACATAAAGAATCAAAATTTAGTCAAAACTTAATTAACCCAATTTTCAAATATTTCAGGAACTTGAAGATTAATTCAAAACAAAAATAATAATACATTAAAAGTATAATATAAGTACAAAAAGGGGCAATCCCAAACTTCTACATTTTCTATGCATTCTATTCTAATTAAATTCGAAAATATTACACAAATAATATTTCTCCTATGCTAATGTCCCTATTTTTTTGTCCAACATGTGCTAATGTCACATTTCACTCAATCAAACTCAAAACAGTTTAGGTTTATGGCCGATTTGCCGGAAGCTTATCCAGATATATCATACACGTGCCACTGCGCCACTGCCACATCCATGCATGATTCATCAATCTCATGTTCCTGATCTTCACCTTCAGTTACCATCTCCAAAATGTCTTAATTAATTTGGATCGTTCTGGACATTCAAATAATCAAATATATGTGGGGTACCTGCATGCGGGAACAAAAATATATAACCTGCAAAACATCCTTGAACAATATGCATAAACTTAATTTATCAGACCACCCACAAAAAAAAATTGATAATTGAAATAGGGTGAGCTTCATGTGGTGATCATAATGAATAGGATGGGGATTTTTCCGCTGTCTTCCTCAACTCATCTCAACGATTGCGGCTACATTACAAAAGTGAAAAATTGACAATTTATAATAAGATTTAAAAAATATGAATATGAACCGCACAATCATTCAAGTAATACCAAAAAGTATATGAAGTTATTTGTCAATTCATAGTTTTTAAAGGTTAATTATTTGTTATAGCATTCACATAAAAAATGTGAATTTTTTTTTTTTGGTCTAAACGAGATAATTTTTAGAAGCATCCTCAACAACTGATCTCATTCTGAAACAGAGACAATCTTAATCTGTTGATCATGAAATTCAAAATATTCTTAAAAAAATATATAAAAGGCCCCAGTCTGGCCCTATGCCAAGCTAGCATGCAAACGAGTCAAATTGGCCTAAATTAAGAATACATAAAGTGGATGCGGCCATAATTATTAAAAATCTGGGTATATTACAATATTCACATTTCACAAATAAAATTGCGTTTACAGATGATGGCATATCTAGAGAAAATCTTGATCAGCTGAGTGACTATGGTTTGCATAATTTGCTCTCTTGATAATATGCTATTGACACTATCAAGTAAGATATTAACACTATCAAGAAACCCAGCCTAAAGAATGGATCATCACTCTAAGTGAGAGAGAGATAATCTGAAGAGAGGGTTTACACGTTTATCCAGAAAATTTGTTGTGGATGTACGTTAACAGCAGAGTTGTATTGTAGATGTAGGGATGAGAGTCCGACCCACATTAACAAAAGTTGTGTCATGGATGTAGGGATAAGGGTCCAAAATCACGTTAAACAAATTCGAGGTCATTGATGTAAGGATGAGGACTTGAATCACGTTAACAAAATAAACTGTGTAGATATAGACATGAAGGACCGAACCATGTCAAACAAATCTGTGATCTATTCTTATTTTACTTATGATGTTGAATTTTTTTTAAGGTGTGTTTTTCTTCAATAAAGAGGTGTGTGTTCCCCACCCCAACAAGTGGTATCAAGTAAAATATTAAGAAGCAGTAGCATGAACTTAGCTCATAATGGCTGAATTTGTTGCTCTGGAACAGCCGCATGACGCATCCACTGCCTTGTATGTATGCAAGCTTTGTATATATATGAACAGAAAACCCTTAAAATAACTATAAACCTAAATTCGAATGAAAAGAAATCAATAGTTTTAAATATAATTTATCATAAATGCATCTTTGTCTTTGATACGATATGAAAGAAAGGAAAGAAATAAAACATATTAAAACTATGCAAAACAAGCTATTATTTCGGATGAAAAGTTTCATAAAATTAAAGATGAAGGGAAAGAAAGATGGAAACCATAATCATCAACGACAATATGCAGGATTTTTTTTTTTGTCTTGATGAACTTAAAACAAATATATTCGTTGATTGGAAATTCAGACTTGACTAATCCAAATCCTAAACAGTGGCATATTCAGCAAAGAATAATAGTACAAACTACAAACTTACCAACTCGAGAAAGCATGAATTTGTTTCGATCTCAACTTCAATGAATGATCTTATCAAAGCTTTGGGCAGCTCTACTCCAGGTGAGAGCGACCCGTATCGTAAGTGTACATAATCAAGCAATTTTTTTTTTTTTGCATAAAAATGGTGGATGCAGCAAGTGGCAACTAATTGTCTGAGCCATGAACCTTCTTCAATACGTGTTTCTCTCACCCAGAGCAGAAGTTACCAGAGAAAAATGATTAAAGGAAATTAAGGAAAAATGGGTCTCTTCTCTTCGCTTCTCTTCTTGCTTGGCTTTAATTTATTAGTTTTTCAGCCTTGTCCACTAGTGAATTCAGTGCTTATCTCTTGTGAAGTGTCAACTTGTATCGGTAAAAAAAAAAAAAAAAAATGCAATCATTCATCAACTATGCCAAAGCATAAAAAATAAATAAATAAATAAATAAATAAATAAAGCATAAAAAAAATTCATCGACTATGCCAAGAGTTTGCCGACACCATTTCAATTCAGTTTAATTTCGACTCGTTTCAAAACAAAAGGTACCTATGCTATGATAAGTATTGAGTGGTCTATAACAGCTCTTCCAATGAAATGCACAATTCAATATGGCATGGACATTATTGGGCAAGTTGAGATCAGCAATATGACATAAGCACACATTCTAGAAGGTGCAACATGTCCTTGGACAAGTTGCCACATTCCTTTATTTATTATTATACTAGTACGATGTCTGTGTTCATGCACGGCACTGCTATATATTTTTTATATTATTTAATCATTATTTTTTTATTGACTAAAAAATTTAACAAATATAAAAGGTATTTGAAGTATTTATGCATATATTAAAACTCAAAATTTTATTTTATTTTATTAAAGAATAAATCCATCGAACTAATGAATAAATTATAGAAAATTATAAGAACAATGTAACAGATAAATTAAATTTTAGTTAAATAATATATAATAAATTAATAATATTGAAATTTTGAGACGCTAATCTGTTATAAATTTCAAAAGATTTCCTTCAAAGCAACATCATTAGTGATGTTTAAAAGTTTTAAAATTTTAAAAAGTCATAAAAAAAATACTTTAACAAATATGACACAAATCAGAGTTAAAACTTTTGGATCAATTAAACAATGCTTCTAATTTAAAAAGAAATGTTTCATATATCATTCTTCTTCTTTTTTTTTTGTTACAACATATCATTGTTTATTTATTTTGATTATATTAAAAATGGTGAAAATAATTTGTTATAAATTAATCTTGTTTTCTAAGTTTTTAATAATAATTTATATATTTCCCAAAATTACAATTTAGATGCAAATAATATTTGTTAAAATAAATTTCACAATTTTAATGATAAATAAATTCAGATATCGTAATATTTGATATTTAATTAATTTATATTTCATAAAAATAACATTGTAACAATGACTATTTATCAATTTTATTTCAATGTTCATGCAAAACGAATACAGAAAATGAATATAAAAAAAAGAAAATGTCATACAAATTAATATTAATATATTTATACAATAATTAAATGAATTTTTCATATTTAAAAAATTAAAATATCTTTATATCAAACGAAAATATAAAAAAAATACAATTTATCCTTGAAATATTTTTTTATCAAATTAATTAATTAATTAATTTTAAAAAGTATAAATTCTATATCTGAATTTTTTTTATTTTACAAAAATATGATTTTAATGTCAAAACACATCTTTATTTAATTTTTTAATTTAAAAGAAAATGAAGGTAATAATAAAAAACCAAACCTGACAAAAAAAATATTACTTAAATACTATTTCTTTGCTAAAATATAAATTTATTATTTTTGAAAAAATTAAATTTTAAACATCTTTAAATATGAGTATTACTGAAAACAAAAAATTTCATTTACTTCATCATAAAATATTTTTATCAATTAAATCAAAAAGTTGAAGATATATATTTTGTATATTTAATTTTATTATAACCAAATTTTATGGTTTATAAAATATATAATAAATATAAAAGAAAAAGTAGCAGGTAACATATATTATCATTAAAATAGTTTTTTTTATTAATTTAATGAGTTAATTTTTAAAAAAAGAAAATATCATTTCGTGTAAGTTTCTTTTCACTTAAATAAATTATTTTCATAAATTAACTTATAAAAATATCTTATGAAAATATTCGTGCAATCAATATTATTGTTAGTTTTTTTTTAAAAAAATTGAAAGAGAAAGTAAAAGTATAAATGAAGGTAAAACAAATACATGGTACAAAATATCATAAAATAGTTTTTTAAAATTCAATTTTAATGTCTCAAACATAAAAATTCAAATATATAATCGGATGATATAATTTATTTTCATTATCAACAAATTGAAGTTGTATGTTTTCATTAATTTTTAAAATATTATTAATTTAATATTTTGTATTTTATAGAAATATCATACAGGACATGACATGATATTTTTTATAATATTAAATTAAAAAATGTCACAAAAATAGAAATTGACTTAATTAAATTAAATTTTAAATTTTGAAAATTAAAAATATCATGCAAATTATCATAATTTTTTATCAAATAAATAATTACATATTTTTATAACTAAAAATTTTAATATCTTAATTTTTGATCATTTAACTTTTTTTTACAACGATACCATTCAACGTCAAAATATATCTTAATTGAATTTTAAAATTTATAAAAAAAATGTGACAATAAAAATGAGTACTAAATTTGATAAAAATTAATATTTAAATATTATTTCATTGAACATCTTTAAATTTGATAAAAAAATAATATTTAAATTTGATAAAAAATAATATTTAAATATTATTAAACATCTTTAAATGTGAGTAACTGTGAAAACAAAAAATTATTACTTAATTCATGTCCAAAATCTTTTTTATTAATAAAATTAATTGTAAAATAAAAAAAGAATCAATTGTTTAACATCCTTTCACACTATAAATTATTTTTGTCCTACATTAAAACAGTGTCTCATTAAATAGCTACGGGAAGAAAAAAAGAGGGATGAACAAGTGTAGTTATTAAAAAAAAAAATTGATGCTCTTAAATTGACATCTGTTAAAAAAAAAAAAAAAAAAAAAAAAGAGCTTCAAATATTATATCAATAGATAGATAGATAGATGTACGTTAATTTTCTATGCCATCTGCTTGGTTTAAAGATTTGTAGTAGATCAATCAATGGCATATATATTAATGTAAAGTATGATAGATTTTCATTTTATATATATGTGTTTTTTCTATCAGAGTAAATTATTTTGAATATAAAATAAACTAACTAAAAATTATATAAAATCAATTATTGAAATAATTTAAGTCCTGTTTATTCAATATATACCCTGGTTAAGTGACTGGACTAATAAGGAGTTTACTTAGATTTATTAATTTTAAAATGAATAATTCATTTGATATTTCTCTTTTATGAAGATTGTGAAGATATATGGGGACCAAGATTGTCCTTGTTATATGTCATTTAATTACTAATTATTAGTTCTCTTTTATGAGATGAAATACACTATAGATATTTCGGCTACCTAAATTCAGCAATGCATCTATAGTTCTTGACCACGAAATGACTCAAATTAAATGAGCTCATCATCATCTGTGCAAGTTGCTCATTCATTGACATATGTGTAATTGATGTTGGTAAAAGCAACAACATTGTCTTCCATTTGTGTTGTACCTCCTCAGAATTTCTTCCGTAAGATAAAGAAATAGATTATAATATTTTATGAGGTGGATGCCATGTATACCTTGTGTTGTACTTTTGTGATGTGTGAATGATTCTATCCATAATCGTAATATGTTGTGAATATATATGTATTTAGACTTTTAATGGAATGGGATATGATGTGACTCTTTATGGCCATAGAGAGAGATGTACCTAGAACGACACTATGTGAGTATAGGTCATGATGTATTTTGCTATTAAGAAATAGACTGATGCAAAGTGAGAGTTAGAGAGTAGAATACGAGCATGGAAAGTGAAGTTAACATAAGAGGGAGTAATGGAAGTAACTTGCTAGTTAAAGGATAAATCCTAAGATACCGATGAGGGTGAACCAGCATAGTAGAGTGAGCATGAGAAATGTGTTAGAGAAAAGTGTTGATGATCGATGGATGTAGACCAACTATATAAATAATATAGTTTGATAGAGGCCGAGAGAGGGTAAATCCATAGAGACTAATAGCTGAATTGTTCGAGTAGAAGGGTTTAACCTAGTCGTAGAGTCTTAGAACACTCATTGAGACCTTATGTCTCTCCCCTTTAAGTTCCCTCCTTTGAAGAAACAAGTGATGACGGGTGTCGTGGGAGCATGGAGCCTCATCATGGAAGATGTAGCTTAGTTATTTTATATTTCTATGTAATTTTCTTATATGTTATATGTTGTAAATGTTACGATAAACAATTTGTAGTTATGGAATCGAGTTGTAATTTATATGTTTATATGTTAGCTTCTGCATGAGATTGTTGTGTAAATGTTTTTAATTTTTGCGTCTCTAGAAATCTTAAGCGTAGTTACGGTAATACTCTTAGGGTATTACAATGAGCAATCGACAAATTGAAAATTTTAATATTAAATTATTTACTAGTTGTTCACGAGACTCATTTTTCATGCGATTTTTACCATGTATGGCCCCTTTTTGATTCGTACATTAGTTGGGTTTCATAGTTTTTATGTATGTGGATCTAATGGAATAATTTTCATATATCCAATTAGTAAAAATAGAGTTCAAAATTGCATCCCAAACTAAAAAACGATCATTGTTTCAAAAAGACAATTTTAACTCACTTTATACAATAAAGGACTAAATTGGAGCTTCTAACAAATAAAGGGTCAAATTGAACAAAAACTAAAACATATAGAACCAAAATTTAGTCAAAACTTAATTAACCCAATTTTCAAATATTTCAGGAACTTGAAGATTAATTCAAAACAAAAATAATAATACATTAAAAGTATAATATAAGTACAAAAAGGGGCAATCCCAAACTTCTACATTTTCTATGCATTCTATTCTAATTAAATTCGAAAATATTACACAAATAATATTTCTCCTATGCTAATGTCCCTATTTTTTTGTCCAACATGTGCTAATGTCACATTTCACTCAATCAAACTCAAAACAAGTTTAGGTTTGTGGCCGATTTGCCGGAAGCTTATCCAGATATATCATACACGTGCCACTGCCACTGCCACATCCATGCATGATTCATCAATCTGATGTTCCTGATCTTCACCTTCAGTTACCATCTCCAAAATGTCTTAATTAATTTGGATCGTTCTGGACATTCAAATAATCAAATATATGTGGGGTACCTGCATGCGGGAACAAAAATATATAACCTGCAAAACATCCTTGAACAATATGCATAAACTTAATTTATCAGACCACCCACAAAAAAAAATTGATAATTGAAATAGGGTGAGCTTCATGTGGTAATCATAATGAATAGGATGGGGATTTTTCCGCTGTCTTCCTCAACTCATCTCAACGATTGCGGCTACATTAAAAAAGTGAAAAATTGACAATTTATAATAAGATTTAAAAAATATGAATATGAACCGCACAATCATTCAAGTAATACCAAAAAGTATATGAAGTTATTTGTCAATTCATAGTTTTTAAAGGTTAATTATTTGTTATAGCATTCACATAAAAAATGTGAATTTTTTTTTTTTTGGTCTAAACGAGATAATTTTTAGAAGCATCCTCAACAACTGATCTCATTCTGAAATAGAGACAATCTTAATCTGTTGATCATGAAATTCAAAATATTCTTAAAAAAATATATAAAAGGCCCCAGTCTGGCCCTATGCCAAGCTAGCATGCAAACGAGTCAAATTGGCCTAAATTAAGAATACATAAAGTGGATGCGGCCATAATTATTAAAAATCTGGGTATATTACAATATTCACATTTCACAAATAAAATTGCGTTTACAGATGATGGCTTATCTAAAGAAAATCTTGATCAGTTGAGTGACTATGGTTTGCATAATTTGCTCTCTTGATAATATGCTATTGACACTATCAAGAAACCCAGCCTAAAGAATGGATCATCACTCTAAGTGAGAGAGAGATAATGTGAAGAGAGGGTTTACAAGTTTATCCAAAAAACTTGTTGTGGATGTAGAAATAAAGACCAGAATCACGTTAACAGAAGAGTTGTATTGTGGTTGTAGGGATGAGAGTCCGAACCACATTAAGAAAAGTTGTGTCGTGAATGTAGGGATAAGGGTCCAAAACCACGTTAAACAAATTCGAGATCATGAATGTAAGGATGAGGACTTGAATCACGTTAATAAAATAAATTGTGTGGATGTAGGCATGAAGGACCGAACCATGTTAAACAAATATGTGATCTATTCTTATTTTACTTATGATGTTGCATTTTTCTTTAGGTGTGTTTTTCTTCAATAAAGAGGTGTGTGTTCCCCACCCCAACAAGTGGTATCAAGTAAAATATTAAGAAGCAGTAGCATGAACTTAGCTCATAATGGCTGAATTTGTTGCTCTGGAACAGCCGCATGACGCATCCACTGCCTTGTATGTATGCAAGCTTTGTATATATATGAACAGAAAACCCTTAAAATAACTACAAACCAAAATTCGAATGAAAAGAAATTAATAGTTTTAAATATAATTTATCATAAATGCATCTTTGTCTTTGATACGATATGAAAGAAAGGAAAGAAATAAAACATATTAAAACTATGCAAAACAAGCTATTATTTCGGATGAAAAGTTTCACAAAATTAAAGATGAAAGGAAAGAAAGATGGAAACCATGATCATCAACGACAATATGCAGGATTTTTTTTTTTTTTTTTTGTCTTGATGAACTTAAAACAAATATATTTGTTGATTGGAAATTCAGACTTGACTAATCAAAATCCTAAACAGTGGCTGTACTAGCAGGGGTATTCGACAACACATATAGGCCGAATACCCCTCAACGGTATGAACAGGTGTTCGGTATCCGAAGCATAGCCGAACACCCCAACACTGTACGAGCCATTTGGCGGACAGGGGTATTCGACATCCATAAAGCCGAATACCCCTAACCTCTCACCTCGAGCCTAGATAGTAGTATTCGACACAGGCAGGCCAGATACTAGTAGAGGTATATACATCATTAGTAACTAATGGTAAAGTAAACGTAGGAATAAAAGGTAATTAAGTACTCTTAATTATTATAGATATATGATTAAGAAAAGGGTCAAGGCCCATGAGAGTCAAGACCCATGAGGGCCCAAGCCCAACAAGAATACGTATAAAAAGGGGGATCCGCTCCCCAAGGTAAACACATGAATTCTCATTTATTACACACATTAAATACTTTGCGCCGAATCCTGACTTGAACGTTGGAATATTTTCTTGCAGGTATCTCATCTTTCGGACATACTCAGAAAGATTTAACATAAAGCGACCTTGGTAGGCCTCCCTACATCCCACTACAGGAACAGTGGCATATTCAGCAAAGAATAATAGTACAAACTACAAACTTACCAACTCGAGAAAGCGTGAATTTGTTTCGATCTCAACTTCAATGAATGATCTTATCAAAGCTTTGGGCAGCTCTACTCCAGGTGAGAGCGACCCGTATCGTAAGTGTACATAATCAAGCAATTTTTTTTTTTTTTTTTTTTTTTTGCATAAAAATGGTGGATGCAGCAAGTGGCAACTAATTGTCTGAGCCATGAACCTTCTTCAATACGTGTTTCTCTCACCCAGAGCAGAAGTGACCAGAGAAAAATGATCAAAGGAAATTTCTCTTCTTGCTTGGCTTTAATTTATTAGTTTTTCAGCCTTGTCCACTGGTGAATTCAGTGCTTATCTCTTGTGAAGTGTCAACTTGTATAGGTAAAAATAAAAAATAAAAAATAAATAAAAATGCAATCATTCATCAACTATGCCAAAGCATAAATAAATAAATAAATAAATAAATAAAGCATAAAAAAAATTCATCGACTATGCCAAGAGTTTGTCGACACCATTTGAATTCAGTTTAATTTCGACTCGTTTCAAAACAAAAGGTACCAATGCTATGATAAGTATTGAGTGGTCTATAACAGCTGCGTCTTCTAATGAAATGCACAATTCAATATTGGGCAAGTTGAGATCAGCAATATGACATAAGCACACATTCTAGAAGGTGCAACATGTCCTTGGACAAGTTGCCACATTCCTTTATTTATTATTATACTAGTACGATGTCTGTGTTCATGCACGGCACTGCTATATATTTTTTATATTATTTAATCATTATTTTTTTATTGACTAAAAAATTTAACAAATATAAAAGGTATTTGAAGTATTTATGCATATATTAAAACTCAAAATTTTATTTTATTTTATTAAAGAATAAATCCATCGAACTAATGAATATATTATAGAAAATTATAAGAACAATGTAACAGATAAATTAAATTTTAGTTAAATAATATATAATAAATTAATAATATTGAAATTTTGACACGCTAATCTGTTATAAATTCCAAAAGATTTCCTTCAAAGCAACATCATTAGTGATGTTTAAAAGTTTTAAAATTTTAAAAAGTCATAAAAAAAATACTTTAACAAATATGACACAAATCAGAGTTAAAACTTTTGGATCAATTAAACAATGCTTCTAATTTAAAAAGAAATGTTTCATATATCATTCTTCTTCTTTTTTTTGTTACAACATATCATTGTTTATATATTTTGATTATATTAAAAATGGTGAAAATAATTTGTTATAAATTAATCTAGTTTTCTAAGTTTTTAATCATAATTTATATATTTCCCAAAATTACAATTTCGATGTAAATAATATTTGTTAAAATAAATTTCACAATTTTAAGGATACATAAATTCAAATATTGTAATATTTGATATTTAATTAATTTATATTTCATAAAAATAACATTGTAACAATGACTATTTATCAATTTTATTTCAATGTTCATGCAAAACGAATATAGAAAATGAATATAAAAAAATAAAATGTCACACAAATTAATATTAATATATTTATACAATAATTAAATGAATTTTTAATATTTAAAAAATTAAAATATCTTTATATCAAAAGAAAATATAAAAAAAATTACAATTTATCCTTGAAATATTTTTTTATCAAATTAATTAAATAATTAATTTTAAAAAGTAAAAAAATTCTATATCTGAATTTTTTTATTTTACAAAAATATGATTTTAATGTCAAAACACATCTTTATTTAATTTTTTAATTTAAAAGAAAATGAAGGTAATAATAAAAAACCAAACCTGACAAAAAAAATATTACTTAAATACTATTTCTTTGCTAAAATATAAATTTATTATTTTTTAAAAAAATTAAATTTTAAACATCTTTAAATATGAGTATTTCTGAAAACAAAAAATTTCATTTACTTCATCATAAAATATTTTTATCAATTAAATCAAAAAGTTGAAGATATATATTTTGTATATTTATTTTTAGTATAACCAAATTTTATGGTTTATAAAATATATAATAAATATAAAAGAAAAAGTAGCAGATAACATATATTATCATTAAAATAGTTTTTTTTATTAATTTAATGAGTTAATTTTTTAAAAAAGAAAATATCATTTCGTGTAAGTTTCTTTTCGCTTAAATAAATTATTTTCTTAAATTAACTTATAAAAATATCTTATGAAAATATTCGTGCAATGAATATTATTGTTAGTTTTTTTAAAAAAAAAATGTAAGAGAAACTAAAAGTATAAATGAAGGTAAAACAAATACATGGTACAAAGTATCATAAAATAGTTTTTTAAAATTCAATTTTAATGTCTCAAACATAAAAATTCAAATATATAATGGGATCATATAATTTATTTTCATTATCAACAAATTGAAGTTGTATGTTTTCATTAAATTTTAATATATTATTAATTTAATATTTTGTATTTTATAGAAATATCATACAGCACATGACATGATATTTTTTATAATATTAAATTAAAAATGTCACAAAAATAAAATTGACATAATTAAATTAAATTCTAAATTTTCAAAATTAAAAATATCATGCAAATTATCATAATTTTTTATCAAATAAATAATTACATATTTTTAAAACTAAAAATTTTAATATCTTAATTTTTTATAATTTAACTTTTTTTTACAACGATACCATTCAATGTCAAAATATATCTTAATTGAATTTTAAAATTTATAAAAAAAATGTGACAATAAAAATGAGTACTAAATTTGATAAAAATTAATATTTAAATATTATTTCATTGAAAAAATTCGTATTTTTTTAAAATGAAAATGTTAAACGTCTTTAAATGTGATTAACTGTGAAAACAAAAAATTATTACTTAATTCATGTCCAAAATATTTTTTATTAATAAAATTAATTGTAAAATAAAAAAAGAATCAATTGTTTAACATCCTTTTACACTATAAATTATTTTTGTCCTACATTAAAACAGTTTCTCTCATTGAATAGCTATGGGACGAAAGAAAGAGGGATGAGCGGGTATAGTTATTAAAAAAAAAGTAAAAAAAAATTGATGCTCTTAAATTGACATATGTAAAAAAAAATAAAAAAAAAGCTTCAAATATTATATCAATAGATAGATAGATAGATGTACGTTAATTTTCTATGCCATCTGTTTGGTTTAAAGATTTGTAGTAGATCACTCAATCGCATATATATTAATGTAAAGTATGATAGATTTTTATTTTATATATATGTGTTTTTTCAATCAGAGTAAATTATTTTGAATATAAAATAAACTAACTAAAAATTATATAAAATTAATTATTGAAATAATTTAAGTCCTGTTTATTCAATATATACCCTGGTTAAGTGACTGGACTAATAAGGAGTTTACTTAGATTTATTAATTTTAAAATGAATAATTCATTTGATATTTCTCTTTTATGAAGATTGTGAAGATATATGGGGACCAATATTGTCCTTGTTATATGTCATTTAATTACTAATTGTTAGTTCTCTTTTATGAGATGAAATACACTATAGATATTTCGGCCACCTAAATTCAGCAATGCATCTATAGTTCTTGACCACGAAATGACTCAAATTAAATGAGCTCATCATCATCTGTGCAAGTTGCTCATTCATTGACATATGTGTAATTGATGTTGGTAAAAGCAACAACATTGTCTTCCATTTGTGTTGTACCTCCTCAGAATTTCTTCCGTAAGATAAAGAAATAGTTTATAATATTTTATGAGGTGGATGCTATGTATACCTTGTGTTGTACTTTTGTGATGTGTGAATGATTCTATCTATAATCGTAATATGTTGTAAATATATATGTATTTAGACTTTTAATGGAATGGGATATGATGTGACTTTTTATGGGCATAGAGAGAGATGTACCTAGAACGACACTATGTGAGTATAGGTCATGATGTATTTTGCTATTAAGAAATAGACTGATGCAAAGTGAAAGTTAGAGAGTAGAATACGAGCATGAAAAGTGAAGTTAACGTAAGAGGGAGTAATGGAAGTAACTTGCTAGTTAAAAGATAAATCCTAAGATACCGATGAGGGTGAACCAGCATAGTAGAGTGAGCACGAGAAATGTGTTTGAGAAAAATGTTTATGATCAATAGATGTAAACCAACTATAGAAATAATATAGTTTGGTAGAGGCCTGGAGAGGGTAAATCCATAGAGACTAATAGCTTAATTGTTCGAGTAGAAGGGTTTAACCTAGCCGTAGAGTCTTAGAGCACTCATTGAGACCTTATGTCTCACCCCTTTAAGTTCCCTCCTTTGAAGAAACAAGTGATGATGGGTGTCGTGGGAGCATGGAGCCTCGTCATGGAAGATGTAGCTTAGTTATTTTATATTTCTATATAATTTTCTTATATGTTATATGTTGTAAATGTTACGATAAACAATTTGTAGTTATGGAATCGAGTTGTAATTTATATGTTTATATGTTAGCTTCTGCATGAGATTGTTGTGTAAATGTTTTTAATTTTTGCGTCTCTAGAAATCTTAAGCGTAGTTACGGTAATACTCTTAGGGTATTACAATGAGCAATCGACAAATTGAAAATTTTAATATTAAATTATTTACTAGTTGTTCACGAGACTCATTTTTCATGCGATTTTCACCATGTATGGCCCCTTTTTGATTCGTACATTAATTGGGTTTCATAGTTTTTATGTATGTGGATCTAATGGAATAATTTTCATATATCCAATTAGTAAAAATAGAGTTCAAAATCGCATCCCAAACTAAAAAACGATCATTGTTTCAAAAAGACAATTTTGACTCACTTTATACAATAAAGGACTAAATTGGAGCTTCTAACAGATAAAGGGTCAAATTGAACAAAAACTAAAACATAAAGAACCAAAATTTAGTCAAAACTTAATTAACCCAATTTTCAAATATTTCAGGAACTTGAAGATTAATTCAAAACAAAAAAAATAATACATTAAAAGTATAATATAAGTACAAAAAGGGGCAATCCCAAACTTCTACATTTTCTATGCATTCTATTCTAATTAAATTCGAAAATATTACACATATAATATTTCTCCTATGCTAATGTCCCTATTTTTTTGTCCAACATGTGCTAATGTCACATTTCACTCAATCAAACTCAAAACAAGTTTAGGTTTGTGGCCGATTTGCCGGAAGCTTATCCAGATATATCATACACGTGCCACTGCCACTGCCACATCCATGCAAGATTCATCAATCTCATGTTCCTGATCTTCACCTTCAGTTACCATCTCCAAAATGTCTTAATTAATTTGGATCGTTCTGGACATTCAAATAATCAAATATATGTGGGGTACCTGCATGCGGGAACAAAAATATATAACCTGCAAAACATCCTTGAACAATATGCATAAACTTAATTTATCAGACCACCCACAAAAAAAAATTGATAATTGAAATAGGGTGAGCTTCAAGTGGTGATCATAATGAATAGGATGGAGATTTTTCCGCTGTCTTCCTCAACTCATCTCAACGATTGCGGCTACATTACAAAAGTGAAAAATTGACAATTTATAATAAGATTTAAAAAATATGAATATGAACCGCACAATCATTCAAGTAATACCAAAAAGTATATGAAGTTATTTGTCAATTCATAGTTATTAAAGGTTAATTATTTGTTATAGCATTCACATAAAAAATGTGAATTTTTTTTTTTTTTGGTCTAAACGAGATAATTTTTAGAAGCATCCTCAACAACTGATCTCATTCTGAAACAGAGACAATCTTAATCTGTTGATCATGAAATTCAAAATATTCTTAAATAAATATATATAAGGCCCCAGTCTGGCCCTATGCCAAGCTAGCATGCAAACGAGTCAAATTGGCCTAAATTAAGAATACATAAATTGGATGCGGCCATAATTATTAAAAATCTGGGTATATTACAATATTCACATTTCACAAATAAAATTGCGTTTACAGATGATGGCATATCTAGAGAAAATCTTGATCAGTTGAGTGACTATGGTTTGCATAATTTGCTCTCTTGATAGTGGTTGAATATGCTATTGACACTATCAAGTAAGATATTGACACTATCAAGAAACCCAGCCTAAAGAATGGATCATCGTGAGAGAGAGATCATGTGAAGAGAGGATTTACAAGTTTGTTCAGAAAACTTGTTGTGAATGTAGAGATGAAGATCAGAACCACGTTAATAGAAGAGTTGTATTGTGGATGTAGGGATGAGAGTCCGAACCACATTAACAAAAGTTGTGTCGTGGATGTAGGGATAAGGGTCCAAAACCACGTTAAACAAATTCGAAGGCATGGATGTAAGGATGAGGACTTGAACCACGTTAACAAAATAAACTGTGTGGATGTAGGCATGAAGGACCGAACCACGTTAAACAAATATGTGATCTATTCTTATTTTACATATGATGTTGCATTTTTCTTTAAGTGTGTTTTTCTTCAATAAAGAGGTGTGTGTTCCCCATCCCAACAAGTGGTATCAAGTAAAATATTAAGAAGCAGTAGCATGAACTTAGCTAATAATGGCTGAATTTGTTGCTCTGGAACAGCCGCATGACGCATCCACTGCCTTGTATGTATGCAAGCTTTGTATATATATGAACAAGAAACCCTTAAAATAACTATAAACCTAAACTCGAATGAAAAGAAATCAATAATTTTAAATATAATTTATCATAAATATTGCACCTTTGTCTTTGATACGATATGAAAGAAAGGAAAGAAATAAAACATATTACAACTATGCAAAACAAGCTATTATTTCGGATGAAAAGTTTCACAAAATTAAAGATGAAGGGAAAGAAAGATGGAAACCATGATCATCAACGACAATATGCAGGATTTTTTTTTTGTCTTGATGAACTTAAAATAAATATATTTGTTGATTGGAAATTCAGACTTGACTAATCCAAATCCTAAACAGTGGCATATTCAGCAAAGAATAATAGTACAAACTTACCAACTTGAGAAAGCATGAATTTGTTTCGATCTCAACTTCAATGAATGATCTTATCAAAGCTTTGGGCAGTTCTACTCCAGGTGAGAGCGACCCGTATCGTAAGTGTACATAATCAAGCAATTAACATAGCCACTTTTTTTTTTTTTTTTTGCATAAAAATGGTGGATGAAGCAAGTGGCAACTAATTGTCTGAGCCATGAACCTTCTTCAATACGTGTTTCTCTCACCCAGAGCAGAAGTGACCAGAGAAAAATGATCAAAGGAAATTAAGGAAAAATGGGTCTCTTCTCTTCTTGCTTGGCTTTAATTTATTAGTTTTTCAGCCTTGTCCACTGGTGACTTCAGTGCTTATCTCTTGTGAAGTGTCAACTTGTATAGATAAAAATAAAAAAAATAATAAATAAATAAAAAAGATGCAATCATTCATCTACTATGCCAAAGCATAAAAAAAAAAAAGAAGAATAAAGTATCAAAACAATTCATCGACTATGGCAAGAGTTAGCCGACACCATTTGAATTCAGTTTAATTTCGACTCGTTTCAAAACAAAAAGTACCTATGATAAGTATTGAGTGGCTATAACAGCTGCGTCTTCTAATGAAATGCACAATTCAATATGGCATGGACATTATTGGGCAAGTTGAAATCCGCAATATGACATAAGCACACATTCTAGAAGGTGCAACATCTCCTTGCTCAAGTTGCCACATGCCTTTATTTATTAATTATACTAGTATGATGCCTGTGTTCATGCACGGGGCTGCTATATATTTTTTATGTTATTTAATTATTATTTTTTTATTGACTAAAAAATTTAACAAATATAAAAGGTATTTGAAGTATTTATACATATATTAAAACTCAAAATTTTATTAAATTTTACTAAAGAATAAATCCATCGAACTAATGAATAAATTATAGAAAATTATAAGAACAATGTAACAGATAAATTAAATTTTAGTTAAATAATATATAATAAATTAATAATATTGAAATTTTGAGACCTTACCTATTATAAATTTCAAAAGATTTCCTTCAAAGCAACATCGTTAGTGATGTTTAAAAGTTTTAAAATTTTAAAAAGTCATAAAAAAAAATAGTTTAACAAATATGACACAAATTAGAGTTAAAACTTTTGGATAAATTAAACCAATAATTATAATTTAAAAAGAAATGTTTCATATATCATTCTTTTTTTTTTGTTACAACATATCATTGTTTATATACTTTGATTATGTTAAAAATGGTCAAAATAATTTGTTATAAATTAATCTAGTTTTCTAAGTTTTTGATCATAATTTATATATTTCCCAAAATTACAATTTCAATGCAAATAATATTTGTTAAAATAAATTTCACAATTTTAATGATAAATAAATTCAAATATTGTAATATTTGATATTTAATTAATTTATATTTCATAAAAATAACATTTTAACAATGACTATTTATCAATTTTTATTTCAATGTTCATGCAAAAGGAATATAAAAAAATAAAGTGTCATACAAATTAATATTAATATATTTATACAATAATTAAATGAATTTTTAATATTTAAAAAATTAAAATATCTTTATATCAAAAGAAAATATAAAAAAAATTACAATTTATCCTTGAAATATTTTGATCAAATTAATTAATTAATTAATTTTAAAAAGTAAAAATTTCTATATCTGAATTTTTTTTATTTTACAAAAATATGATTTTAATGTCAAAACACATCTTTATTTAATTTTTTAATTTAAAAGAAAATGAAGTTAATAATAAAAAACCAAACCTGACAAAAAAATATTACTTAAATACTATTTCTTTGCTAAAGTATAAATTTATTATTTTTTAAAAAATTAAATTTTAAACATCTTTAAATATGAGTATTTGTGAAAACAAAAAAATTTAATTTACTTCATCATAAAATATTTTTATCAATTAAATCTAAAAGTTGAAGATATATATTTTGTATATTTATTTTTAGTATAACCAAATTTTATTGTTTATAAAATATATAATAAATATAAAAGAAAAAGTAGCAGGTAACATATATTATCAGTAAAATAGTTTTTTATTAATTTAATGAGTTTTTTAATTTTTTAAAAATGAAAATATCATTTCATGTAAGTTTCTTTTCTCTTAAATAAATTATTTTCATAAATTAACTTATAAAAATATCTTATGAAAATATTCGTGCAATCAATATTATTGTTAGTTTTTAAAAAAAAAATTGAAAGAGAAAGTAAAAGTATAAATGAAGGTAAAACAAATACATGGTACAAAGTATCATAAAATAGTTTTTTAAAATTCAATTTTAATGTCTCAAACATAAAAATTCAAATATATAATGGGATGATATAATTTATTTTCATTGTCAACAAATTGAAGTTGTATGTTTTCATTAATTTTTAAAATGTTATTAATTTAATATTTTGTATTTTATAGAAATATCATACAGGACATGACATGATATTTTTTATAATATTAAATTAAAAACTGACACAAAAATAGAAATTGACTTAATTAAATTAAATTTTAAATTTTCAAAATTAAAAATATCATACAAATTATCATAATTCTTTTATCAAATAAATAATTACATATTTTTAAAACTAAAAATTTTAATATCTTAATTTTTGATAATTTAACTTTTTTTTACAACGATACCATTCAATGTCAAAATATATCTTAATTTAATTTTAAAATTTAAAAAAAAATGTGACAATAAAAATGAGTACTAAATTTGATAAAAATTAATATTTAAATATTATTTCATTGAAAAAATTCGTATTTTTTTAAAACAAAAATATTAAACATCTTTAAATGTGAGTAACTGCGAAAACAAAAAATTATTACTTTATTCATGTCCAAATTATTTTTTATTAATAAAATTAATTGTAAAATAAAAAAAGAGTCAATTGTTTAACATACTTTTACACTATAAATTATTTTTGTCCTACATTAAAACAGTGTCTCTCATTGAATAGTTACGGGACGAAAGAGAGAGGGATGAGTGAGAATAGTTATTAAAAAAAAGTATAAAAAAAAATTGATGCTCTTAAATTGACATCTGTAAAAAAAAAAAAAAAAAAAAAAAAAAAAAGCTTCAAATATTATATCAATAGATAGATAGATGTACATTAATTTTTTATGCCATCTGTTTGGTTTAAAGATTTGTAGTAAATCACTCAATCGCATATATATATTAATGTAAAGTATGATAGACTTTCATTTTATATATATGTGTTTTTTCTATCAGAGTAAATTATTTTGAATATAAAATAAACTAACTAAAAATTATATAAAATCAATTATTGAAATAATTTAAGTCCTGTTTATTCAATATATACCCTGGTTAAGTGACTCGACTAATAAGGAGTTTACTTAGATTTATTCATTTTAAAATGAATAATTCATTTGATATTTCTCTTTTATGAAGGTTGTGAAGATATATGGGGACCAAGATTGTCCTTGTTATATGTCATTTAATTACTAATTGTTAGTTCTCTTTTATGAGATGAAATACACTATAGATATTTCGGCTACCTAAATTCAGCAATGCATCTATAGTTCTTGACCACGAAATGACTCAAATTAAATGAGCTCATCATCTGTGCAAGTTGCTCATTCATTGACATTTGTGTAATTGAGGTTTGGTAAAAGCAAGAACATTGTCTTCCATTTGTGTTGTACCTCCTCAGAATTTCTTCGGTAAGATAAAGGAAATAGTTTATAATATTTTCAGAGACAAAATATTTAGGGGATAAAATTAGTACTAATTTATTTTCTCTTTTATTTTTATAACACTTTACATTCATTTTCTCAACAAAAAAAATATCTTATAGAGACAACATCTATTTTTTATGGGAAAAAAATAATTATTTAATATATTCAAATAAAAAAAATATTTTGTAGGGACAATTGCTCCATTGCTGTCTCTACATGCTGAAATTCTTTCATTATTCTTTTTCTTTTCTCTTTTCTATTTTGTGTGCATTGTGGACTGAGTACCTGCAGTCAAATATCCCGTGACTTGGTCAGTGGTTAACCAAGCTTAGTAAGACCGTTTCCATATATATAATTGAAGTCAATATGTCTCCTATGAACAATAAAGATATATACCCCAGTTGTTTCAACTTAAAGAATAAAGATTTTGTCTAGTTTGAATGATTGTTTTGGTAAAAAAATGCATGTGATCTCTTACTAAAAAAAACTAATTATATGAAATATGTCTCGTTGGCCCGAAAAAGTTTTGATATATATATATATATATATGAAATATGAAGGGCTAAAGAGAAAGGAGGAACCGAGAGAAGGGCTAAAGAGGTGAAGCACGAGTCGGCTCTAGTGGTGCTCATGAGTTGCTGGGTAAACTGGACGGGGGAGGTGGAAGCTTTCTGGAAGAGAGTTAAATTGGGAAAAAGGGAAGAAGGGGAGTGTGTTTTGCAGGGTAGTTTGGAAAAAAAAGTGATAAGAATAGGGGAGTGTATTAGTAGTATAAAGGGGGAGTGGATATAGCAGCTGCCAACAACAAATAGCTGGCCATAAGAGTAGGGCCGTTTATCATAATGGTGAGATGGGCTAGTTATAATTGCTAGGTGGGTGGCCATAATTGTGCACAAACCTTTAAACCCTAGTTACAGCTAATCTCCCTATATAGCTGATGCAAGGTTGGACTTAAATTCACTATTAGTTGAATTGGGCTTTCAAACTGAGTTGGGTTTGGATCCATGACAGGTGCTACCGTGCAAAAGCATCCCGTGTCATATGTACCGTGCGAAACAATAATTTCGAAGAGTTGCTATTCTCACCCTGCTTTTGCTATTCTCACCCCACAATCAAGTGAAATATCTATTTTGCCCACCCACCAAATTCCTACACCCCTTTCCCCTTCCCCTCAGATTTCCCACTCCCCACCGCACCACCTCGCGTCGTCGAGATCTGTTCAACACCATGCCGCACCACTTTAAAACATCAAGATCGCGTGCACGCCACACAAACCACACCCGCACACCACACCATTGTGTGCGCATCCTACCCCACCACGCGCACAACCGTGTGGGCACACTGTGTGCACCACGCGCCACCCCGTGGGCACACTAGCACCACCCCGCGTGCACACAGGGCCACCCCGTGCTCACGCCGATGAGAAAGGATGGCCACTACTTCACTCCGCTGCAACCATTGGGCGCCGCCTCCCGCAACCCCGTGCGGCCCCTTGAGACCCGCTAGACTTGTGCCGCCCCGCGTGACCCCACACTGTCCAAGGTCACCCACACCACCCTGCACCATCCCAACACCGCACAACCCATATCAAAATTGATTTATGTTTTGTTTAGTTGAATGGGTTTGATGAAACCTAGCTTTGTTGTTGGGTTTGAAACGATGCCATTTGTGGAACGTGTTGCGTGAGAGAAGAGGTCGTGTTGTATTTGTTGCGTGAGAGAAGAGGCCAACAGAATCATATGTTCATTTTGTATATTCACAACCACATAATCATACTTCCGTTTTACAAAATATGGTGAAAAAAAATGAACAATGGAAATGTGATTTCGTTGAACTATTTTCAACGGAATCGTGTTTCCGTTGTTTACCAAAGGGGGTGAAAAAATAAACAACGGAAATGTGATTCCGTTGAACTATTTCAACGGAATCACATTTCCGTTGTTTATTTTTTTCAAACCCTTTAGTAAATAACGGAAACACGATTCCGTTGAAAATAGTTCAATGGAATCACATTTCCGTTATTCATTTTTTTTTCACCCTGTACATTACAATGGAAACACGATTCCGTTGTACAAGTGTACAATGGAATCATGTTTCCATGGGAAGGGTATTTTTGAAAATTAATAAAAAGGTCACCCACGTGGGATGGTAAGAATAGCAATTCTGAGGATGAGAATAGCAACACCCTAATTTCGGAGAGTTAAAAATAAATCTCGCACCTTGTAAGATTTATAAAACTATTATTTTGCACCGTGCGTGACTCGTGATGCTTGCACACGCTAGCATGCGTCTTGGATCCATACCTGCGGAATCAGATTCATTCTTAAGTCTATACTTGTTGAAGACTGTTGCTTTCTGCACCTCTAGTAATTACTTCCAGCATCCTATTACATTATGAAAAGCCCAATTCGAAATGCAAACAGCCGTTGTTGAATGGGGTTGACTACAGAGCTGATATTTTTTTGTTTAAATATGAAATGATGGGTGCATGGCCCCTAGCTTGAGAGTTTAGCATGTTAAGAAGTAGGGAAGATTCTGAAGAAGGGAGCTAAATTTTACCAATTTTTCGCAGCTTGTGTATCATAGTTTTTTTTTTTTTTTTTTTTTGTGGATTTGTGCATCATAACTTTTCTGATTGTTTATTCAACTATTGACTTGGTAGACAAGGTTTGGACAACAATAATAAAGTTGATCTTTATGATGTAAGCACAATTTTAATCATGAAGTTGTTACAAGGTTGTATCTCACTGTGATACGTAATTATTTATTCACGAGAGACGAGGCAGAATAATGCAAGACCAAGTGCTCACATGAACACTAAATTTAGCATTAGTACTCTAATACGTGTTACATTCAATGTATAAGAACCATTTGGGTAATTTTCTTGATTTAACATATTGCAATCAGAAAGGTTTCCTAATTAATCTTTAATCATTAGACTAGAAACTTCACTTTGTTGACTATGTCATAGATATCTAAACAACACATAGATAATTATATTATTAGATTACATGGTTGACTACATGAGTCATTCAGCATTTTAGAGTAGTTTTACATTTAAAATTTTAATTAGTTCATATTATTTTTTTCCCCCCTAAATATCTATTTGTCTTGCATTCACTATGTTTAGAAAAAGACTTTTAATAACATTTATTCTTAATCATTTAACAAAGCTTAAAAGTGTTGTCCATTTTATCATTTTAACTTACCTACTAACTAAAGTGCCTGAAAAGCACTATAGTAAGCGATTTAAAAGCGTTGTATACTACAACAATGCTTCTTATATGAAGTGCGATGGTAGATAAGGCTCTGACAGTGCTTGTTACAAGAAGTGTTGTAAATTGTAATAGGTGCATTAAAATACAACACTTCTTATACAAATTAAAGCATACTAACAGATGCATTAATTATACGATCGACAACCCTTTATATAAGAAGCATTATAGTATACCTACTACAACACTTCATATAAGAAGCACTTTTAGAAGTTGTATTTTTTTTTTTTTAGCATTTTCCCTATTCTAACAACAGTTCCTAGCTAACATAAATATTTGAAATGGTCTTAAGTTAACATTTGTGTTTGTAATCCTCAGCAGATAAATCATCTGCATGTGCTTGTAATTCTCAACATCTAACTTAAGAACCAACAACACATACACTATTTGAGTAAACTTTATCTAACTTAAAGTTACTATTTATTCTAAGTAGTTCAACATGAACTTATAGACACCTTTAAGATATTAATCTATATCTTCTATATTACATCTCGAGTCATTTTAAATAAGCTCTAGCAGGTTAAACCGGTCAACCGAGGAACTAGGTTTAACTCTGTTTCTATATTTTTCAAATTTTTGTTCTAAATCACTAAATCAAATTTGACCCTTAATTACTTTTTCCATGTTCTTCTATCTTTTCTTTGGCACAGTGACATAATAATAGCATACAGTTGGCACTTGGCATATATGAGTCTTCTTTGGCATAGGAGTTAGGCTTGTTCCCTCCAAAGGTTTCAGAGTTTTTATGCTTCTTCACATTTTTCTTTCTTCAACTCCCTCCTCACTTATCTTCTCACCGCTGCTAATTCCATTTGCTAACTCGCCGTGAGTTCTCCATTGGTTGATTTGCTCTACTAATCTCTAATTAGTTTACAAGTTGTGTTTTTGTTTTGTTTTTTTATATACTGCTACATATTCATTAATTTAGTTTTCATTTGTGATCAGAATCATTTCATGAAGTTTGCTTTTTTAGTTTTGTTTGTTGTGTATCGATCAACTTACCGGTAAATCTTTGTTTTGATATTTTTTTTTAAACTTATACATTTTTATTTATACGACATATGTGCTCCTTTTTAATCTTTTTTTTCTTCTGATTTTTCCCTTTTTATAATTTATTTTACTTTTCTGATTCTTTTCTCATTTTTTAATTAAGTCAACTTTACTCAACTTACTAAGTCAATAGTGATGGGGTTGAAACATTTTTTTATTGGTTCTTGTTTTGTAACTCTTTTTCCAACTTCTGTATATCTTGTGCAAAGTTGGATTTTAATAAAATATTCTTGGCTTATAAAAAAAAAAATATATATATATATAAACTTACTAAGTCAATAAGCTGAATCAAATTAGCAGTTTTTAATTTGTCCTGTGGAAAGAGTAGGTGGAGTTAGATTTGTACACTTTTAACTTTACGCTGTCGAGGTAGGTTGACGTTTTAACAATTCTTCTAGGTAAAGTTGTTAAATTAGCTAGATATACTATAAATATTAGTAATATATATACTCTCTAATATACCATTTTTAATATATTTATTATTATTGATTCAAATTTAATAGAAATCACAAAATTGTGTAAGTATTATTTGGATCTTATTTAATGAGTTTCATTTAATTTTATTATTATTTCTATTAAAATTTAAAAATAATAAAGATAATAATAGAAAAGTGTGTTAAGGATTTAGTTGATATTATTACTTCTCTTATATATAATAGAGGCTATGAATAAGTTAGATGTTATTGTGAACCATCTTATCTTCATCTTATTGCTATGCCTGCTCTAGAACAACCTTTGTAAGCCCGTGTTGATATTAATATATTATGCCCGTTTTGCCCTTGTTTGACATCGTCTTTTTTGGCCATAGTAGCTGTGGCTGCTTCGTAGAACACATTTCCCTTCAATGTTGTTGGCTTGAGTAATTTGTCAGAGTCTATCACGAAACCCTAAATGCCATGATTGCTTTACAAAAATTTGGAACTTGATAGGGTAAGAGTGAACTAAACTGTTAGATTGGATTGAGATTTTTGGGCTCTTTCTTGAACTATACGGTGGCTATTAGTTCTTGCAATTTGAAGAACGTGTATGGCAATGTCTTGTGTGTGGACCGCACAACGTTTAATGTTGAAGTTTTGGAAGCTAAGGCCTAACAACTGTCCTATCTTTTAAATTTAGTTTACAAACAAAAGACATTCTAACATGTGAAATAGCAAAAATATTTATTATTATATAATTAAAATACATTATAAATAAATATATTTAAATATATAAATTGTATTTTGAATTTATAATAAACAATTTAAATTGTAATAAAAATTTATTTTAATTATTTTTTAAAAAAATTTATTGAAATTCAATTTAGATATAAAGATAAAAGATGGTGGATTAAAAATGATTGACAAATAAGAAGATCAAGATAATTTGAGATAGTTAAGATAAATTTTTTGACTAATTATAAAGGTAGTGCATGTGTGTGAAATATTCCTCCAAAAGAGAGAAGAAAGAATTTTGAAAAATATTTAATTGAGAGAGTAAGATATTCATTCTCCAACTGGTGTATTCAAATTTTTAATATAAGAGTAAATTATTTTTCTCTCACCTCAATTTTCTCGATTATCCATATATAACATTCAATTATTTTCAAGAAAATATAATATATAAGGAAAAAATTGTGGTTTCAAAAAATGTTATGTTTTCGGCACTTAGTTTTTTTTTAAACAAATTAAATGCTAATTACTTTGTTAAATATATTATTTGATTTAATCTATTATATAATGTTAATATATATTTAATTAATTAGAGAAGTAAAAAAGAAGTTAATTAGTACACTACGGTCTAAGGTTAAACTTTTCATTCATGAACTGTTATTTTCATGGATTCAATTATTAGTGTGGTTTTAAAATCATTTATTGTGGCAACAAGTTAAGGTTTCAATTAAAATCATCAATCGAGAACGTTCAAAAGAAAATTATAAAAGGCGACAAAACCAATCAGGACACGACATTTATACACATGAAAAAGATAAGATCAATGTTAAAATATACTTTTCTCAAAAGAAGAAGATGGAATCTCCACAAAAGGACCCTATCCTTTTCCACTTTATCCATCCACATCCTTTGGAATGCACCACTCCACCATCCATTGGAAATGTCAGCTGCTTTGAGTTCAAGCTATATGTCACGCCTGGTGAAGACTATTCTGGTGTAAAAACCTGCAGCTTTTTTCTTCACTATGAGAGCTACATGATTATGATGATTTTTATTTTTTATTTTTTTGTTTCTAATGCGTATTCTCAATAGAAACAATCTTGTTTGAGACACTGTCGATCACTAATTGTTGTCTCTTTTTACAAGAGATTCGAATTTTAATTTCCTACATTATAGGAAACTAACTGTTTTTACTAGACTCAACTCATATTGGTTACATGATTATGATGATGCCCATGATCACTATCCAGTACTTGTTGATATATTATGTTAATTCACCACCTGAAACCAAGGTACCCTCAAGTCAACTTCATGGCCTTTGGGAAGGGAATGTCATGAGGCTCCTGCTACCACTGTTCTGAATCTATTGTCACACATTCTGTCTGGCACAGCCTGTTTTCCTTATAATTTCCACACAAAAAGATGTCATATATATATATATAGAGAGAGAGAGAAAGAAAGGAGGGATCTACTTACTCCAAGAGTAAGTATAAGAGGGTTACTCTCCATCCTTACAATTTATTTTCTTGAAATCTAATTTTCTTGAAATATATATAAACTAACGTATCCTAGTGTCATAAGGTTCCTCGCTAAGCGAAGGTATTGAGGATGGTCATCGTACGTAGTCTTACTTTTGCATATGCAAAGAGACTGTTTCGGGATTCGAACCCATGACCAACTGGTCATCAAGGGACAACTTTACTACTACACTAGGGCTTGCCCTCAAATATATATATATGGTACTGAAAATCAAACTTGAATTTTCATCATGTATCATGTGACATCTGTTGTGAAATGTGCAACAAACACAGTTGCACTTGCAAATAGGTGGCTCTAAATGATGCGGTTGAGAACTTTGAAGGACCTATCATCATGAACCATAATCAAACGCCTTTACAAGCCAAATTAATTACAACTACAAGCACCCAAAACCATATGAGGTTTGAGATTGAGATCATGGGTTTGGTGGCACAGCAAATTGGTGGGGGGCATCATAGGCCAAGATTTTGATAGTGTGTTTTTTCGATGGGGTATATATATAGTAGATTATACAGTGCAAGGAAAGAGCAAAACAAAGGCAATGTTACTAAAAACAGAACCTTGGTTCTGTCGACGGTGCAGCTGATTTAGAGAAAAAAACACCTCTAAAGGATAAATTGTTTCCACATGATGACACAACTCGACTATGAAAAGTTGGCATAACCAGAAAGGTTGGTTGGTGTTGTTAAAGGTGTTACAGGATATACTTAATTCTGTTGGTTCAAACTGATTAGTTTGTTTGTTTGTTAAATGTTAGTTATCACTTCTAATAAGGTCTTTCGATTCATAAAAATCAAACACAGATACAAGAAGTTTACAATAATTCACACATTAGTCAATTAATTGAGCTAAATCTCTCTTGATGCTTCTAATAAGGTCTATAAATACAGAATGTAAATACTCTCATTTTCATATTAATCAATCAATTACACAATGTTTTTTTTTTTTTATGGTACTTTTCTTCTTTACTTTGACCATTATAGTGTATGGTCACACCATGTTGGCGAAGGCAAATATTTTGATGGCAGAGAGAAATCTGGGAAATTTTGATTTTTGTAAAAGACCATAAAATCTTGAGATATAGTTATATAAATTGGTCATGTTACAATTCTTAGTCATACAAAGTGGCACGACAGAATAAGCTGAATGCATTATTAACTTTGAAAGGAGGGCATAAGTCATAACAGTGGTTTTTGGCGAATAAAGCCAAAAAGTTAGTGATTTAAAATTCTAATTAAAATGCCAAAGTTAGACTCCGCAAGTTATTGGTCCCTACGAATATAATTTCTCTGGATAGAGCTAGGAATCAGCTCATCTGGTTCTATTTCCCCGGCTATTTAAAAAAGAAAAAAAAAAGAAAAAGAAAAGAAATAAAATCATTCTGGACATTCTCATACCAGTGCAAATTGGAATATTTTCTTTCAAATATATAATTAGTTAGCCACAATACCTAGCTGCTATATCTTTATCTAACTTTTACGAATGGTCGATAGTGCAAAACACACCATGCAAATTAACCATGTTCCTTATAAATTTCTGCATGACACTACATGGTTTCCTATTCTAGTTAGAAGTGTTACCATGTTTTTATTTTTCTGGAATCCTTGCAAGAATTATGTTAGAGAAAGTTACTACCTCTCTTCCTTTAGCACATGCATGTGGAAGGAAATAAGTGTTTTACTTATAGAAAAACAAAATATGAAAATTGAGGATAAAGTGGTTTGCAAATTTCATGAGAACAACAAATAGATGCTTGGTAATAGACACTAGACTCTTTCATTTACAACTTCAGTATTGTTTACTATTGGGGCAAAAACACATTAAGAATTATGATGTAGTGTGAATGGGTACATAAATAGAGATATCCACCTCTTCTCAATTGTTTTTTGTTACTGGGTAAACATATGGCTTAAGTCGTTGCTTATAGTCATTGATATGATCATTTTTCTAGTGGGTTTAACATGCTGTTATTACCTATTGTGAATCCACATAAAAAAAAAAAATAGCTACTGTGAATTTACTGTTATTAATGTAGGTGTGAAAATAATTTTCTCAGCCACTAGAGCAGATGCTACCGTAACAAAGAAAATGTCCATTTTTTTTTTTTAAAAAAATGTACTTATAATACTTATAGCAGGTCAAACCCGGAATTTTTAATTGAAAACCCGTTTGTTTTGAATCTTGATAGAATTAATTTTGAACTATGTATTAATTGAACATTATTAAGATGCACGTGTACTTCAATTAATTAATCTCAGTTTATAAGTACTACATTTTACATTAAAACTAGATAGTACCCATGTAAATTTGAAAGAAGAATTTTTTTGGATTATATACAAAATTATATTGACAATTTTATTAATTTATTTATATTATTGGAAATAAAAATCTATAACCAATTCATACAAAGTCTATTTCAAGTTTTTTCCTTTTTTTGCAAATAAATAAAACGGTACTCGTTACGAAACAAATTGAAATGACTAAGGTATAAAAAAAAATATTCATCGAATATTGTCTATTTCCATAATAATATAAGAGGTTTTTTTGTTTTTTTAGCATATTTATATTCAATCTCTTTAAAGGCAATACTCCAATGACATCTACATATGAAAAAAATTATTTGAAACCAAATTTAATATATACTAAAAAAATGATAATCAAATTTATAGTTTGTAATTTTCTATTTTTTAGCATATGAATGAACATTGCTTGTTAGAAAATGAATTAAAAAGACCAAGGTATAAAAAAAATACTCACAAAAAATTGTCTAATTCCATGACAACATAAGAGAATTTTTCATCACATTTTTTTCAATAAACTTTCCTTAAAGGTAGAACTCTAATGACATCTACAAATAAAAAAATTATTTGATATCAAATTCAACATAGACTAAAAATACGATGATAAAAAATAGAGTTTGTAATATTACCAAATAAGTTTGTTTTTTCTACTTGTTTTGAAAATATCTTCATATGATGTGAAAGTAGAGTGGAATCATGGTTGACTTGCATTCTTTTCTTTTAAATATCAATGTCTGCAATTGAATCAAGATTAGAAAACATGACGTAGAACAGAAGAAGTTTATTACAAAGTCTAGCTAAAATTGCATGGTCTGAATTCATTGTGCTAAACATTTATAATAACAATTAAATATTTTAAAAAGGAAAGTACAATATTCATCTTTTGAAGACAAAATCATTATTGGTGGTATATTAAAATAAATTATTTAAATTATATTTATATTCCATATAATCAAATCAAAATTATATTAGAAACAATCAAAATTAGTAAATTGAAAGATTTAATTTAATAATATCAAAAGTAATAAAAATCACTATTTGAATTTGTAATTTATAATATATTAAAAATAAAAATAAATTAAAAACTTTTAAGTAAATTATAATTATAATTTTTAAAAAGGAAAATATGGTATTAAAAATAAATTAGTGAAAAAAGGTAAGATCAATAAAAAAAAGTATTAAAAATCTCTGTTCGTAATAATTCAATAACATAATTGATAATTGTTTAAATTTTTTAAGGGAATAGTATAGTATTAATTAATATTTAAGGAAACATAATATTATTTTGGTAGGACACATAATAATTTATTAGCACGTAATAGAATAATAGAATGATAATACATAAAATAAATTAAACACGTAATTAATAATAGATTTATATTTAGCCATATTAAATTGATCTTACTTTTAATAAAGAGATTTTAATCATATTAAATTAATTTTAATTTCAATTTTTTATCAATATATTAATCGATATTATTGTATTAAATTAATTTTTTTAGTGTTATGTATATTAATAATTTAAGTTACTATGTAGTAATTTTTTAAAAAGAAGTTATATGTTTATGAATAATTAAAATTATTATTGATAAATAATAATATTTTTTTTATTTCCAATACTTGTGTTAGAGTAAGGAAATATTAGAGATTGAAATAATTTTGTAAAATATTTTTGAAATCAATTATAATGAAATTTCTTTTTTTTTTGACAGAATTATAATGAAATTTTGAAATCAATTATAATGAAATTTTAATTATATTTTAATATCACAAATAGTATTCATGATTATTTTTTATCTAGCAATATTTTCTTTGCAAATATAATCAGATATTAGTTACACTAATTTCTAATTGATAAGATTTTTTTTTGGTATAGATAAAAATAAAAATATAATATATTAGTCAAAGTTAATTAATTATTATTACTTTTTTATTTGTTAATTTAAATTAATTGAGTTATTTAATAATATTATAGTCATAAGTTAATATTTGAATTTTCATTTAATTTTCAAGTTAATTTAACATTATATTTAAATTATCTTAATTTTTACATTAAAATATTTATATTAAACTTATTATTAATTTAATAAATATTTTAATAGCAAATTTTTGTTGCAAATATAATCAAATATTAGTTACATTGATTTCTAATTAATAAGAATTTTTTTTGTCAATTAAAATATATATTAAAATATTAAATCTGGAAAGAAAATAATATATTAAATGTCTTACAAATATTAAGATTGTAATTATGCTAATCAATAATTAATTAATTGACTATCTATATATCTATCTATCTATAATTGATTATATAGTTATCTATTTATATCTATATATTATATAAAACACAATTTATCAGAATGCGATACGTGGACTATCAGTCATAATCAGCAACTGTGTTTTATATAATAATATAGATATAGAGATAGATGTATGCTACAGTGTATAAAATGATTATGAAATGTAACCAAATGAGTAATTGAAGGCCAAAGCATGGCCAGTGGGAACTGGGAATGAACCAATTAATTCTCGAGTCTTTTAATGGGACACAAACAAATTGCTACATGACAATGCAACCAGAACCACCAATGTTATTGGCGTTTGCATTATCCAGTTAGAAAAGGCTACACACTTTGTTGGAACATAACAACAACACTAACATGAAATTTTGTGCATAAAAAAAAATGCTATTATCCAGTGTCCAGAAAAAGTAGTTTGGATAAATTAACAAGCCATCCATAGCATTTTCTGCCGCCCAATATATATTTTTGGGTAAAGTTTTTTTATTTTTAAATATGTGAAATCTAGAATTGGTTTCTCCAAATTATTTTTTATCTCATTTCAGTCCCTTTAAAATTTTAACATGTTATTATTATGTTATTTTCGTGAATAAATCTAGTATTTTAACATGTACTGTACTACCCAATTTTGTTTTAAAATTGTTGTACAAATGTCTCTAACAAAATTTATGTTCAACCTTTATTTGCCATGTAAACAGATTTATTAACAGAATTAACACACTGGATGAACAGTAACATGTTCAAATTTTAGAAGGATTGAAATAAGACAAAAATTTTAAAAGAACCAATTCCAAATTTCATATATTTTAGAAGGACCAATATAACATACTTTACCGTATTTTTTTTATCCATTATAACGAACCACACACTGCCATTTATTTTACATAACACTAGGTACTAGACAATTATTCTATAGTAAAATTTTCAATTGCGTTTGGCTGTGGCAACACCAAGCACTAAGCTGAAAGATTGATAATGCCTTGGATTAACGCTGGACACTTAAGGAGATGATTTGAGATAATATGTGCACCAAAAGTCAATATACCAAAGCTTCTGCTGTTGTGGCTTGTGGGGCTCCCAAATTGGCTTTTTTTTTCATAGTTTTATATTAGAATTACGGTCCTGATAATTTAAAAGAATTTCACAATCACAATTGCGGTTGTAATGTGTTCTCGAATATTTCATGGTCCAATAAACCCCCAATGACTTGTTCTCATTAATTAGTGTCTACGAGTAAAATCAAATGACTATAAAAATCCCAAGCTTAATTAGCCTCCTCAAAGTACGTATTACTCTATCTCTAATCTCTTAACTCTTAACCATACTAACTTGAGTGATAGAGTATTTACAAGTACACCTCCCATAGCACACTCTCATGAGACCGCGAGGTACATGATTATTTTCTCCTTGACTTAATGCTGAATATATATATTTGAGGTAAAATATGTTTTTGGTCCTTGTATTTTCAGAAAAATTTGATTTTAGTCCCTGTACTTTCGAATCAATCATTTTAGTCCTTGTACTTTCAGAAAAAATTGGTTTTAGTCTCTCTCCTCTAATGGTGTTAATATTGTTAACGGAAATACAGTTTTCAGTGGCTATAAACTGTTACAAAATACACATTCCTTATGTATTTAAACTCAATATCATTGGCGGCTAAAGCCGCCATAGATTATTACAAAAATAGACACATAATGTGTCGTCGGTAATGGAAGAGACGAATTTCTCGTTGAGTTTGAGTCTATTTTTTTTTAATAATCTGTGACGATTTTTAGCCGCCAATAATGTTGAGTTTAAATATACGATGAATGTGTATTTTGTGGCAGTTTATAGTCACCGAAAATTGTATTTTTGTTAACAGTATTAACACCATTAGAGGAGAGGGACTAAAACCAAGTTTTCTAAAATGGTTGATTCGAAAGTATAGGGACTAAAACCAAGTTTTTCTGAAAATACAGGGACTAAAAACATATTTTATCCTATATATTTGTATGTAATTTTTTTGTAATTTCATAATCACAACGCTACCATAACCACGATACAAAATCATGATTCGTGTGTTTAATATTTGATTAAGTACAAGTAGTAGCAGATTGTGGAGTGGGGTGGGGGAAGGAACCATAATACTACAACCCCCAAATTAAATGGAAAAGGAAAACATTGCACAGTTGTAGAGGTGTAGGTGCACCTAAACTCATTTTTTTCTAAACGGGTAAATTTAATCTAGGTTTAATTTTGATCCACACATTATAAACTCTCTACACTTATTCAACAATGCATAATATATGGGCACATCCAACAAGAGCTTGACATTTTTATTTCATAGTCAAATTCTACTAATGATATGCTAAGATATGATTGAGTAATATAAACAGGTTGGTTTACACACTAACCACTAACAAGAATGATATTAAGAATGTAGCGTTATTCTTATATGTCGGCAAAGTTATCAGGGTCTACCAATATCTTCATGTACAGCATGCATATCCACCCTACATGAGGACATACATGATTGACAAAATTGCAATGTCTAAGTGAGTGATTGATTAAGTGAAATAATATATGGTGCTTAAAGCAAGCTAAAAAGCAGAACAAAGGAAGCCATAAGTTAAGCATATAATTTTCAGTAACAATCCAAGACGGCCATTTAATTAAGCTATATGCAATCTCCAGCAAGGTCCAGCTAGCTATATATACTATGGTCCCCTCTCCCCATATGTGTTTTGTTCTCACTAGAAGAGTATGTGATCTAACTTTCCAATAATAACTTGAATGCAGATCAGAAATTAATTAATGATTATGCAAAGGGTCACATGATGCTTATTAACCTTACTTCTTATCGTTATCATCATTTTCATTTACCACAATCAATATTCTTTCTGCTGTGCATCAGAAATTAGAAAAGATCAACAATTATAGCACACCTTTCTGATTAAAAAAATTGTTAATATTTCATTGCAAAATCAGAGAGAGATCATACATAGATCCCATGATAGACCTAGCTAGCTAAGACTAAGAGCCAGCAAGTCCCACCATTTCTCAAATTTTCCTATTCTCCCATATGAAGCACTGAGTGCTTAGAGAACCACATCTCACTGTTTAAATAAACTCGGAAACCATAAAGGGATACATCAATTAATTCTGTTTGTATATAGTACAACCTTTTTGAGGGTCAGCGGGTCCACTGGTGGCAGAATATGAATCAATTATCAAATGATTTGTGATTTCCATAATTAAAGAGCAAGAATTCAATCCCACATACCCAATTGTCATCGAACGCGTGAATCAACTAACGTGAGATTGTTCAAGTTTAATGAGAAATCTCAAATTCTTCTAGTCGAGTCTCTCGAGTATGTAGCTGCGTAAGTAATCAGCACCCATAGTGATCCTAGTCGACTCGAGCAGAATTACCTCTAATAGAAGAAACTCATAGTTTATATAAAAAGAAAAAAGAAAAAAAAAATATACCCAATTGTTTTTATTGTGGCTTTGAGCTATACGCACCAGGCTGGCTATGAGCACTAATGTACATTTTCTACTGTTTGTTTGTAACTACTTGTGCTGGACGGTTGCTTTTGCCTTTAATGGAATAACACAAATTTTTATTTTAGGCTTAAATACCTTTTTGGTTCTTGTAATTTAGTGTTTTTTTATTTTTCATCATTGTAAAAAAAAAATTGGTTTTAGTCCTTGCAAATTATGTTTGTTTTATTTTTTGTCCTTATAGTGATTTAGATAACGCTTTAAACAGTGAAAAAACGCTATCTAAATTATTATAAGGACGAAAAAATAAAATAAACATAATTTGTAAAGACTGAAAAAAAAAAAAATTTGCAAAGACGAAAAGCAAAAAAACATTGCAAGTACCAAAAATGTATTTAAATCTTTATTTTATTTTATTTTTACTTGAATATTAGACGAATGAGGAATTGAAAGATGCTTTGGTGTAAAACACACGAGGCATTATAAACCCAAATGCCATATTGACCTTTCTTCTGCTGTGAACTGTGAAGTAACATACATATAATAGATTGGTGTCGCATTGGTGGGCCTCATGGCCACATGCCATTGAATATCTTATCTCACTACTGGGGTAAGGGAAAGAAAGGATGCTATTGCCAATACTTGCTTTGCTGTTTGGGTCCCCCAAAAAAAACTTTTAGGCATATTTGCACTTTCTTTGCTGACAAGTGGCCTTGAATATGAACCATGGAAAAGACCCCTTTAACCATCTTTCAACAATGGCAATTCACAAACATGTTTCTGCGTCTGAATTGCCATGGATGATGATCCCTTATGCCGGAGCCATTGTTCTAAATTGATTTTTTTTTTTATTTGTAGGAATCGAACATAGAAGGATTTACAATAATTCACACATCTTGTTCAATCAATTGAGCTAGATCTCTCGGTTAAATTGAATTTTGAGAGTGGTTATTATAGAATTTTTTTTATTTATATGCAAAAATAGAAGATAAATATAATAATTTACACTAACTCATGCATTCTATTTAATTAACTGAGTTAAATTCCTTAATCAGTAATAGTGACTGGTACAATTGCACAAAATTATGGATAAATATGGGTAATATAGCCGCAATTACAATTATAATATAATTGTGGAGACTTTAAAAAATTGCAATATTGCGGCTGTTTTAAAATCATGATCACATCATGTGATATTATATAATTTCAAAAGGAGCATTATTAGCCGAGGGGGCTGGGTTTATTTAAAGAGGCCAATTCCCGCAAAATGACAAATCACAATTTGAATCTTTGTTTAGAAAAATATTTATATTTGGTATTTAATAGAATTATTTCTCGGGAAAGATATATATGTAAAAAAGATATCATTAAGAAATTAAAAATTAAATAATTATGAAAAAGAATAATATTTACTTTTACTAATGCGCCCCCACCGTATTTTTTAATAAAATTATTTATTTATTAATTCTTTAACTAATGTCATACTTGTTAACGTCAAAAAAAAATGTCACACTTGTTAGCAAGACTTAAAAAAGACACTAATTAAATTTGAATAAATCTTTTTTTGACTGAAATTAAATTTGAATAAATTAGAAGTCTACAAATTAACATTTTGATACAACACCTGCAATGTAAGTTTTTACAAACTTTAGTTTAAGAATCGGTTCTTATTCAGGTCCATCATCGACGGAGATTGACATGGCTTTCAGATGAATTAGGTTAAGCTTTACGAGATAGGTTAAGCTTTTAAGAGAATTAGTTTTTTTTATTTTTCTAATATTTAATATCAAAGTTTTGATCATCATGTGGTTAAGCAAGCCTCTATGTAGGGTAAAGAACATCAAAGACTATTTATTTATTTAAGGATGGCCTAGTATAGTAAGTATTGGAACTGTGACACAAGCAACAAAACTATATATGAATGTATAATCAATGTTTGCTCTCTGTGTGCTCCTTGTGATTTTGTGATTTTGTGATTTTTTTTCATCTGTTTAATGTAGGTTGTGGCTACCCAAGCAATTGGGTGGAGCTCATGGCTCTTGTGGAGTGGTGCTGGGAGTCTCCATCCAAAACCGTCTCCATCCTGAAGAATCTCTCTCACATTTAATGGCTCAGCCTCAGAAATGAAAAACCATTACAATATTTTCCTATTAAAAGAAAATATATTGAATTGATGAGTGGTAACTTGACAGTTTACACAACTGAATTTTCGTTTTCAAAGAATATATTCTTATTTTTATTAAAAAAAATACTAAATATATGTACACTATAATAGTTTTAAATGTCGTTTTTAATGGATAGTGCAAATCTGAGCAATGTCCTATCTTTTATCACTTATTTACTTTTCTTTCTATATTCTTGCGCAAAAAAGCTCGAAAACAAAGAAAAGGAAAAAAAAAAAAAAATAGCTCAACTACAATATATCCTGACTTTTAAGCATTAAAACATCTTAGTCTTAATTTTCATTGCACCATGTATATTTTGAACCCCACCCCCTCTACAAAGTGAGAGCTATCGTACATGCAATTCATGGGATACACCTTCTCTTGCACCTCAAAAAAAACACACATGACACGACACAAAACTTAATCCATATAGGATATGAAGCTCCATGGCACAACATGATTTCCTAACTAGCTATGTGCTTCGTTTGAGTGAATCCAAGATATCTCTCAACCAAGTCAGATACTACTATTTCTTCGAGATATTGAGATCCACAGTTGAGCTTCCTAGCTAGACGATTAAATTAACTTGGATTTTGTTCTGCTCTACGACTATGGAATACACGAGTATACATACCAATTAACCACTGAAAAAAAAAAATATAACGAAATACTCATCAGCTGTCGTAAAAAGAAAAAACAGCCCCATCAACTCCATAGTCTTCAACGTCCTTGAAAGGTTCCACTTACTCCAAGACAACCATTTGAAAGAGATGGAACCACCAAAGTTTTCCACAGGCACCAAACAAATGCATGGACTTCGTGTACAAATTAAATTAGTTTAATTAATTCATGAAACTATCTTGGAAATTAAGGTCCGAAAGAAAATCAAAGAAATTTAAAGCTTAGTTGCGTTTATTGTCTTCAATTAAGATTACAATTTTATCTGGGTAACTAATATTAATTGGAAAACAGCAATAAAAATGCATACGATATTGCTCTTAAATTTTCTACAAAATAAAAAGGAATCTTATATTAGAGTGAATATTACATTAATGAACTACATATTCTTCACTCTTGTGCCATCTATAACATTGACCAAACAAAAACTTTATTGATCTAGCTAGATTTGCTGAAATTCTACAGTTTTTGTACGACAAAAAAAAAATTGATATTGTACTATCAGGCACTGCTAAAGTGCTCCCTGTAGGGGTCTACCTTAATTATTCATAAATTGACCCATTTCAAGTGATCACGTCCTTAACTTTTTTTTCCCTAGAAATTACAGCGAAAGCACGCATATAATTAACTAGTTTATTCTTAACAAAAGTATATAGAGAGTTAAAACATGTTTAATTTATTTAATCAATAGATCGACATCATCTATTCATATCATGGGGTCTACTGTCTACATCATGCTTTTCATTAATTGCACAAGGCAAGGAAAATTTTTACCTTCGTTGACTGGATCCATCACTGTACGCTCAGATAATGTGTTCTGAGCAAAAGAATGACATAATAAAAAGTTGTTCACTTTAATTTTAAGGCATATTTTTAATATGCGTACGTATATATTAAGAACATAAAATAAATAACAAATAGAGATAATTGTATATAAAATATCTGTTATAATTTGTAATATTCAAATAATGTAGTTATATGCTTTCAATCGATTTAATTTTTAAAATATCAAGTGCATTCCAAATTTTAGAGAGAAAAAAAACTAATTGTTTTCTTTGACAATGTGTGGGCTTAGCATAAAATGATAAAGAATAGTAAAAGTCCCATGAGAAAATTATTTAAATGATATCATTTTGATACGTTCCGATGGCTTTCTATATTGACTAAAACATTTCTTTTGTTTTTGTGCTTCGAAGTTCTAAGATAACAACACAATAGCATAAATTTCAAAACACGTTGGTCAAGGAGGAATATCAGCTTCTTTTTTTTTTTTTTTGTGAATGGAAATATCAGCTTCTTGTAAAGATTAATTTTGGGTATGTAGTTCATTTCGTGGAAAGAAAAAGAATATGAATCAAAAGCTGAAACTCTGGAAATAAATTGTTTCTCATAGAACTAAGCTCAAATTATTACAATTACAATATCATAAGTTACACAAACAAAACATTGCGGGATTAATTGTAATATTAATCAATATTTAGAATTTTGTTTTCAATTGCTTTATCTAAAATTTACAAATTTCTATTGTTATAAGAAAAAAAATGCAAAAAAAAAAAAATCTCAGAAAACCCTCTATGGAAAAAGTCATGCATGCTATTAATTTGTTTATATAAATTCTCTATTAATAGTACCATTTAACCATATAGATATTATTATTCTTCAGCTTCGACTACTTATCACGTCAACTTCATACGATCCCCACTATAGATTGCAACTAGTATGCAAGAATAAATGCATGGGGTATACGATTGTGGTATGAATGACTGAAACGGCAAATAAAAGTTGCGTTTACATAACATTTTAAAAACTTTAATGCAAAAACCATTAGAGGCAACTATATATTTTCTTCAATTTATGTATCATCGACCTATGTATGTAAATCCTGTGTTTAATTATATTAATGAAAGTGTACGCAATTGTTGAGACCAAGTGTGCATGGACGACTTGACGATCGATCGAACCATTCAATTGATCACCCAAATGTTAATGAATTGTTTATTCTCCTCGTATCTTGTTAACAACACTTCATCACGTGATAGAGTTCAAGATCGATGTTTGGTTGGTCAAAGAAGACTCGGTGACCATGATCGAGTATCCACCCGGGAAGTATATACTCCATTAGATAATTAATTTAATCAAGTGGGTGTATAAATATTGCATTCAACTGCAATCTCAGATCGTGCCCAGTCCAATATACTTAAATAATAATTTCATGATCACAGGCGAGGCAATAGAGAAAAGTAATTTTTTTAAATAAAAAAAATCCAAAAATAAAGCTTCACAAAAAATGAAGAAAACGATAACATATAAAACATGGAAATAAGGAACCAAAGCATCACCCATGCTAGTTTGTTAGGAAGAAGTTGCACCCATGTAGTATAAGACAACAAGGTCCATTATTAAAGATATTTTTCAAGCACAAGTTATACATGAAATAATAGCAGTTTGTGCACTTAGTTTTTTCGCCTTACTTGCTATCATTATTATCCTCAGCTATGGCAACAATTTCAGTGTTGGTTTGTCCAAGCAAGCTGCTTATGGATCGAGCTTTCACCATTCCAAGCTTCATCCTCCTCTTTGTGACCATCACTGGCTTCTTCTCTTCATCATTGCTTTCAGCATCATTTCCCAAAGGGTCTTCACTACTAGACTGTGTTGTTGTTTGGTTTTTTGATGAATCCTCGGATTGTAGCATGTTGTTATTCTTTGGTGCACCACTTGTTGTTGTTGTACTTGTACTACTTGTACCAATAGACTTGTTTCTCACACTTGTCATGCTTCTCAACCTTCCCTTCCCTAAGTGATGCTCGCAAAGAGAGTAACCCACCAAGGTTTGTTGGCAACACCTCCATCCTCTCCCATTTACACGACTGCACCTTGAACCTTCCATTAGTGCACCACCCCTTACCCTCTTCTTATTACCAACGTTTGCTTGTTCAGGTTTCGTCTCTCTTGTCGCCTCTTCCTCGTTCTCTACCTCTTCTTCTTCGTTGCTATCGTCTTGCCTTGAACACTTCTTGTTCATCTTCGTCTTCATCCTCTTCATCTTCAGCTTGGAATTATTCTTCTTATCGTTGTCGTCGTTATCGTTGTTGTTGTTGTTATCCTCCGTTGCATTCTCGAAGGCTCCTCTTCTTTTCTTGAATGGAAAAGCTTTATCTCCCTCGCACCATCTCACATCTGTGTGTATGAGAATTGAAAAGTTATCTTTTATATATATACACCCTTTTGAAGGATGAGAGAACAAGGAATGGAAAATTATGCATGGATACCAATGTGTTACTAGATAACTAGAAAAAAATAGAGATAAAAGAGAAAAAAAATAGATATAATAGATAATATGATGTGAAAAAAATAATAAATAAAAAGTAAAGAGTGTAATTTAGATGTATATACTACAAGTATTCATGTATGCATGTGATATATGATGTAATGAAGAGTGATGGAGAAGGGTTTAATACATGTGATATATGATGTAATGAAGAGATCATAGACAAGAGTTTAAAGTGGGTGTAAAATTGGTGTATGAAAAAAAATCAAGGTTGCATGTGTATATATGTATATTCTCCAACCAAAGTTAAGACTATTATTTGGTAAATTCATGCATTGTTCAAACTCATTATGCATCTTTGTTACCTTGTTTAGGAGGGCTTGGAGATGAAAATGTTTCAGCTGGCGTTTCGGAACACGAGATGCTTCCTTTCCTACAAACAAAAGAAGACCCAGAAAAACCAATTAACAACAGCATATAACTACACACAAAATTTACAGCCAAAAGGGAAAGGATGAAAAAAAAAAAAAAAAAAAAAAGAAGAAGAAGGAATGTAATGTTTTCGAAAGAGTGAGAGATGTGATGTAGTTGGGGACCAGCATTTGGTTCTACCCGATTGTGCACCTCAAGGGCAAACGGTAGTTTAACCAATTTGGAGAAAAAAAACGATCGCATTTCACAAGAGGGGTATGGTGGCTACACAAGCCTCTTATTTAAAACACTTTCAACAGTATTTCCACTAAAAGTATTTTCTTTTTTCTTTTGTACATAAAAAAAAATATATAAACAATAATTAATTATTAAAAAAAATCTTTTTCCATGCTGGTTAAAATCGAGTTATGGGTCTCCATGTTTTCACCTTTTTTACTACGAGATTTCATGAACGAGTAAGAGAGGAAATAATTTTATGTCTTTATCTATTTTAATTCATGTCTAAATAGCTAGCTTGGTTTCATAATTCTTACCTGGTATCATTACCCTTCTGTCCCTCTCCCTCTTCTTTCCTTCTCCCATCTTCCACCTGCAAATCACACACAAAATAAAAAAAAATGGAAAATACTCAACATAAATACATGGGATCCACTAATACAAGGTTGGTTATTGGTTAATGGTTACCCCTAATGTGCCCCTTTGTGAGTGTAAAATAAAAATTGAAAACAACAACACAATAATAATAATCTTAATTTAATTACACCAACCCCTTGTCAAAGGTTGGACAAAAGTGCACTAATTTCACAAACTCACCCCCCAAAAAAGAAGACCAAAAAATTAAAACGAATTCATGTGAAATAATATTTCCACTAACCAAAGACTCTTCTTGCTTCTTGTGCTGGTGCCTCATGTACTGTGTCCCACCTTCTCCGGAGGACTCATCAGAGCCGTTGGTGGGTTTCCCGATCGGTGGGAGAGGCTGATCAGACGGCTGAGGAAGATCCAAGAGTGGTGAGGGTGCAGTGGTTGAACCATGATGAGTGCAAGAGGCTTTGGTGGCATCGTTGAGTTGCACCATCACCGGTGACCGGTTGATCAGGTTGGGATCTGAGTGAGTCACCGGCAAGAGAGGGAAAGGCACTTGTCTCTTACGGATCCTCATAGGTGCAAGATTGGACTCGTTCTATCTCTCACTAGATTCACCCCCTTCAAACACACTTAAAAAATCTCACACACCCCCACAAGAGATCTTAGTAAGATTTCGGAGAAAATAAGGATTGGAGACAAAATAAGAAAGAGAGAGAAGAATAAGAACTCAAAACTCAAACAACGGGTGAAAAACTATACACCCATCTACTACTACTACTTCTTCATGGTCTCAAAGACCAAGAAGGAAAAAAAAAAATCATGGTTTTGTGTGAGTTTATTTGTGAAACTCTCTTGTCAACACACCCACCCCACACGCACACACTCTTTTTTTCTCTCTCTCCACATATGCTTTGCTCCTCTGGGTTCCTGTCTCGCTTTTTATTTGTTGCACCAGGGAAAGGAGGGTGTTGTATGGTTGGGGTCTGGCACGTGTGGTGGAGTCACGCACGTGTGGAGGGTGACCGGCTGGGGCGGTAGCCGGTGGAGGAGAGGGAAAGAGGAAAGGGACAGAGTACGGACGAAGATGCCAGGGTGGATGAGGGAGAATTGGCAAATAGAAAATTAGAGAAATGAAAAATTGATAAGAGAAAAAAAGAAAAATTGAAAATTGAATATTAGAATTGATAAGAGAATATGAGAGAGAGAAGGGGAAGGACTAATGAGGAGTGGGTGATTCTATCGTTGATACTTTTAAGAAGGGGGACGGTGGGGCCCGCAACCGTGACTCTCCTTAACAAGGACCCATATGTTCTCTAGTAGTCATACTCTTTTCTATAATGTAGGATGAATTGATAATTCAAAATTATTACTACACTCACATATCATAAATGTATTATGTGGGGGCTTTCAAGATTTTTTTAATGCTTTTCGATTATTTTATTATTATTATACAATTGTAAATAAGATGTCACAATAAAATACCTAAATAAATGATAGCATTTTATTTTAGGATAAGTTTAAGACTTATCAATTTTGTATTTTAGTCTAAGACTTATATTTTTAAGTTAATATAATATATTATATTAAAAATGATAGGATATGTTATAGTACTTTATGATATTTATAATAATTGAAATAAAATTATGAAAAATTTAAATCTATATTTTAATTAATATTATGATTTCTATATATTTATCTATGTATATAGTAAATTTGACTTAATTATATTAATGCAATATTTAATTCTATTAATGTAATATTTAGTCAAATATATAAATATATAGATTTCTTTTTTATATAGTATGAGACACTTCTTATCAATTAGTATTACTTAAAATAAATTATATTAAAAGTTTCAATATATTTAAAAATATTTATTTCCAATTATATTTTATAAAAATTATATAACGTAAAGAGTTAGATTTTTTTTTTTGATTAAAAATTTGATTCAATAAATTATAATATTTAATATAATTCATTCTTCTAATCATAAATCTTATTAAAAAAATACACACATTATTTTAACAATATAATTATAATGAATAAATTTTATATATATATATATATATATATATTGCTATTAATTCAATAATGAAGTGGTAAACAAATTTTAATGGTACTAATAAAATGCTTGTATAAATATATAATTAAATATTTTTTCCTTGCATAGCATTAATTTTTGTAGTCTATATAATAAAGTTTAATCATACTATTATAATGGTATTCTATCATGTACCAAAAAAAAGTATGGTATTCATTAAATATAATATACTAATATTTAAATTTTATAAAAAATATTTTTTAAAAAAAGTTAAAATAAATGTCTATATATATGAATAAATTAAACCTGAAAAAATATTATTAAAACAAAATTTCCTAAAATAGCATCATTTTTTTGTATTTTATATAATCAAATTTAATAATACTATTAAATAAGGAATACTTTTAAAATAATCAAATAGTTAATATTTATAAAAGAAATATATAAATATAAATACAAATATAAATAAAGTAGACTTGAAAAAATTATTAATACAAAATTTAAATCTACAAATATAATATTTATAAAAATACATAAATATAGAGATTTTTTTCCTAAATGGTATAACATAATTTTGTGTTATAATTAAGTTTTCTTAAAAATAAATTATAAACAGGTTTTTAAAAATAAGAATTCAAACATAATTAAATATTTTTTCCTTACATAGCATTAATTTTTGTATTATGTATAATCAAATTTAACAATACTATTAAATATGATATTCATTCATGTACAAAAAAAAAACTCATGTACCAAAAAACATATATGGTATTCATTAAATATAATATAGTATTTATAGTTTATAAAAAGAATTTAAAAAAATTCAAATCAATTTCTATATATATGAATAAATTAAACCTGAACAAAAAAATAATTAATACAAAATTTCCTTAAATAGCATCATTTTTTATAATTTATATAATCATATTTAATAATACTATTATATAAGGTATTTATTTAACATAAATAAAATATTTATTGCTTGTAAAAGATATTTGAAAAAATAAAAATTCAAATATATATATATATATATATATATATATATATATATATATATATATATATAAATTAAACTTGAAAAATATTAATACAAAATTTAATTCTACAAATATAATATTTATAAAAATACATAAATAATATAGATATTTTTTTCTTATATATATAGTATAACATAATTTTGTTATTTAATTAAGGTTTTTTATAAAACATATTATAAAAAATGACAATTCAAACATGAAGACTAATTATGTTATTGTTTCCTGTAACACTGTGATTTTTCATAATGTATGTTAAGTGCTTGATTAACATTGCAAGAGGAATTAAATTTAAATTATGTTATTTAATGGGCTAATTAATAAAATAGAGTGATTTGTTTATGTGTTGTTGTATGTTTAAAGAGTTTTTATGCTAATTGGATTTTGCAAATATACATGGGTGTTATTAGTTAAGAGAGAGGAGGGTAGATAGAGGATGTTGAGGTGCAAATAGCAAAAGCTAAAACCCTCCCAAAGCTTTAAACGTAGCAAGCCCCTCCTCCTTCTTTCATTTGCTTCATTTCTTCACTCTTCTTCTTCCCTTTGAAGAGCTTGAGGCTTAGCTCAAGGGTTCCATCTTCTTCCTCATCTTCCTTAGGATTCCTTCATTGCTCCTTAGAGTGGTAAGTTCATCTTCTCCCTCACCTTGTTCCATCTCCCTTTTCTTTCTCTTGGAGCACCCATGCTGGTTCCATGGGAATCTTAGGTTTTGGGTAAGTTATCTATGAATATTCTTATCCATGGAAGAATCTGCAATTTCTTTTTATCTATAAGAATCGAAAACAAGTACTAAGGGTTTATAACAACTTACGCACACTCTGTTCAACTAAGGTAGACCCCTTTCATTATGACAATTCTACTTATACCTGCAAAAACTACCCATGATGGGTAAGGTAATTACCTACTTAATTGGTATAATAATAATAATAATAATAATAATAATAATAATAATAATAATAATAATAATAATAATAATAATAACATTCCTTAATCCATCAAAAATAAAAAATATCACGTTCTTTATTTGCTAAGAGATAAATAACATTATTTAATTCCTAGAAAAAAGATTATGTTCCTTATAGATATAAATCATATCTTTATTTACTTAGAGATAGATCATGTTTCTTAATTTTGAAAAATATCACTTTCCTTATTTGCTTATTTTCTTAAATTTTTCTATTTATTATGTTTTACAAAGATCTTGGAATTTCTTTAAAAAAAATAATAAAGATCTTTGAATGAGATTTTACATATCAAAGTTTCTTAATTAATTAAAGTGCCGGTAACAGATACGGGTACAAACATTTAGGTATCCAACGGGGAAGGGTACGAGTATTACAGTTATTACCCACCTGGATATGGATTCAGGTATGAGGATTTTTTTAAGTGCGGGTATGGGGACGAGTACTATAATACACTACCCAAACCCTACCCATTATCTTTCATGGAATCTTTCATGGAAGAATTTGTATGAGAATTACCTTTGAAATTTTTTCTGCAAAAAGGTGTCAAATTTTTTGATCAATTTTCCCAAAAACATTTGCCGATAGTGCTAGTTCACAGTTAAATACAACTATTTATTTTTACCGACGACTTTATTTGTTAGTAAATTCAACACTACCGACGGATGCTTATCCGTGGGTAAATTCTACAAGTAATTTCAAAATTACTGACAGATCCATATCTGTGGGTAAATTCTGTCGATAATATCAAAAGTACAGACGGATCGTTATCCGTGGATAAATTCCGTCAGTAATTTTGAAATTACCGACAGATTCGAATTTGTCGGTAAATTTCGTCAGAAATTTCAAAATTACCGATAGATTCAAATCCGTGGGTAAATATCCATTGGTAAATAAGCATTTTCTTGTAGTGGAAATATGAGTTTGAGATTATTTTAGGTGTGTTTTCGGTGCCATAGAGGGTGGGCTATTAGTGGAGAGGTGAAGGACTCCTCTGATTCAATGTTTCTTTCTTCCTCCCTTCTCTTTTCACAAAGTTATCTCTTTTGGGTTGAATAGGTAAGGGAAGCTCTATCCTATACTCTATTGTGTTATGATATTGAAATATTGATTGGTTGAATTGTTATTATGTTGTTTTCCCATTTTTCCCCTTTTGAAAACCTAAGTTAGGAAATTTAGGGATTTTCAGGATTAAGCTTGATTGAGGGGTTGATTGAGTAGATTAATCGGTTTTATATGTAATAGAAGTGTTTAGGGTTTGATTGGTGTATTTTGGAGTGCTTGAAAGCCATAGTTGATCCCAAATCTAGCTAATTTTGTGCCCTGAGTTGCAGAGTTCGCGCTCTGGCTAAGCCAACAGCATCACTAGCTAAGCCAGAGTGATCCTAGAGTTCTCTGTTGCTTCTGTGGCTAAGCCAGAATGACAGCTAGCTAAGCCAGAGCATCCTTAGCGTTCTCTGTCACTTTTGTGGCTAAGCCAGAGGGAGTGTTGGCTAAGCTAACCTGTCACTAGAACAAAATGACCTTTTGCTATCATTTTTTTTTTTTTGGCTAAGTTAGAAGTTGTTGCTGGCTAAGCGATAGGCTATTCTCGATAAGCTAAGGCGGGGAAACTTTAAAGTAGTTCAGGCACCGACTAAGCTAGCAATACTCGTGGCTAAGCTAAGAAAACCTTCAGAATTGTCTTGAACGCGTTGGCTAAGCTAGCAACGCTTGTGGCTAAGCCAGGTACCTTCCTGAGAGTGAAATTGAGAGAATGCAGGGGCTGGCTAAGCGAGACATCAGTCTAGCTAAGTCATAGTGTGCTGAAAATCTATGTTTGTTTAATTGTCCTTCCTCCTTGTTTCCTTTGGATATTTATGATTGCTTGGTGACTATGAGTAAGGTTATTCTCATGAGGGTATCATATTTTCACATTTAAAGGAGGATTATTCTTTGGTTTAAGGTATTACCATGAAAAGTGGAATGTAAATACTTATGAATCTTATAAATGTTTAAGCAAATGTAGTGAGTTTATCTTTGAAAGAATATCTTTATGGTTGAGATTATCCTATTATTGATTGAGATGTATTTATGTTTTGATGAGATGATGATGATGAATGATAATATTGTAGTGTAATTGTCCCTATATGTTGGAGGGTTAGCTATGCCCTTTGGGAAGGTCTTTATTGGACAAAAAAATGGTATACTTGGGAAGGTGAGTTTCATGCCAAAACTCCGCCCCACCAAAGCGATCAGGGGGTCTCACCTAGTGGGATATCTTCCCTAGTACCACCCCTATGTTTTGACTCCAAATCATGTTGGAGTGTTGAGAACTACTTCCCAAGAGGTTTAGTGACCTTTTTAGTGTATAGGGGATGGACTATTGTTGTGGTTGTGGATTGTTGGTCATTGAAACCTGGATCCTTGAGACAAACCATGAGTGAGATGGTTGGTACGAAGGTGCCATATCTCAAACCTCAAGGAATCCAAGTTTAGTTGTTGTTTGTGAGTAGGCACGTAAGTTAATGGTGCTTGGTGGGCCCTTAACCTAATGCTGGGTGATTTTGTGGTGGCTAACACTGAAAGGGCCTATAGAATATATGGGTGGGCGAACTCCTATAAAGGTTAAGGAGGATGAACTCCTATTGAGGTTAGGGTCTTTGCAGGCCTTACCGAGATAAGCCAATACCCACACTCATCTATAGTCGATAAAACCACACTTCATCCGTACGATCAACTGTAGGACTCCCCCAATGGTCGGAGATGAGTACTGTGTTAAAGGATGTTCCTATTTTGATGTTTGATGTTGCCTAATGGCTTCTGGTGTACGTCAGTTGTGATGATGGTTGGTGATGGTGGAATTATGATGAGACTTTTGATTGATGTTTAAATGTGATTCATTATGGTTAATGCATTATGGTGATAGTTGGTGATTAAAGTTGATGTTGCTGACTATTGGTGTTTTATTGATGTACATGTATGAAATGACTTTAATATGAATATATATTTTGTTATAGATTTATGGTTAACCTATACGATATTTTCATATAAAGTTTAGTTTTCTCCCTTTCTCCTTATTTTGGAATATATATTTATTTGTATATGTATGGTTTTGTTTTGGTGAGCATACCCTTGCGTGTGGCACATGCGGTTGTGACTGTGATGATCTCAAACTATGCATTCGGGGGAACAAATGGCTTTTAGGGTGGATCTCTCTCTTGGAGGCGTGATAGATGGAGTGAGCATGGGATTGGAGCTGCATTCTTCTCTTCCTTTTCCTTGGTTTAGTTTCATGTATAGAGATGACCAACTTAGGTTTGTATTAGGCATATCTTCCAAGAGTTTTACGTAATCAAAGTTTTATCTTCTTTTAAAAGGTTGAAGTGCCATGAGGCATTATATCTGATTTAGTCATGTTTTATAAATGCATGGTCTATATCTTAAGTTTTGAGCTTTATTTGTTGATTTCAAAATCGCGAAAAGTTCACACGGTATTTTCATAAGTAAACTAATGAAAGAATTTCTAAGTTAAATAAAATCAAAACCTTGGCTTGAGTAGTTATATAACGAAGGTGGGTCGTTACATTTCCTAAACTTTTTGCAAATTTTAGTCCCTAAATAGAATTTTTAGCATTTTTGGTCCCTATATTTTTTTTGTTTGTTATCAATTTTAGACCTTATTGTCAAGTAATAACATTAACTTATGACGCAATAGCCACATTAGCAATCCAACGACTTGTCACGTCATCTAGAAGTCTGATGCAGTAGCCAAGTGTAACTTTTCTATAAATTATATTTTTAGCGACACTCCCTCTAACTTTTTTTAACACTCTCTTTGTGATTGGATGAAATTAGTTAGAAATCACAAATTTTGGTGGGTCTTACTTATCATTTAATGATTATCTCCTTATCTAGATGTGAGATCCACCAAAATTGGAGATTTTTAACAAATTTCATCCAATCACAAAGAAAGTGTTGAAAAGAAAATGTCGTTAGCATTTCTCTCAAATTAGTCTAACGTCATCAACAAGTCTAAACATATGAGAGCTTAAAAACATAATTTACCAAAAAACTTACACATGATAGCCCCTATTAGACTCCTTAATAATATGACAAGTCATTAGGCTAACACTACAAAAAAAACTTTGAAATTTGCCACCGCAAACTATCGGTCGCAATTAGCAACCGATTTAGTGTTTATAAATATTAACAAACTTTGAATATTAGCGACGGCATTAGCGACAAATAGGGTAGTCGCTGACTTGAAAAGCTATCGTCGGTCGCTATTTCGGTAGCAAAAAAATGTAGATTTTTTTGTCACCGATAGGTTCGGTCGCTAATCATATTTAAGATTTGGCAACCGACATTTTGTGGTTGCAAAAGTTATAAAAAAATCAAATTCAATAAGTTAAATCAATTATTATGATTTTTGCCCTTTTGCGACCGCAATAATTGGATGCTAATTTTTTCATAAGAGCTATTTATGACCGACTTGTTCGGTCGCTAATTTCAGTGATAAAAGTCTATGTTATAGAAATAGAATTGAAAATTGGCAAAAATCTAAAATTTAAAATATTTTAAATATATATTATAATAATATAAAAAAAATTATTTTACTATATTCTTTATATGATAATTTTTATATTTTTATTTTAAAAAATACACATAATATAAATAGGTCTTACAACATACTTTTGTCTTTTATTTTAAAATAAAGATACCTAACATATAGGTGTCTAATAATAAAAATATAAAATTAAAATTATCAATAGTAATTATATAATAAATATTTTATATAATTACGAATATAAATAATAATATTTTTTTGGTACACAACAATTCTATAAAATTAATAATAGAATAAATATTCATATTTATTACAAATAAAAAATAATAATAAGAAGAATATAACATTAGAAATATAAATACAAAGTGTTTTACATTAGTATTTTAACAAGATCCAATAACATAGATTATTGACTAAGGCTCAATAAAGCTTAAATGTAACACTAATGATTGTACAAGATCCAATAAAGCCCAAGTGTAACACTGATGATTGACTAAGGTCCAATAGGGCTCAAATGTTACATTAATGATTGAGTTAGGCCCAATTAGGTTGAAGTGTAATGTTGATGATTAACTAAGGCCCAATAAGACCCAATAAAGTCCAAGTGTAACACTGGTGATTGCCAAGGCCTAATAAGGCTTAAATGTGACACAAATGATTGACTAAGGCCCAATAAAGCTTAAGTGTGACACAAATGATTGACTAAGACCCAATAGGGCTCAAATGTTACACTAATGATTGAGTTAGGCCCAATTAGGCTGAAGTGTAACGATGATGATTAACTAAGGCCTAATAAGATCCAATAAAGCGAAAATGTAACACTAATGAATGCCAAGGCCTAATAAAGCTTAAGTGTGGCACAAATGATTAACTAAGGCCCAATAAGACCCAAGTGTGAAACTAATGATTGATTAAGCCCCAATAAAGCCCAAGTGTAACACTGATGATTGCCCAGGCCCAATAAGGCTTAAGTGTGACACAAATGATTGACTAAGGCCCAATAAGACCCAAGTATGAAACTAATGATTGATTAAGGCCTAATAAAAAATTTATTATTCTTATTTTTATTCATTATCCATTATATTAGTATTTAAAGTAACATAATTTTTTTTTTCTGATGATCACTATAACATAGTATTTTTATATTCAAAATTCAAACATGTTATTATATTCACTTATACTTTTAATATCAATTGAATTATTTAAATTAACATTTTATCATTTTTTTAATCTATCATTTTTAATATCTTTAGTTCCACATTTATTATAATATAATTTGTATATTTAGAAATCATTTTTATTATAAATTTTAGTTGTATAAAATAAAACATTTAGCTTGTGCAATGCACTGACAATTGATTAAGGCCCAATTATAACATTAATAATTGACCAGGGCCCAATTAGGCTAAAGTGTAAGACTGATGATTGGTCAAGGCCCAATTATGTCCAAGTGTTACATTAAGGATTTACCAAGGCTCAATAAGACCCAAGTGTATCACTAATGATTAACTCGGGTCCAAATAGGCCAAAGTGTAAGATAAGTGATTGATTAAGGCCCAAATAGGTCAAAGTGTTGCATTGAGGGTTGACGAAGGCTAAATAAGGCAAGTGTAATACTAATGATTGACTAAGGCTCGATTGTAACACTAATGATTGACCAATACCCAATTAGGCTTAAGTATACAACACTAATAATTATCTAAGATCTAATTATAACAAGATCAACTATATTTGAGTAAAAAAAAATAGTAACTATATTATTATACAAACATTATTTTTTCTTTGTATTCATCATTTTTTTCCTTTGATGGAAATATATTTTTAAAGTAAAAACTATTAAAAATAAAATGTAATATTGGGTGATATCTTATTAGATGTTTTTTAGATAATATTTTCAATTTTCAAGTTGATAAGATAATATCTTACTTGATTTGATTATATTAGTTTTAAAAGGATGAATTTTCAATTTTTAAATTGATAGATTAGTTCAATTTTTAAATGAGGCTATATGTTAGCAATTGGATGTTAGGTGATAAGGGACATTTGGACACATGCACTGAAGGAATAACCTTTTTCTTAACTTCTTATATCTCTTAAAAAAGAATCTATAACAATATATATTTTTCATATACTCTACTAATAAAAAAATATATACTTTTTATATTCTTTTAAATTGAATTTCAATTTTATTTTAAATTAAATTATCATTAGTTAAAATAACAATGTATCACATTATAAGTTACTTATTTTAAATTAAAAAATAATTTATATGTTTCAAAATAACAATTTTTTATTATTTTTAAAAAATAAATTGGTAAAAATAAAATAAAATAAAATAATAATATAATTTATATATTTAAATGTATTTACTTATTATAAATTTTAATTATGTAAAATAATAATTTCTTATATACATTGCATAAACTAAAATGTTAGTGTATATATATTACTTATTATAATTATATTTTTAATTTACAAGGGACATAGAGAGATTTATTTATTTATAATAAAAAAAAGCTCCTGTAATTCAAAAAAAAAAAACCTCCCAAATTTCTTTTACTGTTCCAATTTCCCTCTCTCATAAAACACCAATTAATTTTCCCTCTTTCTCCTAAATCATACATGTCCTTCTCTTTCCCTGACCCACCCACAATCCCTAAATCGTATATGCATCCATGAGCTCAACAATGGTCGTGCCTTCTGAAACCCAGAACTAAAATCGCAACCACAGGTGTAGCTTTCACACGTGCACACACTTCACTGTCCGCTCTGCCTTCGCGAACCCCGACACCATCGCATGTGGCTTGTCGGAGAACGTGCGGCGCTGGGTTGAGCGACCGAAAACCCCCAAATGATCTTTCCCCCTCCGTAGATAGAGAATAATCACTCAAGGTCTCTGCACAAGTTCTCTCTTTTCCTCTCTAATCCTTTTTTGTCTAAAGGAAAGTGTCTCTGCACAAGCTCCTTCTTCTCACTCAAGGTTAGCTTTATGGTGCGATTCAGAGAGTCCCTAACCTAAACCCTCATTTTTAATTGTTTTTTTTAAACTTTATTTTCTTATATTTTGTTCCTATTTTCACTTCTGATCATGTTATTTTTTTTTGTTTATTTTTATTTTTTGAATTAGTGTAAAGACAAGGACTCACAAGAAGTCAAGGCGAAGAGATGTTGATTATGGGAAGACAGCTTACTTGAGGAAGGTTAGTTTAAAACTTCAATTCTTAGCCTACCTGTGTTATTGGATCTTGATCTGTGATATAAGCATGTTTGAGAATAAAATGTACAAATTTATTAGCCCATGATTACAATTTTGAAGTTTAGTGATTCCTAGCCTGATGTATAATTTTATTCTAGGTTTAGAGAAAATATTTTATTTCTCAATTATTCAGAACAATCAGTATTTATGCATATTGAATCTGCTACAAATAAGGAAATAAATCTCCCATAAACAGGAAATAAATCTCCCATAAATAGAGAGAGAGAAAAAAGGAAATATAATAAACAAGATAAAAAACTTTCTAAAAAAATATCTGATCTGATTTGGTTCAGATTTATTTCCCCAAACTTGATCTTACTAATCTGGATAAAATCTTCTCCTGGATTTGACACCCCCCTCAAGTTGGTGCATAGATGTTTGTCATGCCCAACTTGCTCACAAGGAGTTCATACTTGGGTTGAGAAAGCCTTTTAGTGAGGATATCAGTCACTTGTTGAGCAGATGGAACAAATGGCATACAAATAACTCCATCATCAACCTTCTCTTTTATAAAGTGTCTATCAATTTCCACGTGTTTGGTGCGGTCATGTTGAACTGGATTTTGTGCTATGCTTATAGCTGCCTTATTGTCACAGTACAACTTTAATGGTAGGTTCACTTGTATTCCCAACTCTTCAACAAGTCTCCTCAACCATAACATTTCACACACTCCTTGAGCCATGGCTCTATATTCAGCTCCAGCACTGCTCCTAGACACAACCTTTTGTTTTTGGCTATGCCATGTAACTAAGTTACCCTAAACAAAAGTGCAATAGCCAGATGTAGACCTTCTATCTGTGATTGATCTTGCCCAGTCAGCATCAGTGTAGGCCTCTATGGTTTGTTGTGTGGTCTTCTTTAAAAATAAACCTTTGCCCAGTGCACTCTTCAAGTATCTTAGGATTCGATAGACAGCTTCAAGGTGGTCTTCATTGGGTGATTTCATGAACTGGCTTACTAAGCTCACTTCAAATGCAATGTCTGGTCGAGTATGAGATAGATAAATCAATTTTCCAACCAACCTTTGATACCTAGAGGTGTCAACTGGAGTTCCTTCTTTGTTGTCTCCAAGTTTCTGATTTGGATCAATTGGAGTTTCTGCCGGTCTGCATCCAATCATGCATGTCTCCTTAAAGAGATCAAGAATGTACTTTCTTTGTGAGAGAATAATCCCCTCCTTTGAGTGGGCTATCTCTATCCCAAAAAAGTATCTCAAAGATCCCAGATCTTTAATTTCAAATTCTACAGCAAGGGCCTCTTTTAACCTGTTCATTTCTGCCAAGTCATCTCCTGTGACTATTATATCATCCACATAAACAATCAGAATGGCGATCTTTCCATTAGCTGATCATTTTACAAACATAGTATGATCAGCTTGGCTCTGAGTATACATTTGTCCTTTAACAAACTGTGTAAATCTATCAAACCATGCCCGTGGTGATTGTTTCAAACCATATAGTGACTTCTTTAACTTGCAGATTTTAGAACCAAACTTCTGCTCAAATCCCGGGGGAGCATCCATATATACTTCATCCTCCAAATCCCCATTTAGGAATGCATTTTTTACATCTAGCTATTGTAAAGGCCAATCAAGATTAACTGCAAGAGATAAAAGAACTCTCACATTATTTTTCCCTTTGGGCAGCTCCACAACTTGCCACGTCTGATTTTTCTTGAGAGAATTCATCTATTCTTGGACAGCTTTTCTCCACTTTGGAATCTCTAAAGCATCCTATATATTTTTTGGAATCTCCATACATGACAATTGTGAGGTAAAAGCACGAAAGGTTGGTGACAATTTATCATAAGACACAAAATTAGATATAGGATGTTTAGTATAGGTTCTAACACCTTTCCTAATAGCAATGGGAAGGTCACAGTCAACTAACTCATTGGATTTAGATTTTGAAATAGACTCAGAGTTAGATTCAATTAGTTGTGTAACTTTAGGATACTGATTACCTGGTGGTTCATCAGATTCATGGTTTTTCAAAGGATCACAGTTCTCTACTCTTTGAGTATGGTTCCTCCTTGTAGAAAAACGTTCAAAGGGTTCTATACCCTTGTGTTTAGTAACAGCTTCAATTTTCTTTCTAGGTTCAGTCTTATCACCATCTAGAGGAATTAGGACTGATATTCTCACAGCCTCCTAGTACTGAATCATGAGTGCTAGGATTTTCAGTACTTGGTATAAGGCAAACATCAAAGCTTTCATTATTTACAGGACTTGTTCCATCATTTGACTCGTCAATTTGAAGATATTTTGTCGAGTCTTCTGTTGTTCTCCCCCCTGAAGATGAGACTGAAAAAAAGGTGTAGACTCAAAAAATGTAACATCCATAGTCACAAAATATTTTTTGGAAAGTGGGTCAAAGCATTTATACCCCTTTTGAGATGGAGCGTACCCAACAAACACACACCTTTTTGCTCGAGGATCAAGCTTACTTTGATTTGGTGTATTAACATGTATGAAGGCTATGCATCCAAATATTTTTAGAGGTAAGTTAGAAGATAGCCTATTTGTTGGAAAGTAGTTCAAGAAAATATCAAGGGGTGTTGAATTTTAAGATTTTACTGGGCATCCTATTAATCAAATAAGTTGCTGTTAGGATGGCCTCACCCCATAGATATTTAGGAACCATAGTTTGAATAAGTAAGGCTCTAGCAACTTCTAACAAATGCTTATTTTTTCTCTTCGCTACCCCATTCTGTTGAGGGATATCAAACCAAGAACTTTGATGAACAATACCTTTTTCCACAAAAAATTGGTTAACATACTTGTTGAAGTATTCTCTTCCATTACCACTTCTAAAAATTTGGATTGTTTTCTGAAATTGAGTTTGAACCATAGCAAAAAAGGTTTTAAAGATTACTTCAACTTCAGATTTTTCTTTCATCAAATACACCCAAGTTAACCTAGTGTGGTCATCGATAAACCTCACAAACCATCTTTTGCCTGTGGGGGTGGTCACGCGACTTGGCCCCCAAACATCACTATGAATAATGGTGAAAGGATTAGATGGTTTATAAGCTTGTGTAGGATAAACAGTGCGGTGATGTTTTGCAAGTTGACAAGTCTCACAATGAAATAAAGAGGGATTTTTATTTCTGAAAAAGTCAGGGAACAAGTGCTGTAAATAATTAAAACTGGGATGGCCTAACCCATAATGCCATAACATTATTTCATTGTCCTTAGACCCAGAAACAGAATTGAAGCAAATACTTTGATTGCTTTTACTAAATGTGGACCCATCTTCAAAGATGTAGAGACCATTAGTTTCCTTAGAACTGCCAATCATCCTCCCCGATGTCAGTTCCTGAAATTTACAACTAGTGGAGTAAAAAATAACACGATAATTCATGTCAAGGGTCAGTTTAATGGTGGACAAAAGGTTACAAGACAGGTTAGGAACATGAAGAACATTTTTTAGAGTTATTAAAGGGGAAATGGGGACATATCCAATTCCAGCTATTGCAGAGAGAGTTCCATTAGCAATTCTAATTTTTTTGTTCCCTGCACAAGGACTATACGAAGAAAACAGTTTTAAGCAATCTGTCATGTGGTCAGTTGCTCCTGAGTCAACTACCCAAGGATTTTTAGATTTTTGGGTAAAGAAAGCAATGGTAAGATATGTACCTTTTTGGGCAAAAGAACAAGAAGGATTTATTGTCATTTTTGGAGAAAATAGTTTGTACAGGTGCTCTAGTTGTTCCTTTGTGAATAGATTTGCCTTTGAAGAAGATGAAGGCTCTTGAGTGTCCTCAGCCATGGTTTGAAATGCACGTCCAGCTTTGACAGATTTCTTCTTCCAATTTGATGGTTTTCCATGGATACGCCAATAGGTCTCCCTAGTATGCCATGGTTTTTTTCCAATGATCACACCATGGTTTCTTCCCTTTATCATCTTCTGAAGCAACTCCTCTAGTCACAAGTGCTGAACTTTTAGATTCATGAACTGGGGATGGTTCACGAGTGTTCAGCATAATCTTCCTCCTTGATTCTTCCCTTCTAACATCATAAAAGACCTCCCTAATAGAAGGTAAAGGTTTTCTGCCCAGAATTCTTCCTCTTACTTCATCAAGACTCCGGTTAAGGCTAGCAAGAAACATGTATACGCGATCATTCTCCTCCCTCTTCTTGAATCAAGCAGAATCTCTGGGATTTTCCCAATTATCTTCATAACACTGGTCTAACTCTTGCCAAAGAGTCATCATCAAGTTGTAATATGATGTGACATCTTTATCACCTTGTTTGAACTGCCACAATTGTGTCTTCAATTCATAAATCTGAGAGGAATTCTCCAAGTCTGAATAGCATTCACGTACAACATCCCAAACATCTTTGGCTGTAGGGAGGAGCAAATAAGGTTTTCCTATTGCTGGTTCCATGGAGTTTATCAACCAGGCAGTAATGAGGGAATTTTCTGACTTCCACCTTGTGAAAGAGGGGTCATCCTTGGAGGGCTGCACAACTTCTACAGTAAGGTATCCCAATTTCCCTTTCCCATCTATGGCCAACTTCACAGATTGGGTCCACTCAATGTAATTTTTTCCATTGAGTTGATGCACAGTGAGTTGTAAACTCGGGTTTTGTGAGAAAGCATCGAATGGGACTGGCTAAGTGTTTATTGGAGGCCCTGTCGTGGTGCTGGATGCATCCTTCTGGGTCTCCGGTGTGGTATTGAACGTGTTTGTGGAAGCGTCGATCATCGCCGTCTTCACCATTGTTGAAAGAGGTCAAAGCCGAAGCTCTGATACCATCTAGGTTTGGAGAAAATATTTTATTTCCCAATTATTCAGAACAATGGTACAATCAGTATTTATGCAGATTGAATCTGCTACAAATACGGAAATAAATCTCCCATAAACAGGAAATAAATCTCCCATAAATAGAGAGAGAAAAAAGGAAATATAATAAACAAGATAAAAAAACTTTCTAAAAAAACATCTGATCTGATTTGGTTCAGATTTATTTCCCTAAACTTGATCTTACTAATCTGGACAGAATCTTCTCCTAGATTTTTGACATTTATAATATATAACTATATTATGTGCCTGTACAAATAAGTTGTTTATACTAAGTGTACATTTGTTTTAGGCTAGAAATTAGGTGTCTCGTGTTATGGGAGGTGGCAAGAGGCACATTTGCATGTTTCATTAAGCATTTTATTTTGAAACTAGATACTATTTTCTTTCTATTTAAAACATTTGAAGAATTTTCTTCTGTGGATGCGTTCATGCTTCTCCTGGAATACCATTTTTAGAAGTGAAATGTGCAGCCTTTACATGCTTCTTTGAAAATTAAAAAAAAAATAGAAAAATTGATAAAAGTGCTTTTTTGTGATAAAAGTGATAAAACTGTTTTTACTTTTGAAGCATCACGTGAACATAATTAAAAATGAAAAATTAAAATGACCATGAGGGAGCAGAATATAGTTAGTTGTTAACTTCTAAATAAGTAAGAAATAAGGATTATTTGGCAAGCAAATCCTGGTGCTAGTTGTCTATACTGAATTGGTTAGAACAAAAGGGAATGGATCACTCCTGAAGTGAGGCAAGGATTACAGGATTATTGGGCTGGAGCTGCTTTCAAAGAGAAAAGTGATACTGGCAAGAAAAATTGGGCAGTTGATAGTGGAGCCTCATTGTATGCTGGTGGATCCATTTCTGCTGCAGTATATAAAAAAGATTGGTAATTAAAATTAAACCTTATGTTCAACTTATCTTCATTCATTTTAATTATTAAATTCTTTAACTTGTAATATTATATATGTAGCTCCATGAACTTAATCGAGTTCCCACAACATTTGATGTAAGGAAAAAGATAAAACAAAACAAAGAGGGTCAATGGGTCAATGATAAGGCAAAAGCCATAGCTGTAAGTAAATATATGCCTTTCAACTTTTTTTTCATTTAGAGGATTTTAGTGATTGTAAATATTCATATTTATTTACATTTTGTAGGAGGAGTTGATTCGTCATCGAACAGAAACCCATCCAATTGATGAAATAGGTGTTTCTATTGAGCAATCTATGGGTGATGACAATGCTCTTTATTTTGAAGTTGTTAAAAAGAGCAAAAAGGGCAATGTGTATGGATTAGGTCAATTGGGTGATAAGTTTTTGGCATTAACTCAATGCACCCAATCTAATCCCAATCTTAGCATTAATTATCAGGAGGTCATTGCTAACCTCAATGCAAAGTTGGCACAAAAAGACACAAGAATACAAACAATTGAATCAAAGTTGGCAAAGACCCAAAGCATGCTTCAGCAGGTTTTTGATTGCTTGGGAATGCCTTCTACAACTTATACTACTGTTCCACCCACTCAGGATGGTGTATTCATCCTTCCCTTGATGATCATGGTGGCCCCCACCAACCCCTTTACTGACCCCACAACATGACTTTTAGGACTTTTTATTACATGTTGACACATGTTTCATCTTTTTTGATGTAGGGCTTTTCATTAGATGCTAAAACATGTTTCGTCTTTTTGGATTTAGGATTTTCTATTAGATGAGACATGTTTCATCTTTTTTGATTTAGGACTTTCTACCACATGCTAACTTGTTTAATCTTTTTGAATTTAGAACTTTCTATTAGATGTGGAGATATGCTTAATCTTTTTAGACATAGGACTTTAAGTACTTGTTATCTATGTTATTTTGATTAATGAGAATGATTGATCTCATTCATATAATTTTAATTGATATATGTTCATATAATTGGTAGTTGTAATTCTGGTTATAGTGGTTGTAATTGTGATCATGATGGTTGCAATTCTAGTTATATAGGTTTTTATGAATGGATCAGTAAAATTTTAAAAAAAAACCAATTTATGTACAAATAAATTAGATCATATATTTAATTTTAAACATTAATTTAGCAATCGATAGGACAGTTGCTAAAAATAGCGACCGGCTAATTCGGTCGCAAATACAAATCCGAATCAGCCACCGAATAAGATTTCTAAAATTGCCACCAAATCAGTCACCGAAATATTTTTTTTTCTGATTTAGTGACTGCATGTATCAGTCGCTAATTGCGTGGCTAATCATAATTATTAGCGACTAGAATGCTTACTTTCCTCTATAAATCAGTTGTCGATGAAAAAAGGATTTGCAACCGATACTTAAGTTCGGTGGCAAACAACTTTGCGACTGGGGTTTTAGTTACTGAAAACTAACGGTTACTGCATCGATCACAAAAAGAATTAGCGACTGATTCTGTGATTTTAGCGACCGAATTTGTCGGTCACTAAATGAGGATTTTTTTGTAGTGATAAAGATGTGGCTGTTACATAATCAGTTAACGTTGTCACCTAATAGCATAGACTAAAACAATTAATAGAGTAAAAGTATAAGGGGCAAAAACACTAAAAATTTTGTTTTTGGGCTAAAAGTGAAATTTACAAAAAGTTTAGTACCAAAAACATCCTAATTTTGTTATTCAATTAAGTTTTTAAAAAAATATTTTATAAAACATTTTGAAAAATAACAATTCAAACATATATAAATATATATATATATATATATATATATATATAACAATAATTTTACTCTAAATTTATATCATTAATTATTACTTTAAATAAATTATAATAAATTATACTAAACTTTTCAATATATTTGAATATTTATTTTAATAAAAATTACATAACATAAAGAGTATTTAATAAATTACTTCAATAAATTGTAATATTTAATATATTTCATTCTTTTAATCATAATCTTATTAAAAAAAAGTACACACTTTATTTTCAAATTATAATTTATAATGAATAAATTATATATATATAATTAATTTTTTTCTTGCATAATATTTACATAATACTATTAAGTATTTTTCAAAATATTTTTGTATTTTATATAGTCAAATTCAATAATAATTTTAAATATTGCATTTATTTAATATAATATAATATATGTAGTTTATAAAACTTACTTGAAAAATAAAAATTCAAATCTATATCTATATATAATAATAAGTTAAACTTGAAAAAAATAATACAAAATTTCCTTAAACAGCAATCATTTTTGTATTTCATATCATCAAATTTTACAATACTATTAAATAAGGCATTTATTCAAGAAAAAAATATTATAGATTATAAAAGTTATTTTAAAAAATAAAAATTCAAATATATATATATATATATATATATATATATATATAAATTAAACATTAAATAATTAGTAATAAAAAACATTTATAAAAATATGTAAATATATAGATCTTTTTCCCATATAGTATAAGACAATTTTATTATTTAACTATTTTTTCAAAAATAAATTTATAAAACATATTTTAGAAAACAACATTTAAAATATATATTAATATAATATATAAAACTTAATAAATATATATAATAATGCCTTTTCTCTAAATTTATATAACTAATTATTACTTAATATAAATTATAATAAAATTTCAATATATTTAAAAATAATTATTCTCAATTTTTTTATATAAAAATTACATAACATAAAGAGTTACAAGTCTCATTATTATATAAAATGAGAAAAATGAAAATTATATTAAAAATACTGTCTACAATAAAGAATTTAAAAAATTATTTCATTATATTATAATATTTAGTATATTTAATTCTTCTAACATTTAATATTTAATTCTCATTGTTACCCTATTAATTAATTGATTTCCCTACTTTTAATTCGTTTTTTCCTCTTAACACTCAATTCAATTTTTTTCCTCTTAACATTTAATTCATTGTTTGCTAGAAGGAACAAATTTTCATTTCCGAAATCAAGAATCCTAGAAATTACGATTGCTAGGAATACTAAAATTTATTTGATTCATCATAAATATTCATGAATATTTATATAAATTTCTTAGGAATAAAAAAGTATATATAATGATATTTTTACCAAAAATTTTAATTATTTGCCATATTAAATTATATAGTAAGAATAATGTGATTTTTTTTGTCACAATAAAACTTTTTTTCTAATTCGAGAAAGTTATTAAGGGGTGCATTGAATTGGGATTTTAAAATACTATTTTAGTATAAAAAAGTCTTGTGAATTTTAAAAGACTGTGTAGAAATGTTATGACTTATGGGATTTTTTTACAAGACTTTATATTCAAAGATTTTGTAGTTTGGATTTTAATGGATTTATATCGTAAAAAATTAAAACAATTGAAAGGATTTTATTGATTTACAATATTTGAAAGGACTCCATAAATTTTTAAAAACATTCAAAATTACAAGAATAAAAAAGGTTTGGATAAACAAAAGTAAAACCAATACAATTTTTTTTAATATATTAATAGTTAATTGATTCTAGCTTCATGTCCTCCTAAGTAGCATTTCTCCACACATCTAAAGCTATACTAGTCCGCCTTCATGCATTATCATATTTCCATTCCTGCTCTTGGGTTTGAACAATAGGTTCAATATTATGGTCTTATTTATTTGGTAATATTGAAGATGAAGATTCGTCTATTGGTTCAATTTAGTTATCATAACGTCATTCTTTGTGAAGAAAGTTATGAAGTTCTACACATGAATGATTGTACCACCTTCAATGAAGAAAAAAAGGATTATGTGTACTGGGAGAAATAAAAGTTTGGCAATCGGCAGGAAAAGAAAGAACGAGAATCTAGGATAGTGTTAAGGGTTTGGGTGACACTGTTGGATGGATGTAATATTTATACATCCTACTACAAAGTCATATGAAATCCATTGAAATTTATCCTAAAAAATAATTTATCGAAATTTGTATTTTTTTTTTTTAATACCATAGGATATTTTAGAAGTTGTAAAAAAAATCTTAATTGAATACCATTGAATTTTATTGGTTTCCTTAAAAAATTATGATAGACTTAATTAAATACCACAAGACTTATTTATATCATTTAAAATTCTTAATTGAATACCATGATATTTTTTAAAATCCTTTGAAATATTGTGAAAAACATAGTTAAAAATCATCCCGAAAAATATTATTTTCTAGTTATTTTTGTTTTAAAATAAAACAAACTTAAGAAACAAACATTCTCAATTATAGATTTCCGAAAAACTAAAAATTTTTCTTGTAGCATACGTTTGCTTAGTATAATAATTTTTTTTTCATGTGAAATAACAACTTAAGCCATCAAATTTTTATTACTACGGTATTTTTTGTTTAATAGTTTCTATAAACTTTTAATGAATTCATGTTTTACAAAAGAGAAAAATAGTTAGCTAATTAACTAAACTAATTAAAAATAAATTAAAAAAAAAACTACATACAAAAATCTTCACAATCAACTAAAAGTGATCACAAATTATGTTATATATATCATAACATTTCAATTTTCAAATGAAAATTTTCATTAATATTAGTTTTCAAATATAAGTAAATGGACTTTTTTTTGTTGAATAAACCAGGCTAGGAACCAAAACTAAAAGAGTAATTATATTTAAACACCTTTCAATATATATCAAACATCCCATTAACATCTCTAATTTTTCTCTACCTCTCTCTTCCTAGTTCTTATCACATCACATTATCTATTATATCTATATTTTTCTTTCTCCTCTGTCTATCTCTTTCTAAGTGTCCCATAGCATATGGATATCCATTTAGTTTTTTCCAAACTAAAATCCATGATAGAAATGTACAGCTGGAAATATCAGCTAACAATTGAGTTTGGAGCTAACTAAGACCTTTCTTGTGAAGCATGTCGGCAACGTGGTTTGATTCACGAAACACATGACAGGAACCTGTTAAACTGGTCATAGAAGCAGCAAGGCAAACAATACTATTGAGAAGACATGCATGCAACATGCGAATTGCAAGCGTAAAGTTAGTCTCAACATGCACTGCTCCTATATATCATATGCACCGATAAAAAATGATATGATCTTAAGGCCAAAGATATTAAATACCATGAGCGTTAATACCTTGAATGAGACCCTCTCAAATTAGTCTTGAGAATGTGCACTTAAAAGAAATAGAGTGGCATGCATTGGAAGGGCTATTGGCAGGAGGTCAAATATTAACAATATATACGTCCTTCAATTACATGTGAGATAAAATTCGAATCCACAATTTATATTGGAAAAAATCCAAGTCCCACATCGACTAGAGATAAGACCGAAATACAATATACAAGTGGGGGAACAACCCTTACCCTATGAGCTAGCTTTTGGAGTTGAGTTATGCTCAAACCCACTTTCTAAGATGGTATCAGAACCTATCATAGATTCATTAAAAAGGGTCACCCACCATTGTTATCCACGCACTAAGCCTAAAAGTGCTGGGCGTGAGGGGGTGTATTGGAAAAAAAGTCAAGTCCCACATCGACTAGAGATAAGACCAAAATACAATATATAAGTGGAGGACAACCCTCATCCTATGAGCTAGCTTTTGGGGTTGAGTTAGGCCCAAACCCACTTTCTAAGAATTTATCTAACGTTGTGAGAAACTCCAAACCAATTAATTATTACCAACCAGCGATTATTAATTAGGTTAAATTAATCTGTAGGTCCATATACTATTCGAGAATTTTTAATTAGGTCACTAAACTATTTTTTAATTAGGTCCATGTCGTTAACTACTGTTAGCTCCATTAATGGCAAGAACCTAATTAAAAAATAAATAGAAGTTTAGGGACCCAATTGAAAAAATTGTTTAGGGACCTAAAATTAAAAAGATTTAAATAGTTCAGGGACCTATTGAGTAATTCTCAAATTCTACCAAGGCTATCACACTATACTTCTCAAGCATATGTAGACTACTTCTAAATTTAGTATTGTCCATTCTACAGATTTGCACTGAGTATTCTTAACTCTCCAAGTCAGTATTCTCACATCTCCAGTCCAGTATTCTCACCTTTGTGGATTCTAAACTCAGTATTCTCAATCTCTGTAGGTTCTTCAACCAGTATTCTCAAACTTTGGAAGCATCAATCCCCTTACTGCACTTCTAGTTTCTCCCTATAGATTTTGTCCGGACAAACCTAATGCACTCCTTCTAAATACATTCTTCAATTAAGTGATTTTTTTGTATGATTTATAATTTACTTTTAATTTATTCAGTAGGTCCCTGAACTATTTAAAAAAATTTAATTAGATCCCTAAACAATTTTTTTAATTGGGTCCCTGAACTTCTATTTATTTTTTAATTAGGTTCCTACCGTTAATGGAGTTAACGATAGTTAAAGGCATGGATCTAATTAAAAATTAAATAAAAGTTCAAGGACCCAATTGAAAAAAAAAATAGTTCAGGAACCTAATTAAAAATTGTCGAATAGTATAGGGATTTACAAATTAATTTAACCTATTAATTACATTTGGAAGTGTAGTCTATACACCCAAATCACCATATTGCTAGCGAGGATGAGAAATGGTACTGTTCCAATTAAACCAGATGAAGCCTTGATCCAATATCCTAGCTTGTTGCCACTTGCCACAAATAAAACCTACTAACCTAACAAAGTCTGAACACTCAGCTTGGTGAACCTAGAGAGATCGCATTCGCATTGATTAAACAAGGACAACGTATAGTATTGAGTTTGTGAAAGTAGCTCATTTGTCTTTGTTGAAAATTAAAGCTTGCCCATGCAAGAAAAAGAATTCAATTGTTTCTATGCTTTCTCTATAAGAGTTGAAGTATGCTTTTCTCACATGATCTCTAAAGGAGAGGAAAACCCAGATAGGAAACTAGGTTATTCATAAATCAAAGAGTAGCCAGGGTGATTTCTACCATTGAAACATTGAGAATACATAGCTTATGATTTTCTAGATTGGCCTCTAACCCTGAGACCAAATAAAACTCATCAAAAACCTGTCTAATATACAAACATACAAAAAAAAAAAATACTGTGTATATGTATGTAAACATACATATATATGTATGTATGTATTAATGTATGTAGTATAAGGTAACCATTGCAAATTATAACTCTTGTTTGTAGAAACCTTCTCTTATGAAAGAAGAAGAAAGTGATTAATTAAAGACAACTTGCAACCAGTGAGATAAGAAAATTGGATGATTGAGGCATGACCAAACTATGATGAGAAGAATGTTTCACTACTAAGACAAAAAAATTCATGTTGCCAAAGGACAAGATTAAAAGATTATTACTGGACTAGAAGAGCAAGGTCTTCCATACGAGGCATGAAAAGCCATTCATGAAACATTCAAAATAAAGCACAATCATTGAGAATCGAGGCTGAAGATGTTTTGATGAGTAATGGCCGCAAAGAATTGCTTCTTGCTTCCTGCTTTATGTCTCAATCACACATCAAGACAAATGCACGTTGTTTCCATTTGAATGGCTAGCGTCTATTTAAAATAGTTTCTAAAGCTTCAAAGTTGCAAAATTGAATCGTACATCAAGAAAAGAAATTTAAAAAATAGTAACATTGGAATGTGTTGCATTCCGACTTTACAGAACAATGCCCTACTCTGTTCATCACCATACTCATCTTTCTAAACTAGTACTTAGCAGAATTTAGTGTAGGTTTGTGCTCAGCTTATGTAAAATCTCAGTGATAAAATAGTTGATGATTGGACAAAGGAAAATGGTTGGTTGGGTGAACCAAAATATAGCATCTAATGTAAAGCTTCTTTTTCCTCAACTTTTTTGACTTTGATTACCTTGCTCAACCTTTTTCTTAACTAACATTATCATATAAAGTTCAATTAGCTTCTGCTTGAAAACAAATTTTGAATACATATGTTGAAGAAAAGTAGTTGTATATTGTATATAAAAGCTAATGCTAAGCTCAGTGTGTAGGATTAAGCTTATTTTATTTGACCATACTTTTCTTAAAAGTATTAGTACTTGATAAGAGTGATCCTTCTTTGCAATAAAGTAAATTTGAAACAAGTACAATTCACCTCTATAATGTGCTTTTGCCGGATGCGGATCCTCTCCCGCAGCTCCCTCCTCCAGCCCTCTCCAGCAACATTTTCAACCATTGGATGAGATTACCGTTTATGAATGTGATCCTCTCCTTCATGGGCCAAAAAAAAAAAAATATTACACGTCCACTACTTTCATATTGTATATATTATTTTAGGTTATCTATTAATATATATTTGTTTTATATAATTAAAATTTATAGTAAATAAATTATTTATAATAATTAAATAATTTTGAATGTATAAATTATACTATAGTTAAAATTCATAATATATATATATATATACACACATATATTAGTATTTTAGGTTGTGTTAATAAATGCTTATTTTATATAATTCAAATTTATAATAAATAAATATTTTTATACATATAAAATATATTTTAGATTTACGATAAATAATTTATATCGTAACACAAGATTATCTTTAACTATTGATAAATTATTTTAAAAAATATTGAAATTCAAGTTAGAATTTAAGACAAAATATATATCGAAAGAGATAAACAATTAAGAAAATTAAGTAAAAAAATAAAATAAAAGCGAGTTAATTAAGGTGATTGAGATTTTTTTTTTGAGATAATTACCGTTGTTTAATGGAATAGTGTAAAAACTTTTACATTGTCAACTAATTAAAAATTAATGTTGGTATGAATTTAAATGAAATTATTATAAAAGTCAACAAATATACCATACATGTAGGTTTCTAATTGGATGACGGTATAAATTATTTTATACCGTCAATGCATAACCTATTTTTTCTAATTGTTAAATCAAATTAAATTCAGAATTAAAATTGAGAATGTATTTAAAATAAATAAAAATAAATGCTCAATATATATATGATTAGGAAAAGACATATGACTTAACAAAAGTGAGAATAACTCCTAAAAACATTCTTATTCAATAATAACTCCTAACATTTAGTTCTAAATTAAATTTTAATTTTTTTAAAATAATTTTTCAATAATTAATAATGATCTTGTATTGCAATATAAATTATTAATACAAAATATATTTTATATGTACAGAAATATTTATTTATTATAAATTTTAATTATATAAATAAATATTTATTAATTCACAACTTAAAATACTAATATATATATATATATATATATATATATATATATATATATATATATATAATGAAAAAAGTAGAGAAGGTGTAGCAATTTTTTTTTTTCGCCTGACAGAGAGGATCACATTCATCAAAGTTGATCTCATCCAAGGGTTGAAAATGATGCTGGAGACGGGAGCTGCGGAAGAGGATCCGCATCCAAATGAAATGTAGCTTCTCAATCAGCCGTTAGATGAATCCAATGGTCTATAAAGTTGCTGCAGACATGCTGTAGAGGATTCTCGCTGCAGAGAATCAAGACACGCTTTTGCCACCTACATTAAGCTATGAAGTTTGAAGGGTGGTCCACCGGATCCGGATTCCCTGCAGTTGGAAAATTCTCGCATTCACGTAGTCAACTGATCTCAACCGTTAAATATAGATCGGACCACTCATAATTTATCTTCATAAATCTAATTTTAAATATCGATATTCATTCAATTGTTCCAATTGACGAATGTGTGAATGCAGAGAATCCATTTCCGTGGTCCACCCTAGGATGTCTCCCAGATAAGAGGACTCAAGAAACCATTGACCAATGTATCTTGGACCTTTAGCCACACATCCTTGGCAGTTGCTTCCTGCACCCTCATAATTGCTTCCAATACCTAATCCGGAATTGCTTCCAATACCTAATCCGGAATGTAAAATTACATTCCAGATTATCCTTTTTGGAATGTTAATGCCCACATCCTCACCCTCGATATCCCATCAAGTTTTAGGTGGAAAAAAAAAAAGACTCAACCAATTGGGCTAGGAGTTTTTATTTGATTGAATTCAGGGCAATCCTCAGTTCATCATGGGTGACAGACAGACACGCATGACTAAACTAGAAACACAACCATCACCACACGCTTGGTATCTACAAGGTGGTAAAAGAGAGTGCACACATAGTTTCTTGGTCCTAAAAAATCCTTGAAAATACTCCAATGCCTCATCCTTTAACCTGTAATCATCATCAGGGCATTCCATCAACGAGAGTAACAACATCAATGACAATGGGATATCTCTAATTACTTGAGTATGGAAGAAACTGGTGTTGCAACCTCAAAATCTCACTTCTCAAAGGTTGACTAAGGAAAGAAGATAAACTTATTATAATATGCGTAGAATACTCTTCAGTCTAGCCTAAAGACAATGTTTCTTCTCAAAACTGTATCCAAAAAAACTTGGTTAAAATGAAGAGAAACTTCCCTGACTTCATTTAGGCCATGCACAACACCCTTGTTGAAAGCATTGAACGCAACAGAATAGTTAGCATGAAGCCCAATTAAGTTGGAAAAGTAGAATGGAACTAAGGTCCAAGAGTACTAACCTAGAGAAGTTCCCAACCATAGCTTTGGGAAAAAGAAGTTGAAAGCAGTGCCTGACACATAGGCCATTATGCCAAGAGAAATTATATCCTATGGTTCTATGAATAACCAAGTTGCACCTAATTAACAAATTGACAAAACTACTAGACTCTGGCTAGAGAATTATAAGATGAAAAAATAATTCAATTAAAGTCTACTTTGATGACACACAACTTTGAGACAAAGTTGGTAGAGAAATAAGATTATCCCAAAGGAGGCTAATGGCATGAGGGGAGGAATAAAGAGAAATGGTAGCAACACAATATTTGAAACACTCTTTTTAACACACTCTTTCTTATTAGTTAAAATTTAATGAAAATGACAAAATTTTGTGAGTTTTACATCATATTTAATGATTTTCTCTCCAGAGTAATAATTTAACTATCCCGGAGGAGAGTATCCAGTTTCCAAACGCCCCCTCCAATATGCTATTTCAATGGTTACAACCTTGTAATAACATTTTTTTTCTCCTGAACAAGCAACCATGGTCGAATTGAACCAGAGTTTCCAAAATAACAAAAAGGGGAGGATGGTGTTTCATTATAACCTTTCTTTGGTGTGACGTGTGTCTTTTCTGTTGGCAGCTTCCCTAACATTTCAGGAGAGAAAAGTCAATAAACTATTGATTAAACTCAATAATTTAGATAAAGAAAATAACTGAAGGGGTGTGACACCATTGACCACTTGCAATATCCCACATCTTCTTTCCCCTTGATTTTGATACATACTTTAGTCTGCAATATCATCATCACACTTTCCACCACTGCCCCACGTGCTAATTTGCACCATTGCTCCACATCATGGCCTGCAACTACGGTTGCAATAGATAATATGTGGGGGGCACTTGTTCAATAACATGCTAGTGATTGTCAACATTAACCAGAGGTCGAGTCAAATATTCAAGAGAAGAGTTTTACCGCCTATAATGATTCTATCCGACTTAAACCAAGATGTGGTCTAAAAAAAAAAAAATCCAAACTTTAACCAACAACTTGGTTAGGTAAATATCAGTTTCCTCACATTCCGGAGTAAATTTTCCCGTGGATAACTTCAAGGGTGAAGTCCAATAGCACAATTTCATTGTAGTATAGCGGTCTTAGACTTGGTAAGCAAATCCAAAAGAATGTTGAAACATTCTAGGCGGTGGAAGAAGTAAATTTTGGTGAGTGGTGACCAAGTTCTCGCTAAGAGAAGATAATAATTACAGAGTTTAGTAGACATGTAATGTTAATATAAAAGTTGTTGCACTGTTAACCAATTGTAAATTATGTTAAGTAAGACTTATCTTAAAAATCAACAAACATATCATAGTATAGGATAATTTGTGATTGGATAATTTTACACTATCATGTAATATTTATTCATAACAATAATAATAATACCATTAGTTCATCACGTTACAATGATCTTCCTCTACGTCAGAAGCCATTTCCCACGTCTCAGCAGTTTTCTAGTGTGTTTGGTAACATGCAGTGAAGAATATAGGATACTGAGTTAGTGGGCAATTTATTTAAAAAATAATAATAATAAGTATTATCATAAATATAAAAATAGAAACATAAATATTAAAATAATTAAATTTTAATATATTTAATCAAATAAATTAATGTCTTATTACTTAAAATATAAAAATAGAGACAGTGAGTTTAAATATATAAAATACTAATATTTATTTATAATTTTATTAAGTGAGGAGTTGTATTTGCACACCCTCAAGTGTATATAGGTCTACTATCGGTAACACACATTGGTTGCAACTAGACGTAAATCTCAAAAGCATTTAATCGTTATTTTTGTGTTGTTTTTTTATGTGATTTTACACCCAACGTGGATACACACACGTAACTTTCAATCCACCTTTCATGGCCAAAAACCTAATGTTCTTTCCCCAAGAGCCAAGAGTTTTACCATCAACACTTTCATGCCACGGATGACACAACCATATCTAGATAATTCTTAGAACTCAACTTGTTGCTTTTCTCAAAAAAAAAAAAAAAAAAAAAAAACTTGTTGCTACCGTCATGCTTCACCGTAGCCAATTTTATGAAGAGTTAGTTATTTGACTAATCAAGCAGGGCCATAATATGGGCTACTTTCAGTGTTGGGTTGGGTTGGGCTATGATTGGGACTAAAGCCCATATTGACAGCACTAATAACCGTAGATTCGACTTAGCATGCTTTTGTTAGATTTCAGTCAGTTCTCAGTTGTACTTGCTTCTAGTATTGTGAAAACTGGACGGTGATTGATCCGGTCGAGATAATGGATTGATGGGTCAGTGATCGAATTGGTGAATCACTAATTGATCCAGTTTGATAGGTATATATTAAAAAATTAAAAAATATATATATATTTAACAAAATGTGACCAATCCATAATTTATACTTTAAAATTAAAATCAATCATGATCAAACTATAAATTTTACATAATAATTTATTATTATAAATTATTTTGTTGGATATTATCATTAAATTACTAAGGAAACTCTTTTTATTTTTTACTGCTAAGGATAAAAGTTGTCGAAGGACTATGAGCAAGTATGGTAAAGATGAATAAAACACATAAATATTAAATCATATCAAGATTAAAATAATAATAATTAGCTATTATATATTATTGTCAACATCAAAATAATATTATAGGAGCATATTATTATATACTATTCAGTAATTAACTATTAACAATTTAATTAAAATGTTATAGGAGTATATTATTATATTATATACTATTTAGAAATTAGTTTTTGTTATGGTTTCAAATTTTAAATGGTACTATAAAAAGAAATCCAAATAACAACATTGTTACAAGAATTGTAAAAAAAAAATAAAAAATCAAACAAAACCTGGTCAATCGGGTTCCGGGTCACCGGTTTTGACCAAAACCAGCCGGGTCGAATCGGGTCAAACCGAGTTGATGACATTTCCGATCAGATAGCTAAATCGAATCGGACAGGGCACCGGTTCCTGGTCGAACCGGTCTGACCGGCCGGCCCGGTCTGATTTTTATAACTATGGATCTCTCGGTTAAAAGTGTCTTTCTCTTGACAGTGCACGTGACTCTTTGTGTAACAGTGTGGGCGTATTTGTATTGTAATCTGTTGTTCCTTTGTGTACTGCTGGGCCACTCTTTAGGAGTCTCTTGTTTGGGTGTTGCTATTCTCACCCAGAGATTTGCTATTCTCACCATCCACTTGGGTGACCTTTTATTAATTTTCAAAAATGCCCTTCCCATGGAAACATGATTCAGTTGTACACTTGTACAACGGAATCGTGTTTCTGTTGTAATGAATAGGGTGCCAAACAAAAATACACAACGGAAACACAATTATGTTGTACAAGTGTACAACGGAATTGTGTTTCCATTGAAATACATAGGGTAGAAAAAAATGGAACAACGGAAATGCGATTCCATTGAACTATTTTCAACGGAATCGTGTTTCCGTTGTTAACTAAAGGGGTGAAAAAAGAAAATTGAACAATGGAAATGCGATTCCATTGAACTATTTTTAAAGGAATCGTGTTTCTGTTATTTTTTTCACCTCTTTAGTAAACAACGGAAACACGATTCCATTGAAAATAATTCAACGGAATCGCATTTTCGTTGTTCAATTTTTTTCCACCTATTTTGTAAAACGGAAGTATGATTTTGTGGTTGAATATACAAAACAGACATATGATTTCGTTGGACTCTCTTCTCTCTCTCGCGTAACCAACAACATGACCTCTTCACTCGCACAACACGCTCCACAAACGACACCATTTCAAACCCAGCAACAAAGCAAGGTTTCATCAAACTTATTCAACAAACACACAAAACAAAACAAAAATCAATTTGGATCTGGGTTGCGTGGAGTCGCGTGGGGTGCGGTGTGGCGCAAGGTTGCGCAAGTCAAACAGGGCGACGCCCAATGCTAGCAGCGGAGTTAAGCAGCGGCCACCCTTTGTCATCGGCGTATGCACAGGGTGGCTCGACATGCACGTAGGGCGGCGTGGCGTGAACGCAGGGTGGTGAATGCGATGGTGCAGTGGGTGCGCGCGGGGTTCGTGCGGCGTGAGCACGAGGTGGTGCGGCTGGTGTACGCGGTGGTGTGGGGTTAGTGCGACGTGATCGTGGGGGGGGGTGCATGGTGTGCTCGCGCGGTGGTGCGGGATTCGCGCGGCGTGTGCGCGTGCTGCTGAACAGATTTCGACAGTGCAAGGTGGTGCAGTGCGGAGTGGGAAGTCTGAGGGGAAGGGGAAAGTGGTGTAGGGATTTTGGTGGATGGGCAAAATAGATATTTCACTTGATTGTGGGGTGAGAATAGCAACTCCCCTCTTGTTTTCCTTTGGGCTTTTGTGGCCCATTTTCTCTCATACTGATGAAAAAAACAATTAATTAGCATGCTTGAATGAGGTGTTCCTTCTGCGCCTAAATTTGGTGTAGCATGATAAGTTGCAGAAGTCATTTATTGATGTTTGTTGGCTTAAAGTTAAATGTAATTTTGGTCCTCCTTTTTTCACAAATTCATGATTTTGGTCCTTCCATTTTTAAATTGAGACATTTAGTCCCCCATTTTATAAAAATCACGATTTTGGTCCTCCCATTTTTAAATTAAGACATTTAGTCCCCCATTTTATAAAAATCAGCAATTTTGGTCCTCCGTCCAATTGATGTCGTTGACCATCAAGGCCATTAATGCTAATCATTATGTGGCCTTTAATGAACGATGCGTCGCCTTTTCATTTGTGTAATTTGTAGTGAGTTGGATTTAATTTTTTTCTGAAAAAATGAAAGAATGGAAAAATAATAAATTTTTAATTTTTTAAAAACTTTTTAAACTTTTTTTAAAATATATTTAAATTATTTTATTTACTCAAGAATTAAAAAAATAAAACCCAACTTATGTCACGTCATAGCTGTCAAAGTCAATGGACTTAATGATCAATGACGTCATCTGGAAAGAGTAGGCATGGTAAATAACCCTGTACCCGTGGGTATCGCCCCGAACCCCCCTGACTTTGACAGGGAATACCTGCTTTGACCGGGTACAAGTATTACCCGAATTTTTTAAACGGGGATGGGGATGGGTTTAAAACTAAATACGTACCGTCACTGTTACATTTTTTATAATTTTTTGTCACATCATATATATACATTATAATTTTTAAAAATATAAATTAAATAGCTTAATATTTAAATAATTTAAATTATAATAATAGTTAAATAACAAACTTAAAATTATACATTTAACTAAAAATATAATTTAATTCTTAATTCTTTGCCTTTAATTCCTTTGTTATTTATTTTTTATACATATTATTTGAATTAAAACATAGTTAATAACTTAATATATAATTGATTTAAAATATATAAGTAAATTAAATTATATAAAATAGTGTAGTGGATTACCCCCGGGTATACCCAAACCCGATAAAACCCCACGAGGACGGGGATAGGTATTAAAACCTTAAACACGCATATTTTATACACGTACCCGTCCCGCCTTTTGCGGGGATCGAAACGAGAAGAGTCAAACTCGTCCCCGACCCACCCCATTGTCATCCCTAGGAAAGAGGGACCAAAATCACAGTTTTTATAAAATGGAAGGACTAAATGTCTCAATTTAGAAATAGGGAACCAAAATCACAGATTTGTGAAAATAAAGGAACAAAAATTGCATTTAAGCCTATATTCTTTTATAGAAAATAACGATATTTGAACACTCCACTCTATACACATTATTAACACTCATTATTTTTTTATCTCTCATTTTCTATTACATCATATTATATTTTGTTTCATCTCTTTCTTTCATAGGTGTTAAATAGATTGTTGGCTGCCCAACAATCATATTTGTTTTAGAAAATAACCTATTTAACTATGATGCATGGATACTTTTAAATTGACAATGTATCCATATCATACCAGTAGTAAGAGTAATGATATATTAATCATTCTCAATTACAAATACTTATTTAACATTTATTATTTTTCTCTATCTCTTTTTTCTATCATATTATATAATCTATTGTATCTATATTTTTTTTTCTCTATCTGGTGTCTCTTCTTCTCACAAAGTCTCAAATGGGTGAGAGGTGTCTATAAATATTTTTGCCATAGTAAATACCGATATGTATTTGGTTGCCTTTATATCATCAAAATTTGAGGTCTTTTATTCAAAGCTTTTAAAACATTTTCTCCTTACATAATGAAGCGATCATTATTTATAACATTTTTTATTTAATTTTGAATGTGATTATGCTTTCATAATAAAAAAATTAATTGATTAAGGACTACTGATGACATCATGAATGTTGAGAATATGAGGGGAATAAAATTTTGGAGAGATCTTCACCAATAAGCCACAAGCAAACCACACAAGTGAACTTGATACCACATTCAACCCAAAACATTTAGGCATTAGGTTTGCGAGTCCTTCCCACTTATATGTTGCTCAATTTATCCATTCCTACCCAATGTAGGACTTTATCTTCATATTTGAAATCCAACAATCTCCTCTTCAACTATAAGTCTCTTCCACAGGGGCGAACCCAGACCTTGAGGTGAGGGCGGGCCAAAAACTTGTTCATCTAATCAATATATATATATATATATATATATCATTCTAATGACACTTTGAGAAATAAAAACTCCTTCGATTGTATAATATTTAGATAAAATTTCTTTACAAAAAGATATCAATTTTATAATTTAAAAAGTTAGGAGATAAAAATTGATTAGATAATAACTAAAATTTGATCAAATCTAATATTTAATAAAAATTTCTTAAAAAAAAAGATAAGATTGTTATTGATTTTATAGTTTAGAAAAAAAAAGTAAAGAGATAAAAAAATTATATAATAACTAAAATTAATAAAATATAATCTTAAGATAAGATTTTTTTTTTAAAAAAAAAGATAAAATTACTATTGATTTTATAATTAAAAAAATCTAGGGATAAAATCTGATTGTATAATAACTAAAATAAAATTTGATCAAATATAATATTCAAATAAGATTTCTTAAAAAAATAAGATTGCTATTGATTTGATAGTTTAGAAGAAAAAAAATCTAAGAGATAAAAAAAAGATTATATATTAACTAAAATTTAGTCAAATATAATTTTTAGATCAAATTTATTTTCAAAAGTAAATAATAATCTAATTTTTATAGGCAAATTGGATGTTGAACCCACGCTGCTGCTCCTCCACTGTGATAATAATAATAATAATAATAATAATAATAATAGTTAAACGTGCCTAACTTTGTTAATGTTTGAAATTGACAAATTTAACTAGGTAGCCATTTCAAAAGCATGTTGAAACTTCCCTAAACTAAAAATTAATTGCAGAATTTGGGAAAATTTGGGAAAACTAAAAGCCATTTCTACTGAGATTAAAATTTGGGAAAAGGTCGGGGGGGCTCAACGTCCGTCCACCCCTGCTCTTCCACATGGTATTCTCCCCCTTAAGTAGAAGCATTTTTCAATCCACGAGTATTCAATGGTTTAAGGTTTTGGGTTGAAGTGTGGTGTCAAGTTCACTTGTGTGGTTTGCTCGTGGCTCCTTGGTGTTGATCTCCCCGGTGTTTTAACCCCCTTCGTTGCTCAATAGTTTATGGGTCTTTCTCACTTATATGTTGTTCAACTTGCTCATTCCTACCTAATGTGGGACTTCATCTTCATACTTGAGTTCCTACAATGAAGACGACAAACTAATAAATAAAAGCTTTATCAATTAAGAAAGATCAAGAAAAATAAATCTATATATATATATATATATATATATATATATAAGTAAATTTATAAATTATTTCTATTCTATTTAATATATATTATATCTTATCCTTGTCTTATTTTTTTTTTAAAATGTAATTATATGTATTGTGTAGTCTACATAATGTGCGAGAAGGAGGTGAAGAAGACAAGAGATAAGAAATGGAAGTGAAGGGAAAAATGGTGATATCTATGCTAGTAATTTACACGCAATGTGTGACTTAATTGAAAATTCGAAAGTACTTTCAGGGACTAAAATGACAGTACATAGTTAAGTTTAGGGACCAAAATAACACTAAGTCAACTTTCATTCCAGTCCAACTGACTCGATTGTCATGTGTATATCATCATCTTCCACATATGCACTAGATTGCCACATGCCATCCATGTGTGCATTGTCACGTATGCTACCACATACGCAGATAGCATGTCACATAGGCACGAGCGCTATGTTTAACAGAGGTATTTTATCAGTAGGATTGCACTTTCAAGGACATTTTTTGAATGTTATTACTTTCATGGACTAAACTGACAACGCCTCACACTTTTAAGAACCAAATTGACTATTGACCCATTTTAATTCCTTTATAATTTGAGTTGTGGTTTGTGCTTCTTATCTTGTTGAAAAAACAAACACATTAGGAAAAAAAAGGGTAAAATATGTTTTTGGTCCCTCATTTTATCTTGATTTCTGTTTTTAGTCCCTCATAAATTTTTTCTCTGTTTTTAGTCCCTCAAAAATTGTTTCATTTTGTTTTTAGTCCCTAACATTAATTTCAACTATTAAGTGATGTCGTGGCAAGTAGAATTTGCGCTTGAAAATTTTTTGTTTAAGTTTCTAGCAGTTTTTAACTACTGCAAATTTTCTGGCATACTAAAATAGTTAGAAATGTTAGAAAATAATAAAAAATCAAAACCTCGAATACCAGATTTTCTGAAATCACAAGAAATGTTACAAAAGTATACATTTCTGACCGCCAAAAAATTTGTAGCGGTTAAAAGTCACTAGAAACTTAATCAGGAAATTTTTATATACACACAGTTTATGTCCGTTACATTATCACTTAATAATTAAAATTAATGTCGGGGGCTAAAAATAAAACAAAACAATTTATGAGAGAATAAAAACAGAACATAATAATTTATGAGGGACTAAAAATAGAAATCAAGATAAAATGAGGGACCAAAAACATATTTACCAAAAAAAAAAAACTAACAACTTAGAGAGTGATATTTCCTAATCACATATCATATTTTAATTTGAATAAAAAATATAAAACTAGACAATAATTTCAATTCATTTATAAAAATTACATAAAACAATGTAGAAAATTCTTTTACTACGTAACTATAAACATTTTATAATTTTTTTTTACCCTTTTAACGTACTATTTTATCTTTAATTTCTTTTAAAAAAGTACAATATTTCCCCGAACATGTCAAAGGGGTGATTGGATGCCAAAGGGCACCATATTGTGGGGCTCTAGCCGACTAATCAGACTTAAGCGCAGGCAGCTTAATTAATTAGTTTGTCTTAAACAACAGTCCGTGCGTGTCACTTCATTATAGTTGGCTTCGTACGTGGCCCATGCAACATCATAATTAATTTCTATTTCTATATATATATATATACAATTCTTAGAGGAAGACCAAAAACACAAGACCAGCTAAAACGTGAAAACGTAATTACTTTAGGATATGCAAAAGAATAAAAGGAAGACATAAAGATAAAACATAAGAACGTGGTGGTGGGGGTGGAAACCATAGAGTGAATGTCCACATCTTCAAGATGCATGGCATAGCTCTACCGACCAAAATCCACATATTCAACTTACTTTACATTATGACCACAAAATGCGGAATAATAGATGCAAGGAAATTCTTAAATGTCTAAACATAACATGATCGTTGACACTTTATCAATAGGCATGTTTCATCGAGCGAAGAATACGGCTGATAATTAAGAAGGTTACATTACATATATATGCAAATTTATTGTAGAAGTTCTATATTTTAATTAATTTTCTCTCCGAGGTTAAAACCTGCAGGTTTGATATGTTCAGAGATGACGATTGAAAAATGTTGGTGTTGATGAATGTTGAAGAAACCTTGATTAATAATTAATCAGTAATGGTCGTCGTATAATAAGTGTAGCATTTTAGTTTCAAAATTGGCGGCAAAGTCAGCAACTACTTTCACATACTCCACGTGGACGCAAATTTCGGTGTCACGCGTTCCTTTTGTGTTAATTTTTTTCTTTTTTTGACAGGATTCCTTTGGTGTTAATATTCAATGGGAATTGACTGCTTTCATATTGTATATTGAAGTAGTACTGAAGTAACTCCAACTTTTATGGGAATGAACTCTCTATATTGACTTTATTATTTGATAATAATAGTGTAATAACCCATAATACTAGTGTAATAATATGTGCACTACACAGAATTAAAATTATAATATACAAAATTTTAATATTTTTATGAGTTTTAATGTATTTTTTAATAATTTTTTACTTTAGATAAATATATGTTAGTAAATATATATATAAATATTTAACTAACATATAAAAACTATTAATATAGATATATATCAAATGAATTTATTTTCACATGTTATATATTTTAATTTAAATAAATGTTGTTTTAAAAAAACGTCTTTATAAATATATTCATGTTTGCGTGTAACTTAAATATACGCGTAATTTTAATAAGAAATATTAATAATGAAAAATATTTTAAATTATATTTTATAATTAATTATTAGTCTTTTTTTTCATAGGAAAAAAATTATTAACATTAATTACCAAAAAATAGATTTGTTAACATTTGAAGTTATAGATTACAATAAAAAAAAAAAAAGAATAAATTACATTAACCATCCATAATGTTTTGTGAAATTACACATATTTTTCCTATTTGTTTATATCCCTACACTAACCCCCTTAATTGTTTGAAAAACATTACATCAATATCCCTTATATATTACATTAACCTCCATTAATTGTTTGAAAAATATTACTTATAAGGGAGATTCTTGTAAATGTCAAAAAAACAAGGAGTGTTTATGTAATTTCACAAAATCTCGGAAGTGGTTAGTGTAAATTATTCAAATTTAAAAAATAACGATGAATACAAAGAAAAGATGTTGCTTGAATAATAATTTCATTAATCTTATTTTGTTTCAGCTAATAACAACTGAGAATTTCGTAAATTTTTTTCTAGTAATTTCAAGCTGGTTTAGATTATTTATAGTTCCACTTAAGTGTAATATTTTCATCCATATGTATATAAAATAATTAGATCTTTTCAATATATTATTAGTTATGATTCAATTTTTTTAATGAAAAGTTAAACTTAGTAGAAACATAATATATGATTATTGGACATAACCAATAAAGAAATAACATAGCATTACAAATTTGAAACAAAAGGGGAAAAAAAAGGTGATTTATTCAGTATTTATGAATTTGGAAGGGTATTGGTACTTTGATAGATACATTTCCAACACATGGACTAATAAATTGCACTTAATCATCGGCTTGAAAATACCATTTTTTATAGTTAGGATATGCTTTATTTTTAATTCTTGATTGATTGTTGAACATTACATTCATAAAATTAAAAGGTTAAAGAAGAGAAATCTAAAAATCAGTTTTGTAAGGGTAAGGATGAAGGGTATGGAGAACCAAAGGAACTTTTTTTGTTTTTTTAATCAATATTATACCTAGGAATAGTTATGTTCATGGAAATAATATTCTCAGGAATATTATATTATACCTGGAAATATTATTCTCATGAACATGTTTGCTTGATAATAGGAATTTCAGAAGATTTTTTTTATTTAATTAAAAAAAATGTGGAAAAATGAAGTGAAAATAGATAGTTATTTTATAAAATAACTTCCATTCCCATGGTAATCCAATATACCCATAATTTTCCATGGAAATAAGTAGTAGGTCAGTTGTGAGTATTTTACATTCTTGTAAATATTTTTTCAAAACTTGTACCAAGCATGGAAATTTGATATTTCCAAGTTTACATTTCCGGGAATCTTGCTTAATACCTTGAAACAAATGCTTTTTTAGTTTGGAAAGCCAATATATTAAAATAATTTTAGACAATTAGTTTGACTAAAGAAATAGAAGCTATTTTGAATTAATTAAGTAAAAGTGAATATAAAAACATCAATAATACAATAAACGCTTCCACCAAGTGGTGGTGAGGTATTCCTTTTATTATCAATATATTTAAATTTGTCACAAACGTCTTGATGCATATTGGTACCATAGTTAGTTCACAATCATGTATCTGGAAATGATTAACTTACAGCATCATTTTTATTTCCAATACAGAGTAACATTACGCTGCCCAAAAAGTTAAACAAAATTATACTAATTAACAATACCACTATCTTATGTTTTCCGTTAGGTGGATATTTATTTACAAATTCTTGATAAGGAGTGGAAAATTTGGGTAGAAATTCGTGGCAGATGAACCCGTAAATTCTAAGGTCTCCCTTGATTGCGGAGAGCTAAAAATCCTTGCAATTAAGCTGTAGTTAGTGTCCGTTTAGAGCATCTATAATGCATAATTGCTTAGGTGAGTTACTTATTATAAATTTGTGAGTTCTATAAAACTACATAGATTTAAGAACTTTACACAAAAATTTATTCCAATGCTAAAGTTATTAGAGTAAGTGCTTAACTTGAATCTCATTAAATTTGTAAATGAAAAAATGATTTTTTTTTTTTTTTTTGTAAGAATCAATTAAGTAAGGTTGCTTATATAAGCAATTCACCTAAACAATCCACTGTCATGTCATCTGTTCCAATGAAAAAAATTTGTTAAGTAACGTTGCTTTTAAACAACTCAATAAAAACTCGCGTTGGAAATGCTCTAAAATTAATTTTGATCAATTTTGACTCCTAAAATTATAGTGGAAAATTAAAAAAGTTAAAGCAATTATTTATTATTTTGATCTTCAATTTAATTTTGAAATTGATTTTGGTAGAATTGAAAGCTAATATCCACACACTAAAAAAATGCATGTTTGGATTTGTGGTGCACTTGTGGCAACATGAAGCCGAAGACTGTTTTACCGCATAAGCATTGATGGTGTTGCTTCTTGAAACATAGGTTCCGGCAATCGTAACGGCAATCTAAACATGCTATAGTATACTTTAAAATTTTGTCCTTTTACTAAGACTTTGGTGTAATATATCTGTAAGAAAGGAATAAAAATATGAAACAAGGACGCAGCTAGCACTTTTATAATTTTTGTTAGTTTCACCAGGTCCAGAGAGAATCTTTCTTGTCTCTAGAAAGAAGAAAACGTGTTTTAGAATGGCATGCTACATGAATACTATTATATGCTGAACAGCTGAATACCTATTAAAAAAGGGGGCGATATTATAAAGAATTGACCAAACAAAGAAAAAGACCGTGTCGGTGGGCAAATGATTGCCCATGTTTTTACTCTCTTACTTAATTTGTAAGCATGTAGGTATTAGGTACAATCTTTTTTAAAGAATAAGTTTGCGATTGACTAGCTTGCGTGAAAAATTCTAATACACGGTTTACTCTTTTAAGTGTCATAAATCACACTATCAGATTCATTTATATAGATTTTAAAATGCATGGATTAATCAAAAAGTTATTAGCACAAGTGGTTCGACACTTGAGTTCCTTAATCAAGGTCTAGGGTTTGATATCCAGCTTGGGCATGGAGTCAAAATTGGAGGTACCACTTTATCCCAAAATGGGCCAACCCGATGGAAGGGAGATTCTTAGTTATAAAAAAATTGATTTGAGTTTATTTAATTTGTATGGATTTCCTAATATTTCCTCGTTAAAAAAAAAATTGTATGGATTTATTTAATTTGTAAAAGTTTTGGTTGCTATTGTACAAAAATGTTTCTTCTTTTTTAATAAAAATAGTACAGAGATAAATCAAGTTTTGAGTTTGACTTTTATAAAATAATAAGTATATTAATTAAAGAGAATTTTGAATAAATTTATCAAACTTGATTGGACTTAATTAGTGTTTAATTTTAAATTGATTTCTAAATACTGAAAATCTAAGACTAAATAAAATATATAGAGTTTCTTATTTGTCATTTACTCTTTTAGAATTAGTAATTCGACAATTAGTAATTATAGGAGAAAAAATTAAAAAAATGAGAAAAAGTAAACTTCTCCTGAAGCCACTTATAGTTAAAATCAATTTGTGCACTTTAATTTTTATAGAAGCCTTATCTTTTAATTTTTTTTAAAAAAAAATTGAAGTACATAAGTTGATTTTAATTTATAAAGTTTAATTTTAACTTATAAAAGAAGTTTGATTCATTTTATTTTTTATTTTTCCTTCTATAAGTACTTATAGATCAGTTTATTCAAATAAAGTAATATTATCTGTGTAACACAACCTCTGATAAAATCATTTATCTTTAACATAAGTTAAGATAAATGAAATAACCATTCAAGTTTTAATTTATTCGCATCATATAATAGCAGGGTGATCGGTGATTATGAAACGTGCTGATTTTTTTTTTTTTTTTTTACCGTTCACACTAACTAATTAGTCAACTTGTTATACATTCTGTCATGGCATGCAATATACAAACAGCAATGCTATTTGGCACAAAACCAGATAACACGAGACACACGAATTTTAAATTATGAGCCATGATCTTTTTTAAATAAATTTTAATTACAATTTCAAGAAAGAAAATATATAAATAGATTTTAATTGAAATAAACACATTCGTGCTATAGTACGAAAACCGTTCCGTAACAAATAATATTTTCCATATACAAATTCGTAGGCACCTAATATGTTGATTTATCTAGGCAATATATGTATTATGAGTATATGACCTAGTATTACAAGTTAGTTAAGTGTCAATCATTAAGGTTTCAGTTTTCCTCTGGGTATCCCCAAGTGTACCCACTACATATTACAAATCTTGATAAATGTTAAAGTTAAACTATGTCTAGTTGACACTTCCAAGTAATAACCAACAAAAACTTCAACATTAAGAAAATTATAAAGTAATAAATGCATGACGCGTTTTCTTTCCTATATATATGATGCATCTAGGTATCAATCACAAAACAAAATCCACCACCCATTGGGAAAGAAGATACATCTAACTAATCAACCATGCTTTCTACTACTACTAATTATTCCCTTCTTGCAACCATTTTCTTGGTGCTAACCTTAATTTTTCATTCAGAAGGTCAATTGAGTGCAACCTTCTATTCTAGCACATGCTCCAATGTGTCATCTATAGTGAGGAATGCTGTTCAGCAGGCTCTGCAATCTGATTCACGTATTGGTGCAAGCCTCACTCGCCTCCACTTTCATGATTGCTTTGTCAATGTAAAATACTAAAATCCCACAACTGAAATCTTCATTTTATTTTTATTATTCTTTTTTTTGTATTAGAGGGTTCCTATTAGAAGATTAATTAATAAATGTTATTTTTTTCTGTTTTAGGGGTGTGATGGGTCCTTATTGTTAGACCAAGGTGGTAACATCACACAAAGCGAGAAAAATGCTGCTCCCAACGCCAATTCCGTTCGAGGCTTTGATGTTGTTGATAACATCAAGAGCTCCCTCGAAAGTTCATGCCCTGGAGTTGTATCTTGTGCTGATATTCTTGCACTTGCAGCAGAATCTTCTGTTTCCTTGGTAACTTTCTAGCTAGCTATTACAACATTTTCCTTTTTCTTAATATATAATATAGTCTTTGAAAGCACTTATAAGAAGCTTATGAAAGTAACTTGTTTTTTTTTTTTTTTTGGTGAACGAAAGTAACTTGTTCTTTTGAACTTATTTGAATAATTAAATAAATTTCAGAGTGAAACTTGTAAATAACTCTAATGTAAAAACTCATTGAATGAATATTTAGTTGAATTATTTAGCTAATTGCGCCCGAAATCAATGTATCATATAAGATTGTGAGAATAATTATATAACATTTACTGTATTAGAACATCTTTAAGGATGGTATATCGGTGTTTCTTTTTTATAAGTAACTATCTTGGTTGCTTTTACAAGGAAAAAAAGGTTTGTAACACATGGGCTGCTCAATCATAAAAATCGACGTAAAAGCAACTTAAGGGGTTTGATGCCACAACTTTTTCATAACATCATTTATCATGTTTTATACTTTCTTTGACTTCTCTTCCTGTCTCTTTCTTCTTCGGAGAAGCATATACAGCCACGTGGATGTGAAAACATTATTTTATTAAATACTAACTATTTGTGGAAGTTGAGACAAGGCTATAGATTAGAATGTCAGTATAATCATTGTAAGAAAGAAAAAAACTATTTGAGGTAAGATGGTGGCATTTAATAAAGTGTAAAATTTTGCAGTCAGGAGGTCCTTCATGGAATGTACTACTTGGAAGAAGGGATGGTCTAACTGCGAACCAAGCTGGTGCCAACAGCTCCATTCCCTCTCCATTAGAGAGCCTAGCCAATGTCACTTCCAAATTCTCTGCTGTTGGCTTAGACACAACCGATCTCGTTGCATTATCCGGTAACTACAACATATCTTTTTTCAAGTAGCTAAATTACAAGTAAAATATGTTTTTAGTCTTTCTACTTTCGATAAAAACTAGTATTAGTTCCCGTACTTTATCTTTAATTAATTTGGTCCCTGAACTTTAAAAAAATAATGATTTTCATCCCTTATCACTGAGGGTTTTCAGCACAAGAAGGGACGAAAATCACTGCTTTTAGTAAAGTTCAGGAGCCGAATTGATTTAGTTAAAGTTTGGGGACTAAAATCAAATTTCATCAAAAATATAGGAATTGAAAACATATTTTACTCTTGTCACGTAAAGATTGACGGAAACTATGATTTTAGTCGGACCATATAATAATTTCTTTTTTTACACAAATTCTATAAAATGGTTTACTCAAATTGGATTTTTTTCATTAGGTGCACACACTTTTGGTCGTGCCCAATGCCGATTTTTCTCCCAAAGGCTGTTCAACTTCAGTGGTACAGGAAGCCCTGACCCAACCCTGAACTCAACCTATTTGGCCACTCTGCAACAAAATTGTCCCCAAAATGGAAATGGGTCTACATTGAACAACCTTGATCCTTCAACCCCTGACACTTTTGACAACAACTATTTCACCAATCTTCTCATCAACCAGGGTCTTCTCCAAACAGATCAAGAACTCTTCTCCACTAATGGCTCTTCCACAATCTCTATTGTTAACAACTTTGCCAACAATCAAACGGCCTTCTTTGAAGCATTTGCTCAATCAATGATCAACATGGGTAACATCAGCCCTTTGACTGGATCACAGGGAGAAATTAGAACCGACTGTAAGAAAGTCAATGGAAGTTGAAGAGAGCATAAGACAATCTATAAGCAGTTGTAGAATCTTTCTACAGCATATAGTTTTGATTTTGCATTTGTGTGAGTGTAGCTGAAAAATGGGTAAGAAATTGATATAGTTCAAGTTTTTGCATGTGTGTACTTCAGAGGGGATAAAATATAGTTTTGTTTTTGCCTGTGTCCTTGACTACAAAATGGTTGAGAAGTGAGAACTCTTTTTTTTTTTTTTTTTTTCAATGAGATATTATTACCCCTTCTAGGTCTTGTATTATTCTCTTGTTTCCTTGGAAATAGTTCTTCAAAAGCTCAATATATTTTACATTATTATTTTTTTCCTATTAAATATTTGTGGAAATTTATTAAATAGGGCCTTTGTTAGATTGTCATTTCAAATTATTTTAATTTGAGCACTGCTATATATTACGAAACTTCTTGGCACGAAATGTACGAACGCGTGAGCCATTCTTTGTCACGTGCGGGTTTTTTTTTTTATATTTTATTTTAATTTAATTTAAAGAATAAAAATTAAGAAAATAAAAGGTGATAACAAACAGATTTGTATACCCCTGCCAAACAAAAAGACCTTTATCAAACCAACTTAATTCCCAGAAATCTACATATAGTTTCCCAATCAGTATTTTCCTGTTGCGCATCCTTTAGATGCCTTTGCTGCACCAATCTAAGATTCCCTTCGTGCCAAATGCTAAGTCTCCAAAGTCCCCTATTTGAATCTTCTGATTGAGGGCATTTAACCCCATTCCAGTATATGAATTTCAGTTTGTATGAAAGGTGAGAGCAATGTTGACTCATTTACACATTGTTCCATGTCGCTGAAGAGAATCAAGCGAGGAAGGGAATTGCAGATGTTGAAAATAATCAAGCAAGGAAGAGGGAATTGCGGGTCTTGAAGTTTATTTAACGGGTCCTCTATTGCAATTGAAACACACAAAAAAAGGGCATTGTATTGTATCTCAATTGAAACAGAAAAGAAAAAGGGGGCTTCTATTGGAATTGAAAGACAAAATAAAGAGGGGCCACGTTACCACGTCATTCGTGCATTTCATACGAAATTTGTTTCGTACGAAACAGCATTTTCCTTTTTATTTTGATCCACTGTTATCTTTTAGAGTAAATTACAGCAGCACCCCCTGAGGTTTCATGTAATTACACATAACCTCACTCTTTTTTATTTTCCTACACTAGCACCCCTTTAAGTTTGAAAACATTACACTAACACCCCCTGATATATTTGTAAACATTACAGTGGCACCCCCTCAAACCTTACACTAACACCCCCTACAGGGGTGCCAAAGTAATGGTTAAAAAAGCAGGGGGTGCATGTGTAATTACACGAAACCTCAGGGGGTGTTGCTGTAATTTACTCTATCTTTTAATTAGCTATCGATACATTATTTAATAAATTTATTATTTTTCATGTAATTGTTATCAAATTTGAGATAAATAAATATCGAATTGGGTACAATGTTGAACTCTTTAGAAATTACTGCTGCATTTGTGATTCGAAAGAGAGAAAAAAAAAAATTACTGCTGCATTCGCTTCCTCTGGAGTCAGATCGAATGGTTTAGCTGAGACCGGCAAACAGGGCTATTAAAATCTAATCCTTTATTACTTAAAGAAATATACACTGTCTAACAAAATTTTTCCCCAAAAGTTTAAGGGATAATTAAGTAATTTCAGTTGCATAAAAAACAGTAAAAAAAAATTTAAGATATGATTAAATGATTGATATGAATCACCATTAATTATTAATCTAATATGATTGATTTGAAACACTGTGTTTTAATTGCATAAAAAACAGTAACAAAAATTTAAATTTAAAATACAATTAAAAGTAATAAAAATTTAAAATTTGAAATCTAATTAAATGATTGATTTCAATCAAAATTAATTATTCCAATTCCCCTTATATGATAGTGCACTCTTTCTTTCTCTGCATTGTTAAACATTTAGAAAATGAGAATGAGAACATTGCATTCAAGAAGAAATCCCAATATCCTTTGTTTGCTGCATTTTTTCAGTACTCGGATTTTTCTCTTACAAAAGAGAAGAGAGAAAAGTGAAAAAATTGAATACCCAATTTATTGGCAAGGAAACAGCTTTTGCTTCAGGAACCAAGCAACTTATTTAGTAAGTATATACGATCCCCCATTTGATATTTTCTCTCATTTTAATGCTCAAACAAACACATTTCACTTCAGGATTAATTATACTTGATGGTGTGAAAAAGAGGATGCACATATTTAAAGAAGATATGTTGGAAGAAGGTTCCTTTGACTTGACTCAGTATATAATATGTATGTTTCTTTACTTGCTTCTCATTTTGATTTTATTTTTTTGGTGCTTTTGGTAATTTATACAATGCTCTTGATGGTATGTTGGACATATATGATTTATACTATAAAGTGAAAATAGCCAAGACTTGAGGTCACATTCTTTCGAGGAAAACAAAAGAAACAAAAATATTGTAATTGTAACACCCTAAGGATATTACCGTAACTACGCTTAATATTTCTAAAGATGCAAAAATTAAAAACATTTACACAACCATCTCATGCGGAAGCTAACATATAAACATATAAATTACAACTTGATTTAATAATTACAACTTATTTCTTGTAACATTTACATCATGCAACATATAAGAAAATTACATAGAAATATAAAATAACTAAGCTACATCTTCTATGACGAGGCTCCATGCTCCAACGACACGCGCCATCACCTGTTTCCTGAAAGGAGGGAACTTAAAGGGGTGAGACATAAGGTCTCAGTGAGTGCTCTAAGACTCTACGGCTGGGTTAAACCCTTCTACCCGAACAATTCATCTATTAGTCTTTATGAATTTACCCTCTCCGAGCCTTTATAAAACTCTATTATTTCTATAGTTAGTCCACATCCATCGATCATAAAAACTTTCCTATAACACATCTCTCATGCTCACTCTACTACGCTAGTTCACCATCATCAGTATCTTAGTATTTATTCTTTAACTAGCAAGTTACTTCCATTACTCCCTCTACGTTAACTTCACTTTCCATGCTCGTATTCTACTATCTAACACTTTCTTTGCATCAATCTATTTCTTAATAGCAAAATACATCATGACCTATACTCACATAGTGTCGTTCTAGGTACATCTCTCTCTATGCCCACTAAGAGTCACATCCTATCCCATTCCATTACAAGTCTAGATATATATACATTCACAACATATTATGATTATGGATAGAATCATTCACACATCACATGGCATCCACTTCATAAACCACACAAGTCAGACAAAACTTACAATAATGCATGTATGCAATGCGATGTTCCATTCTCTTTTCTCATATGCATGTGGTACCAGTAAAACATTCTTGTGAAAGTAGCCTGGGAGTACGTGCGAGTCGACGAATAGCCACACCATGGGCATCCGACACTAACAGTCTCAACCAGGATGATACCCCTAGCGGCTCGTCAGGGTTACCCAGTCTTGCAAGGATACTCCAACCCATAGGATCAGCATGAGTTTAAAGGAGATTCCAAACCAGATAACACCCCCAAGGTCAGAACTCATCGAGTTCTTCACGACCTCCCTAGTTAGGTTCATAAACAACTTTCAAAAACACATATATATCATGTTATGATGCATGATTCACATAGATGTTCATGACTTCATTAAACCTCACATCAAACATAGTGAACCCATTCTCGCCCCACATGGGCTAGGTCACTCACGGTCAAAATATCACTTGGGTCCATTCTCACCCCATATAGGCTAGATCACCCATCTCAATGGCATCTAACATCACCTCTTAACTCACAAATTCAAAGACATTTAATACTCATACATTACAATTCACACTTTAGGGATAATGTAAAGCATTCAATGATTGCACAACACTCACAAATCACCATTCAAGTTATAACAACAACACATGTATTCAATCTCATTATTCAATCAAGTCAAGTACCTGAAATACATCTTAACCCTATGTCATACATCAATTGTAGAATCTATCTACTTTGTATTATGATTGGTATAACGTCCTTTAAGTTTTTAGTATTACTTCTATCATTTTATGTTGTGCATCTATGACCTTTCTGCGGTATAAACATGATATCTAGAGTTATACTAATCATATCAAGTTGAATTTTATCTTGTTTTAAATTTAAGACAATTATTTACAACTCGTATGTTGACTTCAAGATCTAGTATTATGATCTACTATGCCTAAAATTAAGAACAACATAGACTTATCGCGGAATCCTGACAGCTTGACCTTTGCTCACTAATTGGGTGATATCTAGAGTTCTAGAATTCCGATTGGGATGAAACCAAAGCCATTAGTTATCTAACATCTAGGGTTACACCTCTTATGAAGACACCTAAGCCTAATTCGGTCATATTCACCACTCGTTTTTCACATTAAAATCACGTTCCTGTTTACTCTCTTTACATCTCTTAATTTTCACATCATTTTCCTAAACTACGATGAGATATCTGGGTCATAAGATAAGATACTTAAATATCTACAATTCAAACATGATCGAATCCTAATGTGAGATGTCTACAATTCAAACATAATCAATTCATCATCGCATTAAAGAAAACATAATGCTTCGGGGTATTCACAACCCGTCCAATTAAAATCTAAAAGCGAAGGGTAGGGGAAAACACTCACTTGGGAAGCATAAAGATGATCTCCGACTGACCCGGGAGACCTTGGTGGCGTTGTCCATCATGACCACCGCAACAACTCTTACTATGGCTAAAACTTGGGTGTGAAAAAAAACACGATCCCAAGCCCCGCCTATATGCCCCGAGTTTGGAAACTCTAAGGGGAAGATAAAAATATTAACTATAAGGGACTCCACGCTTAACGCTAAGCCTACTTTATTCTTTGGTGCTACTAAGGCTTGGTGATCTACTCTATATATATAGGAAGGAAGGGATTTATGAAATTATTTTGCCCAATGTGGGACTTAAAGGATTTTTCATAATCAAGTGACCTACTTTAGAGCCGATTTTCTCTAAGATGGAAGCCGATTTTGGTTTCTAAGGTGTAGGGATAAATTGTAGCTTTTTCAGCAACCTTTCCAACGATGCAAACAACACCTCATATAGACCAGTATAACTCAAGATATGACGTAGTCTTTCTAGGGTTTTCATCATAAAGCTCATCACTATACTTAAACACTTTTCAAACATTCTAATTATAAGAACTTAATCTAACACTCCTCTAACACCAAATATAATAACTATAACACTAACATAATATAATATAATAAAGATAATAATAATAATCTAACATCCACACCAATAAGATCACAAATAACAACAACAGCAACAATAAAATACACACGACACACGTGCATAGAAAAGTACAAACACTATCACAACATAGGTACATGCTTAGGATAAAACCGATAATATACAAGTAATAATAACAAGAATTTACAGAAAATATAACAAAAGAGTCCTAATAAGGGTTCTCCTTAAGGTATATTTCTAGTACCCGAAACTTGGGGTGTTACAGTAATCTCTTGGTAGTTTTCTGAAATTTACTATCAAGGTCATAAGGAAGTTACCTATAAAAAAAAAAAAAAAAAAAAAAAAAGGTCATAAGGAAGTTGGTCTTTCGTTTAACATTGGATCAATTTATTTCAACTGAAGGAACCTCTTATGTTGAATATACATCTCTTTCAATTGAAAAAATAAAATTGTTAAAACATGTGCTACTTTATTTCATAAAATTGATAACTACCTGTTTCATAAAATTGCTAAAGCATATGATCTTGCACCAAACATTAACATATCATTGTAAAGCCTACCCTGAATGCCACAGATGGAAAAAAATTTGAGACCCGGATCCCCACCAGCAGGTGTTCTCTCTATTTCCTGTATCTCTTTCTACTTCTTTTTCATTTCTCCATCATCTGTTTTTTTTTTTTTTTTTGTGTGTGCTTCTACTTTTAATCCTTTATCACTTAAAGTAAATATACACTAAGAAAAATTATGTTACTCTTTTATTTTTCTTGACTAAATCACGTACAAATTTAAACTATATATATTCAAGCATCATTTATAATAATTAAATTTAAATTAGGTGAACTTATTATTTAATATAAAAATTAGTTGAAACCATTTAAATTTCTATAGTCAAACGAACTGAACAATTAAGGAATAAATGTACAGTTTAGGTTTAAATTAAATAATAATATTCATTATATTATTAGTATTTTTATTTAAAATCTTTCAGTTATAAGAACTAAACAAAATAAATGATACTTCGCACTTAGCTTTTATTTAAAAAGTTAAAAACAATAATACTTTGTAATTCAATTATAAAAATATAATTTAATTTAAAATATTTTAGAGTTAGTGATGAAAATAAAATATACACTTTCTCTCTATATACATTTAAAGAGCATTATTTTAGAGCTTAAAACAATAATGACAAATTATAACTCCAAAGCCAATTAAGAAAATACTTTTTTTTAAAATTTTATTTTGAATATGTAATGTTCATAATTCCTATAAATTTAGTGGAAAATTTTTGCAATTAATTTTCAAAATCCACCGTTTGAAATTAGCCTTTTTCTTAAAAAAAAATTTAAAAAATAAATTTACTATTTTAATCATATTAAACGCAACAATTAAAGGTGACTTATGTACCCTTAAAATGAGCGAAAAAATTCTTCATAATTTCCTTTCCTTATTATATAAAATATGAAGACAAATATTTTTTCTATTAAATAAATACTGAATATTTAAAGAAATCTCACTCCATAACAGTCAATCATTCAATAAATACAGATTTTAAAAAATAGAAATAAAATATTTAATAGTTTAATACTACTATATAGAAGTGGTGAAAATAAAATGTTCACTTGCTTCATTTACATTTAAAGAACACTGTTTTAGAATTAAAAACAATAATGATTATTTAATTTTTTTTATTCATACAATCACGATAATTTATGACTAAAATTCAAATAAAAAATGTCACTCCCTAAACATAATCTTTTATTATAGTTAGAGTGCAATTTTAATCTCCAATAATTTTTATTCAAATTTAATTTATTAATTATTACAATAATTTTTTTTTCAAATTTTTTTCCTTAAATTCTCAATTTCTCTCTTCCTCCTCGAAATCTTACGGGACTAAATCAATTAAACTGTTTAAATTACTTCAAAATCTATCAATCAAAATATTATATTCTTCGGTAAAATTAGAAAATATCAAAAATATTATAAAAATGATGTAAAATAAATTAAGAGATACATTAATGGTAAGTAAAGTGTAAAATAATTATCAACTTTGTGTGTATATATTGCTTTTGATTAATTTCAAGTTTTAATTTTTTTAAATAATAAAATTATTACTCTCTTATGAATAATTTATCCCGTGCATTGTACGGGAACATGCACTAGTTCAATCAAAGTATGATCATTAAAATCTAATTCAAACTATTTCCAACGGTTAAATCATTTCAAAAAAAATATGGAAAAATCAATCAAAGTATGATCATTAAAAGAAACTACTTCTTTTTAATAGGATGACATTTGTTAACTTTCAATTCCCATTTTTTAAATTAAATATAGTTTTTTTAATGGAGAGAGATCAAATTGGAGTTGGACTAGTGTAATTTATATAAACTATTATACTTAATATTTTAAAAATTGGACTAATCATTAAATTGATCAAGACACTAGTTCGGAGTTTGATATTTTGTGTGTAGTCTAACTGTGGTTGAACAAATAATAATAATAATAATAATAATAATAATAATAATAATAATAATAAAAGAAACATAATGTCATAACTCATAACATTAAAAATTAAAAATATATAACACATAATTTTATAGGTTTTTAACATTCAAAATACACATAAAGGTCAAAATTAAATATTTCATAATACTTAGTTCTAAGTTTCAACAATACACAATAATGTTTATTAACAATAACAAATGTACATGTATAGTAAAAAGAAAATAATAAATATTTTAAGTTAATTTTTAATTTTCAAAAATTAAAATAACGTTGTATTAAGCATTTTTCTTTAACATACTATGGATCGATTTTTCTAATTTTTGGCTCTTTAACTTATTTTTCTACAGGTTGATTCTATGGTTTATTTGAACTAGACACTTGATCGTTCATCAATTTTCCTATCTGACCAGTAGGTTTAGTTCGATTTTTAGAATAGTGATTATGCCATAAATAATTTTATATAGAATGTTATTTTGATTGATCAAACCATTAATTTATAATTATATATTACATTGGTTGTTTGTGTCAAATTTTGTAAAAAAAAAAGGAACAATAAGAAGACAATTAAATTATTCATATTTTTTTTGGACGTAAATATTTTTTTTATATTTTTATTTGACGTAAAATATATTTTTATATATTTTAGAAGTAGATATTACATTAATTTTAATATATATGAATGAGGTATCAAATAATTTTAAATTAATATAAAATTTTGTAAATATGATATACGTGAAAAGACTTGCAATGTAATGGTGAATTTTGTAAATATGATCTTTCATGTTGCATCTTTTTAACTTGTATTTGTTTGGCATCATAAAAAAGAGGGAGATTGTTGAGTCATAAGATGAATCAGGTCCTTTAATAGTTTTGAATTGATGCAAATAAATACTAAGTTAAAAAGTTGCGTATGAAAATGTTATTAGACTGAAGAGTTGTATTTGCATCTGTAAGTATAGAGATAACAGACAGACGCTAGGTCTGAAAGCATTTAAGGCATAGTAAATACACTATCATTTTGATCAATTGTGCAGGGAATGTCTGAATATTCTTCATAGGATCTGTCGAAGTGAAGAAAAGTCAAGTTTAAACTTTCCCTTCTCCTAAAAAGAGACGTGTCACAGCTGTAATGAGTACTTGTTTGAGCAAAAGCATATTTGATTACTAAAGCAGATATATGGAGTGCCCCTCAAGGAAGATAAGCAAAGTGTTTTATTAGTCTAAGTGACTAGTTGGTGACAAACATTAAATACTGCATTAAATGCTCCAATGGATACCCCCAGCTTCACATGCAAGGCCAAATGCAAAATAAATGAACGTTTAGAGACAACGGTTAGTTCCTTAGCAAGGCTATAAATACCAGAAGCTTTTGAAGTGCTGAAGTTACCAAGTGATGAACTACAACAAAGCTATCTTACAAGCATTCAAATTATTTATGTTCTTATTCTTTCTAAGGTGTAAAACACTCTCAAAACACCTAGTAAATTCTGAGAGAAAAATACTGTGAGCTTAAGCTTTGTGTATGTGTCTGTAAGACGATAAGCTAGTTTGTGTGCACCTTACCTTAAACAAATCTTTTGATTTGTTTTAGAGCTAGAAGTGGCTTGCTAGTAAACAATACTTGAGGTTTTTAGCTTGGAGAAGCTAGTGCAAAACTACTTGTGTTAGAGCCAGAAGTGGTAGTGAACAATACTTGTATCTTTGTGAAAAGATAGTGGAAACTTAGTGGGTTGTAAGAACTGGATGTAGTCTCAGTGGTAGAGACTAATCGGTATAAAAATCTTTGTGTTATATTTCTCCATCTTTATCTACTTATAATTGACTTTCAGTTGTGATTTGTTGTTTGCGAAAACTCAATCTGTTTTTGTTTTAAAACGTCGTCTGTGTTTCTTGTTAAAATTTGTTTTTTCAAAAACGCTTGATAGACGATTGTCTTTTGCGAAAAAGCTTGCGAGAATTTTTAATCACAATTCAACCCCCTTCTTGTAATTTTTGCCTTTATAAAGATGTATTATTATACTTTTTGGACTTAAATATGTTTTTAGTCTCTCAAATGTGAGTCATTTTTTTTAGTCCTCCAAATTTAAAGTTACTTTTTTTAGTCCCTGGAATTTGCATAATGTTTTTTTAGTCCCTCTACACAGTGTGAGTCAAACGAGGAATAAGAGTTTCGCAATTTGTGACGACTTTTGATTGTCATAAATTGATTTCCTGTTTTAAATTTTAAAATACAATTTTCTAGTGGTTTAAAATCACCATAATCAAGTTAATAAAAAAATTAAAGCAATTTTTAAAGCAGATAATGGATTTTTTTTTTGTTTTTTTATTTACTTGATTATGACAGTTTTTAACCGACAGAAAATCGTACTTTAAAATATATATATAAAATAGAAAATCAAATTCTAGCTGTCAAAGTTGTCATAAATTGCAAATCTCTTATTGCTGTTTGGCTCACATTGTGGAGAGGGACTAAAAAGAGTATTCTGCAAATTCTAGAGACTAAAAAAAGTTGTTTCAAATTTGGAGGACTAAAAAAATTATCCAAATTTGAGGGATTAAAAACATATTTAAGCCTACTTTTTAAGATTTTTTTCAGGAACTCAAAGTATCCTTATGGCTAGGAGTTAAACGACTAATTTCTCGAGGTATTGAGATTTATTTAAGAGACTAACTTCTCAATATATAAATTTTCTACAAGGGTTTGAGTTGCTTCCAAGTAATATTGTGTGATAATCTTACATTAAGAATAACTTTAATGGTGCAACAACAATGGGTTGCTTAAATTAGTAATTTTATAAATGTTTAATTGCATTTTTGATCTCTCAAGTATCACAAGTGTGGAAGGTGTGAATGTGCAGGAGGCCTGGATGGAAGAAGCATCTTATATTTTAAATTGCAAAATAGGTAGTCTTCCTATGAAAAAGGCAACATGGGAACCAGTGGTGGAGATAGTAAAGAAAAGGTTAAGGGGGTGGTCAAGTAAACATTTATCTATGGGGGGACGTCTGGTACTTCTGAGATCTGTTTTGACTTCTATATTGATCTACTATCTTTCTTTTTTCAAGGCTCAATCAGGTATCATATCTCTTCTTGAATCTATGTTTAAATCTTTCTTGTGGGGTACAGGTGAGGTATTTAGGAAAATACACTGGGTTGGGTGGGAGACAGTGTGTGAAAAGAAATAGTTAGGAGGTTTGGGTGTGAAAGATCTGAATCTTTTTAATATAGCTCTTTTAGGAAAGTGGCAATGGAGGATGCTTATGGAGAACGAGAGCTAGTGGTATAGGATTTTAGTTGGCATTTATGGGCATGAAGGGGGTGTGTTAAGGAATGGGAAAGGTATAGGCTCGAAATGGTGGAAAAATATTTGGGAATTAGATGAGGGGAAATGGGGTGTGAGAAAGGGATGGTTTAGTGACTCAATAAGGAAAGTGGTGGGGAATGGGCAAAACACTGCTTTTTGGAAGGATCCGTGGTTGGAAGGAGGGCTATTAAAGGATAGATATAAAAAGATTATTCTTAATAGCTGAGGATAAAGAAGTATCTATAGTGGAGCTAGGGGATTAGATAGATGGGAAATGGGTATAGAGGTGGGGTTGGAGAAGGGAGTTGTTTTAATGGGAGAGACATTTTTTTCATGAGTTGAGCCAACTGGTAGAGAAGCAAGTGTTTCTACAGGACAAAGAAGACATGTGGAAGTGGTGTAGTGAAAAAATAAAGTGTTATACAGTTCAGGTAGCTTATAGTGCCTTGCATCATATCACAATAGGAGACAACAATAACATCAGGCTGTGGAAAGATTTTTGGAATAAAGTGGTTCCAGCAAAGGTCATTTTGTTTGTTTGGAAAGCAATCAGAAATAGGATACCATCAAGAGAAAATTTGTTCAAGAAAGGAGTTATTAGTCAAGAGGAACGTTCCTGTGTTGGATGCAAAAAAAAGATTTGGAAACTACTTCATATTTGTTTTTTGAATGTGAATGCTTCTCGAGAGTTTGGCTTTTATGTTTGCAGTGGATGGGTTTTTCTACAGTGTTGCAAAATAATATAAGGAATCATAGGCAACAATTTCTAGGATTTTCAAGGGAGGCAAGTAGAGTTAAAGAAGGCTGGGATGTTATTTGGTTGGAAACTATTTGGGCAATTTGGCTGGCAAGAAATAAAATTATGTTTCAGCAAAAGGAGATTCAAATTCATGATATTTTGGAGGCAGTGCAAGTTTCAACATGGAAATGGCTTAAGTTCAAAAGGAAGGGGTTTATATATTCTTTATCATCATGGATTTTAAACCCGGTGGTTTGTTTAAATAGGGTAGTTCCTTTACAGAATTCATAGGTGGAAAGGAGAAACAAAATTGGCTTGATAGTTATTACTGGTGGAAAGTTCATGCACAAAGTGTGTTGGGTCATATTTTATTGGTGTTATCATATGGGTTTTATATGTTATGTGTTCATGGAAGTTTTTTGTTGGGGGTTTGGTGGTTATTGTTACTACATGATAGTACATTAGTTTTGTAATATTTTGCTTGTTTGACCACATCTTGTGGTTTGGAGGAGTTCATGCTAATAAATTTTGTTTGGCTTTTTTAAAAAAAAAAAAGTGCGGGATTTTAGTGCATCAAATTCCAATTTTATCAATTGAGTCCCGTAGGTATATTACAAATGTGCAATTTTAGTAGTCCATCAGGTTTCATAGTTATGCTAATTGGACCCTTTAGATATTGTAATTGTACGATTTTAATCCCCCCTCCCCCCCCCCCCCCCCCCCCCCGAGTATTGCAATTGCACAACTTTGGTAAAAAAAAAATAGTTCCAAATGCACAATTATAAAGGTTGGGGACTAAAATTGCATAATTGCGATACTTGGAACCTTAGAGACTAAAATCGCACATTTACAATACCTGAGGGTCTCAATTGACACAATTAGAATTTGGAGGGCTAAAATTGCATAATTGCGATACCTGAAAGACCAAAAGTATAATTAAGTCTTTTATAAAAGTTTTATAGATTTCATACAATTTAAGTACTATAACATTCCTTTCCTTCAAAAAAATACTATAACAATTTTTTATAATGATGTAATTTTAAATAAAACCACTAAATGAAGTGTTACAGATTATTTTATATATTTAATTCTCATTAATATATATTTTTGTTTTAATTACTAGGATTATAGAATGGTTACTTCAACAAACAATCATTCCTAACTTTTCTTTTGCACATCAATTCCTCTAATAGGTAATTTTTCTTTTGCTATAGTTTTTTATTATAAAAAGTAGGATTAGAAACCATCATTGACAATCGAAATTGAGGTTATTATATTGTTGTTCAAGCCTTTGATCAGTGTTGTGAAAATTGATCTGGTCATCGATTTGGTCGAGGCACTAAGTTAAAGGGTCAGTGGACAAATCGGTAGGTCATTTATTGAACCAGTTGATTTAGTATATATTAAAAAATTAATTTTATATATATATATATATATATATATATATATATATATATATAGCTAACAAAATGTGATCAATCCATAGTCCATACTCCAAAATTAAAATCATTGTCATGATCAAATTATAAATATTACATAATCATTTATTACTATAAATTATTTTGTTGGGTATTATCATTAAATTACTAAAGAAACTCTTGTTATTTTTCATGGCTAAGTACCAAAGTTGTCGAAAGGCCATGAGCAAGTATGGTGAAGATGTATAAAGCACATAAATATTAAATCATATCAAGATTAAGATAATAATAATTAGCTATTATATACTATTATCAAGATCAAAATAATATTATAGGAGCATATTATTATATATTATTCAACAATTAGCTATTAATAATTTAACATGTTATAGGAACATATTATTATATACTATTTAGCCATTAGCTATTAACAATTCAGAAAGAGCTCTCACCATTTTGTTTTATAAAAAGCTTTGCTGGAATATATATATATATATATATATATATATATATATATATATATATATATATATATATATATATATATTTGCTTACAACAAACAAGCTTTGTTGGAATATTATGGATACTAAGGATTCAACATTTAAATTACCAAGCTTCTGCCACAGATTTTAAATTTCAAATGGTAGCATGGAAAGAATTTCAAATAGCTATGTCATTTCAGGAATCGTAAAAAGAAATGCTTAACCTGTACTAGGTCAACTTGGTCCAGGTTACCAATTTTTATCAAACCCAATCAGGTCAAACTGGATTGATTGCATAACTGGTCCAATAGTCGAACCTAACAGGGCACCAATTCTCGGTCCAACCGGTTGGCCCGGTTTGATTTTCACAACTATGCTTTGAGTTATTTTGGTCTAAAATGATCAATTTTTTGCTATTATATGTAATAAGAAAACTGAAGTCCTTATAATTAGTTTTTTTTTTTATCCAATTAAGTGGTAAAAAAAAAGTAGCTAGTTCATGTTGAGAACATTAGGAAAAATAGCTTAACTAAAGGAAAAGGGAAAGAGAAATACCCATGTGAAGTTACACTATTTGAAAAGTGTTAAAACCCTAATTTAGTATTTTAAATGATATTAGCTTAATAAGATATAAATAAGAAAATAAGAAGTTGAAACTTCAATTTAATCCAAACTTTTTTAAAGTTAAATTAGATTAGATTTGATCATATTTGATGTTATATTCAATTTTATCCATATTGAAGTAATTTTTTGGTGGTCAGTGTACATGTGTGGACTCCGGGTAGATACGACTAGAGTGTGATGGAGGGAAGAAGAAATTTTGGTCTCATTATACAAGGTGAGGAGAAAGTTTAAGAGTCATGGTGGTAACATTTTATTGAAATTGTGTAGTAGATTAAATGACTGTGTGTTAGAGAAATTATTGTTGTTCTAAGAATGAAAATGGTGGAATTTCTCTATTTCTGTCATGGGGTACAATAGTGACAACGAGAACCATACTTAAGTCTTCATGTATACTATCTAAACTCCTCACCACTAGGCCACCAACCCTAATGGTTTCATTTCCATGATGGGGTTGTGACTTCTGAGCATGTATGTAGCAAAATGCTTGATATGGTAAATTGATTTTTTGTTGAGAATGAGATTAACTTGATGGAACTGATAAATTCTCCTGTTGTGGTGTAGCCCTTGTGGCTTTTCCTCGTGAGAGGATGAAAATGCACTTGACGCAAGGTTTATAATGAGATGATTTTTTTCTTTCTTTCTCCTATGATTTTTAACATAAAACTAAGAAAATGAGGGTTGAGACTTTTTGATTGTGAGGCATGAAGTTGAAATTAATAATAAAAAATTCTTTTAGATTTCATGCTTTTCACTCCTAAGACTGAAAATTAATTGATTCAAGTGACAGTTAATGCTTAGGATGGTGTGGCACAGGGAAATTTTGGTGTTATACATGGTTGATGCAAGAAAGAAGCACTGCAATGATAGAGAAGAGAATTACATCCTAATGGAGTGATGGGACACTAAACATGTGGAGTAGTGGTTATTGATGGGGATCGGCTGAATGTAGTACAAGAATATAAGAGTTAAGGGAATTGTTATTATCACCTTGCCTTTTGCTATTCTCACCCTCATGTGATTAATTTTTTTTTAATATTTCCAAAATACCATTCTGACGAAAATATGATTCTGTTTTATAAAGAATATAACAAAATCATATTTTCGTTGTTATCTAAGGGTGGTGAGAAACTAACAACAGAAACATGATTTTGTTATATTCTTTACTCCCTCCGTTCCTAAACTCTTGATGTTTAAGGTTAATGCACACAGCTTAAGAAATATTTAATACTACTCACAAACAATACATTTAGTCTAAAATACCCTCATTTAATATCTATGATGAAAGAAGTTGTGAAAATCTAGGTCATGTTAAATAGAAGTATATGTGGAAAAAAATAATTAATAAGCCTTAGAATGTGTAAAACATCAAGAGTTTAGGAACAAAAACAATAAGCTAAAACATCAAGAGTTTAGGAACGGAGGGAGTATAAACAAAATCATATTTTTGTTTAGTTTTTTTTTCACCCATTTAGATAACAACAGAAATATAATTCTGTTACATTATTTATAAAACGAAATCATATTTCTATCATTAGTTTTTTTTACCATGATATTCAACAATGGAAATATAACTCCATTGTATAAACAATGCAACAAAATCATATTTCCATTGTGTTGTGTGATAGATAGACAATACTTTTTTATAACAAGACGTGTATATCTATGTACATAACAACAACCAAAATGTGCAATGATTAAAAACCATTCCAATCAAAATTAGAGGACCAAAATCAATACACATAACATGAAAAAAGTCATGTATGATGAAGTCACACCAACAATCTCTAATAATGAAAGACGATATTTTTTTGTCTTGTAAGTACTATTACATATCAACATAGTTTGGAAAGCATTCAAAAGCTTGATGGAATCTAGATGTGACCATAATATATCTCTAACAACATCTTTAGTGTCTACCCTTCTATACCAGTAAACATATTCGTGATGTTTTATCAACTTCATGAGATGTTGTATTTTAATTCTTGGACCCTTTTTTTCTCGACAATATTTTTGTCATGTATTGTATATGATTTTGATGGTGCTGACATTTGTCTCATACTGATCTTTAATTGTCAACAAAATTTGGCTAGGCTTAACCATGTGTTTGGTCATTTGATCTAGTAAATTTTTTTCTTCATGGCTTAAATGACAAACATATGCATAACCCAACAATGTTTCAAACACTTCGTGGTTATGAAAACCACAAATTACAAAAAGTTTTCATTCAAAGTCTTTCACAAACCTCTTTTTTAATTTAAAGGTTAATTTAAAGGGACACCCACATTTTTTGGTTCCAATAGACTCGTGGGTTAACTTATCTTTATATTGTTTATACTTTCCTCCCTTTCACAAGCCAATAAGACCATGGTTTTCCTCCCAATTTTTTACCTTTTCTATCACAATAACAAATCCAAGTTTCTTTCCAATATCTTGAACCCACTTCAACAAACCATCACGTTCTACAAAAACCTAAAACCAATAATCTTTTTTCAGTAATAAAACACACACATATATAAATACGGCTTATAAATTCTATCAATAATTAATCAATATACCTCATTAGTGATGAAATATTCAGAGTAGTCAGGAAAATTAGGTTGGGGGTCAATATCCAAACCATTATCATTTCCTTCAATCGGATGTCCCAAACCATTATCATCTACTTGTATTGGATGGTCAAAAGCATCCTCGCTTGTTTCAATGATATTTCTCCAACCACTTGGCATCATAACTTCATCGGAAATAAAAGTATTCCAACTTCTTTCCATTATGTATATTTTAGGGTCAACCAAAATGGAACAGTGAATTCATAGTTTATAATGAATCATACAACTTAAATAATTTTAAAAAAATACAATGAAATCATGATTATGTTATTTTTCTCAGAAAATATACAAAACGGAATCATGATTTCGTTACATATTTAAACTTAAAAGCCAACGGAATCATGTTTTTGTTATAGTTTTGGCAAAATCGTATAACGGAAACATTATTCCGGTGGTGTCTGGGTTTAGACACATAACGAAATCATGATTTGGTTATGTGTCTAAACCCAAACACAAATGAAATCATGTTTCTATTATACGATTCCCCCAAAACTATAACAGAAACATGATTCCGTTATGTTTCACAACATAGCGGAATCATGTATTCGTTGCACCAAATGAAAAAAAAAAAAAGAAAAAAAAAGCCCCAGGCTTGAATAACAGTTACAAACGAATAAAAACCTACAAAATGATAAGGAAATTGATGACTAGATGAGGTGTGATGCCAAAGGTACAACTGTACAAGGGAGAAGGGGTGGGGAAACAGGTCAGAGGCAAATGTGGGGGGAATGGAAAAGGGAAGGGTGGTGTAGGAAAAGGAGGAGGGTAAGTGTGTCACTTCACATATTTTTGAAAAGTTGAAGGTGAGATTAGGAAAAAAAACGGGATGAGAAGAGGAATTCCCAAGAGTTAAGTGGGCTTATGGTCTGTAAATGGGCCATAAAACTTAATAAGTGAAAGGAAATGGTATTCTCACCTTTGTTTTTGCTATTCCACTTGAGGTTTTTTTGCTAACCAGTATCCTAAGAGTATTAGTTAGGAAATTAAAAGAGAAAAGTTTTCATTGAAAATCGTATTAAAAATTATAGAGAACACATTTTTGTACATCCCAATAAAATACTTTTCCTTTTTACTTCCTTATAACCAGTGCTAAACTGTTAACAATGACTACATCTTGAAATCCTACACTCACAAGAAATCAACTAATAAATAAAATTGTACACTAGTAGAAGAACCATGTTCCTAACCATCGGTATATTACACGTTTACCAGCACGAGCCCTAGGAAGAAACATAAACCTTCATGAATGTATTTTAATTTACATTTTTAAGCTTAACACACTATTTCAAACACGTTATTTCTTATTAATTAAAATTTATTAAAAATTATAAAAATTTGTGAGTCTTACTTATTTGATGAACTCTATTCATGATTTTTAAAAAAATACTAGAAAATGTTAGCGATCATGTTTATCACTTTATTGCAAATGTCTTGGTGTAATCAATAACAGTTCGTCCAATAGGAGTCTAGCAAGTTACTTTACACTGTTCATTATATAGTGTAAGGACATTTTTACCCTTCATGATCTCATAAAGGCAGCAGATGGTTTCTCAATCGTTTTATTGGGCATACCAAATGGACATATTACGAGCCCAATTCTCTGGGCTGCTCAAATTCCTTTGGCACACCATCATATAGGACAACACATTCGCGAACATCATGGCTAAGAAACTTCTAATTCTGTTGTTCAAATTTTTGTCTGTTTCTATGGTATATGTGTCCCTTTATTATTCGACGAAAATGTTGGTGGATGTACTCATCTATCCAATTGCATTTCTGCAACATTATGTACCTCATTAGTACGTCTATGTTTGTATTTTTCTCGTGCATGAATGCATGAACTTGGACAGATTTTGCTCATATATTTATAGTTGTATTTGTCATTTAGTCGTAAGTGTTTCTATTTTGTTTTCTACAAACCGTTAGTATTGTTGTTTTTGTACAATTGATACTATTTTTTTATAAATGTCAAATGTTGGAGCCTAAATTTTTTCGGAGCCAAAAATATTAGGTCATTTATCACTCTAAGGAACTCTATATAAGTGATCAATGTATCATTTGTAAACACATGCAAAAATATATACCTGAGTATACCTGAGTATTTTAACATGTGTGCCATGTTTGACAAAATCCGAGAGGAGTTATTAGGCTCCATGAGGAGTTCTTCCTTCCAGGGGAAGTTATAATGGAACAAGGAAATGTTGTAGATCAACTATATTTTGTCTGTCATGGAGTACTGGTATGATTTTATATTTCCACAACTACTTATGCAGTTGCTCAATTTCTATTTTTTTATTCTGCTAAGGTTTCTGATAGTTTTAGTTATAGCTTATTAGTTATTTGAATTATAGACATGCTTCTATGCATATCTTTTTAGGCATGGGACTTGCTGGATTATGCTGAATTTTCTTACTTATTTGTATTGTATCACCTTAAGAAAGTATTCACGTGAACAATGTTTGAAAATACACGTATAGATATTGGGAGAGGGGACAATTGAATTCAATGGGTATCTACAAAATCTATCACAAAACCACTATTTGCTTGTGAAGATAAGACAATTCCTATGAATGGTCTCTCATTTATTTCTTAACATCATGGTTTTAAATTGCGGTTGCCGTCGCGGATGTGGTCATTGTGGTTGCGAGCATTGCGGCTGCTGCAATGCGGATTGTGGCTGTTGCGGCGTGAAATTATTATATGTTTGCACTATACTTAAAAGATATTTTTACAGTTATTCTAATGATTGGTATATCCATTATATATAAAATAGCATAACCTTTCATTCATTTTAAGATTTGGTATCTCTAACATCTCATATGGTCATACACATTCGACCATTGACACTTAGAAGTTAAAATAGAAGATGAATCTTTATCTTTTTTTGACAAAAAAGTATAATAGAACAGTGTTAAGGTTCGTTGAGGCTCCAATGCACTTTCATTGCGGACGCGTTGCGCCATTTCATATTATTGAAATTCACACCGCAATTGTAGGCTGATGCAGTTACGGACACCACCGCAACAGCAATATTGCGGCCACAATTGCGGTTGCATAACGCTATTTAAAACCATGCTTGACATTATCAGTCCACTTAAGCCAGGACATATTTCATACCTAAGATATGAATTGCTTATATTTTTTCTTGGATTATGTTGTATATATTACAGTACACTATATAAGCTATGATTGGGGTATGCAGAGGAGCTTCTCAAAACTGAGAATATTCTAGAAGGGATAGTTAGGCTTTGGATCTCAAATGACATTGAATTTGAAGAAAAAAATTTCATGGCCTTAATAAACAAGGCAAAAGAGGGAGGTTGATCTCCATCTCAGTGTTTATCCCTGACTAATTTTGGTGCCTATCTCTCTATCACAAAATAATTAGTGATCCAAAGGTTTTTGTAAGGCTTATCTATCATTGTTCTCATGTTTAGGGGAATCATTTATGTGTTTATATCATTAGATATTTTTTGTGGTTTTTTCACGCTTGCTGTTTAGTGTTTATAATTGACTTTGATGAATTTCACTTATTCTAACTTTGCTTATTTTATAGGAAGGAATGAGAGTGTGAAAGGTACTTCGTCATTACCATGGTTTCTGAGGTATAAAAGTTGCAATTAGAATTGCAGAGGTCGTGGCTTACATATGATAATTGAAAAGAAAGATGTGTTGTTCACACAAGCCTAAGGTAATAAGCTCTCTTGCAAATTAGTAGTAACATAGTATTATAGGAGTTGTATCATTAGTAACCCTTATACAATTGACTCTATACTTTGTGTTGATTTGCATATACACTACCAATGTGAGGGCTTTCTGGAGACATTTGCAGATCCTGAATGACACTCAAAATCTGAGACTCCAAATTCTGATATCAATGTCCCTGAGTTCACTCTTCCTTGAGAATTATTTTACCAATGCAGTCAAATGATTCTCTTGGCCTCACCTCAACCTTTTTAGATAGCTATCTATGAGAATCATTGAAGTTGACACTTACTTTTCAATAAAATGAATAAAAGGTGTGTTCAGAGATTTTTTTTTTGGTTGAGTACAAGAATCTCAACCATAACTTAGTGATGATCTAGCCTTAATAATTTGGTAAGTCATGAATTCCTTAATCATTTACTTCAAGTTGCATGTTCTTCTTCTAATAGCATAAGGTTTTTATTATTATTTTTAAATTGTTGCAGGTTTAATTGCAGATAGCTACTAGGACTCATCCTAACACATTATAAATATAACCTAAATGAATCCAGTTGGGTGAGATTGAAAATCCGATTTTCATGCATTTAGCATTTTTAAGGCTTTACAAGAAACAATTTGCTGGACTCACTGAGGTGAAATTTAAGAGTGAGATTGTACTACTTTATTTCTTTTAACTGTATTGACGCATGGACAGTTGATGTTGGATAACAAATCATATAGAGCTGTATTGCAAATTTTATCAACCCAAAAATTGTAAAGCCATCTCAGGCTTAAATTTTCATACATGTCCTTCATACTCATTCACTTTTCGTTGAATATTTCAGTCTTCCAATGAATGTTGCACATGCATGCTTAAAGTCGTGATTTTATACGATACCAGTAATTAATGATGATTAATATTGCACTTATACAAGTCATCGGATCCACTGGTTTTGGAACCACATACTAGGCAACTGGGACAACATTGCATAAATAAGGAAGAATTCAATTTGTAGAGAGACTCACTTTTCATTGAGTTTCTTGATTCCTCTTATAATTTAGCACGCATGGAATTTGTGGTTCAAGGAAAATGGAATGTTGCACAGGGAGGAAGAACCTTATTTGTACATGCCAATCCAACATAAATGGAATTGGCAATTTTGTCCTAAAAAAGGCATCTTTGTTAGCTTTTTAATCTCAACGGTTCAATTAATCCAAGGGTATACAAATGAGTTGGAGATGGGCTGGATTGCTGGAGACAAGGTTTGCAGGATAATAAGAAGTGACATCAATTTACAATATTTTGTTAGATAACATTTAAAATTCTTATAAATTGAAATTTAATTATAATTACATATATAATTATAATTTATAAGATATCTCGAGAAGAGGTTAATATTTAAATTATGAATTTGTATTTTAATAGAAATTGCTAGAAAATATGTTAATATTTAAATTATTATGAATTAGTATTCTAATAGAAATTTCATATACTCGCATATAAATAGGCAATGTTACAAAATTACAATACAATTTAGGCATTGATCATTAGTGTTTTTACTTGATTTTATTTAACTCGGTTGATTTTTTTTAAAACTTCCAACATGTTACTTTTTACAAATTTTATTGTTTTTAATTTGTAGATGTAATTTTAAATATTTTAAATATTTTCAAAAAAACTTAAAACTAATTTTAATGAGAAGATTTACATAAACTTAAATCTAAAATATATATTATCTAAATTTAAAGGTAAGATACTTTTATAATATATTATTCTTTTAATATTTATATTTCAGTCTACTATATGTTATGAAAATATAATTTAAGTATCATGTTTTTTGATTCCTATATCCATGTCACAATTCTAACTCCGTCAAAAAAAAAATTCACAATTCTAATTTAAGTTTTTAGCTTGGTTCAGCTACAAATACTTATGAATATTCATACAAGATTTCTAAGTTACCGTAAATTGGATATGAATAATAGTAGTCACTCCACATTATATGTTCATATTGATTATGTTATGGCGGAACGATATTGTATCAAATTATCAAAAATATATAACCCTTTAAATAAAATATTTTTTTATATTTTTATTTATTTAAATCAATATTTCAGTCATGTGTTATGAAAGAAAAAAAAAATGCCGTGCGTTGCACGGGTGGAAATCTAGTTTGATCTTATTGACTCAATAGTTGGTTCAAAATAATGTTTCCAGCAGATGATTACTGTACATAATAAATACAAATAAATTAGTCTTTGCCAGGCATGTCAATTAGATACTTAGTTAGAGGAACAATCTCAAATCTCAATGCAGTACAGATTTATTCTTGTGTCACCAGCACTAGTAAATAAAATCAGCTTTGAATTAAAAAATATTAATTTTTATTACAGAAGTCAATTTATTTGAAGAATTTATTAACAAATTCTTGTCAAGGAGTGGAAAATTTGGGTAAAAATGCATGGCAATAACCCCGTACGTAAATTCTATGCTATCCCCTGATTGCGGAGAGCTGAATTTTCTTGCAAGCTGTAGCGATTATATAAGCTAGTGACCGTAAATAGTATACTCTAAAATTTTGTCCATTTACTAAGACTTTTGTGTAATATATCTGTAAAGAAAGAAATAAAAAAATGCAACAACGACGTAGCTCTTTTGTAATTTTGTTTACTTCATCTAGGTCCAGAGAATCTTTCTTGTCTCTATAGAGAAATTGTGTTCAGCAATAGAACACGACATTTTCTAAAATGTTATGCTAAACGAATACTATTAATTATTTGTTGGACAGCTGAAATACAAAATAAAAAAAAGGGGCCAATAAGATAATAGAATTGACCAATCAAAGAAAATATCGTGTCGGTGAGCAAATGATTGCCGATGCTTTTTACTCTCAATTTCTAAGCATGTTTTCTTAAAAAAATAAAAAAATAAAAAAATTCTAAGCATGTATGTATAATAGTTGGAATTCATTTGTGCGTGGCTTAACCTTAAAGGAGAATGCTGCCCTAATTTTGGTGTCACGGTCAACAAGTGGAAGGCACGCACACTCACTTTTGTGTGATTCATTATGCAGTATCCAAACGCAATACATTCGTTTTTGACATCTAAAGTGGTTATTTGCTTTTATTTCTCATTTTGCAGGGAACAAAGGCAAAAAGGACAATTTGAAGTTAATTTTCTGATGTATGCGAACAATTTGTAGGAGTAAAGCTTTTGTTTGGGTTATAGGAGGCTACATGCTATTTTTTGTATGCAGTCATGGGTCCAGTCTTTTAACACACCTTGTGTTAGTCTGGATACTATATATTTTCTTAGCTTAAAATATAAGTTTGCAATTGACTATATAGCGTGAAAATTTCTAATACACTGTTTACTCTTTCAGTGTCACGAATCACGGCATCATAATAGTTCATATATATAGATTTTAAATTGTAAGGCTTAATTAGGTTAAATTAATATGTAGATCCTTATACTATTTGATAATTTTTAATTAGGTCCCTGAACTATTTTTTTTTAATTGGGTCCCTGAACTTTTATTTAATTTTTAATTAGGTCCCTGTTGTTAACTACCGTTAACTTCATTAACGGTAGGGACCTAATTAAAAAACAAACAGAAGTTCAGGGATCCAATTAAAAAAATTATTTAGGGGCCTAATTAAAATTTTTTAAATAGTTCAGGGATCTACTAAATAAATTAAAAGTAAATTAAAAATCATAAAAAAAATCACTTAATTGAAGAATGTATTTAGAAGGAGTGCATTAGGTTTGTCCGAACAGAATCTGTAGGAGGAAACTAGAAATACAGGAAGGGGATTGATGCTTCCAGAGTTTGAGAATACTGGTTTAAGAACCTGCAAAGGTTGAGAATACTGAGTTTAGAATCCGCAAAGGTGAGAATAGTGGATTGTAGAGATGAGAATACTGACTTGGAGAGTTAAGAATACTCAGTGCAGATCTATAGAATTGACAATACTAAATTTAGAAGTAGTCTACATATGTTTGAGAAGTATAATGTGATAGTCTGAGTAGAATTTGAGAATTACTCAGTAGGTCCCTGAACTATTTAATTTTTTTAAATTAGGTCCCTAAACTTCTATTTATTTTTTAATTAGGTCTCTGCCATTAATGGAACTAACGGTAGTTAACGGCAAGGACCTAATTAAAAAATAAATAAAAGTTCAGGGACCCAATTGAACAACATAGTTCAGAGACCTAATTAAAAATTCTCGAATAGTATAGAGACCTACAGATTAATTTAACCCTTAATTACTGAATTTGTAAAAGTTTTGGTTTTTTAATAAATAAAAAATATATAGAAGTAAAATACTAAATCAAGTTTTGAGTTTGACTTTTTATAGAAAACAAAAAATATTAATGAGATTTTTTTTTTACATAAATTAATTTATCAAACTTGATTGGAGTTAGTTAGTGTTTAATTTTAAATTGATTTCTAAATATTGGAAATCTAAGACTATGATTTAAAAACTTGTTATCAATGTACCCAAAAAAAAATGTTATCAATCATACAATTTTCCTTTAAAAGGTCCACTAAAAAACGTGAGGCACTTCACATGTGGCACTTGTTATCAATGTGACGCACTTCAAATGTCGAGATTTAATTCAAGCTTAAAATTTAAAGCAGAAGTCTTACATTTTATTAGATGGGTTTGGGTTAGCTTGATCACAAACTCAATGCAAATCATGAGGTATTGTATCAGCTTCTTGCAGGTTAAGTCTAGATCGAGTCATGATCATATCAAGTTAAAAAGGCTTAGATTGAATTCATGCTCAAAATTTAAAGCCCAAACCCTATATTTCATTACAAAGATTTGGGTAAGTCGTGAGTTTGATGCAGATCATAAGCTATAGAAGTCTAGCCAAAAAGTTAAGATTCAATTCATGCTTTTAAAATGAGACTCAAGCCCATTTTGCACTGCCTTTTGTGGGCTAAGCCTAAATCAAGTCATGATTGAATTAGGGTAAAAAGGCCTAGATTTAATTTGTACTCAAAATTTAAAGTTCAAGCCTTACATTTCAACAGGGGTTTGTGTAACATCCTCATTTTACTATTTGTACGCATTTATATATGTACATTATGAACACTTATGCACTGTATTTTATAGAAACTTTATGAACATATTTTCTTAATGAAATTAATACAGTTCTACTTAGAAAAAATTTTTGAATCCCTAAATGTCTTCGTTTTTGCCAAAATTACTTGTCGACTGAACTGCTATGTCAGACAGCTATCCAGGATAAATTTTCAAGTGTAGAATTTTGGACTCATTTATAACTTAATAGAAAGGTAATTGAATATAGATTAAAAATATATACAGATAAAGAATTAAAATGTTTATTCCGAATTGTTAGGATTTTCTGAAAGTTAGAACTTTGAGAAATTTTTACGGTAAAATTCTAAGGCAGAAAATTTAGAGAAAATTCGTAGGATATCTATAGAATTATCTAATAATTGTAACATACGTAGAATAATTATTGAAAATGTTTAACCAAGAAAAATTTTAATGTAGAACCTTAACCAATCAAAAAGTGACAACTTAGGCCTTTCTAATGTCATTAAATTAAGCTAATTAGGTTTGGATTAAGAGATAAGTAAGACACTACCCCAAGGTTTTTGATAGTGAGGAATCCAATGGTGATGTTATTTTCTTCAAATTCTAATTACATTGTAAGATAATTAACAGCCCTAAAAATATTCTAGAATTTTCTACAAACTTCTTGAAATTTTGACTTTTGGGGTAGGCAAGTGGCAAGTCACCAAGGCAAGCCTCCTTGGCTGTCCAAGTGGCTTGGTGACTGATCTCCCTTGGCCAATAAGGGTGGTTGGATGTGCAGGGGCTGCTGGAACTGAAGGGAGAATTCAATTTAGTTAATTACTTGATTTAAGAAGCATTAAACTTAAGAAAAAGGAGAAAAAAAAGTCACAAAAGCTAACATTGTCTCCAAAACAGAACCGTGAGTTCTCTTCTGCAACAGCTGCAGTTCCATTTTTCATTTCATCTTAACTTCATCATCTCATCTCAAATTAAGAAACCCAACCATCCAAACTTCCAAAACCTTAAGCTAATTCGGCTAGTAGAGAAAGAAATTGGAGAAAATCTCAAAAATCCCAACAAGACCAAGGAGTGAGGGAGAAAGGGATTCAAGGCTTTTTCTTCAATTAAAGAGTTTAAGGTAAGGATCTACGCATTTAATTTCAATTTAGAACCCTTGAAATTAGAAGAAAACATGTTGTAGGGTTAGATTCAATCTGTGACCTAGAATCATGAAAAGTTGAAATTGATTTAGGGGTTTTGTGTATTTAATGATAGTGATTGGAAATTATGGATTGGAATGATGTTTGATTGAATTTTTGATGTGTTGTGATGGTTGAAATTTTGGTTGCTTGATTTTGATTGAAGTGTGATTTGGTTGATGTTGGATTGGAATTGAGTTTGGTTGCTTTGGAAAGAATTGTTGAGAATGGCTTGTAGGCCATTCGGTCATGCTTAAAATACAAGGGATATTATGTGGAAATTTTTGTAAAATCAAGGGCAAAATGGCCATTTTACATGTAGGGACAAAATGGGAATTTTTGAAAAAGAGAAAGGGTAATTTGGTCATTCAAAATTTAGGACATAGATGGAATTTTAGAAAAGATAAAGGGTATTTAGTAACGTTACCTAATAGTGATTTAATTGATAATTTACTAAAATACTAATGTTATAAGGTAAATTGCTTAAATTTTTGTATTCTTGTATGTTAATGTGTACAAATTAATTATTTGATTGTGATCATGAACATAATTCATTGGCATGAGTCTTTTTGGGGGATTTATAAAGGTTTCAAATGAGAAAGAATTATGTTGACTAACCGGGATGCGGTAGTCATGAGAATTGAGTTGATCTATGAGAAATGACTTTTGTTGACTAACCGGGACTGCGGTAGTCATGTGAAATGAAACTGATTGAGAAATGAATTGTTGACTAACCGGGATTACGGTAGTCATGTGAAAATGAAAATGATTGAGAAAGGATTTTTTTTGGGTTGAGTAGAATTTGTTAAACAAGACCGTATAGTCTATGATTATATAGTCTGTGGGATAAAGGATATTGGCAATTCCATATGTGGCCGAAATCTGGACTGAGATGCGGTCGTGGTGGCCTTCCGGGTATCTGATCTCCTAATTCTGTTTAGCTTATTCGCGTTTAGTAGGGACTGATAGCTGAATTGCAGTGCGTAATGGTAGGCCAGTTACTTACTAAACACTCAAAGGGAAAGTCTCCATGGAGCAGGGTCAAAATGAATTTGAGTCAAAAACTGCATTTGCATAAATCATACTGCATTTAATTATGTGTGTAACTAATTAATTTGTTATGATATATATTTGTTTGAAATTGTTTTATTGTATGAGAAATTAAATGCCTGATCCGGTAATTTTGTCCCTAGATCCTAGGGGAGTGTGAATTGCAGGTACTCTGAAGATTTATTAGAAGTTAAAGATGCAGAAATTTTTCAGAGCTATAGGACTAGGTACTTTTGGTTATAGATACTATTTGTATTAATTAGAAAAATATTTTGTAGTAGTAATTCTGTAAATTTTAATAATGTAAATTATAATGACACACTTTGAACTTTAATGGATTGTATTTATTTTCCTTGGAAATTTTTTTTTATATGAATATTAGATGTAAATTAATTAATTAGAAGGGGGTTACAGTTTGGAACAAGTCGAGACTCAATGTGGGTTGTATCTCTATCTCTCTGCATTGTGTCATTTATTATATTTCATACTTCTCTCTTTTTCTTAGTTGTAAAATTTATTTGATAAATTATAACATTTCTCTTTAACATTTAAGTTTGAAACCAAAAATTTGAAACAACTTCCTAAAATTAGGCCTACACAAAATATAAAGACTTTCTTATTTGTCATTTAGAATTAATTAGTAATAGGACAATAATTGATATTGATATAGGTCATGTTTAGATGAACTTCATGATAAACACTTATAAAGAAAAAATAAATAAGAAAATAAAAGGAATTAAACTTCTCTTATTCATAAGTTAAAATCAACATATGCACTTTAACATTTAGATAAACTCGCTTATTTAACTTCTTTAAAAATTGAGATGCATAATTAAATTCATTTTAACTTATAAAATAATTTTGATTTATTTTATTTTTCTATAAGCACTTGTAGACAAATTTATCCAAAATAAAGACATATTATTTTAAGTTACAATTTGATCCATTATTTATTAAAAGTTCTAAAATTGTCCTATAAGTAACACTAATCTTTTTTTTTTTTGCCACACAGTTTGGAACCTTTTTCTGATTAATTCAAGACATAAAATTTGTCCCATTAGATTTATCTACATCAAAACTATGGAACTCAATTAATGTTCAAACCAAAAAAGGACACAAACAAAGTGAAAATTGCATGAAAAGTGTGTCCTACGAGCAACGAGAAAACTAAAAAAATCTAATATTATATTTTTTCTTATTACTTGTGAAGCTCATTTTTTACGCGATTTTCATCATGTTTATCCTTCTTTTTGTTTCGAATATTAATTAATCTCCATAGATTTCATATAAATGAATTTAATGGAACAAGTTTTACATCTTGAATCAATTATAAAAAATTTCAAAATCATATCCCAAAATCGAAAACAATAAGTGTTTTGAAAAGGATAAATGTGTTATAAAAAGCATTAAGGGACCATTTTATAATTTTTAATAAATAAGGGACCAAATTGTAACTTAAAAAAAAAGTTAAAGGGCAAAGTGAGTATTCACACTAATTAATCAACTTGTTTATATATATATATATAAAACAAAAATCAAGTTTTGCATAATGTCTCGTGGCATGCAATATACAGATTCGTATAGGTACCTAATATTTTGACTTATAAGAGTAATAGTGTTACAAGTTAGTTAGGTGTCAATCATTGTGGTTTTAATTTTCCTCTCCGTGTCCCCTAGTGTACCCCACTGCATATTGTAAACTTGATATTACGTTAAACTATATGTCTAGTTGTCACTTCTAAATAATAACCAATGACAAACTTCATCTTAAAGAAAATTATAAAGTAATAATTAAATGCATGACGCGCTTTCTTTTCTATATATAACACATCACCTAGAAATCAATCACATAACCCATCCCAACAATATTCAGGGAATAAGATACATCAAACTAATCAACCATGCTTTCTACTACTACTAATTATTCCCTTCTTGCAACCATTTTCTTGGTGCTAACCTTTATTTTTCATTCAGAAGGTCAATTGAGTGCAACCTTCTATTCTAGCACATGCTCCAATGTGTCATCTATAGTGAGAAATGCTGTTCAGCAGGCTCTGCAATCCGATTCACGTATTGGTGCAAGCCTCACTCGCCTCCACTTTCATGATTGCTTTGTCAATGTAAAAATCCCATAACTGAAATCTCCATTTTAATTTTTTTTTCTCAACAATAATAAGCTTGTTTATAATTTTCCTTTTTTTTTTTTTGTATTAGAGGGTTCCTATTAGAAGATTAACAAATGTTATTTTTTCTGTTTTAGGGGTGTGATGGGTCCATTTTGTTAGACCAAGGTGGTAACATTACACAAAGCGAGAAAAATGCTGCTCCCAACGCCAATTCCGTTCGAGGCTTTGATGTTGTTGATAGCATCAAGAGCTCCCTCGAAAGTTCATGCCCTGGAGTTGTATCTTGTGCTGATATTCTTGCACTTGCAGCAGAATCTTCTGTGTCCTTGGTAACGATTTCTAGTTATTTGACACTTAGTGAGAGAGATTAAAAAAAAGAAAAGAAAAATATAGGTTTATATAAATAATATGAAGTCGGTAAAAAAAATAATAATAATAAGTGATAAAAAAAAAAAGAGATAAAAAGACAAATGAGAAGCGTTAATGAAGTGCTTGAAAAAGTAAGATATCAAAAAATCATTGCTCTAAAAAGTAATATTAATAATTCACTATAACTACCTTGTAAAAAAAATTAGGCTTAATTATAATTTTTACCCCCAATTTTTTACTTTTTAGTGAATTTTATCTCTAACAAATTAATTTGGTGCATTTTACCCCCAATTTTTTAAAAGTTGCAAATTTTACTTTCCACCGTTTTGCTGACGTGACATGCTAAAAATAATTGTACTTTTTACCTCTAACTTTTTACTTTTTGGTAAATTTTACCCCTTACTTTTTCACTTTTTGATGAATTTTACTCCTAACTTTTTTTAGGTGAATTTTACCTCCACTTTTTACGTTTATGTCAGCATGTCATGTTAGCAAAATATTGTAAGGTAAAATGTGCAACTTTTTAAAAAAGTTGGGAATAAAATGAGCCAAATTAATTTGTTGGAGGTAAAATTCACCAAAAAGTAAAAAGTTGGGGATAAAAATTGTAATTAAACCAAAAAATTATTAATTTATCTTCTTAATTACTCCAAAGCATGTGAGAGTATAGTTGAAAAAAGAAATGCACAATTTTCATCTTGAAATTAATTCTAAAACAGTCAAAATTTGAAACAAAAATAAAATACTAAAACAAAGCAAAGTAATAGATGGAATGTCATTTATCACCATCACTTTCATTTTTGTGTTTCTCTTCTTTCCACTCAAAATAAGGTGTGTTTATAAGGGTTCTTGAATAAACGATAGAATTTTGCAGTCAGGAGGTCCTTCATGGAATGTACTACTCGGAAGAAGGGACGGTCTAACTGCAAACCAAGCTGGTGCCAATAGCTCCCTCCCCTCTCCATTTGAGAGCCTAGCCAACGTCTCATCCAAATTCTCTGCTGTTGGCTTAGACACAACCGATCTCGTTGCATTATCTGGTAACTACAATATATCTTTCTTTACATGTTATGTGGTCGCATTTAATCTTCATATGACACGTAGTCGAGTCTTTTTTATAAATTAAAAAAGTATTATTACGTATCACATGAAGATTAGTCGAATCACGTGATCTTGTATCATATAATAATTTATCCTCTCCAAGCACACAAATTTTACAAAATGGTTGACTTAAATTGGATTTTTTTCATTAGGTGCACACACTTTTGGCCGTGCCCAATGCCAATTCTTCTCCCAAAGGTTGTTCAACTTCAGTGGCACAGGAAGCCCTGACCCAACCCTGAACTCAACCTATTTGGCCACTCTACAACAAAATTGTCCCCAAAATGGAAATGGGTCTACATTGAACAACCTTGATCCTTCAACCCCTGACACTTTTGACAACAACTATTTCACCAATCTTCTCATCAACCAGGGTCTTCTCCAAACGGACCAGGAGCTCTTCTCCACTAATGGCTCTTCCACAATCTCCATTGTTAACAACTTTGCCAACAACCAAACTGCCTTCTTTGAAGCCTTTGCTCAATCAATGATCAACATGGGTAACATTAGCCCTTTGACTGGAACTCAAGGAGAAATCAGAAATGATTGTAAGAAAGTCAATGGAAGTTGAAGAGAGAGAGAGCATTAACAGAATCTACAAGAAGTTTGTAGAATCATGATACCATATATAGTTTAATTTTTGCATAGTTTAATTTACAGAATCTACAAGAAGTGTGTTGTTTCACAATTTGGACTGAACATGTTAGCAAAAATGGATCCGGGATGTATAAACAAACAGGAGGTGAATGATTCTGAAATCAATTTATAAAGAATAATGTTACACCTTTAAGCTTTCAAAAGAGTCCTTGTATATGTAGACTGTACGATCGTGTCACATGTGGATTGTACGAACATGTTATGTGTGTGTCAAGTAAGCACTTAATATGTCATGTATAATGTTCCACTAATGTTAACCAAAAATACTTAGGGTGTGTTTTAAAAACTAACTTATAAGCAAGCTGATGAAAGGTTATAAGTTAGAAGTAATAAGTGAAAAAATTAAAAGTTTAAAAGTAAAATGATTAAATTGAAAGTGTTTATTGAGATTAACTAATAAATTAGGTAATAAATATAAAATGATATAAAAACATATATTTAATTATTTATTTTATTATAACTTTATATATATATATATATATATATATATATATATATATATATATATATATATATATATATCACTTTTAATATTTGAATATATTTCAAATAACTTATGATAGTAAAAATTAGGACAATATTTTTAAAAAATATATATTATAAAAGAATGGTGAAATTTGATGATTTTACTTTATTATCCTCAAGCTAAAATGAAAAAAAAAAAAAAAAGGTAAAAATAGATATCAAATGAATTAATGATGATAAAAATAGAAAAAGGAAAAAAAAAAAACTAGTAGCTTATAAGTTATAAGTTAGTTGAAATAGTTTATGAAAATGAACAAAAAGCTATTAAAATAAGTTTATGTACCAAATAAATTTATTATGTTCAAACCAATTTACAAACTAGTCAAACTAGCTTATATGGTACTGGAGAAGATTTTGTTGGAAGAGAAAAAACCCCACTTCGGTGATCTTTACATCTCGATGGTTAGTTTTATGACTTTTGACTATGGGGATACCTTACTTTCAGTAAAAAAAAAAAAAAAAAAAAAATCTTATAAGCTACTAGAGTCTATATGCTAGTCAAGATATCATTTCAAATTTATTTTAGTCAAACCAATTTATTTGTCAAACACACTCTTAAGGGGAGACTATCTTGAATGACAATACATATTCATGGACTACTTTTTTTTCATTAAATTCATATTAAAGTAACAATGCTTGCCAGATTCAAGAACTGAAATCTTTTAAACTATTCCTAACAGTTAAGTCATTTAAAAAGAAAAGGAAAAAATTAATCATTTTTATTGAAAGTAGGTTATCCTCTAGTGAGAGCTAGAAATTAAACTCTTTAAATATTGATATTCATTTAAGAAATTGATATCTCCTAACAGATATTATTTCATACAAACCGATCAGGGAATCAAACCCCTAACAACCACATACTTAAGACCTTAAGGGACATAACTATGTACCAACCATATCAAATCATATATTCAAATGACACTAGATAAATTTTTATTCCGTTTTTTATAAATAAATAACATTTTTTTTGTAATATTATTATACTTTTCTTATTCTTCTTTGTGTAATATCTCGTAATCATCTCTTACAAATACAGTAACTTCAATAGTGCAAACATGATGAGTGGCTTAAATAAGTTGCTTTATAAAAGTTTTACGGATTTTATCAATTTAAGATTTCTATGTAATATAATTTTTTTTTAAAGAAAAATCTAAGTCTATGTATATGGAACTGAATTTTAAATTTTTTAAATTTATGATTCTTAAATTTTTGTTTTTAAAAAAATTAAAGAGGTAAATAGTAACCGGTGATTTTTTTAAAAAAAAAATTGTGATATATATAAAGTTTTTGGTTATTTTTAATTTTTAATTATTTAAGCATGATTTTATTCTTAATTTAAAAAAAAAATATGAAACAACATCTTATAAATGCTTATACGACAATGCATTCAATCATATCAAAATTGTATATGTGCTTTTCAACATGCTTATTCAAATTTAAATAACTTGTTGAATTTTAAATAATTATAACATAAACTCTTATATAATAAAAATTTATTAAATAAAATTTTAATTAAGTTATTTATCTAACCAGCCTAAATTAATCTCAAACAGACGTGAATACTACTCTCCCCTTGCATGTTTGTCACGCGACCACTCACCCCAGTTAAGTTAAACATAATAATATTAGTTGTATTCAAGTTTTTGATCGACGACCAAAAGAAAAGGGATTTGCTTGATTACAATGATTGTCCTTTAGTCACTATAAATCATTTAATAAATTATGAAGTGGTTTAGTTTATCTCAAATACACATACTTCTACAGTTATTAACTCAACTACTCAACTACTCAAAAAAAAACTCAACTACTCAAGGGAACAAAACTCATGTTGTGCATGACATCTCATCGTGAATCATATCACATTTTCTTAAATTATTTCTCATGCTTGCTCTCGTAACTTTGTGAAAAGCTATTTCATTAGTTTAATTAATGCCCTGGACCAATCCTATCCGTGGGAGATAAAATAAATAAATAAATAAACGTTCATAAGCTAATGAATTTGTAACTTAATTGGTATTGACCCATGTGTTTTATAAAATTATAAAATGTGATGATGTCAGAAGATTGACTCTGCCAAATTATTATATTTCCTACTAGACCTTGACTACTTGTATAATATTAAAAACATAACTAAATAAATAAACCTCCATGACTGTATCTTATATCCATTCCTATAGTTTAGGTTACAGCATTTGAAAATGCTGCATCTAGATTGACTTTTTATCAGCCATGGGGACGTTGGTTATATAAAAAGTTTCATGAAGTTTATTTTTGTACGTGTATATGCACCTGTTTAGTGACAAATCATGTGGCAAATCCCTTACCATTGGGAAAAAAGCATGCCTGGAATCTGGGAAAATAATCATTAATTCAACCTATTAACTTGCATTGCACTACTCCATTTTTGTTTTCCACACTAATTGCAATGAAGAAAAACATGCACGAACTAAGTATAACAAGTCCTGTAATTAAGTGTGCCGGTAATTAAGTTTCTTAAAAGTATTGATCACGATTCCATTCTTAGAAACAAATGTAGGTAAAACTGAGTATTTCACCAAAATTACAGATTTTCAAAAATTCAGAGACTAAATGTTTCTATTTTAAAATAGAGAATCAAAATTACAAGTTAAACAAAACAGACGAATCAAAGTTATACTTTAGCCTAAAAAATAAGCGGGGTGTATAAAATTTGCAAATTTGATAAAAAAAAAAATAAGGATAAAATACATCAAATTAATTTATTAGAAATAAAATTTGCTAAAAAGTAAAAAATTAGAAATAAAAATTACAATTAAGTCTATATATTATTTGGGAAAGTTTCAATTTTCTTTTATCTCATTACAATTGTCTGGTTAGTTTTCACAATTGTTACTGCCCGCAGGGCTTCACCTGCTTCTTCTTTCTTATATACCGATCATAAACAAGTAATGAAAATTACAAGATGGGAAACAATAGTGTTGTATGAAAACCTCAAGATGCACTATCTCCCTATGTTTTTCCGAGTTCATTCTGGTGGGTGCACAGCAAACGAGGGTCACATGCAAAAATTTCTAATGCACCTTCACTTGTGAGTAAAAGTCAAGACACAAATGTTCTAGAGAATGTTCAAGAAAAGCCTCCACATGTAGTGAAAATTAACAATGAGGAGATGACTAACATGCCTTCGGAGGAACAAATAAGGCATGTGATGCCTCATAAATTTAAGATGCTTATTTGAAAAAGTTTAATTACTATTTTGGTCCTCTAATTTATTTTTTAAGTTCAATTTGGTTTTCTTATTATTTAAATGTTCAATTAGGTTATGTATTTTTTAAAAATGATTCAATTATGTTATTTACTTTTAAAAGGTTTAATTAGATATTTTATTTTTAAAATGAGTTCAATTTGGTTTTAAATGGAACCAAATTAAACCCATTTTAAAAAAATAAGGGACCTAATTAAACCTTTTAAAAGTAAATAACATAATTGAACCATTTTTAAAAATTACATATCTAATTAAATCTTTTAATAATAAGAGGATCAAATTGAACTTAAAAAATAAATTAGAGGATGAAAATAGTAATTAAACATTTGAAAAAACAGAGGGGGTTACCGGAAGAACACGTTTCCGCAAGCAAGAACAAAGGTTCGATGGAGGATTATTTGCAAATAAATAAATAAAAGAGAAGGGTATTAAGTAAACATATATACCAAAAAAATTTCACCAAATATATATATATATATATATATATACCAAAAAATGGGGGAAGGAGTGTGTTTAGTAAATATGAGATTGTAGAGCCAAAGCCCCAATTTAATTTTATAGCCCATGTTACTTTTGATAGCCCAAAAAATGTGAGTTTTAATCTAGTCCATGAAGGTTAAGTAAAAAAAAATAGTTAGACAAAGTAGGCTTTTGCTATATTCACTCCCCTTTTATTCTAAGTACACTCCCCCTTTTATTTTTTTTATTTTTTACTATCACAAATACTCTCTCTACCCAAAATACCCTAATATACATATATATTATAAAAAAAGTATAAACCTTATTCTCTGTATTCTATCACTATTATTCTTTAAACCCTTCTCATCTATTTCTCTCCTGCCCTCTTGTCAATAGAAGGTATTAAAGTTTTACCTTAACATCGTTTCATTATATTGACTTTCATAAGGAATTAGGAAAACACACCACAATCGAATTTGTGAGCGACCAAGTATGTGCCTTTCTTTCTTTCCTTTTCAATTCTAGAATGCACGCAAACATTATGTTGTTTAATCATTATTCCGAAAAGTACTTTCCAGAATACAAAAATGTATTCTGAAACTACTTTTTGGATACAAAAAATTGAACAGTATTTTGGAAACTACTTTTTGCAATATTTTTCAATTTTTTGTATTTCGGAAAGTAGTTTCTGGAATTAAGCTTCAAAACATGCAAGAAAACTACTGTATAACACCAAATAACAATAATCGTAGTGCTTTTAAGGTTACACAAAAGTGGAGATTAGAAGTAGATACATCATAACAAGCATTAGCAATTTAATGTATCTTCTACCCTTTGTGCATTATTTTTATAGTAGTCTTGAAACAACTAAACAATATGAAACAATGAACTAATTTTCTTCTCAGAACAGTACAATAAGTAACAGATGTCCAATCAAAAGACCACTTGTTTGAAACACATTAAGCTCCGAAGAAAACACTATTTCTTTGTACATATACCTACAGCTAAGCTGATTTGGTATAGATATCAATGCATCCAGAATATACAAGATGTTAATTAACACTATTTCGTTTATATTTTAACTGTAGAACTATTCTTTATATTTGTTGGAATGGAATAAACATGAAATTGTCATGGTAAAAGTAGTTCTCTCTCAAAATCAACGTACTTTTATGCATAAATTTAAGCAATATAATATTAGATGGTTGTTTTATGGATGCAATTTTGATTTGCCTGAACCTGTTTGAATCTCAGCAAACTTATATTTTCTGTAATGTTAGGTTGCATATGTTCTGGGTTAATTGCAAGAAAAAAGCTACTTCAGCTGCTCTATCCAATATACTTAAAGATGTCAATGAGCACCCAATGGTTAGGCATGAGCTAGGCTGCTGAAACTCTCGGTTCAATTGCAGGTATTACTACCAAAATTTGAATGGCATGATCCCTTTTACTCTCGAAGTAAATATAATGTATTGAATGAGTGTTGTGCTTTGTGATGCCATCTGTGTATAAAAGGAGAAATGCAATAATATCCTAAAATGAATGGAATTCATTAGTTAATGTAAAACGAAAGAGTAGATAGTAGCAGTCCAAGACTCCCAGTATTTTTCCTTATTGGTAACAAGCATTGTGGGGGGAAAAAATGACGATATATGTGTAAAATTCGTGAATCAAAACAGCAATTTTAATGATGCATAAATAACAAAAGAGGGGCATGCATGAATGTACCGTATTGGAGAGCTTGGAGGATGACAAACCCTAATGTTAGAGCACGAGATAAAGCAAGCAAGGAAGAAAGGAAGACCGCAACAAGAGAGGAGGAGTGTATCGTTTCCATCAAACGAGTGTATTGTTGCATGGGGAGTGTGCAAACGTTGGAGGGAGATAATAAGGTTTGAAAGAAGAAGGTCATTTAAGTAATTTGACATTAAAAAAGGAAATGGGGAGTGTACTTAGAAAAAAATGGGAGTGGATATGGCTTCCGAAAAAGTATTATGGTCCCATCAAGCACAATGTTAAACAAGGCGAGCCAGTTAAGCCAGAAATTAAACGGGTGTGAAAGTTACACGTTTACAGTTTTCTTTGTACTCTACTTCTGTTATACTATTTCTACATAATTTTTCTTGTGTAATAAAATTAGAAAAACATTTTTTTTACACAATCTTTTCTTAATTTTTCAAATGTAACAAGTATAATATATGTGTGCAACTCATTCTTTCATTCCATTCGGCATAAAATTGTATGAATATCACTCCTTATTTAATGAATTTTATTCATAATTTTATAGTTTTCAATAAATTATTACCAATAAAAAAGTATAGTAAAAAAAAATGTGAGGGAAAATGTATTCCCAAAACTCCTTTAATTTACAAGCCTGCACCTTTGAACAAACACAAGGGGGCACAACACAACAACAAACAGTTTCTTGGGCATGTAAGAATCTGGCTTGTACTTGTGGCTATGGACTCAAGTTCCAAACACAACAAGCATTCCTGTTCACTAACTCCCATAAGACTATGCAACAACAGTGTCATATGTTGCTACGAAATTGAAGTTGAAAGGTCAGAGAGCCACAGGTCTTCATCCTCAAGAATTCACATTGTGCTTGGCCCAGTGGCATGACTAGTCAAACCAAGAGATAAAGACCTTTTTTACCACTTGTTTGTAATAAGTCTTTGAGGCCCAGCATTGCTTAAGCCCAAGGACTAACCAAAGGTGTACTCTCTCATGGAGCTTGTTACTCTTGGTGTTCAGTAAAAGACTTCACAGTATTTGCTCACACCTCACACAATTGGTTTTCTAGGATTAAATATATTTTTTATCTCTCTAAAATAAGTGAGTTTTAATTTCTAAACCGAGGGTGCCAAACCCAATTTCTAAACAGCAAAAGAAAAAAATAATAAAAAAGGCTACTGTGAATTCGGGATTGCCATACCCGAATTCACACTACAAACGGTAAAAATGGTTACTTGGGTAAATAATTAGGAAGATGTGTCATTTGGGAAATTAAAATTTCAAAGGTTGCTGGTTACGGAAAAAGTCACACTATTCACATACTGTCACTTTATTAATTAATTAACATAAGTTTTACAAGTTCTCTCTTGCCTTCATTGTTATTTCAAACCAACATTTGAAATCACCATCAAAACCACAAGGAGATTGTGTGAGGCTCAACATCCTTGAAAACTCACCTTGATTAACCTAGTACCTTTGTAATCACAACAATGTCTCCCTCATATAATCCAAGACTGTCATATACATTTTTTTTTCTTCCCTTTATACTACATGTATCATTCACTAAAAACAATCATGTTCGAGTTGACTAGGATTACTATGGATGACAAAGTTGTCAAATACACCTTTATTTACATACTTATATACATATACATACGGATTTTTTACAAACAAGTTAAATTTTACAACTAACTCCATAACATATAGAACATAATACCTTTTCATTTATCGATATATTTTGTTTTGTGAATTTTATCTGTTTTGATACATCCAAAAATGAAGTCCAAGTCAGAAAGAACTAGAAACTACAAAGGGAACAAAATGTAAATAGATTGATATTGGCCATGATTGGACACACGGGTGAGTGTATGTGAAGGCATGTTATCTCCTCCTGTTTCCATTGTTTGTGGTCAACAAAACTTTGCAACCATCATCATCATTCCAAACTTCACCCCTCTTTTTATGCCCAAATGCTTCCATTATGAAAGCCAATATATTCCATTTTCTCCCATCATCATTATTCTTTTGGACAAACTTCCATTCTTATTTAACATTATTATGATAACCTTCACAATGTAATAATTATATACTCATCCCTCTCACAACTCAAGCATGCATGCCCGAAATTGGTCTCATTGATAACCACCAATTAAATTGAATTTCATTTACATAATTTATTTAATTCTTAAATGGTGCAAGAAAAGGAAAAGTAATTATTTGGTTGACCATATTCTCCCAAGGACTTTTAATTTGAATGACAAAAAAACAGTAGCAACATGAAAAATATGGGTTGAATATGTAATGTCTTACTGCTGGTGTTGCTCCATATATATTCTCATGAATGCAACCATTACTAGGCTACCAACTAATCTTTTTCTTTAAGAGAACGTACAAAAGTTGTGGGAGATCATGCAAGATTTCAGAGTTGGAGTTATTTTTGGCAAAGTGAAGTATAATTAATCCATAGAAAAATATTGTAAATTGTCTGTGTGCCTTGTAGCTTTCATTAAAATTTCTTTGTACCATTTGTACTAGGGACTGAAACTTTATTTAAATGACACTATTTTGTTATAAGAAAGAATCTTAAACATTTAATATTATAGAATACTTAGAATGAATGTTGATTGTACGATAGGTTAAAAGGTCATATAACTATATTTATTCTAATGTTAACCATACATAGATAATTCAAATTCAATAATATTAAGATTTGATCATTCTTAGTTTATATATAATTCAATTTTATTATTTTCGTTTTTTATATTTAACTTCTACAAGATTTAACGCAAATAATTAAAATATTGTACGATTACAATTTAATTGCTCGATGAATTAAATTCACGTTTTATATAAAATTATTAATAATATAAGAGTAAATGTAATTTAAATTAGCGTAAACTAATTTATTTGATAATTGACATCAAACTTGAGAAAATATATGTGTCGATTAACTTGTCAATATGCATGTATATGTGTCGTTTTGACAAATTTTGATTTTCTCAAATTGGGTTTTGAATGATCTAAATGATCGAACAACTTGCAATGCCATTAACTTTCAAACTAGATCGTCATATAGTATATACAGTATTTTAATTTTAATTAGGACTTATTATTATCTACAAATCTAAATCGCAATCTAGGAACTTCCATATAATTTGTCTTTGATTGAACTAGAACTAGGCCACCACCTTCTCTTGATGTTTAATATTGTATAATCATTTCTTATAATCGGAAACTAAGTTTTCAAAAAGATTAATGCGAGAATAGCCAATATAATGCGGAAAGGTATCCTCATAAGCGCATTCATTAATCATCACTAATGTCATCAAATAGACACCTAAGTGCAAATATTTTAGGGTGAGTTGTCCCATGCTTTGCCAACATAACGCAGCATTCCAGGTTGGAGAAGTTGAAGATTACGATGGAAATGATTATCAACGTCATAGTTAATGAAAGAAAAAAGAGTCTTGCATTGCTAACTAGTGTCCTAAGAGTACTAGTTAAGGAATTTAAAATAGAAGGTTTTATTGAAATTCACATTTGGAATGTATTGGAAATCACAGTATATGTGTATTAATATCAAATTTTAATGAAAACTTTTCATTTTGAATTCCTTAACCAGTATACTAAGGACACTGATTAATATTTATCAAGAAAAAAAAAGCATGTCAAAATTTCCATAATGACGTGTGGGGAAAGGACCAACGAACTTTCATATGCAGGATTGCATGCCTAGTTGTTGTCCCTTTGTAGTATTGCCATGCTCTGATCATCTTGGTAATCACACAGTGTTGTTCAAGGTATGCATTCTTGTTACACTCACCATGTGTTTAGGTAGCTTGCAATTATGCAAGTGAGGTTAATGCCATCATGATTGATTTTTATCTCCCTTTTTCATTCCTCGACAATGTTCAAAATTCTTTGTCCAATTTTTTTTTTTTATAGGTGAACACATCTATAATATTGTCCAAACAAGATTTGTTGAAGCTAATAAGTAAGAAAAAAATACAGACACACACACACACACACATATATATATATATAATAGACTTCACTATAAGTAAATTTAAACTATTTTCACTCTATTTAATCATATTATCCTAAAAATATCTTTCAATTAATTAAGATTTTATTTTCAATGACTATTTTTTTTCTTAAATTTTAACTATTTTCACTCTATTTAATCATATTATCCTAAAAATATCTTTCAATTAATTAAGATTTTATTTTCGATGACTATTTTTTTTCTTGACTCAAATTTCACGTGGCAAGTCTGTACAATCTACATAGCATGTCTGTACAGTTCACATGTGTAAGGACTATTTTGAAGAGTTTAAGGTTACACATGAAAAGTTATAAACCTTTAATTTAGTCCTTGAATTTGACACCAATTTTCATATTAGTCCTGAATTTGATGAAATTCAAAAATTATCCTTGAATTTGTGTTTCATCCTTCAAATTAGTCCAAACATTAACTCATGGTTGTTATTTTTAACGAAGTGCCCTAGTTGTCACGGTTAAATGCCTTTGTTGAACACACACGAAATGAAATTCGTTTGAATCAATGGAAACTAGGATTATGTACCTTCATCGTATCTATTGTGTCTCTAATTTGTGTTGCTTACGACTACTAGCTTTGCCTTCGGGGCTTAAGAAGTTTTCCCAACTGACACAACAAATCAATTTTAAAACTTATTACCTCTGGTCCTAATTATAAACAATAAATTGAATTTTTCTTTGGTCCTAATTATAAGCAACAATTACTAGTTTTTAAAGTTACTCGGGGTTAAATTTCTTTTATACCCTTAATTCATTATTAACTCTATTTCCTATGCATTCACTCATTGAATTCTGAGTACTAATATTAAATATGACCATCACTTACAACATTTAAACTAAAGGTCTTTTTTGAAATAAAAATTGAATTTATGATAGCATTAATTAAAAATAACTAATTGAATTATTTTCCTTAGTATGATTTGTCCCATATTTCTTATATATAGGACTGAAAGTAGTACTTTGCAAACTTTCAATATCACATTTTACTTCCTATTCATTGTTTTTCTATCCTTGTATCTTACTTGAACCCCCTCCCCCACCTATTAAAAAAATTAATCCACCCACATATAATTTAAAAAAAAATATATATTCATTTATCAATTACGTTTTAATTCAAATAATACATAAAAAGCATAAATTAAAGAATTCAAGAACTAAATTATTGTTTTAATAATTTGTTTAATTTCAATTTTATTATTTAAATTATTTGGTTATTATAATAATTAATATATTATTTTATATTTTTAGTTATTATAAAAAACTAGGCCTTCATTTTTTTTATAATCATCGTAATTAGGGATTTTGGCTCCCTAATAGGATCCCAAAGCATCCCTACAATCTTTGGTTTTTTAGGTCGACTATATGACCAATCCTTAGACTAGCACATAAAGGTCATTCCACGTAAGGATGCATAATTTATATAAAGGTGTAGAATCTTTGTCTTTACTAACTAAGACATGAAGGTCACTCCACTTGCATGTGTCACAAAGGCATTTAATATGTCAATTACAACACTTCATTAAAGATAACAAACATGAGTTATTGTTTGGATTAAGGTGAACGATTAAATAAAAATTTAGGAGTTATTTTTTTAATTTTGTCTAATTTAGGAACTAATATAACAGTAAATGCTAAATTTAGGAACTAATATGATAATGAGTGTCACATTCATGGATTAAATTGAAGGTTTACAACTTTCACATTTAACCTTAAACTCTTCAAAATAATCCTTACACATGTGATCTGTATGAACGTGCCTTATGGTATGCACGGACAAGCCACATAGGATGCTTCATTAAAGTTAGCAGACAAGAATTAATGGAGGACTAAGTTAAAAGACAAATTACATATTCTCAATAAAAATTGAACTTAGACTTATTAGAAGGGTTAGGAGTATTTTGGTAATTTAAAAAGAAATCTAGACAATTGCAAAAAAAAATCTCAAAATTATTTTTAATATTATAGTTAATATTCTAAGTGAAAATAGCTTCTACAATATTTGCAAATATATTTTGGCTAAAATCAAGATTCTAATTAATTTGATGACACTAGGGATGTTTGGGTAATTTTTGGGCTCTAGTCCATAAAATTATTTAAAAATCATATTCGGATAGTACTTGATAATTTGAAGACAATGGTGTGTGTCACAATTCTCAAATTCCCTTTAGATTTTTATATATAAATTTCTGGATACTTCATAAATAGAAATTGGTGGAAATCGAGATGTTACAAAATGTTAGAGAAATTTTTAAAAAAAAAATATTTTAATTTTTCAATATCTTGAACACAAGAAGAAAAAAAATATTTTTTATTTTTTATTACTGTCATTTTAGTCCCTGAAAATTTTAATTTCGTGTCAATTTAATTTATACTAACATGAAATGCCTCGTAGGAGAGAGACAAACGTCCAACATGATACTTAAAATGGGTATTGTTTATTCGTTGACAGAGTTACTAATGAAAGGATTAACTAGCCTAATGAAATGCAATTTATTTCCCAACATTCCTTTTTGTGATATGAATCATTTCAATTTCTTCTACCATTTCAGTTTTTTAATCCTTATTTATTAAATAAATAAAATGTTAAATATTTTTATTTTTTAAAATATTAAATAAATTGACTTTTTTATTTAATAAGTTTTGTAAAATATTACGAATATTAAAAAAAAATAGTATAGAAAGGTATAATACTACTCTTATTATATTTTTTTTCTTTTTTACTAGTTCGCATCAGAATATAATATAAAGATTACGAAATGTAAGTAAAATATTGTAAAGTAATAGTATTTTTTAAGCAAAAAAAAAAATACGAGTATTATCTTAAACTTTAAAAAAATAAAAATAAATTTTCTTTCATAATTAAATTAAAAATAAAAAAAAAGATAAAATTTCAATATAATGTTTTAAGTATTTTTAATATTATTGTTTTTATAATTAAAAATCTCTCAATGATAAACACTAACTTTTAATAAGTACTACTTTTATTATATAAATTATAAAAAATTGATTTTAATTAAAGTCTTGTCCATAAAAAGAAGAAGAGGAGGATACCTTAATTAGTTTTGTCGTAATCGTATGCATTCGAATTTCTCAACAGTTGAATAGGGTTGGTGTATGGAATTATGGCTTGGATCATGGTAACAGGAACATTGGTACTCATGATTACAAAAATATTAGAAAAAAGAGATTGACCATATCCTTATTGAGTTCCATGCACGTAGATCTAAACAATGTAGCTATGCCTAATACTATATGCATTTTTTTTTTTTTTTTTTGTACAATACCATATGCATATGCCTACTCATAGACCCTTCTCTAGCCCCACCACATTTGCAAATTGCAAGAAGACAACCTATAAGCTTTGGATAATTAGGATGCCCTAATGCTTAGGCACTGTCAGTGTATCCTTTCTTGTTGGATTTTATTATAATATGTTAAATAAGAAAAAATTGTGTCCATGATTTGTCTAGTCTTGTTAATTCAGTTTAACATGTAGGAGATCATTAGGGTGAATTTGGATTTTAGAAATTAAATGCAATATATTTTGAATACGAGTGTTGGTGGAATAAATTAGGGCAAGTTTATTAGTGTTTTTATTTGATTTAAAATTTTTTTTTGGTATTAATTTGATTTAAAATTTTGATAAGGTCAATTTTTGAAATTTGAATCCAACTTAATTTAGACTTGATAAGACATGTGATAAGATTAGGTCAACATGACTTGTTGTCATAATATATTAATTTTAATATTATATATAATTAAATTATAGAATTAATAAAGTATTTAACTACAATTAAGATATATTTTATTGTATGTATTTTACGATAAAGAATATTAATATAAATATATATCATGTTAGATAAAATATTATTTATTAAGTTAAAAAGTTGTATAATTAATACAAAATTGTTTAAAATTATACTTTTTAAAATAAATTAAAATATAACTTTGGTCTCCCTATTACATGAAGCATTCTACAGCCATCAGTCTTCAAAAGTAACACTTACGACAAATTTCAAAAGTTGTCATAAGCTTAACCATTAAGAAACCGTTAAGCACCAACTGTCAAAATTTCAAATTGAAATTGTGCTAGTTATACTTGTGAAAAGGAAGTAGAAAAAGTTCAAAAGTCGCATATGAGACAGGGAAAACAATCAAATAAGCAATTGTATAAAAAGGACAACTCATACATTGTTTGACTTAGTTTGAACTATCTCTAACAGTAATAAACGACTACTTCAATGCCTATAAAAGGACCCTCACTCAAAATAACTCATTACAAGGAAGAAAATAATCAAGACGGGGTAAGGTCAAAAGATTTAAGCTTCTAGAGAGTGAATCTTTAACTTCTGATATAGAGTTTTCCTTAGCTAAAACACTATAGGATTTGTGTCAACCCTGTTTCCATCATAAAGAGTGTATGTAAGCCTTTTATTTCTATGTAACCTCATTGTAGTGAGCATTTAGAAAGAGTGCACTAGGTTTGTCCAAACATAACCCATGAGAGGGAACCCAAAAGTTCAATAAGGGAATTATTGCTTTTGGAGTGTGTTGTCAACACAATTGAGTTAGTTGTATAAGTTTGTAATAAGGTTGTTGTAGGGTGAAGCCTGAAGAGGCTTGTGAAAGAATACTTGAGTTAAGTGGATCTGCAGATGTTAAAATACTAGGATAAGAACTTGTAGTGGTTAGAATACTAAGTGAAGAACCTACAAATGTCTTGAATAATAGTTGAGGAACTTGTAAAGGTTAAGAATACTGGGTGAAGAACTTGCAGAGATGAGAATACTGGCCTAAAGAAGTAAGAAAACTCAAGTGCAAACTTGAAGAGGTGACAATACTTGGAGTAAACCTACAGAGGTGAGAATACTCAATGTAACGGGTACAGACGGACTCTTTGAAGATACTCCAAAAGAGAAAGACGATGACGATAGCATCTTTGCGATCTTCACAGGTATTGCCACCGACTCCTAAAAGAAAAATAAACTGAGGGTAAACTCCCTGCTTCATCAAGTAGTACACACCGAACGACTTGGCAGTCATAAACACAATCCTACTAACCACCACGACGGGGTATTCTAACGATCACACTCGGATCCTACTCATTCCCAGAACTAATCTCTGTAAAACTAAAACTCACTGGCCAGCTGCTACTAGGATTCCCAGAACTCAGTGCTTTTACGTACTTTTGAGTGGAATTTTTACAGGATAGAGATAACACATTGGTCTTTCCAAAATGGTATCCTATGTCCTTAAATTCCTTCCCAATTGTTCCCAGTAAATTTTTCTTTACAGCCTAAAAATCGGGTTCTAGATAGAGCTTCAAAATCATTGCCCTGTCTCTCTTTGAAATATTAATTTAGGAATTGCGCTTGATAATTTTCGTAAATTACATGGTTAAAAAGCTTGTTTTGTCTAGTTTTAAAAGGCACAAAAATGAAAACAAAATATTAAGTGTACAATTAGAAATTTAAGAAAAACCGAGACATGTTCCAAGGAAACTCGAAAACAGAACAGCCATTTTGTAAGTCATGGATGAACTCCAAGACGAGATTTCCTCTCCATGGTTTCAAAATTAAAGTTGTTCCATTTCGTGTCTATTTTTGTTTAAAACAAATTTTGTGAAAAACCAACAGTTAGATCTTCCAAAATTCATGAAACAGTGGAGCCTGTCCAGGACAACCTAAAGCTACGGCCACTGCCACTTGAATTTTGGAGTCTCCTTCTACATGCAACACACAAAAACGAGTTTGAAGAAAATGGGTATGGCTTCCCTTGTTCTAGGGGCCATCCCTTCCAGTTTAAAGAGATCAAAAACACTATCAAGGCCATGCATCCACTCACACAAACAACCACTGTCCAAGGCTCATTCTTTCCCTTCAAAATCTTCACATGTAAAGCTCAACAAACACATTCAACAGCCAAAAGAGAGGCATTCATGCATGATGTGGTTGAGACCTCCAACCACATTTACAGAGCAAAGCTTAAATTCACAGAGTTTCCCTCACCTAATTGTTGATTTTCAGCCGAGAGGGAGAGGAGAAGGTGAAGAGGAAGACGAACTTGGTTGGGAGGTTGATGAAGTTGATGTGTGGCTAGCATGCAAGCTTCAAAGCTCATCAGCCATGGCTTCCTTCTCCTTGCAAAGTGTCTCAGCCAGAGGGATCAAGAGAGAGATGAGAGGTTTTCTGATTTTTTCTCTCTAGCCTTCTAACTCAGGGACTAAGTTGTGTCTTTGGGAGGAAGAAAAAGAAGTGAGTGAAGAGATGTGAGAGAGAGAAGGAGCCTTGAGTGAAGAGATGTGAGAGAGGAGAGCTTTTTCACTTCTACTTAGTGGGCAAGTTTTGGGTTAGTGAGGAAATTAGAGAGTGAGTGTGTGTTGTGTCTGTGGAGGGAGGAGAAAGGTGAGAGAATGAGTGGATTTTTATTTCAAACTTGGTCACCAAGTTTGATTTTTAAGTGAGAGGGAAAAAAATGAACGTGTGTTTCGAGGGGTGAGGCCGTGGGAGTGATTTTGAGAGTGGGGAGGTTTTTGCATGAATTTCAATTGGTTAAGGGAATGTGATTTGGTAGTTTAGGTACCGAGTTTAATTTACACAGTGTAGGAATGCACTGTGTAATTGAAAAGAAATGCAATTTTAATTTTAAAGACAAATTTTTAAACATCTAATATATATATATATACATTTAAAATTTATATAAAACTTATGAAATGAAACTTTTTAATAACTCTCGTAAAATATTCTCTGTAGAGTAATTGCTCACAGATGAATTTTTATAAAAGATAACTTGGCGTGCAAGTTACTAACATGTAGTTTAATTAAAATAATCAAAATCACTTTGCAACCAATAAATTAAATAGTACATAGTAACATATTTTTAATATTTACTACTAGTAATTAATCTCAACCCAATTAATTACTAGCAGGCATATCAGATAATCATTCACAGACAATTTTAAGTATTTACCTTAAATACTTATCACACTACACATAAGAAAATAAATAAAATAACACAGACAATTCAACCACAGGAAATCTTACAGACAAGTAACTACAGAGAATTAATTCTAGAGAATTAATTAAAAAGAGTTACTCACAGAGAAATTTTTATTACAAGCAATTAATTTCATTGAATTAATCACATAGATTTTAATTACTGAGAATATTATATATTTATGATCTTATAATCTTCTACTAGACCATTATAAAGAAATACCTATATGATTTATTTTCCTTCGTTTTTCTTATTAACTCAATTAATTACTAACTATATTTTAATTACTCATAACATATCTTTTTCTTATTTAAAACAAACAATTAAGTTCCCATTAGTTCCAATTAAATCTCTCACATTCCTACTTACTGGGTTGTAATTTTCGGGGTGTTACAATCATAATCCGTGTCATTTACAAACTTGTCTTGAGAAGCAACTTTTCATAGTTAACTTGGCGTGTACTTTACTATATCATTTATATCCAAGTTTAAGAAAAGATTTCCTTGCTCCTAACATACTTCTAATAGCTAAGCAAAAGCTTGAGGGAAAGATATCAAAAGCTTCGTTGTTTGTGCAAAAAAAGGTAATAATTGTCCAATGTCACTATTCAACCCCTTGTAGTGATTTCTTATTCACTTCAATTCTCATTAAATATTAAGTGTCTTAGATTATTTCTTATGTGGGGTTCATTATTTCATACTCAAACACTCGCAAAAGCAACAATCACAAGGAAATCCAATAACCAAATAACAATACCACTACCACATATACAACCATAACAAAGCAATCAAATCAAATCATCATACATGGCAAGAAGGCATATAGGAAGATAAACAACATCACACATTCGTTCTTGAAGCTAAAATTAACCATTTTATTCCAGAGGACTAGTGCTTAGCTTAATCAACTTCACCATACATGAAAACAACATCTCTAGAGTGTTCCCCGCTTAGCAAGATTCGTGTCTAGCTGAGCACTCTTCTATCTTTCACTTAACACAACCATTTGCTTGCTTAGTGCCTCTATACAGGGTTTATCACCTTGTTCTCTATATTCCCTCTCACTTAATTGTCGTGAATACGCTTAGCGATGCTATAACATCCTTTCTAGACTACCTTTCACTTAGCAAGGGCATCCCCACACTCATCAATAATACTTTAAGTGATAACTTAGACCTCACATGATCCTCGCTCAGCACACCTTCATTGCACTTAGCGCGCATCATTGCATAACCTAGAAACTCATATCTCACTTAGCGATACTAGGCTTACTTAGTAATTGCATGTGATTTGCATATTGTAAGGATAATAGATTTGCTCGCCTCACAGCCACCTATGGCCCTCTAACACTCTAAGGAATACCAAATAACTACAAATCACTTCTATTATGTTTCTAAACCATTAAGCAACACCAAAAACCCCCAATCATTTATAATCTCTCAAAACCCATAAAAACCTAAACTTAGTACATAAATGGGGGAAATGGGAAAATAGAGGAAACAACTAGATCAATGGGGTGTGGAAGATAAGGAGAGAAACACTCACATCCTAAGAATGCATGAATATGGGCTTTGGGGGTTAGATCTCTTATCCCAAATCCACCTTTCTCTTCCTATTCTTCTCATTCTCTCTTTTCTTTTGTCCTTGTCTTCCTTCCTACTTTTAAATTGTGTGTATGAGCTAGCTAGTGGGCTCCGACCCACCTTGTGGCTTAGAGTTCCATTTAGGTCCTATTTTCTCATCCCTATAAACATAAGGGTAGCAATAATCAATAACATCTAAAGGCATCCTTAACCATTCTAATATAATGGTTATTCCATAAAAAGAGACTCTATATAACTTTATTTGTAATGTTCATAATTGGGGATGTTACATTATTTCCTACATAAGGTTCATGTATTTAAACTCTGAAGATTACATCCCAATCTATTATAGAAAAAAGATGTACCAAGCATGCTACCAACTCATAATTTAACCCACCAACTGGTAGAACTTGTGAACCATTTCTAAATACACTTATATGCAACCACCTCCAATAAAAAAGATGTAAGTGAGGACAAAAAAAAAAAAAAGCAAGGAACAAAGTGCTTGGAGAAACTTCCAACAATGCAACTAGAGTCACCTAGAAAAAAATATTTGGTAAATGTAGAAGGTGTGGGCAACAAGGCCACAATAAAAGTACTTGCAAATTAAGCCCCATTCCTACACCAACCCAAGCACTAACCCAAACCCAACCATAATCCCAAACACCAACATTAGGATTAACTCAACAACCAAATAGACTAATTTGAACTCACACGCTTTGGCAACCGCCCATCTAGATTCATTATGCATAATTACAACCAATGAGGCTAGTGAGACTAATAAGGCAGTGGAACCAAGTGTACCTATTTTTGTGCATTTATTTTTGTGGATTGGTTTAATTTGCTAGTTTTTTTTTTAGTAATGCCTTTAAAGATTAATTTTGTATTTTTGTAATTCCTTTGTGCAAATGGCACTTAATTTTTGTAATGTGGTCTGCTGCCATGCACTTAATACTTGTATCTCATCAAGTTATTATGGGAATGAATTATGGTTGTGTTTTAATTCAATTTGTTATTTCCTTCACATTATGGCAAAGATGTATAACACACAAACAAAAGCATGTCATTAATTACCAACATAAAAAATAAGCTTCTCGTTAATTAATAACAAAAATGCATCTTCAATCTTAGAAAATTAACACAATGTTCTAATACTAATTAAATACATGTGAATTGAAGAACCCTTTGCAATAGGTAATTTGTACAACATAAACACAAGAATTACATTCATCCCTAACATCAAAATACAAAACACAATGAAGATTTTCAACCATCTACTACAACTTAATGACTTCTGCAAGTTCATAATCCTTTTCCTTTGTCTCATAATGACCATGTGTTTTTTTTTGTCCACAATTTCATTAGAATACCAATTAAAAAAATGATATCCATTGTCTTCCTTCCATTTCTATATATGGTAAAAAAAAGGTTCAACAATTAACTGAGAAACCATAACTTTTAAGAAAAGAAAATTTAAGAATCAACAACTAATCATGAAGTGTTTGCATTCCTAGAACTTCTTCCCTAGATTAGAAATTGTTACATCGGTGCATAAGACTACATTCACCATAATGGCATAAAGGAGTTTACTTGCTTGCCCTCCTCGTGAATAAATCCCATGGTTTTGGATGAATTTGGCCTACGCTTGCAAGCAAACAAATGAGAATATATTGTTGGTCCTGGAAGTCGAGGAACCCTAATTTTGAAATTAGGGGATGACTCCTTTTATTTTGGGAGGAATACATTTATAAGGATAAGGTCCACATATAATGATAGCATGGATTACTTTGCCATATTAGAGGCCAAAATGAGAGTTAATGGCCAAGTCAGATTTTAATAATGGTTTTTGCAATTTGAATGACAAAAAGGATCACTTTATAGAACATTACACACATAAAATATCAAAATAAATCTTTTAAAAAGGTAAAGATCAAAATAAATTTTAAAGGCTTAAATAACCTTTTGATTCCTATAAAATAGGAAGTTTTTTATTTTAGTTCTTTACAGTTTTTTTTTGTTTTAGTCCTTACTGTCAAGTAACAATGTTAAATGATGATGTAATAGTGATGTTAAGAACTCTTTGACTTGTCACATCATCAAGAAGTCTGTTATGACAATTACATGTAATTTTTTTTTTGTTTGTAAATTGTGTTTTTAAATCTTTATTTGTTCAAAATAGTTGATGATGTCAGACTAGTTGGTGAGGGATTTAAAAACATAATTTACAACAACAAAAAAATTACACGTGACTGTCTCAAGTCAATGAATTGCTAACAGTACTGTTACATTAACAAGGACTAAAACAAAACAAAAAAATTTAAATCTTTAAAAGACTTAAAAAAATACTTTAAAGGTCTAAAGTAAAAAACATATTTTTATAGAAACTAAAAATTTATTTAAGTCTTTTAAAAATAATAATAATAATAATATATAAACTAAAAACACGTAAAGAACCAAACATTAGAATATATTATTACTTGTCAATCGTGTGCATGTTTTTGAACATGACAAGCTTAACTAATTAACATTAGAATTGAAGTGATTTTGAAAAGGCACGGGATGGCATAGTACAGTAGTTGAGACCCAACGTACAAGTTACAGAGGATTGAATGAATTTAAATCAATCAAGTTCCAATAATTGTCCAATTCGGACAAAGCGCTGGGTTGGGACCCTCTACTAGGAGTACCATTTTCCTTTTTTCTTTTTTTTTTTTCATTCCTATATATAATATAATTGTCTATTAATTAATTAAACAAGAGTAAATTACATGAACCTCTCCTAAGATTTGTCCTTATTACACACGACATCTTTCCATTTTTTAACCTTATAAAAACCCATAATTTTTTTACTTTCATTACACCGACATCCCTCGACTTTCCTCAATGCACTTTTTAGATATAAAAAATCTTACACCGACCCCTTAAGAAGACTCAAAGTAATATAAAAAATTAAAGAAATATCATATATAATAGAGTAAATTACATAGACTTTCTGATGTTTGCTCTTATTACACCTAGCACTTATCTATTTTTTTACATTACTTTAAATATCATTAACGAAGGTAAGTATAATATTTTTTAAACCTGAGAGGAGGATCAGTGTAATGATTTATGCTCATGAGAGAGAATCGATGTAACAAAAATTCAAAAATTAAGAAATTTTCTATAAGATTAAAGATAAAAGAATGTTAAATATAATAAAAACAAACCTCAAAAAATACCTCGTATAATTTACTCTATATAATAAAAACAAATCTCGAAAGAATTCATGTAATTTACTTGTGAAACAAATATATCTCTTGATCTGTGTCTCAATGTATGTATATGATCACATCATTGATGATCACATGCAGAGGCAGAGAAAGAGAAGGAAGAGGAAGTGAGGAACCAAACATTGCAGGTAGAATAGAGTCATAGATTAGGGGAAGCCCATATAAGATCCGACGTACAAATGATTGCTGCTGCGTAGATTGTCTCCTTGAGACGTTGCACCACGTCCCCATCACACTATTCAGTGGACCCTTTTTCTATTTCCATATATATCCTTCCCAATTCCCCCATTCATTCAAGTTCAACTCAATTATTATATCCTAATATTTTATGCATCAATCATAGCTACAAATTTCAATCCCATGATCTTACTTTTCTCCTCGCATGGCATCTGATTCCCTTCCCACTCTTTTCTTCAGCTTTTCCAATATCCAATTAGCAGCATAATTAAATCGCTTTTTATAGCTGGTTTGGTTGTGTTTATATACAACACGAACGGAGGTACTTTGGAATTTCAAATGATCACAATTTTTTTTTTTGTAAGAGAAGTTGCATCTCTCTCTCACGTTGTATTTTTGTTATATATATTCTTTATATAACAAAATACAAAATAAAAAGTGAAATGCCAAATAAAATGATTAAAGTGATGAAAGGAATAAAAATTATCACTATAAAAAGTATTATAAAAATAGTGTATTGGTGATATACTGACAATCCATAGATATGACTTTTAAGATAGTTTTATAAAAGTCAACAAATTTATCATATATGATAAATTATGATTGGATGATAATGTAAAACTATTTTACATTGTTAGTATATAACCTTTTTTTCTCTTATAAAAATATGTTATAATCTTTATGTATACAAAATTTATTTATAATTTATTTTCTCTTACATTCAGCTAAATGAAAAATCAACTTCTTTTCTAAATTTTTTAGTACGAGGTCATTGGACTTGGATAAAGTTAACGTGAATAATTTTTTTTTTGAATATTTATTGTCATTATATATTTAGATTCAAATTCAAAATACAGACTAAAGTGAAATAATTTTGTATCAGTTGATTAAAAAATATGGTAGTATATTTATTTTTCTTTATCTAGATCGGATATATCTTTTACGAAAGACAATTATATTCGAGATAAACTGGTAAAATCTTCTCTTTAATATTTAACATAATTACATATTTAAGACTCAAACATTAATTAAGTTGAAATAATCTTTATCAGCTGATCCAAGCAATCAGTAATTGTTAATAACTTAATATATCTATTGAAATAAAACATTTATTTGATTTGATTATGTATCACTCTCTTGATCCAAAGTACCAAGGGTAAAACCAGTCAAAGGTGAGAGGGAAAATGGGGCACAGGATTAATATTAGCTGCAGAGGAGTGAACAGTGGACGCGGTTACACTAATGGTACTAGTTGGGTTGAGGCAGCAGAGAGAGAGAGAGAGAGAGAGAGTGTGTAGAGTACAGGGTCGGCATGCAGTACCCTATGGGGAGAGAAGCAGACCCATTATTGTATTTCTATGACTTGTCCCTCCTCTATCACGTCATTCCTCTGATTCTGACACCAAGCCTCATCATTACTTACTCACCCTCTTTCTCTTTCTCACGTGACCCATCACTACTTCCTCGCCTCTAATTATCTCCTTCTCACGTGGCCCAACAAAATCTTTCTTCACTTTCACACAATAAATAAAAATAATATATATTGCTCAAGCAAAGTATGTGTGATTCACAGAATGAATAATAATGTAGTACGTAAGTATTGGAGTTGGAGACTATCACAAAATTTATATTTCTAACCATAATCAAAATCTATAATTTTTTTACGCATATTGTAGAGAAAATATTCAGTCATTTACTGATGCTAATATTTTGGGGGAGATTTCACAGGTGAATTTCCTCCTTTTAAATTTTTTTTTTATACATAAGAATTAAGATTTAAACTTCTGACTACTTATTTAAAAAATTCGAATTTATCACTACTTAAACCTTTTTTTTTTTTTTTGTGAATTAGAGTATCTCTCAATCAAAAATTAAAGATTAGTTTCTCCAAGTATTAAAGGATTGACTTCTTTCAACGTATATTAGTAAAATCAATCATTTTATGTCTTAGACAAATTTAGATTAAAATTAAAAGCTTATAATCTGCTATATTGGCGTTATGGTCATTTAACAAAAGGAAATTGTATATTTATCTCCATGAAGTTTAAAATTGGATTGGGGTGAGATTCTAGGAACAATGAAAGCCACGCATGCATCTTCAACACACGTGATAAAAAATGAGACAAGGAAAATGCCCTCAATGCCTCTCTTTATTGTAGAGTAACACTTCATTGTATTAATCTAATTTAATACTATCTTGTAACTTTATTTCATTGATTTAAATTGTTACAATCTCCTCAATCGTTTAATTAGTCTAGTCTTCCTATGCAGAATTATATTTGCAGATAATAAAACTAAATAATGTATGTTAAACACTTAAACTTGATTACGCTGTTAAAAGTTTAAGCTTTAAGTTGATCGATGAAATTTGGAAATTATTGTCTAAAACAACTAAATAATGAGAGAATCTATTCAAGAAAGATTTTATTTTTAATATTACGTATAAATAAAAGGAAGACAAATTTCAAGCCTTTCTGCGTGACTATTGTTTATTTATTTCAATTTGAGATATTTTACCCTTAATAATGGGATAGATATATATAACCTTAGGGGATGTTTGCTTCAAAATATCCAGTAAGATTCCCGGGAATGTAAACTTCGGAATATCATATTCATAGGTTTGGTACAAGTTTTGTAAAAAACATTCTCAGGAATAATTGATTCTCAGGAATATAAAATACTCATAATTGTCTTCCTTTTTATTCCCATGGAGAAGGGTGGGTATATTGGATTCCCGTGGGAATAGAAATTATTTTCTACAATAACTACCTATCTCCACTTCATTTTTCCACATTTCTTTTTTTTACTTTTTATTTATTAATTAAATAATTTTTTTTTCTGAAATTATTATTGTCAGACAAACATGTTCATGGGAATAACATTCCCGAGTTTGCGATTCCCGGGAATGAAATTTTATACCTTGAAACAAACGCCCCCTTAGACTCTGGTATGGCTATGTGCGCAATCATCGTGGTTTTCCATGAAAATTAAATATGGAAGTTTCAGGCTTGGAAAATTTTCAAAATAATCATGTTGGGGGTGGCAATGGAAACGTATATATAGTCAACTTGCATATTGAAAAAAAAATGAATAGAATTAATTTGATAAAGATTGAGACAAAATACTAGGGTCTAGCTCAGTTGGTTAAGTATGATGTGTGAATTATTATAAAATCCTTGATACATGTCTTCAATTCCTACATATAAAAAAAAAAAAAAGATTGAGACAAAATTACATTAAAACATATTTTTTATTAAAAAATATGAAAACTTTCTAAAGCTAAAATAAAGGAAGCTTCAATGCCCAAATTAGAGCATGTTTGGAACTACACTATACAACTAACAAACTATGCATGTATGTATTTTGCATGATAAGTTGTGCCGTGGAAAGAACGACTGTCCTGAAAGTAAATTATGGTGGACTTCTGGTGCAACACAAAATCCGATTTGCTCCTCAAGGTTTACACAGCGGCGTGTTTGAACCCGTGCACTTGAGGCCAAACACGTTGGAGCAACATAGAGGAAAGAAAGAGAGAAAAGCTAGAGTTAGAGAAGAGCTTTTTTTGCTTGTGTCAAAACTCAAGCTACCACACCTTATATACTGTGTTACATGGTTAGTCTGTTGGCTAGCAGTAAAAGACAACTTTGAATTCTTTTGAAACTGAACCGGTGAAACTGAATGGCTAATAATGCTATTTGATTAACAAACCAACGTAAATAATACACCAACGTAAATGTGAATAAATCAACATAAATACCAAAACGTTGTCAACAAATATGCAAAAAAGTTGCGCCAACTGATACAAGTTAATTTACAACCTTTAAATAAGAGATGTAACAAATGTATAAAGGTTAGCAAGAAACATAGAGAAAAACATCACACTGATGAAAATCAAACTCTGTTAGCAAGTTTTCAAACATAAAGGCAGACTGAAGTATATACTAAGAATGTGACCAACTTCACGTCAAGAATGTTAGCAAGTTATTCATTTGTTAAATTAAATCACATTTCTTTGGTACAAAACAAGTCATTAGCATCAGTATGCAAAATTAAATCCCATTTCTCTGGTACAAAACAAGAAATAAAATATTTACTAATGTATGAGATAGTTCTCATTTGTTATTCATTCATGATAGCTTACTTAACAAAAAATAGAACAACATCAACATGATTTCAAGGGAGAACATTCTTCCATAGTAAACAAAAAGATCCTCAAGACTAGGTCCCAGCATTATCCTCCCCGTCTACGCCACACCATTTTATGCTCGGAATGCCACCTGGATTAAAAAAAATCAAAATCTTCAAACCTCACCAAGTTCCCAACAGCAACACCCTCCACCTCTATACACCAACAATAATTAATTAAAAAATAAGTTAAATTGCTTAAAGAAATTAAGAGAAAAGAAAAGAGCATTACTTCCTCCTTGAAGAATATTGTAGAGCTTGGCCTCGTAAAGCAATTGCGGATGCTTCATTTTACCGTTCTCCTACACCATCAAACCAATGAAAACAAAAATCGAAGGGTCTAAGAATCCAAATCCGCGAGAATCAATGATTAACAACAACATGAATCAGATAATAAGTGAATGTAGCTAAAATTGTAATAATTAATTTTTAAAAAAGCGCAAGAGTAGAAAGCAGCATACAATCTTGAGGGTGACGATCTCGAAGGTATCCATATGCAAGATCTATTCTTTAACTTCGGAGATATGCGAGATCTGTTCCTTAACATTGAAGATCTGTCCATGCGGTAGCGTTTGGGGTTCCTACGGAAGGGCGCGAGATGGTCTTGCATTCAAACTTGTCACGGGCGGCACGGACGGTGAAAGAGCGGCGACAAGTTTGGAAATGAGACAAGAGAGAAGAAAAAAGAAGAGATTTGCAGTGGACAAAAGAAGACCTTTACATGGAAGGCCAAGTCTAGGGTGAGTTTAGGGCAACACACGGTGGCGGTAGAGAGGAGCTTAAGGGCATGGTGGTGTTCTCACAAAATGGGTTTCCGCACAGCCTGGGGTTTTCGCATATGAAGGAACAAGCGAGAGTGAGCGTGAAGAGGAAACTCCTAAGGTTATAACACACATATAACATCGGTTCTTTAATGAACTGATGTTGTATGTTACATTTGACATAAGTTCATTAAAGAACTTATGTTTTGCTTGAACCGGAAATTTCAAAAATGCCACCGTGTTTTATTTGACATCGTTTATAGGACAACCGATGTTGATCCAGCGATGTAAAAATATTTTTTTGTAGTAGTGGTTTGATTTTGACAAGAAGGAATAAAAGGCATTTTACTTGTCATTATTCCAACATTCCCCCACTAATGACAATTAAATGAAAAAGGAAAAAAGAAACAAAAATTTCTGGGCAAGGAAAGGACTTTTGTGCTTAAGTGTTAATATCTTGAGGATTGAATTAACACATAGTAAGGTGAGGCAATATTTTATGTCCAAGAAGTGAATTTTTCTTAAACTTAATGGATTTAAGATGAGACCCCACAACACACACTTATACCTTTAAATTTGCAATAGCTCTGTGTTTAAAACTTTCCACAATAATTTAGGCCTTCATATTTATTTTTACCTTAGGTTGCTCATGAGTGCTCTAGAAAGATGGCCTAAGTCTTTCATGGAAGGTGACATGTGCCTTCACACTCACATCAGTAGATACATCAAATGTGTCTCTATAGCACCACAACCCATATCAAGAGTTATGTATCTATTAAGAGCTCATTGCTCAACCACACATCAAACACTACCGCATGCCATAAGGATGAGAAGTGTAGTGCATAGGAGTATTCATATGGCTTCGTTTGACCACTAATTAGGTGTCATCATACTTTCCTCCATTGAAGACTTTAAGCCCCTCCCCCTCGACATATCCAAGAAAATTTTTCTAGATAATTCTTTTTGTAAAAGGATCTGCAAGATTTTTCTCACTTTTAATATATACATGTGAGATATCACCATTTTATATTTCTAACAACACCATGTCTCATACATATATGCCTTCTCTTACCATTATAAGCACTATTATTAACTACACCATTGCAGCTTGTCAATCACAATGAAGACATATACTAGTCATTTTATTTTTCGATTTAATTGATTTTGTACCTCTGCCTTGTATTTGAAGAACATATTTTTAGCTTAAAAAATTTCACAAACATATTTAATTAGAAGCGTTGTCATTAATTTCAACAGTGTTTACCATACAGATATCCTTTACCAACAAAGTCTCCAAAACTAGTTAATATGACTATATCAAATTCAAGCACTATTTTCAAACCAACTTTGTTAAGTAAAGCCCCTAACACTAGGTTCCTACGCATTTCAAGAACATATAATACATTGTTCAAGGCTAGAGTTTTACCATAAGTGAGCTTGAGAAGAATTTTCCCTTTATCGTGCACTCCAACTGCTACAAATTTTCCCATGTAGATTGTAGCTTCTTTGCTATTCTCCTTAAATTCTTGAAATAGGCTATTGTCTGCATAAATGTGTCTTGTAGCTCCGGTGTGCAATATCCAATCAGCTGCATTGTTGACCAAATTTGCTTCTACTACAGCAACAATGACTTCCTCATCTTCTACCAAGTTTGCTTGTGGTTTTGGCTTTGGTTGATTATCAACAATTTGTCCTTTGTTATTGTTGTTTGGCTCGTTCTTGCGAAAATGACATCAATATGCTTTGTGTCCAATTTTTCCACACACAAAAGAAGAAGTCTTATTTTTCTGGATGTTACCATGGGGCTTGTTGGATTGCATATTGTCCTTATTGTGCACATTTTTCATTCCTGTATTTCTTTGGAATTTTTCCCTAACTGAGGTGTTAGCAGATTCAACAAGATTAGCATCAGAAAAATTAAGAGATCTAGAAGTAGAAAGATACTTATCCTTGAGACAATTTGCTTCTTCCGTCCTCATGTAGCTAATAAGTTCTGCAAGGTGAAGAACTTTTTCTTGTGTTTTAGATGGTTTCAGAACTCTTTCTAAGAAGGGGGAAATTTCTTGAGCGGAACGTTTGCTTGTAGTATCTCACACATCTTTATGCCTTCATTTAGAACATCAGCAACCAACTTCTTATACTCGTGCACTTACTCCATGATTGGTTTACCGTCAACCATATGGAGTTGTAACCATTTGCCATCAACGTACTTATGATTACCTGCATCATCTGCACCATACTTCTTTTCAAGTGTCTCCCAAATATATTTTGCATATTTGTTTGACACAAAGAGATCAAAGAGGTTATTAGGCATATGATTAAGGAGATGACCACGTACCAATTTGTTGTGTTTTTCATAGTTCTCAGTTGTCTTGAGTGTGGCTTCGACAACCTCATTGCTTCCTTCAGATGGAATTGTAGGTGTATCTTTGAACAAAACGTAGTCAATCTCGAGTTGCTTGAAAAATATGAGTAGCCTTTATGATCATCACTTATAGTTGGTTCCATAAAGGGGCTTGAGTTTAGACATATCAAGCTAGGCATTCTTGTTAAGCAACAAAGCCATTAGAACTAGTTAATAGAGAAAGAGTAATTTGCTTTTAGATTGTAAGAAATAAAGGAGGAAAAAGTTGTACCATGGCAATAACCACTACCCTGAAAGAAAATTTTGATGGACCTTCGATGCAACCCAAAATTTGGTTTGCTCCCTAATGCTTTACACATCAGCATGTTTGAACCCGTGCACTCAAGGTCAAACACGTTGGAGCCTCACAAACAATGCCCAAAAAAATACAAAGTAGAAGAAAGAAATAAAGAAATGCTAGAGTTAGAGAAGAGTTGTTTCTACTTGTGTCAAAACTCAAGTTGCCACACGTTATATAGTGTGTTACACGACCAGACCATTGGCTAACAATAAAAGACAACTTTGAATTCTTTTGAAATAGAATCGGGTGAAATTGAATGGCTAATACCGCTATTTGAATAACAAACCAACCTAAATAATAAATTGATGTAAATGTGAATAAACCAACATAAATGTTCAAACGTTGCTAACAGATACAAGGTAATTTACAACCTTTAAATAAGAGTTGTAAAAAATGTATAAGGGTTTGATTTTGATAGGAAGAGATAAAAGGCATTTTAATTGTCATTATTTCAATAAAGTATTATGGTATAAGGTGTTCAAAGGAAAGTATGAAAGGGGAGAAGGATGTTGGGAATGCATAGGAAAGAGATGCTCTAAGCTACAGGCAGACTTAAACTCATTGGAGGAGGACCATCATTTCCAACCAAATTTGTTCTCTAGTACACTTAATATAAAGGTGGGAGGGGGAAGGAAACATTATTCTGGCAAGATTCATGGGTGAAGGGTGGGTAACTAAGTGAGAGATATCAAAGGTTATATAATCTTGTAAAAGAGGTGGCAACCATACATAATTGGCAGGGTGGGAGGTGGGTTTGATTTAGGATTAAAGAAGACTTGTGTTTCAATTGAAGCATGAGTTGTTGGAGGAGCTGGAAGGAGCTGTGAGTAAAGCAAAAATGATAGAAGGAAAATAGGATAGATGAGAGTGGAAGGGAGATAATCTTAGACAATATTAAGTTAAAACAACATACAAGGCAATCATGGCTAACAAAAAGGGAGTAAAAGATGAATTTTTTGAGAAGATGTGGATGAAAGGGATACCTTCAAAATTACAATTCTTTGTTTGGATGGAACCCCAAGATAGGATACCTTCACTAGAAAATCTTTCACATAGAAACATAATAGAGGCAGACGCGATGCATTGTAAGAGATGTGGAGAAGGAATAGAAGATATTGTCTCTTATTTAGATGTAATATATTACATCAATGGAGTACTAAAATGGTAGGGTATTAGTTATGTATTGCAAAATGAAGTAAGAGGGAATTTTCTCCAATGGAGAAGACTTTTGAACAATAATGAATGCACCAAATAGAGGTGATCAGTGGTGTGGTTTGCAATGCTATAGACAATTTGGTTGGCACGGAACTCACTCACATTTGTAACAAGGAAAAAAGTGAAAGAAATGGTAGAAATAGTTAAGCTCTGTTCTTAGGAATGGAATAAGGCAATGAGAGGATTTACATATTCCTTCTCGAGTTAGATGTTAAACGCCAAGGCGTGCCTTGAAATTTTCTAGCAAGGGAGGAAAGGTTGTGGGGGCTAGTACATTTTGAAGAAGGAACGATGAATATAATGATCATGAGAGTGGGTAGGGAAGGAAAAGAAAAGTAAAAATATAAGGTGATGGATAAATGTCCATGAGGAGGTTAATTATGGAGCTTTGGGACTTGAAGTGCATGTTGTACATTTAAACTACAACTCACAAATTTGGAACAACAAGTTAGTGGGGATTGCATGTTGCACAATAAGGAAAACATGTAGGAAAGCTCATGCACATTATGCAAATGGGTTTGTTAGATTCTTATTAATTTTGTTTTGTAACTTAGAACATGCAACACATCTTGTGTTATTGAAGATGGTTATCATTAATAAAATTATACTCTCTCTCTCTGTCTCATTATAATTGTCGTCTTAGGTTGTTTTACATGGACCGAGAAAAATTAATAAATGGATAGAAGAGAATAACAATTTTACAAAATTAACCTTATCATCTTTAATTCATTTTTAGTTTTCGTTGCCCATCATTAAGAGATATAAGTGAAAAAAGTAATTAATGTTACATTGAAAAGCTAAATTAACAATTATTTTGGGACTTATTTTTTCTTCTTACACGACAATTATTATGAAATGGAGGGAGTATTTGTTTACTCCCTCCGTTCCAAAACTCTTGATGTTTAAGGTTAATGCACACAACTCAATAAATATTTAATACTACTCATAAACAAATACATTTAGTCTAAAATTCCCTCATTTAATATTTATGATAGAAGTAATTGTGAAAATCTAGGTCATGTTAAATAGGGATATATGTGAAAGAAAATAATTAATGAGACTTGGAATATGTAAAACATCAAGAGTTATAGAACAAAAACAAGAAGCTAAAACATCAAGACTTTTGGAATGGAGTATAAAAAAGCAATTAATGAACATGAAATAGAATTCATGTTGAGAAAAAAAAAATAAAGGATAAAGTTTATATCTAAAGGAATTGAACTCAAGTATCGGGAAATTTATAACAGTTCACGCATATTGTCGGAGAAATTTTGTGCTGAAAAAATTGTTATATTTTCCAAATAAATTTTATAATTTTGAATAAATTCAAAAGTCGGTTCATTATGTTACTACCTTTGTTCCTTAACTTTTGATGTTTTAACTTTTTGTTTCAAAACTCTTGATGTTTTACATATTTTAAATCTCGTTAATTATTTTTTTCCACATGTACTCCTATTTAATATGACCTAGATTTTCACACATTCTTCCATCATAGATATTAAATGAGGATATTTTAAATTAAATATATTATTTATTAGTAGTATTAATTAATGTTTCTTAAGCTGTGTGTATTAATTTTTAATATTAAGAGTTTAGGAACGGAGGTAGTAATCAATTTCCTTGATTATTAATTATGCCTTTGAGGTAGGTATGCGTGGTGTTCCATCCAATTTAAGAGAAGACGAGGTAATTTCTAGAGCATCAGTATGAACATTAAATATTCACCAAATAGAAAAGGTATGAACATTAAATATCCAAGACTTTTACGAGTAAGAATGACAAATGGTGTTCACACGTGAAGAATGGGTGGTCGTCACATCATTTTTCTTAATCCCTGTTGCTGCCATTATATATATGAATGCCCATATGGCTTTAAATATATCTCAGATATATATCCTTTTATGTGTTTCCTTTCTTTTTCACTTACAGAACAATGTACTTAATTAATTTTGTATTGCTTCTAGTTTCTGCTCTAATCTTTTGGTTGGCTTGAATATATTAGACCGAGATATAATTGTACTGCATTATACGGAACTATAAATTAATCTAGGAAAAGTCACATTTTATATTTTTATATTGTGTGTAACTTGCAGATGATGTATTTTCAAGAAATTAATAACCCACTTGAAGACCTAACGATTGACTGGTGTTACAAAAAAATAATATATAAATTGATCTTATATGACAGCATACGTATATATGCAGCAGCATTATTTTGAATTATCTATACTAGTTTGATTTCAAAGTCAATAAAGAAGAATATGACCCATAATTGGGAATTTTTTTTAGAATAAACACCTTTATCAAGTAGATAGTGCCTTCTATTTAATGTTGAACTGGCATATTCACTTATCCACTAACAACAAGTAGCTTAATTTTATTTCATTTTACACTAATAAAAGTATTTTGATTTAGTTAACTCTATACTCATTCAACTTTTGTATATGATTAATATTAATATTAATATTAATATAGGTGTGTGTAGGTTGAGAATTGGATCATAATCAAGCCACTAATCTCGATCCTCTCCATGCAGCGTGGTTTTGAAGTCAAACGAAAAATGTTTTACCCCAAGATTGATTTGTTGGTATCTTGTAGCTAGAAACGTGCCAATTTGAATTCTTGGGTAGTTGTTGTTGTTTCATTGTTTGACCAAGTCACTGCCAGTCACACTGTAAATAATTTTTCATAGAATAATAATGATGATATTTTTGAACTGAAGAATCTTATGCATGATTGAGAAATTAAGAACAGTGATTCTAGAATACGGAGACGGGAGTTAGATGTATTTTTTAAGGAAGATTAAAATTGTACAATAAAATGTTATTTCTTTTAATTTTAAGATATATTTTCATATATGTGTTGGAGATCCACAATGATTAATCATATCGTTAAAAGAGAAGTATTATTGATATATTTTCTAACACTTTTTTAAACACATATTCTATTACTAATTAAATTTATTAAAAAATTACAAAATTAAGAGAAAAACTCATTAAATAAAATATAGACCCATCAAACTTTGTAAATTTTAGTTTCGCTCAACAATAAAGAATGTATTAGTGAGAAAAATTCTCACATTAATTAGCTTTTAAGATTGAACTAGATAAAAAAAATCCAAATTACAATATGATACATTAAAATCTATTCTAATGGTTAATATTAAATAATTATTAGACAAAGTCATACAAATTTTATATTCGAAATGTTTAATGTTCTATGTAAGGAATGTGTGTTATAAATCTCATATTGATTATTAATATAATCAAATAGAACACAATTTTCATATTATGAACTAACTTGTAGTATTAAATTAGATCTAAAACCCAACTTTCTAATAATATGCATATGTATATATAAAAAATAAAATTATATATATTTATTAAATAATAGAAGTGTAATTTAATTTGATGGATAGATAGATAGGTTTCACGGTTGGGTTGGGGGGTGGGGTAGGTTTTTTCACATTCCATTTCCATCGACAATAATTACATGAGGGTCACTTTATGGCATGGTTCGTTTTCTGAGATGAGGGACCCACCCAATAATTCACGCATCTCTCTCTGCAGCTTATCATTAAAGCCTGCATGACTTCAATTATTGCAATGATCCCAAAAGCATGACATATCTGACCCCTCCTCATTTCCTCTGTGTGCCTATTTTTAATTGCCACTTCCTTCCCTAAAGCTATCCCACGCGCGTGGGACCACCACCACCCCCCTTTCTTTCAACCTTCTCTTCTTCCATGGTTCCCACACCCATTCTTCTCTCATCATTCTATTTCACCAAAAGAAAAAAAAAAAAGAGCAAAAAAGAAAAAAAATTAGGTTGATTATTTACAAGCACATTTTATGAGAGATAATTTTATTTGAATAGAATAGAATTACTATGAATGATAAAGTTTTTTCCTTAAACATCTGATATGATATAGTTGCATTTGCATATACAAGACTCAACCTAAAGATTACTGATTGAGCTAAAACAATCCACACAAAAGAATAATTGAACAAAAGCAAAAAAGGGGACAAAAAATTAGGATGATTATTCAATTTTTTTTTTATAGATTACATGTATTCTCTATTGAAAGCAATACTTCTTGAGTTGAATAAAACTATCATAAAAGATGAAACTCTCTCTGAATATTTATTGCAATTGTATAATATATAAAACTTGAACTTGAAACTATTAAGGGTGCGTTTGGATTAATGTTAAGTTAAACGGATATACATTCTAATACAATATTTTGTGAGAAATAAAAATTCAAAATTTTTGGTTAAACATCTATTTGTGAGCTTCCTAACAACAAAAAATCTTGGTAAAAAAAAAACAACAAAAAAACAAATAGGCGCTAATTAAATTAGAACAATCTACTCTAATTTATCCACGCCTTTTGATCATTTTGATTATTCAACTTGAATGTTGACGCTCCACCCGACCCTCATTTTATGGACTCGTTGTCATTGGATACCAATCTTTAATTTTTTGTTTTCTCTTTTTAACTTTTAACCATCTATTTTTCCATGTCGATCTTGGAGATGCTAAAATGCTTCAAAAGGATACAAAAGAACCTTAGCTTCCCCTTTTCATGAACCATAAACTCATTTTTTGCTTCCCTAAACCAACGCAAAGCAAGATTGAAAGCAGAAAACTTTTCTGGGAATAGTGAAACCCGGTCGGTTTGTCTCTCTAATGAATGCATTATAATAATCAGAATAAGGTCAAATTGAAATCTCGTGCTAATCATCTCATCCACCTTTTTTTCCCAATTTTTTTCTTCGCACACATCACGCTTATTTCTAAAAAGAAATGAGTTTTTTTATAAAATAAAATAATAATTTTTTATTTAATCAAACGTGCTTTAGCCGTTTAGCGGCCAACTAGCTGGTGTTACGTACAGACAGCTTAGAGAACAAACAAGACCAATATATTACCAAAGATATAAGAGATTTTTTTTTTTATTAAAGTGAATAGTTTGCAAAATTATAAACTAAAGTGACCCATCTTTATAATCTCAATTTTTTTTAATTTAATAAGGTTTTACTCTATTTGTATTACATAATATTCTTATTATAAATTAATAAATAAATTTACATGTTAAGTGATATATTTTGTCTTTTATTATTAATAATTTAATAATGTTTTTAAAAAATAACAATAACAATGATGATACAAATTAACAAAACTTAATTATAGTTTTTCAGACCCTGCTAAGGAATTCATAATATTTTGTTATTACAAATCAAAATAAAAATGCATTGAAAACTATCGTTAAAAATATACTAATAATATTTTTTGATAAAAGTTTTACTTGTGGTTGTGGTGCTATTTCAATCAAGACACACACATAATTGAAAAATAAAATAACTAAAAAAAGCATGACTCCTACAAATAATAGGATATATTGTTTGGCAGCTTCAAAATCTTTAGCTGGAAGCTAGCTACCAGGGTCATTTCATTTCAATTGATCAGGCACTTATTAAATAATCTTTTCATTTTTGGTTTACTAACTCGGAAACTGCACAATTTTTAATGCTTAATTAATTCATTCCTTGGAGAGGCAAATTATTATTATTAATCAAATGGTCAAAAACAAAACCCTGAAACAGTACAGTGGTAACTGTTTATGCCCTTAATAGATATAGCCCACATGATTCTGTATTGGGTACCAAAGACAAATGATCATTCTTATCATATTGTCATGCATAATGAGAATGAGAATAAGCATGATGGCGACGATAGATGAGAGGCCAACATATATACTGGCTAATCAATAAGACAACAGGAGCAGGTTTATAATCCCAGACATGTCTCTCAGATGATATATCATTTTCTCCTTGTCATCATGACGCTATTTGGACCCTCCTTTGGTTTTGGTTTGGTGCACCCTCTTAAATTTGTGACCATTTTAATTTAAGAGCATGTTTGCTTAGCCGGTAGAAGTGTGGTATCACGAAGTACGATACACTTTTACGCATAAGTAACAAAGGGGATGTTTCTGCAACCGGAGATTAGAGTTGTCGCAACGGCAATCTAAACAGACACTAATTGGGTGAGAGTAAAAAGAGAAAAATGCAGAGACATTCAATTAGAGTGCAACCACTAATATGATTAGAGAAATGCTAGTAACACATTTTCTATCACATTCTTTTGAATACATTTTTATGATTAGTTAAAATTTATTGAAAGTCATATATTTTTATGGGTCTTACTTGTTATTTAATGATTCTCTCCTGATTTTATAGTTTTTAATAAATTTCAACCAATAATAAAATATGTGTTGGGAGGAGTGTGTTAAAAAGTGTGTTACTAGTACTCCTTAATATGATTAATACGTTGTTGGTTTGAGATGAATTGGATTTAGTTTATTTAAATAAAGTTTTGGAATGAAAAAATTATTTTTAGAAGAAGAAAGACTCTACTAAAGCTATGATTAATCATGTTCTTCAATAAAAATTAATCATTAACAAAATCAATAAATATTTTACGGCAACGACGCATGAAAAAAAATACAAAATAGAGTGCAACTGGAGGCTAAACTGAGATGAAAATTGACTACACAATTTTTTATACCACTTTTCCTGCTTCAGTCACAATGTACGTACAACAACATTACACTAGAATAGAATTTCTTTGTACCACTTTTCTTTATAAGATAGAAAAAAATTAAAAAATATATATTAAGTGATGTAATAAAAAATAAAATATATATTAAGTGATGTAATAAAAAAACTAAAAGTAATAAAATATAAGAGAGAAACCGAAAAAGACTTGTGATAGTCATTTTTTTCTTAAAATTATTATACAAGTTAGGTTTACCAACCCATGAAATTAAAAACAAAAAAATAGGGCTAACCGGATTGAATCCAAAACGTTATAAACTGGAAAATAACTAAATAGAATCTCAGGCGGCTTTTCTGACCGCTATTATTTTTCTTCATTCTAGATTCTCCAAAGTTTATATTATCATTTTTAAATTCCAAAGACAGAAAACTAATGTTGAAATACAACACTATATAAAGCATTTGATTTTCAATCAGAAAGATCCAATTGCTTAATTATTAAAAAAAATTCAACATTCTCTTCCTTCAGTCTATGTTAGGTTAAAAATGTAATGGATACGGACATATGGCGAGCCTAACTTATTAAAATAACTGCCAAATTGGTACAAGTAGTTTTTCTTTTTCAAAAATAAAAATTTTGTTTTAACTTTATTTTTTCATCTTTACAATAATGATTAATTATTAAATAATTTAAATTTTATAAAAAAATCATATTAAAAATAACATTTTGAATGGATATAAGGAGGAGCTTTAGTAACATACTCTTCAACACATTTTTTAACAAACTTTTTATTATTAATTAAAATTTATTAAAAAATATAAAATTATAAATCATATCCGTTAAATGAAAAATGAGACCTATAAAATTTTGTAATTTCAATCATTTTAACTAATTACAAAGAACATGCTTAAAGGAACATGTTAAAGAATGTGTTATTAATATTTTTTAATACATAAATAATTCTAGTTTTTATTTTTCTTATGGTATCTATATTCCATGGTCACCTCTATAACTAACAGGAAAAACTTGTTTAACTCCTTAATACCAATTGACAGTAAGATATATATATATATATATATATATATATATATATATATATATTTTGTAAAAAAAAAAAAAAATGTAAAAAATGTATTCGTTTATTTTTGTCATATGAAATTGTTGTATATGGTTGTTGTAACTTGTGAGTGATAACTCTCTCTGTCTCTCTCTTGGTGTATATACCATGAGGAGTGCAGAGAAAGCTACCTTGTATATATAAACAGGAAAAAAATTCTGAGGTGGTGGAATTTTTTATCCGAGTGTGGTGGTGGGGGAAGGGCACGAGAAAGGTTGAATATTTAAATAGATTCACGTGCCTTTGTCAACCTGTGTTTGTCGGTCAATCTTTATTCCCACAAAGGCAAGGAAAGAAGAACCCAAAGAGCACAAATAAAAAGCCAGTGTCGTTCCTCTTGTTGTTGCAACAGAAGAATAATGTGCTCTTTCTCCCTTCTCCATTCAACAAACAACCCACCACATCACTCTCTGTCTGCTGCACACACCACGACGCGTATTTAAGGAACGACGGTTACTATAAGTTGACTACAGCATTTTGTTTCGTTTCTGAAATCAAAACACCTTCGGTCACCATGGAACTGGCTTTGAGTCTAGGAGACGCGTCGAGGTCCCTTACTTTTCTCGACAAGGCCGCGAATTTGCCCTCCAAGGATCCTCCTGGGTTCTGCTTGGCACCGAGTTTCGCTGCGGGGAAAGCGTTGGAGGATAAAAGAAGCGATGCTGAGAGAAGGGGTTCTTCGTCAGATCCACCGGTTCAACTCGACCTTCTTCCTTTCACTCCGGTTCTCAGATCCCAACCTTCCTCTCAGCTTCGAATCCCTTGGCTCACCGAAGCATGTAATCATCTCTCTCCCTCTCAGTTTCACCCTTCTCCACACTCACAAAATGGTTCACCAAATTAAAAACTACTTCTTTTCACATACATAACACGTTATTGCATGTTTAGTTCATGTTATTAAAAAATATATATTATTTGTAAGCGGGGTTTAATGAAAGAAATTAGTCATTTAAAACATTTTTATAACATGATTTGAATTTTAAATGAGAAATAAGTTCATATTTAATGTCTGACCGTGTTTGAAGATAAAATAAAATAGAAAAAGTTACTTGTTTTCAAAAAAAAAAAATTATGAGATGGGAGTAATTTGTGTTGGTTATGTATGATAGGTGGGGCGGCGAGGGTGCTGGACGTGAACCTTTTTCCGGCGGCGGCGCCGGAGGACGGCGACGACGGCACGTCGCTGTCGTCGCCGAACAGCGCGGTGTCGCCGTTTCAGATGGATTTCTGCACCAGGAACGGTAATGCGGAGTTTGGAGGCAGAAACAAGAGAGATCAGCATGAGGGTGACGGTTCTAGAGCCAGTGACGACGATGAAAATGGCTCAACGAGGAAGAAACTCAGACTCTCCAAAGAACAATCAGCTTTTCTCGAAGAAAGTTTCAAAGAACACACCACTCTCAATCCAGTAAGTTCATAAACCACACAATCTTTTGTTTTTCTTGTTTGGATAAACTAGATAAAATAAATAAATAAAGATAAAATCAACTATGCTCTTCAGCTTCTAGAATGTAGATAAGTTAGATGAGAGTTTTTTTTGTTAATTTTATTGAAGTTATAATGTAAGTTGATTTTAAATTTTACCCTTTTATTTTTCTATAAATGGGTCTTACATAATGTTTATTTATTCATTAATTTATTTATTAATTTTTAATTTTAACCTTGCAGAAGCAAAAACTTGCTTTGGCAAAACAGTTGAATCTCCGTCCTCGTCAAGTGGAAGTTTGGTTTCAAAACAGAAGGGCAAGGTACGAACATTAATAGAAAAACTACCTTCACCTTCATTTACTTTTTTTTTTTAAGAAAAGCGATTAATAGGATTATTGGTCAATATTAGAGAATAAATTTAAAAGAGTGTAATAAAAAATGTGTTCTTAATATTTTTTTCTATATTATTATTATTGTGTTTGATTTGGGAAAATGTGATTTTCAGGACAAAGTTGAAGCAAACAGAAGTGGATTGTGAGTATTTGAAGAGATGCTGTGAGACCCTGACAGAAGAGAATAGGAGGTTGCAGAAGGAACTTCAAGAACTTAGAGCCTTGAAAACTTCTCAACCATTCTACATGCAGCTTCCAGCCACCACTCTCACCATGTGTCCCTCTTGTGAAAGGGTTGCTACAAATTCCACCACAACTAACCAAACTTCCACAGTTAGCAATAACAATGCTTCTCAAATCCCAGTGGAGTTGTCTCTCAGCAAGCCCAGATTATTGCCCTTCCCTAATGGCCAGGCCCAAGCCCCCCAGGCCCAAGCCCAAGCCCATCAAATAGCCTCTTCATGATTTGTCATCAGGATCAGTAGACTTTTTTTTTTGGCTGGTTTTTACATATGATATATATAACATGATATTATGATATATGTCATAGAGGATAAAGACGAAGGATTCAGTTTCCCCCTATTTATCGTTTGTATATAATTTAGACTTTTCTTTATCTTCTTTCATTTCATCTGTTTTTTTTTTTTTTTTTCTCTGTTGAGTTGAAAGAATTACATGAATGATCCTTTTTGTCGATCGGTTAGAATGCACCAAACTTTTTGGTGGTGAAATTGTGAAATGAAAGGCTTTTTCAGTTTTTTTTTTTTTTGGTTTGTTTTATTTTCCTTTGCCATCATGACGAAGAACGAACTTTTTAATTAATGATGATCGCTCGCAGCTTCGAATTGACCTTCCTACCCTTAACGTACCCTGCTTGCTCTAATGTACTTGTAATTTTTGCAGTAGGCCACGCGCTATTACTACTGGTCCCTGAAGCCTTTGCAAAATTGAGTACTTCAAAGAATGAAAATTGAACCATATCTGATAACAGCTGTGTTTTTATTTTGCCAAAGGGTTAAAAATTAAAATCATGTGTACTTTAAAGCAAATAGCATTCAATCATAATTATGTTGGTGAAGGCAAACGGTTGAAGGGGTTCACTTAATTAAATGTGTAATGATCGATCCATCTATGGCAATATCGTAAGATTAGCTAATGGCCATCATTGTGTTTTATGATTATGGTTGTAATTGGCTTGTTTGATTTATATAAAAAAGTTAAAGTTATGAAGAAATTGATTAAAACTATAAATATATGATAATCTTGAACATGTAATAATTTTTCGTTCAGAAAAATTCATTAGATTTACACAGACGATACTAGAGTTAAGGGAGCTAGGGATCAATTTCTAAAACTTTTGACATGGTTAGGATGTTTTGATAGTTTTAAGTCTTAAAACTATTTAATATTAAAACCAGGTTTCGATAGCTTAAAAAGAATTATGATTTTAAATTTTAAATTTTTAATTCTTTCAAACACAAATCACACGTTATTTCTTTATTCAAGTTCATTTGGTGAAAAAAAAAAAAGAGGTTGATTGATGGTAGTAAAAATGGAGGTAGTAGTTGTGACTTGTAAGAGCCTTGGGCGTGACAATGGAGCTGATGATAGCGGCAATGGTTGTAGTATGTGTTGGCAGCAATAATGGTGGCATTATTTTGATGGTTAGTGATAATAATGATAGTAACAATTATAATGACTGTGTAAAAAAAAAAAAAAACAATTATAATGACAATGTAGGTTATCTGGTGGTATCGCAGGAACAATGGTGAGAGTAATTGTTTGGTGATGGTAGTGTTAGGTTTAGACAAATCTAGCCAAGTTCAAGGGGTGAGAATTTAAAGAAAAAGCCCTAAAGTCATAAATGGTATGGTATGAAACGAATTTCGACGAGTACGTTTCCAGTGACTCAGGCATGATTCTCGTTAATTCTCCATTTTTTTTTGTAAGCAAAAAACTTTATTGTTTTTTTTTTTTTTATAATTTCATAACCTTTTATTTATCCAATAAAAATATTCCGCATTGATTTCATGATTATTATTCTTACAAAAGGTTTTGTACCATCGAGCAATGCTCATCATGTAGATATATTGTTAATCAAAGTTGAAACCTAGATGATTGTGGGGGTGCCATAGTGAGAAAAAAGCCTAGTTAGCACAAACATAATCATGCCGTTGGATTTAACCTAGAACATAAAATAATAAAATATAATAAATGTAAGTTTGATCATTATAGTTAGGTGGGTGTATACAATAATGAATAATTTGTCATGATGCACGGATTACAGAATTGAAGTACCCGGCAGCGAAACTCATGTGCAACAAGGGTTCTTCAATTTGCAAGCCAATCAATACTCATGCTTCTTTGTCTCAATAGTTAAAGATAAGATTCCAACCTTGACGGTCAATTGAAGGATGCAATATTGAAGCAAGTTGTTATTGAAACACCAATTTGCAAGACCATAAAGATCACTCAAAAGCTCGAGTTTTGGATTGGCATACAGTTAAATAGCAATAACTAACTTGATAATAATATGCTATTTTTCGTACTACACCAAATAATAATAATAATTTGGCTTAAATACCTTTTCAGTCATTCCAATTTAATATTTTATTATATATTTTTTGTCCTTGTAATTTTTTTTTGTTTTAGTCCTTGCGAATTATGTTTGTTTTATTTTTCGTCCTTAAAGCGGTTTAGATAGTTTTTTTCACAATCCAAAGCGTTTTTTTATTATTAAAAGCGCTATCTAAACTGTTTTAAGGACGAAAAAAAAAAACAAACATAATTTACAAGGATTAAAACAAAAAAAAAATTTGCAAGAACGAAATCAAAAAATACACTAAATTGCAAGGACTAAAAATATCTTTAAACCTAATAATATTATGCTATTTGACACTTAGTATATTTTTTGTTATTGAGTAAAATTTTTATGTTTGTCTCACTAATAAATAATAGAGTTTAATAGTTATACACGAACAATGTAAAACTTTTTTTACATTGTTATTCAATTAGTCAGAAGTTACTGTTGATTTGATTTTTAAGATAGTTATTTTAAAAATCAGCAAACTTACAAACTAACCACATATAATAGTTTGTGATTTGATGATCGTGTAAAATTGTTTTATAATATCAATGTATAATTTATTTTTTCTACGTAATATACCTTAATTATTTAGTGGGGTCAATATAAATCTTATCGAATAATAATAAAAAATATTTAAAAAAATTAAGATAAGTGCATTATTGAGACATTCTTCTTAACCAATATACCAATAGGACCATGAGTGGCATTGTACAGATGCATTATCTTCTGGAAGAATATCACCACAATTATTGGTATTGGCTGGACTTTCTTTGGAAGATCCATGAGTTCAATTTGACCAATGATGGTCCTTATATAATCTTCAGCCATTCACGCATTTGCTTTTCTAGCAGCTGCAGCGAAGAGTACAACAAACGAAAATGATATATCAGAAATAGCATGGAATAAACCAAACAAATTCAAATGCCACGCGTTGTGATAATAATATAGAGATAAATCAGCGAGGACTCTTGCTTCCATTATTATAGCATATCCATGTATGATTCATTGGTTGGTTGTTGTCTTATAATTTGGGTTATGGATTTAACTTAATCTTATAAAATTAGTTTGTAATGTGATGATTATTCTTCTATTTATATACACTATTTTGATTATTTTACTAGTTGATATGAGATTTTTAACACACTTTAAGGACTAAATATCTGCAGGTGATCCGATATTCATTAGGATAAGTTCTGATATGATCTTATAATTTGAATGATGACTTTAACTCAATTCTATAAAATCGACTTGTAAGATAATAGTTACCTATACTTATATACATTATTTTAACTATATCACTAGTCGACATGAATCTCCAACATATTGATAATTTTTTTAATTGTAAAGAATTTTCATTTACTTCGTATCAAAATTAATTATTACTTCGGATTTGTTAGACACAAGACGTGTCCCTTGAGATTGATCACTGATAATTTTATCACACTGAAAAGAGTAGCTTTAAATTTCTATAATCCATACCATATTTTGGTAATTTAATACTGTACTATAGTATAACTTAATCAATTACCATAACCATTAATTAAATGGTTGTTTTCTAGATTTAGATGTATCGCCTGAACAAGCCTCTAATTCCAATTCCAAAAACAAGTTTACTTTTGTGCATCTCTCTATCATTAGTTGCGTAAGGTGAGAACTACTACGTACTTTTTTCTGTAAATCATAATAATGGTTGAATTGACAAAGCAGCATTAAAGCGTTTTCGGCTGTTCTGATAGTATATATTTGCGAGGTCGAGGTCCAATCAAGGGATTACTTTGTTTAGGAACCAAATATTTAGGGGTGCAGATGTGCAGTGCAGGGGTGCAGCTAATAAACCCCCCTTCCCTAATGGTAATACTAACACATTAATAATAATTGCCATAAATAAGAAGTACTACAGCTAGCAGTGTCATTTTTAAATTAATTACTTATGCAAGTCCCATTATTATTTAAGTAATATATAAAATTCTCTTTAGATTTTTTTATTTTTTTTAAGGGATTAGTTCTCTTATTAAGATCTAGAAAGAAAACTTGGGATCAGAAAACACAACAGGAACCTTTTCTTTTCCCTTTGCATGTGAATAGACTTTTTTTTTTTTAATTCTGATAAACTGTGAAGGGGGAACTTCACAGTCCCGGAAAATTGAGCAATATAGGATTCTCCTCCTACTCAAGGAAATACTTTTCACAAAAAATCGAGTCAAAAACTTCCTTGTGAAGTATCCCTATACATACTCTCATCACTTACTGACCTAACACCTTTCACTGTGACAAACCCATTTGGGTTGCATGTGAGTAGACTAACTCAACTCAAATGGATGCAGTTGCAGTTGCAGTTGCATATAAGTTAAACACAGCATCTCAAGTAGATCTTTCCGCAGGCCTATAACAACAACGATCTCAGCTAAGATTCACCCTCTTCTGGGTGCTAGCTGCACTACACGACGCTAATATCCAGCTATACTTATTTGCCTCGCTACGCTAGCTGTTCTTTTAAGAAATAAATAAAGTCAAACAAAATGAATAAAAAAAAAATAAAGTCAAACAATGTATTTTTCTCCTGATTTTTTTTTTGTACTGATCAAATTAACTCTCAAACTAGTTTCCACAATTGTCTAGATTTGGAATTTTGTTCCTCAAATTTGAAAAATCTTCTGTTCATTTATTCTTTTATAAAATACTACCATGCACTTTAACATTTTTTTTACGTACGCTTTTCACTTGGCATGGTATATCATGCACCATGAAGTTTCTTCTTCTACTAGCCAGGTGCTTGTTGAATAATTGCATATTTGATTGACTTATTTTCAAGAAAAAAATTGCTTAAATCTATCAATTTGTTCAAAGAGTTTTTCAAAAAACAAGCTATTTTTTTTTCTAAAAAATAAATTCTTTCTAACATACATTAAACCTAATTAAAACTACCATGCCTTAAGCAAATTACTTTCACTGTATTCTACCTTGAATCTTTCAAGTGGTTTTAGATAGAGAACTTCAAGAATTTGAAAAGAATGGGAATTTAATTGCTTTAATTAATTTTTTATTTTTAAAATATTTTATTTGGATAAAGCAATTAATTCAAATTCTTTATATTTTAAATTATTTGTTGGGAACAAATAAGTAATTTTTACAATATGTCAAATTTATTTTTAATATTTATTTAAAATTTGATATTTTAATATAAAATTTTACCAAAAATTTAATATTAGCCAATTTTTATATAATAAAATATTCAAAAATAATTTTAAAATTACAAAATTTTGCAAAACTGCTAAATGATTATATATACAAAGTTTTCATAGATAATCAATAACTACAAAATCAAATATTAATTATTTGGTATTTCGATTTAAAAATAACAAACAGTTTAACTCCTACAATTTTGCAAGATAAATATTTTTATATTTTTTTAATTATATAAATTAAAATCAATTTATTATATAATTTTAATTAGTAAAATAAAAAAAATATAAAAAAATATTTAATTTGTTTAAATTTAAGAATAATAAATTATTATTATTATTATTATTATTATTATTATTATTACACATTAATGTTGGTATTGTTATTATTAGATTATATTGGGTGTAGTTTTTATTATTGTTATTGTTACTATCATCTTATCTTGTCATAGGATTGAATGTCTTATCTCATTGTAAGATTTTATGGTATTCAAAATTGTAGATAATAATATACTATACTATTGTTTGGTGTTGTTGTTATATTATTATTGTTGGTGTGGTGGTGGTGTTGTTAAAATTATAAGTGTGACTAGTGCTTCAGTATTAGGAATTAATAGGAATAGGATGATAAACTAGTAAAAAAAACATAATTTAGGCCCAATAAGAGACTAAATCCACCCAAACTATTAGCCCACCTGACTCTTAAGAGAAAGGAAGGGAAAAAGAAGGGTTAGGTTTTAGCTGTCATAAGAAAGAGAAGAGAAGAGAAGAGGAAAGAATGAGAGAGGAAGAAATCAACTAGGAACCACATAGGGGTGAACTTTAGACACCTAGGAAATCATTTTGAGAGTTGGGGGGATGTTTGAGGGCTAGTGAAGGCCCCAAACTTGTGAAATCGCGCAACTGCGAATTTCGTAGTGCCAGTGCCACAAGTGGCTCGGTCGTGCAGTTCCTCTTGGAACCCTAGTGCCTCTATCCGAGAGTGGTTGGGGCATGCCACCTTGTGGCACGAGTGTGTAACTCGCTAGGGACCCCTAAATGTGTTTTTCGAGGTCTTGATGGCCCTTGGAGCCTTTCGGATCGATCCTTGAGTGTCCCAACTTCGCATATCTAGGATTTCTTTAATCTAAATGATGTTTGTAATCTACCCCTAGTGTATCTCTTATGTGATTGACTCTAAGTGTGAATTTTAAATATATGGTGCCATATAATTGCTATGTAAATTAGGGAACATTTCTATGATTAATATTGTGATTGAATGTATGATGTCTATGAATATATGTGAATGCAATATGCCATGGTATGCGTATATGTTGCGAAAGTGTTAGGAGAACCTAGTCCCCATGGGATAGAAATCTCTAAGGGACTTAATAAACCATGTGCATATTGTCTAAGAACCATGCATCATGTTATGCATATGTGTTTTGAAGTACGCTTATGAACCCAACTAGGGAGGTCTGAATGAGTTGGCGTATAACTCTAACCTTAGGGGTGCAACGATTTGGAATCTCCTTTAAGTTCATGTCGGTCCCATGAATTGGAGTATCCTTGTGATGCCGAAACACCCTAATGCATTGCCAGCAGTGTCATCTCGATGAGAGTAATAATGTCAAATTGCCCATGGTGTGGCAATTTGTCGATTACATAGGCTCCTAGGCTATTTCACAAAGTGTTTATGAAAATGGTATCACATGGATACGAGTCTATAAGTCTAATGTGCATCACATTGCAAGTGTGTCTATGTGTATAGAATGTTAAAGTGGATGTGGTGTGTTTGTGTGACATAATTGTTTATAAATGTAAGTTATCTCATTATGTTTTCTCTAAGCTTTATTAAATGTATTGTGAAATGTATCTCACTTCCCATTTGTTTACCTTTATTTGTGTTTGGGTTGAACGCCACCCTTGTAGGTGAGTCTCTATAGGATCATGATGATAATGCTAGAGGAAAGACTTAGGCCTTAGTTTATTATTAGCTTTATGGTTAATTATGTATGCTCTAAGACTGTGTAAAATTAGGATATGAGTTTTTAATCCTTAGTCTATGTTTCAGTCTATGTCCTTTGAAGTTATTTACTGAGTTGTTTAGCTTTAAATGTTTATGAAATATGACATGTGACATTCTTTTATCGTGAGAAAAGATTTTGAAAATTATATATCCTTTTATTTAATTACACAATGAACATATTTTAAGTATATTATAAGTGTATGTGTCTCGGAATAGAAGGGTGTTATAAAGGCCGGTGGGGGTGCTCAAGAATAGGGGGTTCGGGTCGACATATAAGGCGGTGATGGTGAGTGGTTGTGCATGGCAGTTGTAACAACTCCACCACATTGCGATAATGCATAGCGTAGGAACCCAACCTCTTCTTCATGTGTCGACAATGAAAAGGAACATCATGGCACGGTGGCGATGTTGGCAACAGAGTGGTACTCAACGGTGGTGCATTATAAGGAGGGATTTGTTGGAGATGGAGGCGTAATAGGAGGAAGTGGTTTCACTAGAAGTAGAAGGGGCAGGTCTAGATCTCGGAGGCGAAGTCGATCATGCAAAATGGGTTGAGGACAAAGCTACATGTGCAACAACAGAGAGGTGCGTAAGGGAAGATTGACATCGAAGAGAAGTGCCTTATGGGAGTGTAGAGGACGAACTATGAGACAACGACGTATGCATAAGAAGTCTTGCTTCATGTCTCTCTTAAGATACAACCCCTATTTTTGTTTTTGGAAAGTAAATTCTATAAAGCGTTATAACATTTCCAAAAAGTAGTTTCTTGAAAGTGTTATAACACTTCCAAAAAGTAGTTTCTAGAAGTGTTAAAGTTTAACACTTTCTAGAATTTAGTTTCTGGAAATAGATAATTTTGAGAAAATAAAAACTAAAAATACATAAAAGATGTACGCTTAGTAAATAGGGAGGTGCGTTTAGCAATTGCCCCACGTCTTTTAATCCTAACCTAAGTCCAACCCAAGCCGTGTAATATTTGGTTGGGCTTTGCTATTCTCACCCCACAAATTGGTATTCTCACCCCATAACCTTGTAAAATTACTCTCTTGTCCCTCTCCATTCCTTTCACCCCACCCCACTCCCTTCTCCTCACAGTCTCCACCCCCACTCCGAAACTCGTCTCACTCTCGTTCTCCTCCTTCAGTTACTCACACCCACACCCACACCCGTAAGTTGCGTAGATCAATGGAATCATGGTTCCGCTGTGTTGAATGCACAGCGGAATCGTGATTCCATTGTTTTTTTGTTGTTTTTCATACACAACGTTATCACGATTCTGTTGTGTCTGCCATTTTCATACACAAAGAAATCATGATTCCGTTGTGTATGAAAATGGCATGCACAGCAGAATCGTGATTCCGTTGTGCATTTTTTTTTCATACACAACTGAATCACGATTCCGTTGTGTATGAAAAAAAAATGCACAAAGGAATCTGCATGCAGACAGTATTTGATTTATTTTTTTTACTGGTATTCATTTAGTGAACTTTCAATTATTTTTTTTTTCAGTAGTAGCAATGGATTGGAATACTTTTATTTATGATGAAGTTACGATGCCAAGTAGTTGGGAAAATATGATTGATGCAAGTGAAAATGCTTTAGACCAACCCGATGAACAAAATGAAATGCAAGCAGATGATTATGTGATAGACATTGAACCTCAGCACAATTATCCTAACTTCTCCAATAATTTCAAGATTGACAAGGTTGATTGATTAATTATTGTTTTTATCTAAATGATATTTTTTGTATGTGTGTTTTGTTAGTGAAGGAATGCATTTTGTTTTTAGGCTTTTGAAGAGCGAGATCACTTGTTGACGTGGGTTCGATCTGTTGCAAAGGAACTTGGATTTGTTGTTGTCATAGAAAGGTCAGAAGCTGGGAAGAAAACTTTTGTCCTACTGGCTTGTGAAAAGGGAGGAAAGTACAAACAATATAGAGATAAGTTAGTCCACAAGACTACTGGAAGCAAAAAATGTCAGTGTCTGTTTAAATTAAAAGGGAGGCTTATGAAAGGCATTGGTTGGAAACTTTATGTTGTTTGCGGTTTTCATAACCATGAAGTCAGTGAAACTTTGGTGGGTCATGCATATGCTGGTCGTTTAAGCAGTGAAGAAAAAAGTCTGCTAAATTAAATGACCAAAAATATAATGAAGCCCGGGCAAATTCTCTTGACAATCAAAGATCAAGATGCTGCAAATGTCACCACCATCAAAATCGTATACAATGAGCGACAAAAATATTGGCGACAACAAAGGGGTCCAAGAACTAAAATACAACATCTGATGAAGTTGATAGAACGTGATCAATATGTTTATTGCTATAGAAGGGCCGACACTGAAGATGTTGTAAGAGATATCTTGTGGGCACATCCAGATTCTATCAAGCTCCTAAATTCATTTCCAACAGTGTTGATATGTGATACTACTTACAAGACGAACAAATATCGTCTTCCGTTATTGGAGATTGTTGGAGTGACTTCAATAGACATTACTTTCTCAATTGCCTTTGCTTATTTACAATCTGAGAGGATATATAATTTTGAATGGGCATTAAATATGGTGAAAAAAATGTTTGTCAAAGATGATGTATTGCCTCAGGTTATTGTCACTGATAGAAATCTTGCATTCATGAATGCGTTAGAGAATGTCTTTCCTTCTTCAACCAACTTGTTATGTCAATTCCACATTTCTAAGAATGTCAGGACAAAATGCAAGATGCATGTGGGCAACGCGGAAGAATGGGACAAAGTGTTGGACGCTTGGGAAGGGTTAATGCAATCTGCTAATGAACAATTGTATGAGGTTAACTTGAAAAACTTCACAAACCTATGCTCACATTATCCACTTTTCCTTGAGTATGTCCATTGTACATGGTTGATACCTCACAAGGAGAAGTTTGTACAAACATGGACGGATCGAGTTATGCATCTTGGAAACACAACAACTAATAGGTACTTTTCCATATAATTATATTCGTTGATTTTAATTATATACTTTGCTTGACATTACTTTTGGTTGCATGATAGGGTTGAAGGCGCACATGCACGATTGAAGAGGTTGCTTCGAGATAGTATAGGAGACTTGTGCAGTTGTTGGGATGCCATGGATAACATGCTTATATTACAACATACTGAGATTTTGGCTTCATTCCAAAAAAAATCAATGTTGTGGGTCACAGGTTTAATAACATGTTTTACAAGAAGATATGGTGCTTTGTATCAAGCCAAGCACAAGAGCTGATATACAACGAGTACAAACGGGTTGACAGCGTTGGTATTGACAGTTATGCTTGTGGATGCACACTTAGAACTACTCACGGTCTACCGTGTGCATGTGAACTTGCTAGATTCAGCAATATGTTTGGCTCAATACCCTTGAGGTCAATTCATGTGCATTGGAAGATGTTATCCATCAATCAAGATGACACCGGTGATTCTTGGGGGGAATTGACTTTGACACACGAGGTTGATGCATCATTAAAGAGGTTTTCCCAACTTGATGTCTTCGGGAAAATCACAATGAAGACTAAAGTCCGTGAACTTGCATTTCCAAATACCACCTCAATGTGTCCACCTCCAGAGAAGGTGAAAACAAAGGGTGCCCCGAAGTCTGTGAAATCTACTAGGCGTGCACCTTTAATGTGGGAGCAAGTCGATGCAATGCACACAATGGTAGGTAGTTCAGGAACTCTTACTGTGCCTCCCAAAGTTGTCAGTGACAATAAGCGGAGCAAAATGATGCCTTATGTTAATGAGTTTCCCGATGAATTGAAACCATTCATCCAAAAAATTATTGATGTCAAAGCAGATGGAAATTATGGTTATAGAGCAATTGCAGCTTTGTTAGGTATGGGTGAGGAATCCTGGGCTCTCATTCGTCAAGACTTGATTCGGGAACTTCAAACATGGCACTCTCTTTATCTTCAGCTCTTTGGCACGGAAGAAAGATTGGTTGAACTAATCAGCTCGTTGTATCTCGAAGGTGGACTAACAACCATTGACAAGTGGATGACCATTCCCGACATAGAGTATGTCATTGCTAGTCGGTATAATGTGGTGTTGGTTCACTTATCTATGCTTCAAAGTTGGACTTTCTTTCCGCTTAGGAGCCTGCCTCCATCTGCTGCACAACAACGTCTTATAGCTATTGGATTTGTTAACGGAAATCACTTTGTACAGGTACACATAATATACTAAACTATTAACTATGCAAATTTGTTTACTAAGTTGAGCTTACCAGTTTAATTTTCATTGATTAGCTATTTTTACAAGATGATTGTCCCCTGCCTCCTATTACACCTCAATGGAGAACATACTGCACTGTTGAAGCTTGATCATGGCCAAAATCGTACATGCAACACATGCAAGAATTCAACTCAATACCATTTCATTCAACTAGAGGATCTCAATATGTAGTAGACATTACTAGGGATTCATTTTAGTTAATTAATCCTCTATTAATAATTGTCATTAAAGGACTTTATTTGTGTAATGTTTTGGTTGTTGAATATTTTTTACAAAACTATATTGTATTATGACTGATTGATGGTATTTTAAACATATATTAGGCACAACTACAAAATTTAACCAGGATTGTACCCTTGTACAATGGAATTGTGATTCCGCTGTATAGTGTACAACGGCATCGTGATTCCATTGTACAAGGGGGTGAAACAAATTTGTACAATGGAATCGTGATTCCGTTGTACACTTTTTTTCACCTCTTGTTCAATAGAGTCGTGATTCCGTTGTAAACTTGTACAATGGAATCACGAAAAACCATCCATGTGGGTGGTGAGAATAGAAAAATGGGGTGTGAGAATAGCAATTTTCTATTTGGTTCGTCAAATATTTTGGATCCACCCAACTTTCAGTTGGTTATTTCAACTTTCTCTTTGCTGCAAGTGGAACAGGTCTTCCGGTGATTATTCATTAATAAGATGATTGTCGACGAGTCTCTCCATATCAATCTTGTTCACTGAAAATTTTTCTTAATCCTAAAGGTGATTGATTTGATTCCATTCAAATTAATTATCATCATCAAAATGATTACAATTGCATTACACACTTAAATTCTATTTTTCTAAACCAAGAAACCTCTAATATCTAACTATGCATGCAAGGTTGATTTAAATATAAAAGTGTCTCATAATTAAATTTTATTCACTTATCTTAAGGATAAAAACTTCATTTATATAATTCAAAAACTTTTTTTTTTACATTAAAAGATTCTTTTATAAAAAAAAAAAAGTGTATATACTTACAACTTATCATGTGATTTTGCTTTGTTAATAGAAACTGTCTAACGAAAAATAAAATCTTTATCATAAATTTTATGGGTGTACACATTAATAATATGATATCCAATGATGTATATATATATATATATATATATATATATATATATACACTCTTTTATCAATAAAGAGTGTGTTGCTAGAACCCCTCTTGCTCAATTAATGTCTTAAGTTTTTAATAACAAGAATAGAACTTGTTTTGGTTCAAATTGGCCACTTGAACTTATTTTAAGAATTGGGTCCAAAGGCTTAAAAGCAAATTAAAATGAATATAGACTAAATTTAGAAAAATAAAACTTATTTCTCTAAATCTATTAACTCGATTTTTAGAAGTAAAATGGAAAACTAAGTCTTGCAAATTTATTTACTCAAGTAAGATTTAATATATAACCCTTTTGTTGACTATAATTCTTAATTAGTTAAAATAAAAATTAAGTATCTAATTCCTTTGTTAATAAATCACAATGATTTTAGAGTTACTTAAATTATAAAATTAGATACTTAATTGTATTATTTGATTATTTATTTGAAGTATATTATAAGTGTATGTGTCTCGGGGCAGAAGGGTGTTATAAAGGCCGGTGGGGGTGCTCAAGAATGGGGGGTTGGGGTCGACATATAAGGCGATGATGGTGTGTGGTTGTGCATGGCAGTTGCAACAACTCCACCACATTGCGATAATGCATAGCGTAGGAACTCAACCTCTTCTTCATGTGTCGACAATGAAAAGGAACATCATGGCACGGTGGCGATGTTGGCAACATAATAGTACTCAAAGGTGGTGCACTAGAAGGAGGGATTTGTTGGAGATGGAGGTGTAATGGGAGGAAGTGGTTTCACTAGAAGTAGAAGGGGCAGGTCTAGATCTCGGAGGCAAAGTCGATCATGCAAAAGGGGTTGAGGACGAAGCTACATGTGCAACAACAGAGAGGTGCGTAAGGGAAGATTGACATCAAAGAGAAGTGCCTTCTGGGAGTGTAAAGGACGAACTATGAGACAACGACGTATGTGTAGGAAGTCTTGCTTCATGTCTCTCTTAAGATACAACCCCTATTTTTGTTTTTGGAAAGTATATTCCATAAAGCGTTATAACATTTCCGAAAAGTAGTTTCTTGAAAGTGTTATAACACTTCCAAAAAGTAGTTTCTAGAAGTGTTAAAATTTAACACTTTCCAGAATTTAGTTTCTGGAAAGAGATAATTTTGAGAAAATAAAAACTAAAAATACATAAAAGATGTATGTTTAGTAAATAGGTAGGTGCGTTTAGCAATTTCCCCACTTCTTTTAATCCTAACCTAAGTCCAGCCCAAGTCACGTAATATTTGGGTCGTCAAATATTTTGGAACCACCCAACTTTCAGTTATTTCAACTTTCTCTTTGCTGCAAGTGGAACAGGTCTTCCGGTGATCATTCATTAATTAAGATGATTGTCGAAGAGTCTCTCCATATCAATACTGAAAATTAAGGTGATTGCATTACACACTTAAATTCTTTTTTCTAAACCAAGAAACCTCTAATATCTAACTATGCATGCAAGATTGATTTAAATATAAAAGTGTCTCATAATTAAATTTTATTCACTTTATCTTAAGGATAAAAACTTCATTTATATACTTCAAAAACTTTTTTTTTTACTTTAAAGATTCTTTTATAAAAAAAAGTCTATATACTTACAACTTATCATGTGATTTTGCTTTGCTAATAGAAACTTTGTCTAACGAAAAATAAAATCTTTATCATAAATTTTATGGGTGTACACATTTATAAAATATATATATATATATATATATATATATATATATATATATATATATATATATATATATATATATACTCTTTTTATCAATAAAGAGTGTGTTGTTAGAACCGCTCTTGCTCAATTAATGTCTTAAGTTTTTAATAACAAGAATAGAACTTGTTTTGGTTCAAATTGGCCACTTGAACTTATTTTAAGAATTAGGTCCAAAGGCTTAAAAGCAAATTAAAATGAATATAGACTAAATTTAGAAAAATAAAACTTATTTCTCTAAATCTATTAACTCGATTTTTAGAAATAAAATGGAAAACTAAGTCTTGCAAAGTTATTTACTCAAGTAAGATTTAATATATAACCCTTTTGTTGACTATAATTCTTAATTAGTTAATATAAAAATTAAGTATCTAATTCCTTTGTTAATAAAATCACAATTATTTTAGAGTTACTTAAATTATAAAATTAGATACTTAATTGTTTTATTTGATTATTTATTTTAACATTAAATATGTTAAAAATAAAGTCAATACTTTGTTGAATATACTATTTTTTATATACTCCTAAGTGAATTAATGTTAATTTTTTATTATTTCTTTTATTCTTGTAAATTAAACCAAGAAGTTGTATATCTTGTTACAAGTAGATAAGGTAATAATTTAATTTTGATTTATTGAACGGATAAAAAAATATTGGGGTAATATCTAGTTGATACAATTTATACGAACATCTAATGCTACAAGATTACCTAAAGTACATATTAAACGCCAAATCAACACCAAATGTACTAAAACCGTGATCATAAGAAGGTATTCACCTAGTTCATAATAGTAAACTGTCATTTTAATGACTAAAAGATTGAGTTCACATTTTCTCATAAAAGACAAACGGCGTCAATTTAGTTTCTTAAAAAAAAAAGATAAATCTACTCTTACATAATTATTTTACAACAATTCTTACAGTAAAAATAAGAAGAGAAGAAAAAAAAAAAGGTACAAAATAAGATATGTGATGGATAGACACAAATAAATTGTAAAAAGTATTATAAGAATTTTTTATATATATCATTACTCACTAGAAAAAGATATCAAATAATTTGTCAATAATAGTAAATTAACACTAATTTAAATCCTTAATAAATAACATTAGCTTAGTCTAATAAAATTGTTTTTTATATCATTTTCATAATTGAAGAAACTAAATGCATGCGAACATAAACTTATAAGAAATCAAATTAAATTTTTATTCTTCATAAATAAGTAATATAAACAAAAGGTGTTTTTAATGTTTTTTTCGGCTTATATACCTATCGGATAGGTTTAATGTAGTTTTTATTTTCTTTTGGACAATCTTAAGAGTTTGCCCTCTTATATTAAGCATGAGCATTTAGGAAATTTAATTGTCATGTTCAGATATACGGGATTGGAGAGAAAGAAAATGAGTATTTTTTTTTTTTTTAGTACCATTTCTTTCATAATATAACATTTTATAATTATTTCAATTTAACAATAAAAATTGACCGAACTGTTTACTCTTCATTTAAACTCCTCCATCCAAATAGTTTTAGATGTTAACCCAAAATTTGATTCCAAATAATTAAAAAAAAAATAATGAACCCAATCCCTTCAGTAGTCCAATATAATATAACAGCATGTTATGAAAAAAATAGTCCAAGCAAATGACCGACAGAAACAGTGCCGAATAATACATGACTTGAAATAGTCAAAGGCTTCACGTGACCATGAAGAAGAAATTTCACATCCATTTGAATTCTATAGACAAAGAAAAGAAGAATCAAATAATCATTTTTGGCTGTTTTAAAAAAAAAAAAAAAAGAATCATTTTTGGCAACAAATCCCGACAAAACCAAGTTATTGTTTTCAACACAAAAAACAATGACCATTGAGCCAAAAAAGTACTATAAAGATAGAGGGGGAACCTTACAGAAGAAACAAACAAACATATAATTCCAAAGAATATAAATTAATTACTTTTCCTCTCCCCAAACTTAAATTGTACATACATGTCCCACTATTTTTCAAATCCTATACACATTTTTCTTGGGGAATAAAGATATAATGACAAACTAATTCATCTCAAGGAATTCGTTACATAAAACGAAAATTACAATAGAACTAAGCCTTTAGAAACAAAATTTAGGGGGTGGTTTACAATGACCAACTAAGCCACCCATTATTTTCTATCTTCTCCAAAGTCCTAACTAACTTGTATTATTCATATGAACAAATTTTTATTGAGTAGTTTCAAGGAACTTCTCTTATGTTTTGTATCACTAAAAACATAAACTTTTGAACCTTTACAAAATTAGAAAAAACTTGTCCTGTATGGTTTGTTCCTCTCCATATCCTTATATGGAAGGGACAAAAAATGGTATATATATTGCATCTAGTTCTTGCTTTCAGCTAAACTCATTCAATATAACTATATTTAAAATGACTTGTAGTTTACCTATGGTCTCTTCTGCTGATGCTGATTCTGATACTGTTTCAACAGAAGCTCAGCATAGAGAATCTCATTCCATGCATCAGGAACACCAGGGAGGCACCAGTGGCTGCAGTCTTGGAAACTCAATGGTGATTTCCTCTCTTCTGGTGATAGGTTTTGCTTCCTATATACGGAGGGATGACCATCCTTCCTGAAATCTGTCATTTTAGTGACATTTAGGTAGGTGACATGGTTTTTCATGTTCTTCAAAACCTTTTCCAATACCCTCATCTTGGGAGGGTATTCCCTCAAGTACTTCTCATTCTTGATAGGCACAGTTTCACTGTTACATTGTCCACCAGAATTCCATTGCCCTCCACTGCAGTATGAGGGAATTAGAAACAAATGTTTATGAGTCAGTCTTCTAATTCTATGGTAAATTGGTAATAATGTGTTTAAGGGAAATTCAATGTCAAAACAAATGGTATTGAAACTGAATCCCAAAGTAATGTGAGACCAAAAATTAGCACAATAATCACCAATTCATTTGTAGTGTGTTTGAATCCATGTCGGATCATCCAAAATCATTTTGAAATATCTGTTAACGAGATTTTAGGTAAATGTTCATACATTTGGTTCCATGTTGAGGAATTGATTTGGAATCCAAAATTGATTTGAGTTGACACTACTTTAGGTAGCTTTTGCCTTAAATAAAATTTATACCGAGTTTTACTACTAACTTACTTTTAGAATAAAATATCCAAACATAAGTTACTTTAGTTCAAAATTAATTTTACAAAATCAATTTTGCAAATGCTTACTCAAACACACACTGTACCTGAAATGTGAAGCAGAATAGCCTCTGAAGAAGACCATAGACTTAGATGGATTTATGTTGGCATCAATCCATCTACTCCAAGTTGTTATAGCCCTTCGAAATGCCTCCAAAACATTCAGCTCATCATAGACATGGCTACCCTCTTGGTAATAGTCCTTCCTAGAATTTTTCTTGGACAAGTTAGTTAACAAGGTCTTGACTTGTAATCTTAGAAAACAGAATTAGAATAAGAAGGTTGAGAATGAAAAGCCAGAACTGCAATCACATCTAAGAGAAATTGTAATGCATTTACCCTTTAGAAGTTTTATCATGAGTCCACCAGTGACCAGTGTTGAAGATGATTATATCCGCATTTTTATATTGAACTGAAGATTTACCAACTAAATCAAGACGAAGTGTTTCCTTCTTTGTTCCATTCTTGACTTGAACTTCCCATTCCTGAACTAAGAATGGAGATACGAAAAGCTCCACGGAGAAGTTATAATCCTAGAAAGCAATTGATATTGTTATTAAACAAACACCATGAAAAGAAAAATTGAAAACTACAACATAGAAGAACTTGGTACTTACTTTGAATATGAATGAATAAGAGGCTTCCCCTCTGAAATGGACTCTTCCATTTGCTTCATAGACTTTGCTTTTGTCTTTCACAGTGTTTCTCAGGATGCAAATTAGAGATTCCCACATATTCCTATTGATGGAATCACCAACAAAAATAAGCCTCTTGCCTCTCAACATATCCAGCATTCGAAGTCCATCCAACCTGTTAGCAATTACATGAACAAATATTATAGCAAATCAACAAACTAGGATCCAAAGAAACAAGAGAATGGATCAATTAAGCAAAGTACCAAAGAAACATTCACAAAGCAGCTTTGAACATCAAAGCAAAACACCAACATGAATATGAAAAAACAAATTATTGCCAAACTTGGACAAAACACAAGCACTCATCAAATAACCTTAAAAATTAATAGGATAAAACTCAAGTGCAATTCTGGTGTTTTCTGTACTGTTATCCAATCGTAATTGAAGTTTTAACTTGGAAATAATATTGATCTTAAATGCTCAACTTCATTATAGATATAATTGAGGTGAAACTCCAATTTTAATTCAAAAGAATTAAAATTGGACAAAACCTAGATGCAGTTTCTTAAATACTTTGAATGTTGTTTTCTGATTAAAATTAGAGTTTCACCTCAGCAATCTGCGTAATAAAGGTTTGCATTAAATGTCAACATAGATTGCTGTGATAAAACTCAATTCTGATTAGAAAACAATACCAAAAGCACATACCAACATGTTCTAGAACAACAGAAATTCACCAAGTTCTCATACCTTGGGAGGCTGCATCCCTTTGGCTTCCACTTATATTTCAGATAGTCTTTGTCTGGCCTTCCATTTTGGATACAATTGAACTGTTCATCGACTATATTGCAAGAACCAGGCTCATAGAGGGGATAGGAATCATCCTTAACCCATTCCCCATCAAAAAAATCACACTTGATCAAAGACTCCATCATCTCATCCTTCACCCTTGAATCCGTTTCATTGTTCCCATTCTTCTGTTTCTTCACCGGGGAAGCCGTGTAATTACTATGCACAACACCCTTCTCTGTGCCCCCTCCTTTCACCAAAGAACTCAAATTCTTATTGGGACTTGCCCCAGAAACCTTAGGTGCAGGAGCAACACCATTTGAAGATTGATTTGTTTTCTTTGGAGCTTTAGCCTCATCAGAAACTTGGGTATGATTGGTAACACTTGATGGTGGTTCCTTATTCACAACATGATCAGGTGGTTTTGCTTGAGTTTGGTTTTTGAAAGGGGTGGTACTTTTTTTCAATGTCTTGGTACTTGTTTGAGGGGATTGAGAAGAAGTGCTATTGCTAGATCTAGAAGTGTTGGAGTTAAGGGTAGTGGCAGCACTTGAGGAATTTGAAGATGAGGAAGTGGTGTTGTTGTGGAAGAAGAAAGAGAAAATGGAAGAGAGTTGGGACTTGTAGGAAGTGGTGGTGGCAGTGGAGGAGAACATGTTGGTGAAGAAGGGAGAGGAGGTGTTTGGGGAGGGGCAAAAGGCAAGGAAAACTGTGAAGGCAACAAAGGAAAAGGTAAAAGCATAGGCAAAAGTGAGTGTTTTTTTGGTTCTGAAAATGGGGAAGAAGGTCTTGAGGTCTGATTTCAAGGTTCCTCCTATGGGAATGTACTTGGTGGTGGCATCAGCCATGATGAGTTTGAAGAAGCCTGAAGGGTTTGTTTTGTTTTTGGTTTTGTTTTGAGTCCCTTTTTTTGGAGGAGAAGGGTTGAAAGGAAGGTGGAGTTGTGAGAGAGAGATTGAGTCAGAGACAGAGAAAGAACATGTCTATGTAGTTGTGGACTTATATGATGTTGGAAACTTGGAATATACAGGGATGTTTTAACTTACAAGTGTGAAATGAAGGAAGGATATGCGGTAGTGGTGTTGTAACTGTTTGGTTTGGTTTGGCTTTGGCCGGTGGTGACTGAATAGACAACAGAGGAAAGAAAGGTTTGGTTTTTTCAGGGTTGTGTTTCTGAAATAGTGGATACGATGACTTTGGTTTGGTTGTCATGATTATATGATCTAGTTGATATATCAACAAGTAATTTTAGAAGGTGAATTGGATTTGGATTTTAAAAGAATGTTTTGGTATAATTTTATAAGAACAAAAAGAAAAACGGTATATTATGGAGACTAAGAAAATATTTAAGTCAAGATTATATAAGAATATAATAACTTAAATAGATTTTTATAATTAAGAATTGCAGTTTAGTTTTTAATGAATTATAAGATTTGAAATGACTATGAATTTAAAAGAATTAGAATGATCTCATGAATTTTTAACAAACATTAAAAGTTATATGATTTTTTTTTACTGATAAATATCATGGAGAAATTTTTTGATTGGAATATATATATATATATATATATATATATATATATATATATATATACAAAGATCATAGAAAAAAAATTACTGGGTATCCTTGAGTGCATACTTGTCCTTGTGTTAGAGGTATTAATTAGGTAAAACTTTTCCCATGATCACACTAAGATTTCTTCATAAGAATGGTTTGAAAAGGAATGGAAAAAGGGAAAAAAAATGAAAAATGGTGATCAAATCAATGTAATTATGTTATTTTATTTTATTTTTAAAGACACAATAAAATAAATATTTCTAGAATAAAATCAGTTCACAATACACTTCCTATAAAGTAGAAGATTGCCTTTAGGCGTTTTGATCAAGCACAAAAAAATAAGTATGCAAATGTCTTTTTACTTTTTAACATTATCTTTTTGGTAATACACACAATGAATTCATGAAAACAAGTTGATATAAGGCAAAAAAAAAAAATAGAGTAGAAAGGTCTTTTATATAAGAGTAAATTACACGGACCACCCCTGAGTTTTATCTATATTACACCGACACCCTCTACATTTTTAAACATTACTTTTGACCTCCTGTCATTCAAAAAATTTTTAAACATTACTTTTGACCTTCTGTCATTCAAAAAAGCAGGGGTGTCGGTGTAATATAAGTAAAACTCAAGGGGGTCCGTATAATTTAGAACCAACAAATAGGGAGTTTTTTCTATGGTTAAAAAAAGCAGGAGTGTTGGTGTAATATATGTAAAACTCAGGAGGATCCGTATAATTTACTCTTTATATAATTGTAAAGGTGAATAGAATTGGAAGACACATGTGACCTCATATTGTACCAACGTTTGTACTACTTTCAAAAAAAAAAAAAGAGAGAAGGAATTATGTATGATGGAGGAAAGAAAAGTCTAGCAACGGTAGAAAAAGGATGGAATGAAAGGGTATAAAAGTTTAAAAGATTTGAGTGAGATTGTTAGATGAGTGTGATATTTATACATTCTAATAAAAAAAAATCAAACATATTAAAATCTACCCTACAAAATAATTCATCAAAGTTTGTATGTTTTTTTTTTTAATATTACTACCTTTGATCCTTTTTATAAGAAACAAATGATAGTATTTTAACACTATCGTTTGTTTCTTATAGAAAGGACTGGAAAGGATCGAAGGATATATTAGTTTTTGATACCCTCTTTAAAAAGTATGATAGTCTTAATTGAATACCACAAAAAAGTTATTTTTATTATTTAAAAGTCATGATTGAATACCACAAGATTTTTTTATCACAAAAAAGTCTTTTAAATTTTTTTAAAATCTCAGTCCAATACACTTCATAGAGTTGTGATATTCATATTGGCTATGTTTGGCAAACACTTTCATCTAGCTTCTAATATTTTGCTAAAAAGCTTGTTCAAACTTATTGATAGTGTTTGCTATACAAGTTTTTTTAAGTAGGTTGAAGTGTTTTTTAATAGGTTACTTCATGTAGCGTTTGTTAAAACGCTAGCTTCTAACTTTTATATTTTATTTATTTATTATTCTTAAAGTATTTATTAAATTTCCTTATTTTTTTTTTTTTTTACATAAGCTAGGATTTTTTTTCGTTTATCTTGTTCTTACATAGTTTATTTTAATCATTATACTATTTACATTATTTATTATATTATTTAAACACTATACTTCAAGATTTTTTAATAATTACATTAATCAACCTAATGAAAGTATACTATTTGTTTAAGTGTATGTTAATTTATTTTATTTTAAAGTTGGTTGGGAATATTTTAACATATAAGATTAATAGTAAAATGAATAATATGAAAAAATATATAATAAGTGAAACTAAAATATATAATTAAAATAATTGATCAACAAATAAAAAAATTATAAGAATTTAAAATTAATTAAAAACTAAAATTATAATTAACTCAAAATATATTTTATCAATAAATAAATTTAAAATTTATATAAAAGTATCATATAAACATGTTCATATCTATCTTGTTACATTTACCAGTTATTTTAATAGATAATTTTACCAAACACTTATGATTTAATAAGTTAGTTTTTCAATTTCTAGTTAGATTTTTGTTTTCAGGTAGTTTTTCAACTATTTTTGTTAAATATAACCTAACTCATACAAATAGAATAATATAATTTAATAGTATTTCTTTTGCCAAATATTATTTATAAAAAGAAGATAATTTTTTTATAAGGAACAAAAATCACACCGAATACATGTCTATAAACAAAAACAAAAAATAATGTTAGAATTTCAGTACAATACACCGAGAGCATAAAGTTTTTTTTTTTTTGACATTATCATTCAATTACAAATTGACATATCAACAAATCATTAGTAGTAGTGAAATTAAGTTTAAATTCTTAAAGTAAGTCTCATATTTGAGTCTTATGAATGAAAAAAAATACATTTAATATGAGAGACCTCACTAAAAGATAAGTAGTTAGTCCAGTTCTAACAAAAATTATTCATCAATAAAGTCAATAAATACTTCATATTTATAACATGATAATAAAGAATAACACATTGACATGTATAATATATTTGTTATTTTTATAATATATACTTTAAAAGTTAATATAAAATAATTTTTTTATTAATTGATAGTATAAATTTTTAATTAAAATTAAACATAATTTTATTTTCAGGAACTAAAAAAAATATGTCTATATTGATATAAATTAAAAAAAAAATTCAACCTTTCATTTTATCCACAGATTCCGTGCCCAGACCGATTCGAGTTCAACTCAATGGTGATAATCATGACTCATTCGCGCGTTCATTCTCTACCACTGTCGGTTATTTTTATTTTATTTTTAATTATAACACCTTTTTTTATTATTAAAAATAATTTAAAAAATAAAAATCGGGGCATTATTGTAAATGTCCTTTTGCATTGAGATTGTGGTCCGTGACGCGTTGCAGTTGGATTGGTAGGGTCCCAAATAGCACCACAGCTGAAGATGATGTGCATTTATTATAAACTGTGAAAGTTTCGGAGAAAGTGATGTTTGGAATCTCTAAACGTGCTTCTTCTGCCATTTTTTCTTTTATCCTCTGAAGACGCGTTTGTTTCAGAGTATCAAGTACGATTTTTGGAGATGTGGATTCAGTAAGATCACATATTTAGATTTGGTATAAGTTTTATAAAAATATTTTCGAGAATAATTGATTTTCAAGAATGTAAATTATTCATAATTGTGTTATTTTTTATTTTCATGAAAAATGGTAAGTATTTTGAATTTTTATGGAAATAGAAATTATTTTTTACAATAATTATTTATCCTCACCTCTTACTCTTACATTTCTTTTTTACTTTTTATTTTTTAATTAAATAAATTTTATTTTTTCTGAATTTTCTATGGTCAAATAAACATGTTCATAAAAATGATATTTCTAAACACAATATTTCTGAAAACATGATTTCTTGAAATAAAATTTCATACATTGAAATAAACGTCCAAAGATGAGTCAGTGATCGAGTACTATATTATTCTTGTTTAGTTATTTTCATAACAATGTCTTCAAGTTCAAGGAAATCATATAGATTGAACTTGGATACGTACCATGATCCACATGGAAACGTGTCATACTCTGGATTATAGAGTAAAAGAAAAAAAAAAGTAGCGTAATTTTGGGTTTAAGCTGCATAGGTGCAACAAGCTACTGCAAATTAAGAGACTAATCCTTCTTAAATAAAGAATTTAGATTGAAGTGTATAATTGTTGCATTAATATACAAATTTTATTATTTTTTGAATATCAAGAAATTAATACCATATTTCGTAGTATATAAAATTATTTTTGTTTCTCGTTTTTTATTTCTTTTGTATACATATATTTAAAATACTTCCTCAAAAATTAAAAGAAAACAAAAATTTATGAAAGGAAAAAACAAAAAAAAGACACACACTCGCACACACACAAAATTGACTCACTTTATTCAAGTTTAAGTTAGACAAGATCATTCAAGGTAGTAAAGTTCAACCTATTAAGTTTTAATACAGTTACATTTCTAAAACTTAAACTTGAAATTAAATTAATAATTAAGTCACAATTTATGTTTTGAAAATCTAACTAGATTGTCAGGCTTGATCAAAAAACCAATTTAGTGTCTAGTCAAAATAAACCACAAATTCAACCTTGAAAAACGTTGACGAAAAAGCAATAAAACCAGTAAAAACTAATCAAAAATCGATTTTAAAGAGAGTTGGTGAAAAAAACTTAATACGATATCAATTTTAATTTTCTCTTAAAAATAAAAAATCAGCATAAGATATTTGTTATTTTCTTTTCTTTTTAGTTTATATGTATATTGATATTGATAATGGACATTGTTGTGTATTGTTGAAACTTAAACCTAAATATTATGATATATTTGATTTGGACTTTTGTGTGCACTTTGAATGTTAAGAACTATTAAAGGTGCATTTTTTTAGTTTTTAGTGTTATAAAGTTGTGATATTATGTCTGTTTAATATTATTTTATGTATTATTTAAGACAAATGTTAATCGGTGTCTTAAAGGTATTGGTTAAGGAATTCAAAATAGAAATATTTTATTAAAAAGTTTCATTAATGCACATGTACAATGTTTCCAATGTATCGAGGGAGTCTAGCTCAGTTGGTTGAACATGTACCTATTTTCGATTCCTGCATATAAAAAAAATTATTCTAATGCATTCCCAATGTGAATTCCCATAAAAAAATTCAGTTATGAAAGACACGGGAGTTATTAATTCACCTTCACATAATATTAATTCGAAGACACTGGTTGGATTCGATCTATTAATTCTCCTTCACAACAAACTTCATGCCTAAAACTACACCTCCACTACAAATACCATTGGCTCAACCCCAACATCCAAACTTGCAACCACTAGGGTGTGCAATACCTAACCCAACCCAATGGTTTGACCCAATCCATCCTAATTTAATCCCCAAATCATCAAATTTATTCGAGTCTAAGGAATGGTTAATGTCTAAAAAATTGACCAACTTAACATTTAAGAACGAGTTAAGGTCAAACGTAACCCAACCTAAGTCGTCCTTTGTTCACCCCTAACTTTATTGCAATACATTTTATTTTTTGTGTTTCACGAAAAATTCAAACCTATTAACTTCTTTGTGCATTTTTTTAGACTTACGCCAAAACTAATTTTTATTTCTAAGGATTATGCCAAAACTATTAAGATGAACCAGGATGAAAATTCTATGTTGTTATCATAATCTCTTTTGTTAGTTGTTTGATTTGCCTTGATGAAAAGATGAAAGTAAAGATATCTATTTGTTTAAAAAAAAGATTTCAACTAAGAAATATCTTTAAGTTTGGATAAGTCCTTATAGCATCCCATGTAAGACAATACGTTCAAAAGAAGGATTTGCAAAAATTATTTATAAAACACAATTCAACCTACTTCTTGTGTTTCTTGTGACCTACAGTAAGACAATTAATTCTAATAGATTTGAAGGAAATATTACAAAGAATGAATAAAAAAAAAGATGAGTTTTCTTCTACCATTGGGTTCACTAGTAGTAGGAAGGATCTAGTCCATAGTTTGAAGCATTTGGATTTATGACAGCTATAGAGGACAAGCATGGTTGGTAGATGGTCTCAATGGAATTGATGGAGACGTTGAGTTTGTTTGGAAGAGGCATGGGCAATATGTCTAGTATGGCAACATGAAGGCTCGGGAGGATAATAGTTTGAGGGTTGATTACAGTTAGATTGATTATTGGCTTTATAACATCCTATAACGTCACATTGACTTGGCTAACTCTAATTGCATAAGTAAATGATTTTACGGAAATAAAGCTTGCATAATTAAATAAAGTACAAATATTTTTTCTCTTTTTAATAAAAACCAAAATCCAACACGTAATTAATTAAATAGCAAAAGAAATAAGACGAGATAATTACTGAATAACATCATATAACATCATATAATACTATGGAAATGTAAATATGTCTTACACATGTAAGTGGTGCAAATTGTCAACAAAAATAAATAAGTACAAGAATAAATAACAGAACGTCCAGTAGAATTATAATTAGAATACAATACAACAAAGTTATATCTACCCACCAAAATACATCAAGAGGACTCCCCAAAAGAAACCCCTTTACATCCTATGTTTGCCCAACTATTACTCTCCAAACTAATAATGTGAGACTCCTGAAGGGTTCCCCTTTGAACTTGCGACACAAATAGTAGTGGTGGGCTAGCATAGACCTTGTACTAAAGACATGACAAAACCTTAACTAGAAGTATATAGTCAAGTGCCTTCCAAATACGCTTCATGGAAAGGATGAATTCCACTATCATGTGAACAAAGACAGAGAATGAAGGAAGATTATATAGGTAGTAGGTGAATATAACATTGTCATTATATCATCTGAGGCAATTTTCAAAATCAAACTGTGATGCTCCTCCTAACTCTTCTACAAATTCAATCGGAAGTTGTTCACATCTGAGTACCTTAAGCAGTCTTAAACTTGGTTAGCTTAAGAAACCCTAGTGACATCTCTTATGTGCGAGCTAGCATGACCTAAGGGATCGTGCCTATTTATTAAGTGTTAATGGTCCCACTTGTTGCGAAGAGTCCTCAATTAGTCTGTCCACATGAATGTAATTGCGCCTAAGGGTCAAAGACCCACTTATCCTAAATCGAATTGTCAACAGCCCCTCAAGCGTTGAGTTTGAAAGGCGTAGGTGCTTGCTATCCTATACTCAGTTGATCTATTCGGACGGTTTACAGTCCCTTAAGTACTAAGCCCAAAAGGCGTGCATGCTTGCTATGATATGTTTAGTCAATTTAGACGGTCCACATGGTTGTAACTATGTAAAGAGTCAACTTTCTAAATTAATTATAATTATTACTATCAATATAAAAAATCTCTTTCTGCATCAATTTGGGGATTTGATGTAGAAAGTACTAACTTTTTATATTGGTTGATTCTTTATTCATACACGAAATTAGGGGTGTTCACAGGTACGGGTAACCTGTGAACCCAACCCGACCCAAACCGATCCAATTAGTTCGGTTCAGATTTTTTTAGGGTTTGGGTCAAATCCGACCCAACCCGTTCAAACCCGTCAGTGTACGGGTCGGGTAACGGGTTCTGCATTTTGAACCCGTGACCCAACTCGACCCGACACATAGCATGAAATTAAATTTATTATATATATTATTAAATTAAGAAATACATAAAACCATAGTTTTTTGCTAATTTTTAACCACATATGAATTATATTTCTTTTTTAATTGTTGTTTTTATTTTTTGTCTTAATTTTGTTTATGTTTTCTCATGCTAATATAATAGTTTATTTCTATCTAAAATAAAATATTGTGTTAACATTGAAACCATTCATTTTATTAATCAAATATTGTCACAATTTGATCTCTTTGGAGGGTATATAGTCATTATATATTTGCAAAGCTCTAGGCAAAAACAAATTGTTGTTCTAAAAAATTCTAATTTTTACAAAATAAAAAATATTTTTAAAAGTTCAGACCCGATTAACCCAACCTGACCCAACCCGTTTGTGAACGGGTTGGTTCAGTTTGGATTTCACAATAAAATTGCACAAATCCAACCCAACCTAACTCGTAAAATTTTGATCGGGTCGGGTAACGAGTTTAGCCCAACCCGACCCGTGAACACCCTACACAAAATCGATCTAAAATATTAAAAATCACTAATATAAAAAGGGTTATTAATACCCAATTTGGTCCCTTAGTTTATTAAATATGCTCAATTAAGTCCTTTAATTTTTTGACTATGCAATTGAGTCCCTTAATTTTCAAAATTGACACAATTGGGTCCTTCTGTCACGTTCGTTAAGTAGATTGACAGATCTGTTATACGTGGCACTTTCTAATGGGTTTAATTGACGAGGGTGTAAGTTTAGGGTTCATGTGCCCAGACGAAGATGAGGAAGAGGAACGGGTCAGGTTCTTGGACCTTCTTGGATCTTCTTGAAGGCCTAGATAGAGATGAGGAAGAGGAAGAGGACGATGGCGGCGTCAACACACACTTATCTGAACTCACCGTTGTTGTGGTGTTCTGAACTCCCACAACATCTCACGGACCACCTCCACTGTGTAAACGTCGCTACCAGCCATCTCGCACTCCGCCTCCGCCACACAAATCTCGTGCATCGATCTCCCCAATCGCATATCCAGATCCGCGTCAGCTCGCAGCCTCAAATGTGAACTGGTGCCACGGCCCAAACTGCCCACACGCCATCATTTGGGTCGACGACAAGAACAAGTGCTCTACGCACGTCAACGAAGACGGTGACACCAAAGCCATCTGGGACCAAACCCTACTCATTCCCTTTCCCCTAGAGCCCCTCGTGAACGTCATGTTCTACGTCGACGCAGTCCAGATCTGTTGAACTATTCAAATGTCCAAATATGTTCTAATTGGTTGAAATTTGTGTGATTAATTACTTTTTTTTGGTCCAATTTTGTTCATAATCTTGTTCTTCAAAATTCTGGAAAATGTTAGTATTTGATCTAGTGAAAATTCTGGACTTGAGTTTGTTCTTCAGATTTGTGATTAAAGACTTTTTTTTTTTAGTAAAAATGGTAGTAAATAGAGTGGCAGTTTTTAGTTGCCACTATTTTAAAAAAAATTAATTTTTAAATAAAGTGGCTTTTTAGCCGCCACTATTCGTAATTGATAACCGCCGAAAAACACAACCTAACGACGTCAATCTTAATTGGACGAAAATGACCTAATTGAAGCGATTTTGAAAACAAAAGGACCTAATTGCATAGTCAAAAAACTAAGGGACCCAATTGAGCATATTTAATAAACTAAGGGACCAAATTGGGTATTAAGCCAATATAAAGAAGATTTTTTTAGTAGTGATTTTATGCTAAGTTTGAATGCAAGAAAAGTTGTAAATTTCTCTCTTACATGCATGCAAGTGCAAACTGATTTTCGACCTACAATTTCGTTCAATTTGAATGAGAAAAGAATAAACGAAACCTTAAATTAGGTTGTGTCTCTGATAAGAAACAAAAATTAGTACAAACAAAATGTGACTCAATATGTAGTTTTTATTTTTTTATATTTTTAAATTAAATTTAATTTAAAAATATAAATATCTTGAGTTAATAATTTAACACGGATCAATTTAAATATATCTAGAGAGTGGCATGTGCTCTACATGGGTAGAAAGAGAAAAAAAAGAAATAGAGAAAATAAAAGAGGGAGTGAAAGTGAAAAAAAAAAAACTGTAGCTCTGTCTAGTCACGTGCCAACATGTGACGGCGATTGGACAATTTTTATAATACTATTGATTAAATTAGTTAGAGTTAAGTTATTTTATAAGTATAAGACTGTAACTCATCGATCTACCACCAGCGGTGGAACCAGAAAAAAATTCCAAGGGGGGCGAAAATTTATCACTTATTAAGTAAAATCAGTGTTGACTAACTTCCCAAATTAATAATGGTTTAAAATTTAGTCTAAAAAAAAATAAAATATCATATATCCCATGAAAGTAAATATAACTACTTTTGATGCAAAGAAAACACATACAAACAAAAAGAATTTCTTTCTAGCCATCAAGATCATGATATTCTTCTATTATTGATTTGATAAAACTCTTCCATAATTTCTTCTGTAGTGAATGTCTTTGCAATATCCTTTTCAATATAAATAGCCAAAGTATCTGCAAGAAACCCATCTTCCATTTTATTGCGTAGCCTTGTTTTTACAAGCTTCATTGCTGAAAAAGCACGTTCTGTGGAAGCAGTTGAAATTGGGAGAGTCAAGACAAGACGAATTACTCTATCAACCAAATGGTAAATCTTTGATTTTCCTGAAGATGATAATACTCTGCATGGCTCAAAAAGTGTTGAAATATCTTTAAATTCAGAATTCTTTAATACATCAAGCTCATAATGTTGTAATTGAATCCTCAAGTGAACCTTCTCTAGATCGGTGAAATGCTTTGGATAATATTTTGCAACTAAATTGCATATATAATCAACTTTGAAGGATTTAAAAGCATCCTTAGGACTTAAAGCTGAGCTAAGAAGAAGTAATTCCACAGTTTGATCACAAAACCTGTTATTTAACTCTTGTAATTGAAAGTCAATGGCGGCTGTAAATATGTCATATCTAAAATGATGCTCCATAGTTACAAGAGTGTCGTCTTTTTTATGACGAGGCTTACCTCGAGCTCTAAAATATTGGCTATTCAAATCAGGAATATCAATAGCATTACTAACACAAAAAGTTCTGACATTCTCAAGTAGTGGCTCCCACCCATCATCTCTTAACTTTTGAAGCAATGATTTTGTAGTTGAAACAAGATGCATAGCATTTACAATATCTTGAGACTGTTGCTGCAAAGCTCTACATAAAAAGATCAGTTATTTCCATAATTTGTTTCATCGAGCGCAATATGAAAACAAATTCAAATGAAGTTAAGGCTAGGTATGCTACCTTTGCATCTCCCCTTTGAGAGTAATTTGCTCCTCCTTCAGAAATATTATCAAGAACAGTGCAAGTTGCTGAATACATTCTTAACAAACTACATATTGAGTGAAAATGAGAACCTCGTCGAGTATCTCCAGCTCTTTGCAAGGTACCAATTTGATTTCCTCCTTTTTTTTGTCCCAATTTCATTATTGGAAATCATATTTTGAATTTTCATAGTTTGGGCATCTTGAAGCTCATCATGTCTTTTAGAAGAACTTGCAACAATATTTATAATGAATGTCAAACTTGTAAAGAATTAATGAACATGCTTAACTTCTCTAGATGATGTAACCAAAGCCAATTGTAATCTATGAGCCATGCAATGAACATAGTAAGCATACGGACATTCTTTGAGAAATAGAGATTGTAATCCATTCCATTCACCACACATATTACTAGCACCATCATAACCTTGCCCCCGAATATTTTCAACATGAAGATCATGACGGGAAAGTGTTGAACATACCTCTTTTTTAAGAGTTGATGCCGTGGTATCTTTGACATGTACAATGTGAAAAAAGCGCTCCCGAATGAAACCATCTTCATCAACAAATCTCAAAATAATTGCCATTTGCTCCCTCTTTGACTCATCTCGAGCTTCATCAACAAGTATACAAAATTTGGCATTACCAATTTCTTTCCGAATAGCATTTCGTACTTTGCTAGCAATGATTTGCAAAATCTCCTTTTGATTTTTAGGAGATGTGTATGGCATTTTGTGGTGCATTTTCTAACACAACACTAGCAACTTTGTCATTATAAGTTGCTAAAAGCTTTAAAAGCTCAATAAAATTGCCCCTATTTTTTGAGTCCAAACTTTCGTCATGTCCTCTAAAAGCACATGCTTGGAAAGTTAGCCAAAGAATGCTATCAATTGTTGCCTTAAGTCGCAATCGACCATTTTCCACTTCTTTTGATGTTTGTCTTCCAAATAACCTTTGAATATGTTGGGATTGATTATGAAGATCTTCACAAGATTTTACAGCCATTCTATGTGATGAATTAGGATTTTCCCCCACATGTCCTAGTAAAGGACAATTTACTCCATCATTAACTTTCTTCCATTTGTTAAATCCATCAACTATAAATACATTTGCACATCCTACTTCCTTCTTGGCAAAAAGATAGCATGGTAAACAATAGATAACATCATTCTTAGGTGCGTACTCCAACCAATATGAATGTGCATCAAACCAAGAAGCTTGAAATCTTCGACGATTATTCCCTTCTCCTGAAAAGGGATATTCTATATTCCTTGGTTGATATGGACCAACCTTGAGATAAGCACGCCGTATTTCATCCCTTTGATTAAAAGGAAACTCCCACATCATTGGACGCAGTCCAGAATCCCGCTCTATATTAATAGCATCCATTTCTTGTGCCTCGATTCTTCTACATTTTAAAGGTCGTTCATCAAGTTTAGAATCTTGTTGTGAAACATTTGAAGCTTGTGGAATAGGAGTACGCTGAGATGAATCTATATTATTGTCGTCTTTCTTCTTCATGAATGAAAAAAGAGTTCTTTGAGTGGTCGTCTTCAACAATACAACTGTAGATTTTTTTTTTACAAATAAATAAACATAAAAAATAACATTAAAAAAATAATCTAATAAGTTAAGATAAAATGTAGTTGAAGTCATTAAAATACTAAAGACTTGAACATATTTATAACAACTGATCATCCTTTTTTTATCATCAGATTTGGATTTTTATCATCCTTAACTTTGAATTTTTACTTGCTAACTTTGTCTTATAGTAAATAAATTTTATTTGTATTTTCCAGTAAGGAACATGCTATAAGTTAGCTACATGTACATGAATAATAGAATGAAAAGTTTAATCTTAACTATATCACTGAATACCCACAATTCATTAGTCACGTATCTGGTTTGCTTGTTAGGGACGAAAACAGTAGGGGTGTATTTGTGGATCAAACTTTTTGAGGAATTTTCGTAATCGGAATAAGATTAAGCTATAAAAAAAAGAAACCACTAATAAAATTTAATCAAACCGCTAATGCCTTCTTTATAACAAGACCAATATTATTTAATCATGAAATAAAAAAGAAACCACTAATGGCTGTTTCCATCGAATTAACACATTCACATTCATATTTATACCCTAAAATAAAAAAAGAAACAATAAATTAATCAAGAATTTTGAGATTGAAATTACCTTCGTGAAACACTGAAACTTGGAAACCGCGTGCGAGTTTGCTGAATAGCAGAAGAAAATTCCCGTTGTGACTCGTAAGGATTGGGAGCGCAAGAACTCAAGAAGCAACAAGGAGAAGTGAGTGACAGAGTGAGGACTAACGTGTAGAAGGGGAAACTAGGATTAAAGATTAAAAGTTTGAATTTTATATTTGTATTCTGTAAAGTTAAAAGGACCCACAACAAAAAGTAAAAATTTATTTGTTATATAAAATTTTAAAAACAGATTGGGTAGTTTGTTCCATGGGGTGCGGGCTTTATCATTTACACTTAAGCCCAGTATACTTGGTTCCGCCCCTGGCTGGACTAGTGTTCTGCATACAAGAGAATATCTAGGCCGCATGTCGGTATATAATTGGCTCACCCTCACCCTTTGTGTTTTTTTAGTGACTAATATGAGTCTTGGCGAAAATTTGGCACCATTTTTTTTTTAATAAAATGACACTTGGTTCTTTGAACCTTGAAGCCTTCGAACTGTAATGAATAACAAATAATCTTGACCTTCTACCTTCAAACACGGGCAAGAAATTCAACTTTGAAAATGTTAATGGAAAAGAAGAAAAATAAGAAACTACCAAAAATAAGAAAGTTGAACTCCATCACTTTTTAATAATGATAATACTTTTTATATAAAAAAATAATTATAATACTTTGATTATTTGTCGTTACTGTCAACATTATAAAAATATTTATTAGTAATTTATTCAATAAATTATATAATATTTTAATTTGTATTTTAAATAACATTTTGCTTTTTCTTTCCTAATTTTTAAATCTTTTAAATATGCACTATATATATGGACTGATCCAAAAACAATGAAAGAAAAGTTGTAACAAAAAGCAAATTAATTTTAGTTGATTAATACACGACTCGGCTTTATATATATATATATATATATATATATATATATATAGAGAGAGAGAGAGAGAGAGAGAGAGAGAGAGAGAGAGAGAGAGAGAGAGAGAGAGAGAGAGAGAGAGAGAGAGATATGAGGGATCCACTTAATTCGAGAGAGTAACTTTAAGAGAGTTACTCTTCATCCTCGCCATCCATGTTCTTGAAATCCAATGGTTGTAATAAGTAACTAGACGTTGGCTATTTTGGGTTAGGTAAGTAAGTCTCGTACCGTGAGAAAGATATAATAACCGTTGGATTTTGAGATTAATGTAGGACTACCGTACAACCGTCCACACTGGATTTTTTTTTTTTTTTAAAAAAAGGGAATTTTTTTTTTCTGTTTAATTTTTTTTTATTTTTAAAAATTACTATTTTTCTCCATTGTTGTTTATTGATGTGGGATTACTATACAACTGTTTACACTAGATTTTTTTTTTAAAAAGGGATCATTCTTCTTCTGTTTAAAGTTTCTAGTGGTTTTTAACTACCGCAAATTTTTTGGCAAACTAAAACTGTCAGAAATGTTAAAAAATAAAATAAAAAATCAAAATCTCGAACACTAGATTTTCTGAAATCACAAAAAATGTTACAAAAATAAACATTTATGACCACCAAAAAATTTGCAGCGGTTAAAAGTCACTAGAAACTTAATACAGAAGAAGAATGATCCCTTTTTTAAAAAAAAATCTAGTGTAAACAGTTGTATGGTAATCCCACATCAATAAATAACAATGGAGAAAAATAGTAATTTTTAAAAATAAAAAAAAATTAAATAGAAAAAAAAATTCCCTTTTTTAAAAAAAAAAAAAAAAAAAAATCCAGTGTGAACGGTTGTACGGTAGTCCTACATTAATCTCAAAATCCAACGGTTATTATATCTTTCTCACGGTACGAGACTTACTTACCTAACCCAAAATAGCCAGCGTCTAAGTAACTAATCATAACCACTAGATTTCAAGAAAATGAATGGTGAGGATAATTCTCTTAGAGTTATTCTTGGAATAAATGAATTCCTCCTCATATATATATATATATATATATATCACGACTTGGCTAGGAGCTGCCATAACACATTATCTAATATATTCCTTCTAACACATATTTTATTGTTGGTTAAAATTTATTGAAAAATACAAATTTAAGAGAGAGACTTATTAAATAACAAGTGGGATTCACAAATTTGTGATTTCGAATAAATTTCAATCAATAATAGATTGCATGTTCGAAAGAGTATGTTAGAGAATGTGTTGTTAGTATTTTTTCATAATTAACATATGAATTTGGAATGATAAAAGTATACTTTACATGATAAAGTGTAATAATAACTATTAATTAAAAAAATGAATGGATGAAATTATAATTAATTATAAATTTTGTTATATATATATATATATATATATATATATATATATATATATATATAATTTTATTATAATTTTTAATTATTGGTTGTTTAATTAAGACTTATAAGTACACTTTATTCTTTATTTCCTTATTTTATAAGAGTCAAATTCTCAAAATATATAATGAATTTTGATGAAATTCATCTCTCTTCTCAATCTTAGTACTAGTGGTTTGTTTTGGAATGGGTCATCACAAGTCCAATCTTGGGATTATAAGACATTATCTAATATATTCATCTCTCTTAATCTTAGCATTTTGACGTACACATGAGCGAGTGACTAATATCATTGAGATGTATGTCTAATATAATACAAAATTAATAGTAGAACTGTACAACATAAAAAAATATAAAAGTTACAAGAGTTTAAAATTAATTAAAACCTAAAATTATAATTAGCCAAGAATATATCTTTATCCATAAAATAAAATAAAATTTTATATAAAAGTAGCATATAAATATGTTCATTTTTATCATTTTACATTCACTAGCTACTTCAACAGATTATTTTAACAAACACTTGTAATTAAATTAGTTAGTTTAATAACTTTCAACTTTTAGCTAACAACTTTTAGTTGCTAGCTAGTTTTTCAATTTTTAACTAGCTTTTCTAAGAACTTTTGTTAAACATAGCCTAATTTAACAAAGGACAAAATTTATATGTAATTTTATAGATATTTTTACGTTTTTTTATCATAATTAAAATTTCACTTCAGTAATTTACATAATAAAAATTTCCATTAAATGTCAATACAAGTTATTGAGATAAATTTCTAATTTTAATGGGGAAACAACACTAAAAGCACCTTATTTTAGTTTTATCCTTTAAAACGATTGCTATTAAATGTTATCGAATATTAAATGTTAATTTATGAAAAATTAACTTTAAAACGATTGCTATTAAGTATAAAACTAAAAAGCATTATAGGGCTGTGAAGATCAAGCTAAGCTCCCTAATATTTATTAGTATTTTTGTGTGTAATCCAAAGGTATATGAGACTTTTATTTGACACCCAACTAACTCCTAATTCACGGGATTCTTGCAACTTCATGCCCAATGAGAGGACCAAATCTTTAGTTAAAAGATTCAAATATTGAACCACTTGTGTCAATAACTTTTGGTTCTAATTTTTATTATAAAGCATAAAAAATCTCCCTAATGGGTTTGGCTGAAAAGATTAGTGTGGTCGTGAGAAATCCAGTTTCGTTCACATTGTTAAGATTGGTTTGTGGAGTACGTGCGCAAGGGACTGAATTGAAACGTGTTACGGTGGCCAGAAGTTCAGACCACTAATACTTGCCACCTAGTAATAAAGAGGAAATGGTTAATTACATTTGTGAACCAAGTCAAAGAATGTGGCTGGGTGGGACTGTGTAAAGTTCATAGGACTATGCTAGTGCCATGGTAAACAATAAATTTATTTGTTAAACAAGGTTGTTTCACGTAATACATCAAACAAGTGGTCACGTGTATAATTCCAGTTATCTGTTTTTTTATTAAACCTAAAATTTCATTAAAATAAAACTATCCAAATTTCCTCTACGAAGTTGTTGTTGTTATGCATCTACCACAAACCTTTCACTACTAGACCAATCCTAGTGAATTATTTTCCCTGCTAATGAGTTTGAATTTAAACAAAATCAAATCAATTAACATTGATCAGTTTTTATTCAAACATCCTCTATAATTAGGGGTGTGTAAAAAAACCGGTTCGAATCGAACCGGTTTCGAACCGAACCTGAACCGAACCGGTTTGAAGTCGAACCGGTTTCTTTAAAATGAACCGAATTGGTTTTCAAAACAAGTTCGGTTCGAACCGAATTATTTTTGTAAACCAATTCGGTTCACTTAATAACCGAACTGTTTTTCTTTCTTACTTAAAACCAATTCGAAACCAGTTCGGAACCAGTTCGAAACCGGTTCGAAATCGGTTCGGAACAGAACCGATTCTTTAAAAACAATTCGGTTTCGAACCGGTTCGACAAACCAATTCGTAAATATAGATTTAAAAACCGAACCTATTAAAACGGTTCGGTTCGGTTTTTTTACCAAACCGATTTTTGAACACCCCTATCTATAATTGACATAACCTGACGTGTGTCTACTCCTAATAAACATTGAAATTAAAACATCAGTTAAAATTACAATTTTTATATAAAAAATTCTTTTCCAAAAGCAACAGTTAGTTTATAGATCTAAAAAAAAAAAGGTTAACTTATAGAATATTATTAATTCAATGAAAATAAACCTTTTGTTTTGTTTTGTTTTAAAAAGGGCTCTTCCCACTTAAAGCATGCAAATGCTAACTAAAAGCAATACTATTTACAATTACATTGCCATTTTAAAATGCTAAATTGGTGTCATAACAAACAAGTCGCTTTGGCCGAGTGGTTAAGGCGTGTGCCTGCTAAGTACATGGGGTTTCCCCGCGAGAGTTCGAATCTCTCAGGCGACGAGTTCACCTTTTCATTTTTGTCATCTTTACCTTTCAAAACATCAATTCATGTCCCTTGCATTATTCATCTTTACCTTTCAAAACGTCAATTCATGTCCCTTGCTACCTCTTCAGACTAAAATTGAATGTCTATAGATAATTGGTCACTCATCTGAATCTAATCTTCAATTGTTCGAAATACAAAAATAAGTATAATTGAATTCATTGTTGTGTTAAGTACGTTTTCTGAGTAGTGCTGCTTTCACCTTATTCCACAAACACAAGTGACACAACACACAATACTAAATTTGTTCACGCATTTTCTTTTTGTCACTGTTGCCTGCTAAACACGACTCCTCTAACTAGTAAATATACTTTTGAAACTTTTTTTTTTTTTTTCTAATTGAGATATTAACATTAGAAAGAATACAATTTGAATTAGTTATTAATTTAGTCTAATGAATGAAGAGTTGATCCGGTTCAAAATGGAACTTAATGAAATACTGGATAATAAGAATCATACAACTTACAATGGATTTCAATTATCATAACTTTTATGTCAGTAACTCATGCTGGGTTACTAGTTCAATATTGGTTATCAATGAAGTTCGTTACAAAGACTGATCACTAAACTTATATTACATTTATCAATGAAGTTTATTAATTGCATATTTAAGCAAGCAAATCTGATCAGAATTTAATTTAGGTTTAAATACTTTTTAGTCATTGTAATTTAACATTTTTTTGTTTTTCATCCTTGTAATTTTTGTTTTGTTTTAATTCTTGCAAATTATGTTTGTTTTATTTTTTGTTCTTAAAGTGATTTAGATAACACTTTTTTCACTGTTCAAAGCGCTATCTAAACCGCTTTAAGGATGAAAAATAAAACAAACATAATTTGCAAGGACTAAAACAAAAAAAAATTCAAAAAAAATATTTAAGCCTTTAATTTATATGAATTGCTAGTTTAAAAATGCTAATGTTATCATATCATTTAATAATAAAATTGTCACGTCATGTGTTATTAAATTCATTAAATAATATGATAATTGTTCTGGAGGTATCTTGGGCCTGCCATGTGGCCCATGGCCCACAATAGCTACTTAACTAACTTTCCCTCCATTTATCACTATATAAGGCATCTCATGTTTACAGGTATAGATCGGATCCTCATTATTCACCTCTTACACTCTCTCTGACGTTAGCATTGGAATGTCTATACAGATGTATACAGGTCTTGTTGCTCACCGGAAACCATCACTGCTGTCGCTGGAGTTGCCTGAATCGTCCACCGCATTTGGATCATTCCAAACAATAACATATCATTAAAAGAAAATATATATTTTTTGTATATTAATGATGCATCAAAGTTAAACTTGAGTATAAATTTTAAGGTTCACCATACTTTAATGTTAGGTTGGCATAAAAGAGAAATGCTAGGGGTAAAAAGTAAAAAAGCTAAGGACTATGAGGTGGATTTCGCAAGAGAAAAAAACTTGGCTTTGATACTATTCCCCTAAATGATATAATTTTTATCTAAAAAAATCAAGTTAATCGGTTTAGGGCCTCAGGTTAAGCAAATTAGAACACAAGAAATAAATTACAGTGCTCAATTTTATGGTTTTCATGCCTAATTGTGGATATCTTGTTACCATGAGCCTAATTGTACAACTCGATCAATCCAACCCAAGAGTTCTTTTATAGACCAAGCCTACTACCTTTAAAAGGGCCGAAGGAATAATACGTGGAGAGAGTTGCTATTCACACCCTCTCTTTTTTGCTTCTCCCACTATTCATTATTTTTTTTAATTATTTTATTAAAATATCTTTTCGAAACTAGTTTTCAAAATATATTTTTGAAAAAGTTTGATCCAATACTACTATATGCATTACAGATATTAGTTTTTGCAATAAATTCTTTTATACACTATGGAAAGTTGGAAACCAATATATAAAGCAATTCTTTATAAGGACTTTAGTAAAATAGCATTAAAAGATATTATAATTTTTTATATTATAGAAACTAGATTTTTAATGTAATTTTTTATAATTACAAAAAATTAGTTTCTGTAAGATCTGTATAAAGAAAAAAAAAAATGAAATATCAAAATGGCTAGGAATGATTTTGGAAAGAAAAGGGACTGGAGGAGGAGTTTAGGTGAGAGAAAGAAGGAGGATGTAAGGAGAGGAAGGGATGAGGGTGAAAGGAAATAATAATATTTTGAAAAGAAAAATGCTAAATGTTACGAAAGCCAATTTCGTGCATCTCACACGAATGAGTTGGAAAACACATTTTTTTTTTCTTCTCTTTCCACTTATTTCTCTCTCAATTTTCTCTCTTTTTTCTGGCCGTTTCATCCTCCCGTCACGTCCCTCACCTATGCAACGATCAAGGGAGAAGGAAGTGGAGAAAGCCATGCTTAAGAGTTGTGGTAGCAACATAATGTCCCAAAGGGAGAGGGTGTGAGAACCACATGGTTTCGATTGGTTTAGTCGTGTGTATTGCACACTTGCAGTGTGAGCAACAAATGACACCATATTTTCATTTTATTTAATAAGTTTTTTTTTCTGTAAAAAAAACAATTTATTTTTTTATTTAATAAGTTGTGCATATAATAAAAATAAATAATCTGTGCACGTGCGGGAGAAAGATTTGCACGTTGTTTGTGCATTTCGTGTTAGAAGGATTTGCAACATATAGCACCTGTCTTTTGAAGATAAAATAAAAACAAAAAAACAAATGAAAGGTGCGAATAGAAAGAAAAATTGGGGTACAAATAATGGGGTACAAAAGAAAGCAATATTAGAAGCCCCATGCGGATACCAATAAATCATAGAGTAAATTACAGCAACATCCCCTGAGGTTTCGTGTAATTACACATGCACCCCCTGCTTTTTTAACCATTACTTTGGCACCCCTGTAGGGGGTGTTAGTGTAAGGTTTGAGGGGGTGCCACTGTAATGTTTACAAATATATCAGGGGGTGTTAGTGTAATGTTTTCAAACTTAAAGGGGTGCTAGTGTAGGAAAATAAAAAAGAGTGAGGTTATGTGTAATTACATGAAACCTCAGGGGGTGCTGCTGTAATTTACTCTAAATCATAATAACCCCATATCTATCTCTATATGCATGGGTATTCTATTTGATGGAAGGAGGGCTCATACAAGTATTAATGATCCTAATTTTATGGAGTGGTTGCTATTGAATTCTTTGTTAAGAATTGAACAATTGAATGAGACATTAAAAAAAAAAAAACAACTTAGCTAATTCTTTCTTTTATGTATTCACTATAAGTTATTACTTGAACAGTCATTTCCTTCCCATTCTTCCTTTTTTTTTTTTGAGAGACAAAAAACTTTATTTATTAATAGACTAAACAAAAGGTGTGTAAAGTTTGAACCAAGAAAACAATACAAAAGGTAACCTCTTGACACTAAATCAGATCATGACAATAATATCACCCCACACTTACATTTTCATCCTAGCATCTCCCCACCATTTCCATTAACAATGATGGTTAAAAAACAACATATCTGTAACATGTATATCACCAATCAAATAGGACGTGATGAATATTAACATCCACATCCACATCGATGATGGGACAAAATCCCAAACAATCAAAATATGACATGAAAATTTTACTCCACTGTAGATCGAAACATTTGCCTGTTTGAACCATCTACTTGTTTGATTCATACTTCTGATAAGGTGCAAAGAATTTTTTTCCAATGAATCACACAATTTTGACTTAATGCTTCACCCAACACATGTTTGATATAATGTCCTACTCGTCATAACAAATTCTCATTACCCCGACTTGCATCCATACTTCTCCAAAATAGTACATGGACCCTGTTGTCCTCATATATTCACCATTATCTCCAGTATTCCTTTCTCCTTTTCCTTTCACTTTTTCACCCAACTTCCCCACCAAATATAAATACACGCTTCTAATTTCAATAAATGTAGGTTTTTGTCAAAGAAACTGCTAGCACAACAAAGGATCACTAATACATTTAGATTCCGAAAACAAATCACCACTTTTTAACTACGACTCCACTTCAAACACTGCATGCATCCACCATAATAACTACAAAAAGGATAATAAGATGTACACATTTGGTTTATTCTACAGCAATCACAATTTTAAATTTAATCTGGCAGTAGCCAATTTTCAATAAGAGGCATTTATCCACCATATTAACATATTTGCCCACATCCCCATATATTTCACATGTAGCCTCTTTTTCTATCCTATCTACCCCTTCCTCCAAACCTACCTTCCCCGATAATAACTCCCCACTCAGCAAAATCCTTCTTTTAATTGAAACCTGATCCTCCCCATTCAAACCCAAATCTTTTTGACATTCAAACCCATCTTCCTCATTATTTTGAATTCGAAAAACACGATCTTCCTCCTCAAAAAACTCTTCCTACTCTGACAAAGATGGAGATTTTATAACCCTCTCCAATCCATATGTTGCAGGTACAAATATCTCTTCCATTATACGAACAACATGAACCATCTTGTTGATTTTCACCTTTATCACCTTATTGAATGGCTCTCAAGACACTGTTTTGACAAGTAACCGGGCAACATCCAAATGTTTCTTAAACAATGTGTTAGAATCCATAGTAAAAAAAGTACTAAAAGTACTTACTATGAATTCAAAAAACCCTTGATTCCATGCATGCAACGGAATCCCCTGACACCGTAACCATAGATACCTCTCATTTGGCACATCCAACGGGGACCATTTGGTCTTCAAAATCATCTCAATATCCTTGAATAATTCCTCGAGATTCTCCCCTTCTAGTGGCTTCAACAGTACCAAGTTGTCCCTCATTGGTGTTACAGTCATCGAATTGAGACCCTCCCTTATCAACCTCTCCTGAATATTATAGACTAACTCCTGATCATGCACCCTCCCAACATAGCATTGTTCCAGCCATTGCATCTCCTCAGTTTTCACCTTAAACGTCATTCCCTTCCACGCATCATCATGATTTTCTGTCATCATGAAAACACCTTTTGGCCTCCATACTTTTCTTTGCTTGACAGCTTCCACATACGACCTTCCTCGTATCACATTCCTTCTTCCCCCCCCCCCTTCATTATGTCTACTACTAACCAAAATTTCTTTCCTTTGCAATACTCGAGCAAACTTTGGAATATTGCCCTTAGTTTGTACTTACCAATCCATATCCTATCCAACTTTTCTCCAAATCTGCCCCATCCTTTACCCCCACAAAGCGTACAAAACCAAATTGATTCCCACCTTTGTTCCTTTTTTTTGAAATGAACACATCGTCTACACTCCCCCACCTTTGGAAAATTCTCTGCATCGCTTGAACCCCAAAATCCACAAGAAAATTCGTGAAGTAGAATGTCTGGTAGTCCTTAAAATTTGTCCTTAAAAGTTGATACTTGATACCGATTCATTATTAATCCTTCTTCGCCTTCTCACAGTAATCCGGTCCCATCACCCTCATTCTCTCGCTCTTTTTCCTTCTCTCTCGCTCATTCTGTCACTTAATCGGAAGCTTTTTTCATTTTGGCCTCTTAGATATCATAATTGTATGATTTTAGTTCCACATGTTTTAACTGGATTTGAGTCCATAAAGTATTACAAATATATCATTTTAGTCGTCACGTTTCAATTGCATTGAATCCCCAAAGCATATTTGCAATACCTTGAGACCGAATTGACATAATAGAAACCTAGGAATAATTAAATTTAAATTTACTAATTTTAATTATTTAAAAAATTATATATGTATTCTTGAAATTTTAAACTTTTGAAAATTATTATAAATATTTTCTTGAAACTGGAATAGTTAAGATTAAATAATTCAATTCAATTTTACTAATTTTAATTATTTAAAAATTGTTATGAAATGCTTTTCTAAAATTTAAATTTTTTAAAATTAGAAATGCTTTCCTAAAATAGGAATACCAAGTGTTAAAATTTACTAATTTTATTTTGAGAAAAAGGGTCATGAACTGACAGTGTAAAATTATTTTACACCTTCATCCAATCACAACCCACCATTTATGGTAAGTTTGTTGACTTTTACAAAATTATATTAAAAGTCATGCAAACGGTGATTTGTGATTGGATGACAGTGTAAAACTATTTTACACTGTCAATGCATCACCATTAAACTCCTTATTTTTTAAAATATTTATAAATGCTTTTCTTTTTAATTTTAAAGTTTTAAAAAATCTTATAAATGCTTAATTGAAACTGAAAATATTTGAGATTAAATAATTAAATTCAAATTTACTAATTTTAGGCCCCATTCGGGGTAGTTTTCCATTTTTAGTTTTGAAATTATAAAAAACCAATACCAGTTTTAGTTTCAGTTTTTTTTAGTTTTTAAAAGTTGTTGCAAATTGAAGATGAATAAAATGAGTCAACTGTTCTATCTTATCTTGCTCCACTATAAAATAATGCAATATAAGAAATATCGACACATAAAAATAATTAAAAATAAAAAATAATTAAACTTGTGTGATGGTGGCAGTTGTGGCGATGGCAGTGGGGGTGGCGGCGGCGGCGATGACAATGGTAGTAGTGGCGGCAAAAACAATGGTGGTGATGGCAGTGGCGGTGGCGTTGGAGGTGGTGGCGGTGGTGGAGGTGGTGGTGGCCGTGGCGGTGGTGGTGATGGTGGAATGGTGGTGGTGGTGAGAGTGCGTTTTTTAAAACTAAAACTAAATTTACAAAACCTTTTTCTTGATTTTGAAAATGAATGTAAAAGTGTTTTGAAATTGAGCTAAAAATCATTTCAGTTCCATTTTTGTCGAACACGTTTTGTTTTGAAAATTACAAAACTAAGAATAAAAAATTAGCATCAACTCTGAATGGGCCCTTAATTATTTAAAAGTTGTTATATATATATTCTTGAAATTTTAATTTTTTAAATTTCTTTATAAATGTTTCTTAAAATTGGTAAAATTTGGGGTCGAATTAGTTGTTTTAATTATTTAAAATATGTTATAAATGCTTTTTCAAAATTTTAAAAGGTTAAAATATGTTATAAATGCTTTCATTCTTTGAAGTGAGAATAATATAGGATTTCTTAAATGGGAAAATATTTGTAGCACCATTAAAAAAACTTTAAATTCAAATTTATAGTTGTATTGAAAAATAAATACATTAAGTTTTCTTCTATTATTTCTTATTAGTCAATGAATAAGTTCATATGTTGTTCTTCTATAATATTATAGTGAATTAGATTTCTTATTATATATGGAAAGTTTGAATTATTTTAGATTTTTTTTGGCAATATAAGAAATTAACAAAAATTGCCAACATATTTTTTTTTATACAAAAATCTTTCAACAATTTATCCGTGCATCTTACGGGTCCATGCTAGGGATGACAATGAGTAGGGTCTGGGTAGGGTCCTATAGTACCCGTCCCCATACCCGCGTTTAAAAAAAATCCCCGTACCCGGCCCCATACCCTTGCGGATAGTAACTTTAATCCCCATTCCCATACCCGCTGGGTACCTATATACCCATACCCGCACCCGCGACCCGCACTTTACTTATGTATAAAGTTAATAAATCAATAAAAAAATATATGAAAAAGGAAAAAAAAAAAGACTTAAATATTTTTTTAGTCCTTGCAATTTAGTATTTTTTTGCTTTTTGTCCTTGCAAAAAAAAAATTGATTTTAGTCCTTACAAATTATGTTTGTTTTATTTTTCGTCCTTAAAGTGGTTTAGATAGCGCTTTTAACAATGAAAAAAGCACTATCTAAACCGCTATAAGGACGAAAAACAAAAACATAATTTGCAAGGACTAAAACCAAAAAAAAAAATTTGCAAGGACGAAAAGCAAAAAAACGCTAAATTGCAAGGACTAAAAATGTATTTAAACCAAAAAAAATTTACATTTTGCACTAGTAAACACTACAAATTTAGACATAAAAGTAAATAATATTCAAGAATTAATTTTTGACAAAGCTAAATTAGTATTAACTATTATAATATTCATGAATTCATTTATGACAAAACTAAATTGGTACTAACTATTGCTAAGTTGGTACTAACGACGAGACATATCGGAACAAAGAAACATATAATAATTTTTAGAGTTAAATAATTATAACATCAATAACGTAACAAAAATGTAGAAAGCAAACCTGAAAAGGTAAATGAAAAAAAATCCCCAATCAGTTCAATGTTATCAATTTAGCGATAGTTTTCAATTCAATGGTATCAATTTAACAAATTTCTCAGCTTTTTTTTTTTTTTTTGCACAGCAAAAGAGTTTCATTACTAAAAGCCAAATCACCCACCACCCCTTGGCACATTTCATTACTCGGATGCAAACTCAGAAATTAAGAACAGTGAGTAAATGGTGGGATTTTCTTCAAATTGTTAAGCCACTTTCACGTTTCACATTACTTAACTCTTCCATCTCTATATTTAGTTATTTGCTTTTCTTTAATTATGTTAAACATCCACCGTGCAGTTCAATAGATTGTAGATAGCATTTTCGCATAACCAAATAGGCAAATACCCAATGTCAGGATTGGTGCGCGACTGGTGCTTGATTGGTGCGAATTGAGAAGGGATAACAAGAAGGGGTAACAAACCTGGTGCATGATTGGTGTGGGATTGGTGAGAGTGTTAGTCATTGGAATATATATATATATATATATATATATATATATATATATATATATATATATATATATATATATATATATATATGGCAGTGCGGGGCGGGGCAGGGCGGGTACTATAGTACCCGTACCCGTACCCGCGAAAAAATGCGGGTAAATCTCCATCCCCAGCCCCAGCCCCAATAAGCGGGTATTTATTCGACCCGCGTGCGGATATTTTTGCGGGTACTCGTAGGGTCCGGGTCCACTTTGCCATCCCTAGTCCATGCTCTAGTTAAACACTAAAAATCAGTGATGCATTGCTTCTAACTTCTGATTTTCTCAATTGCTCAATCGTGGAATTGGAAATACAATTTTAAAAAAGAAATATTTAATTCCCAAATTTACTTGATCTCTTCTTTTTGTTTGCTTAAGAACAAGCAAAATTTCTAAGTTTGGGGTTTTGATGAATCAATTAATGAAATTTCAGTGAGTCAACTTAGGTAATTAAACACTAAAAATCATAGAAATCACACAAAATTAACATAGGAATTACCAAATTAAGTAAATATTATAAGTATAATAATAAATAAAAAAAGAGTAACCGGCCAAATTGGTCCTTGAATTTGTCACTCACTCTCACTTCCTGAATTTTACAAAACTGAAAAAACATTCTTGAAATTATTGTCTGTTACTCAAATTGGTCCCAACATTAACTTTTCTCTGTTAACTAACGATAGCTTCTCTTCTCCCATAGTCTCTCTCTGTCTCACCCCCTCCCTGCATCTCTATTTTTCTTTTTCCGGTAACTTCCATCGTGGCTTCTCTTCCCTGTCCTTCCATCTCTATTGGCACAACCTTCTCTAATATCATGTGTTGTTAACCTAATTTTTTAATAAAAAAATTGATTTCATTGCAGATAAAAAAGGATTAATTTCTTTCCTATAAAATGGAGTGACTATGATATTTATTTGTTCCCAAATTAGTCATCATTCTTTGGTATTGATAGTGGGTACTGTAAGTGCAGTAGTGTGAGAGGGTGTCCATTACGACGCGAGAAAGAAGAGAGGCTGCTAGAGGAGAAACCATGGTGGCAGTGGTGAGACTACCAAAAATGGGGTGAGGTAGAAACAGAAAAGGAAACAACGAAGGAGAGAGAGAGAGAGAGAAAGTATAAAGATGAACAGTGTTAAAGTTAACAGAGTTGAGAGACCGAAGGATCAATTTGTGTAAAAGAAAATAATTTGAGATGTTTTTTTTAATTTTGTAAAATTCAGATAATAAAATGAGAATGAGTTGCAAATTCAAGGATTAATTTGACCATTTACTCATAAAGAAACAATAAAAATACTAATGATTGTTTTAACATAAAATAACGACAAAGTGCTTAACAATAATGAACCTTCGCCAACGAGGAGCAGTAACTGCCATATCTAATTCTATTATAACATCACCTAGTGATGAGGATGATGCCCACCAATGAAATTACTTATAGGCAATGCTCAATGATGGGTATTCAATCCTAACAATATAAATAAGTGTTTTAACATCATTTTAAGGAGTATTTTTGGTATTTTTTTCTCTCTCTCTCCTTTGTGTTCACTCCTAGTTCGAGAGTGAAGTATGGGATTGAGTTTTTGATTGTTCTTCAACGGAGAATTACTTTAGGAATGGATAAGGAGCTTCTTGAATTGCAATCTTCAATCTTCTCCTATGTTTCAATCTTGTGCAAAGGATTTAATTTTGTATGTTTTTAGTATTTTTGTAGTGATTGAGTATCTATTTCTGCACTTTTGGTTTCACTTTATTGTATCTTAATTTCATATATTGAAATTAAACTTGATTCAATATTGTGCATAATGTTTTCTTTATGATGGAAATTAATTGAATGATTCTATGCTTGAGGGTTGCAATTGGAAAATTGGATCTTAAATAGGAATTGAGAATTTGAGACACATGATATGTAAATTTTAGGATTAGGAGCATGTTTTTGTGTGTATCCTTATGAATTGTGAACCTAATGCTTTCTTGTTAGGTGAGTACTAAGTACGCTTAAGGAATTAAGGTTCTCCTTTAGTGAACAAAGGATTAATTACTAAGGAATTAGGACTAGTTTACCTTTGTGTATTCAGATGTTAATTCAATATAGGGAGTTATGATTATGAGAAAGTGTTATCTTGAGGTGAGGAGTTGAAGGATCTTGATCTAAATTTCTACCTTGAGTCTTGTCTTTATCTTGAGTTTTGAAGTCTTGAAGTAGTTAGATTTTCTTTTCCACTAACTTTAACAACTAACTCATGATAATTAATCTCTCAACTTAAGATTCACTTAACTAATGCTTAGTAATGAGTACTGAAAAAGAAGGAACACACTAGAAGGGGGTTGAGTAGTGTGTATGTGAATTTTGTAAACTTTTCTAAACCTTTTCGCAAATCTTTAGATAGAAAAGCAGTTCGAAAATGTTTCATCCAAAAGAGAGCGTGAGGGACAAACAGAAGTTAAAACAGAAGAACACAAGTTTTTATATTGGTTCACTCAAACTGAGTTACGTCCAGTTCTCCTTCAACCTTAGAAGGGTTTTACTAAGCAAAACAAGGCTACTAAATAAGTATTCTCTATGTCACTCCTGGCTACACCAAGTATTCTTAATGTTACTCCTGGCTACAACACAAACAATCTTAACTCGAGATTGTAAACCTAAGTATTCTTTATCACAAAGTCACTTCTGACTTTCACAAACAACAAAGTGTTTGAAGATTACAAGAATCTACTCACAAAATAAGGATATAGAAGTTTGGCACAGATTGCAACAACTTTGTAATGCAAAGAATAGAGTGTTTAAGCTTAAAGTGATTCGTCCATCGAAGATTGTATCAGAGTATATGTTTCGTCCAATATGTTCAACAATCTCTTATCTTCTGATCTTCTCTTCAGGTCTTTTATACGCTTAAAGGATCTTGTATCCGTTGTGAGATAGATCCCTTGAATTTCTTCTCGTTTTGAGCTTTATTTAATGCATGGGATGCTTGGCACGTAATTGCTTTTGACGTGTCTATTTTTCAAGAGGAGAGAGAAGGAGTAGATATCTTTCTTTCCTAAAAAGTACTGACACCCTCTAAAGGCTTGTACTGCTTTTTCTGCTTATACCAGCTTCAGTTTTCTCTTTGTGCTGAATCTCAAAATGTAGCTTGCTTTTGATAAGAGGCTGTACTTATACTCAGAGAAACCTTGTTTTTCATTAAATGCTTGAAATTCAAACATTAGAGCATATTTGAAAAACGGAGGGAATGTTAGAGATAGCATATAAGAGCAATTTAAACCTTAGCATTCGAAAGCATAGGATAAAGAGCTCATCATGTGTTGCTTTGGATGAAGAAAACTTAGATGAATATAAAAATGGCTAAATATCACTTTTGTTCCTTTATGTTTTAGTGTTTTTCCATTTTGGTCCTTTAAGTTTCAAAAGTCTCATTTTGGTCATTTATGTTTTCGAAAAGTTTCATTTTGATCCTTTCGTCAGTTTTCTGTTAACGCCAGCAGTGTTTTCAAGTTTATAATAATTAATTTAATATAGTGGCAGCTAAAAACTTCCACTATGTGTAAATTAATTATTATAATGAATTATAATAAATTGTGGCGAGTTTTAATTGTCACTTTAATAATTTTAATTTATAAAAAATCTCTATTCTAATTTAAGTGAAGAACAACTTTCACCAATGTCTAAAATCATCAAAGTACTTCAAATGCCATCAATTAAAATCTCAAACACCATTCATACAAGCGCACACACAAAACAATTAATCACATACAATAACATCACCATTGTCCAAAATCTGAATCAATCGACATGGTATTCTTTTTTTGAAAAGGCAAAGAATATAATATATATATATATATATATATGACATACTAGACACAAGATTTGTTAGTCTGAAATAAGAGGGCAATACAAAAAGGCAACATTATATCCCACCCTTACATTCCACACTTGAACCAAAATCCAATTCCGGCCTTGCAACCATGTTTTTCTCCAGAAATAAACTTGAACCCAATTGTTCTCATATGCCAATTATAATTTCCAGAATATTGATCCACAAACCATAACCCCGATTCGTCGATTTTGCAACCGGAGGCTTCCAGAAGCTTCACCACATGTAGGCTCCCAACCTTAATTGCGAGCGACATGAGAGATTTTGTGATGGCGGTTGCATCCGCGCCTGCGTTGAGCAAATCGACAATGGCATCGGCATTTCCGCATTTGATGGCGAGGTTGAGCAGTCTCGTGAGCTGCAATTTCGTGCATGCGGATATGGATTTGGTGAAGAGGTTACAAAATTGGGGGGTTTGGGAGATGAGGAACTCAGTGACGCGGGGACTAGTGAGGGAGATGGTTAAGACAATGTCGTGGAAGACGTGGGGACCGAGTTTGGAGAAGAGGCGACAGAGGTGGTTGGCAGTGGCCTTGCCAGTGGGGAGCATGGTGGCTCAGATGGTGATTGCGATAGGAGGGTCGGAGAGAGGGGATTGATCCGAGGGGTTGAAGAGTTGAAGGGTGTATGATGCAGAAGAGAGTGGGGGGGATTATGGAGAAAGGTTTTGTTGATTGTGAAGAGAGATGGGTTTGTGGAATGGGACCAAAATAAGACTTTTAAAACTTAAAGGACCAAAACGGAAAAACACTAAAGCATAAAGGACAAAAAGTAACATTTAGCCTATAAAAATCAAAGTGTAAGTTTTCTTAAAAGCGTTGGATGCTGGATAGTTTATAAAACACTTTGGATGCAACTCTATTTATGCAGTGCTTTGGATGCTGGTTTCTTTATAAAAAGCTTTGGACGAAAGTCCATTTATGCGCGTTGGACGCAAGTTCAATAAAAACAGGTTTTAGTGTCTAAGGTAGAACCAATTATACTTTTGTAAGCATTGGAAATGGAAACATATATTTCTTGCATAGCTCATCAAATCTCATTAGTCCATCAAAGTTTAATATCCTTTGTTATCATTAAAACCATGATATTTTTGAGGGGTTAAACATCTTCCATATCCTTGGTTCCAACAAGTATATGGTAATCAACTAAGTATTTGTGAGAACAATAACCCTACTTATTACTTTATTACTTGTTGATTGGTACACTTGTCATAGTTGGACTTATACCATCATTCTCACATACACATCCATATCTTCTATCACATTATAAATCAATCAATAATAACCATAAACCTTGTATTGATTCAAATCATTAAAGAAATTTAAAACTTGAAATTTTATTGTACCTCTATTTTTTTTATATATAATTGGTTGGATACAAGCATATAATAGCATATTTATTGCCATAATATTTGATACAATATTTGCTTCAACATTACAAAAATATGAGAACAGAAATAAACTTACTAAACTTAATCACCTATATAGTTTTTTTTTTTTTTATTTGTTGGATTCTTTATTGGTATATACCATTGTCCTTTTGAGTTCACAACTTTTCATGTTAAATACTAGAAGGCAATACAACTTTATGATGATATTCAGCCAAAGCCCACATTGTGAAAGTATTTCTATAGAGTGGGTAATGCACCATGCAATTTTTCAAGAACGCTCCAAGGATTTCCTACCATAAATAAGTCAAACAAAAATTAAAAATGAAAATTCAATTCCAAATAAAATATGAAACACAATTAAAATATATTGTTACAATAAATCAATATATATATATATATATATATATATATATATATATATATATATATATAATTCATACTTCTAGTTTTGATTAAGTATAAGCAAAAACAATATAAGCTCCCATGTCAACAACAAATTGAGATTTTAAAGAATTGGTGTTTAAATTTAGATAATGATATTCACTCATGGTATGGCATACATCTTTTTCCTCTTTTATTATATTTTTCCTTGTCATAAGGACAACATTATCCTTTTAAATTTTGTGTGTGTGTGTATAACATATCAAGTGAGAACTTTTGGTTATTGTGAAAAATAAGAACTATAAATCTTGTACATTAGATTATATTTGAATGGTTAAGATAAAAAGATAAATCATAACCTTTTAAAGTGGTTTGGTGACCACAAATTAATTTTTAATCTTTTTTTATATACTATTGACTTGTATCCATATTTAATTGATCACTAAATAATTAATTTTTTTACAATGACTTGAGAACATACAATAATAACAACCATGTTATCAAATTGAAAAGATTGAGATTTGATTAGTACTTGTTGAGGCCAATCACCATCTTCTAACTGAGAATTTATGAGTAACTTTGCAGCATGGTGAATGGGAGTTGGATCTATCTCAGCCTAGATACAAAATTTATAAAATAAAGAAAAAAAATACTTATTTATCATCTATTTTGGTTACACTAATAAATAAACGTGTTGAAATTTAAGATAAGATGAAATAGACCCATAATATCTAATCTACATATAAGCCAGAAGAATATAAGTACCTGTCCCGCATGAATTAGACCCATTAGAGCCCAAGCAGTTTGTGCAACATTTGATCGACTTCCTTCAAGAGGTACGTATATCTTCATGATACACATTCGTTCATTAAAATATATTACTAATAGTATATATAATTAACATTGAAGATGAAGAAATTATACTCAGAAATAATCATTTAATTACAAACCTTCTTTGGGCCCGAAAGATAGCTCTCTCCCCACCCACCATCCTCATTTTGTATTGTGAGTAGAAATTTCACAGCTTTGCGAATGGCTTCACAATTGGTGTAAGTCTTGCCAGCAGCAACTAGACCTCCAAGTGCAAACCAGGAGCTATAAGTGAAGCAAACTCCCCAATTTCCATACCAAGTACCATCCATTGATTGTGTATCTTCAAGGAATCGTGTTGCTTTGGCAATGAAATTATCTATTTCTTCCTTCCTATGCTCTGGATATAGCTCTTTGAACAACACCAAAGCTTGAATTGTCGATCCAGTGCATTCAACATATTCATGCTCAATTACTACGTTAGCAAATAACTCTGTGGGATTGAGTGCCTAGAAATTAATAGAGAGATAATTAATTCATTAATATTAGGTAACAAATATTGTAAGTCAACTAATAAATTTATACACATTGAATTATCAATTAATGTAACACTCACTTCCAACCATTTTTGAGTTCCTGCTGGCTCCCATGCAGCTACACCTCCATTCTCACTCTATAGTAATAAAATTAAAGTTATGTTAAAAGTGGATTGTTACAATCAAATTAAATATAAAGTAAGCTTTAGTAAAATTAAAAAAATAAATTAAATTATTAAATATTTTAAATTACATAGAAATATATGCATACTTTATACTTAACTAAAATCTTTAAAATTTAAATGAAATGAACCTAAGAAACAATAGACTAAAAATTAAATCACTCTCAATATATTATATTCTAATTTAATATATTTGAATAGAGTAACTAAGATTTGGAGGAGAAAGAGAATATTCAAAGTAGAGTTTAATTTTCATACATTGTTAATGTAAAAAAATTTATACTTCAAAAGTCAACAATCTTACTATATATAACGTAAAAAACTATTACATTAACAATGCATTTTAATTAAATTGTTTTAAATAGATTGATTTAAGATCATATGCAACTGAAATTTAAGAAGTAAAAAAAATAATTTAATGTAAAAAATAAAAGTAAAAAGAAAATTCTAACATAAAGAGGAAAGTTTGGAAGTAAATTATTTTGAGAGCTTTATAATAAAATTTGAAAAAGAAGTAAAACAAATATGAATTAAATGTCATGTTTTGTAAAAAAAAAAAGGAATAATAAGACATTATCTGACTCTAAACAATAAATATTATATTTTTTTTACTACAAATATGATATTTTAATAATCATGCAAGGATAGATGATCAATGTGCTCTATACAACCCTTTACTTTTCATTTTCATAGTACAAAGTATGTTGATGTAAAAAACATTTAAGTAATAATTAAGGAGAAAGACCATTGATTAGTTAAAATCAATTAAAAGCATATCACCATAAATTTAAGGATACTCACCTGAAGTGACAATATGATATTGATTGCATCATATAATTTTTCAGGTTCTAATTTTTCTCCCACAATATCTTGTGGCAACATTGATAAAAGTAAACAACACTGAAATATAGGATAATTAATTAGTTAGGCAAACATAATATGTTATTGTTTATGAAGTTTATTTACAAATTAAGATGTTTGTGACCTAAGTAGTTAGTTACCTTCAAAGCTTCAGCAGTGCAATCAGAAAGTTGCCATCCATGGTCTTTATCAGAAAAGGTCCACGACCCTTTAGAAATATGACGATACATACTTTTAAAATCTCCTGAAGGATTGTCTGTGACCTATGAAATTAGAATGTCAATTCAGTTTTGCTTGATAAAGCTAGAGCACATATTGTTATCAATCTATTAAAGAATAAATAAAAATGTTTCCTAATTTGATTGTTGCAATTGTAATGGTTATGGTTAATTTGTAACCTGATTAGGTAATTAGTTACTTAGAATTCATTTAGTTGGTTAAGTCATTATATAAATAAGAACTATAGGTCCAAAATAATTTATTAGATGAATTGTATAATTTGGATGTAGTACACATGAAAGTTTTTTGCTCTTAACTTCGGAAGGAAATTGTGATTTTATTGTATAGTTATCATAAAAAACATAATCTTACCTGGGATTTCTTGATGAAATCATGCCCTTTTTCAAGTGTGTGACCAAATTCCTCAATTAGGTTAGTAGCAAGTAAAGCTTGAATAATGAAGGTGATGTCCCATGTTTGACTACCAAAACCCTGCATTATATAGGCGAGTGCATTAATCTATTTATATTACAAGTTAGCATTATTTTTTTATAGTTACTAGTTATTATTATTGATTATAATAATATGATATTAATTAATTAGTATTCAAATATGACAATGTTTGTATTGAAAAAAATGACAATCCAATATATGTACCTGCATGGTCATTCCATCTTCTGAAACCCATAAGTAATCTGGGATCCTTGCAAGATGCTTCTTAAAAGCATCCCCATTTGAATCTTCCACCCAACAAGCAAGCATACATAAAACCTGAAATTTACAAACATGTTAATGACATATTTTACTACGTTCCTTTTGTAGAGAAAAATTTAAAAGTAAAATATATTTCAATTAATGCATACTAGTAAATGATATACGTGTTTTAATATTTATGATATGCCTACCTTTTCCACGCATCCAATGTCTATATATCGACTATTTTCATCTTCATAATGGATATGCTTCATTGTTACTTGAAGTGCCTTTTCTCTAACCCACTTGTTCAATGGCCAACGTGTAAGAAGTGGCTCAACGAATACATACAAACTATCCCATATTAGATCTTGTATCAAAGGATGAGGATAGTAAAGATCTTCCTGTAATTCATGAAATGGTCGGTTATCCTTTTTGTCATAGAGATTTTACATATATATGTACATTGTAATTAATTTGTTCGGGTGTATTAAATTAGATTTCATTCTTTTTAGTATGGTCTTTTAAAATGACACGTGATTTTTTATTAAAATTAATTATGTTTATATATCTTCTTTTCAATATTAAATGATTTTTTTCTCTTCTAATATATTTTTAAAAATATTTTACTTAAATTAATTATGTAAAGTTTTCCCATAATTTCAATAAATATTTTTTAAAATTATTTTTATATTTTAACTGAAGATAAAAGTATATTCATAATGTACCTACCATTTGTTTGTTAAAGTGCTAGTATATCTTACCTCTGCACATTTGTGACGTGCTTTCTTCCAACTATTTTCGTCATAAGGATGAATAAAGAGTTCTTCTCTCAAGTTTAGGATTAATGGTGTGATTGGACCCACAAATCTCTTCCCATATAAGTAAGACATAGGCATGTATATCAATCGACAATAACACCACATTTTAGCTGCATTAATTTTTGTGAAAATGAGATACAATAAGTACATAATTTAACAATTAAATATTATATATTTATTAATTCAATTATGTATTGTTCCATACAAAGGAACAAGTCAAAATTAATTAATTTAACCTAGATGAATAGGGAGAAAAGTAGGAAGGATCCACAATTCAGGAGGCATTGGGTTGCTTCCACTCCAATCAACAATACCAAGTATCTGCAAGTATAAGATAATTTAAATTAGCAATATATACACATATATTTGTATTTTTAAATTTTATATAAAAATAGTCATACAGAAAGCCAAAATTTTCCCCATGAAGGCATAAGTGTTATGCCACCGTGATCATGAATCCACTTTCTTGCTTTAGCACAAGCATTGTTATGACCACCATTAGGTCCTTCTCCAAGAATACGCATACATATGTAATTGAGTGTAGTACAAAACATAGTACTATGACTCTCTATATGTAGTCCCCAGCCTCCATCTTCATTCTTCAAATAAAATTATTGGTTAGTATTAATTGTTCATTGTTGTCATGAAAAAATTTCAAATTTTGTAATTAAGCATAACGACGAGAAAGTTACATATAAAGATCCAATAGTTTTGACAAATGGAAAATAAATGGTAAAAATTAACATTATATAATTTTTTCTTCAACATCATAATCATTTTCATATCACATCTTGAAATTTAATATATATACTTGATGACAATATATGTAACGAAGAATCTCTTTGCAATGCTCTTCTGACAATATAGAATCAAGATACCCTGTAACGTACAAACAAATGACCTGCAAAGTTTTAAGCAAGTAGAAAAATAATGTTAAATGGTATTTCAATACATAGTTAATTTGTAAAGAGCTATTTGTCAATCACACACACATATAGAGAGTGTATTAAATGAAAATGCTATTTATTGTAAAAAGTGACACAATAAATATAGACCATTAGGTTTTATTTGAATGCTCAAGATTAAAAGAATACACATCACTTCTTAAAGTGATAATGTGACCACAAGTTAACTTATAGTTCTTATTTGGCTAAATTACTAATTTGGTCCATTTATTTATTTATTTTATTCAGTTTGGCCCCTCTTTTAATAAAAGGTTTAATTTAGTTCCTTATTTTTCAAAAATGCTTCAATGCATCGGTCTCAATTGGAAGAAAATGGCTACATTAAAGCACTTTTCAGAAATAAGGGATTAAATTTGACCTTTTTACTAAAAGAGGGACCAAATTGAATAAAATAAATAAATAAATAGAGAGACCAAATTAATAATATAGCCTTCTTATTTCTCACAATAAAAAAGTTTTCACTTGAAATGCTTCTCTCTCTCCCTCTCTCTTTTTCTATATATAGAGAGAAAGATTAGTTCAATTGATTAATTTATCAGAGATGATGATATATTGTAGGAGATTTTACTTTCATGATTATTTAAGAAATTAATTACTTTTGGTAAAACAATATTGAATAAAATGAATGTTTACTTAACTAATAGTATTTAGTATTTCTTTTTTAGGAATGCTAGCGATATTCTCTCTAACACTCTCCTTTCAACACTCTCTATTGGTTGAAATTTGTTGGAAATCATCAATTTTTGTAGGTCCATTTATCATTTAATGATTTTTCAACAAATTTCAGCCAGTCATAAGGAGACTGTTAAACAGAGAGTGCTAGAGAGAGTGTCGCTAGCATTTCTCTTTCTTTTTTACTTCCACAAAAAATCAATTAAATTATGGTCCAATATTATTCGATAAGATGAATGGAATCATTTTTTTTAATGATTGAATCTATATTATTATTTTGTTCATTCTAACAATTTTAATATTAATTTAGTTCACCATCATAAATAATATATAGATCTGTTCATCCAAAAAATTGGCATTGAGTTTGAAAAACAAAATTAATTTAATCCATCAATCATGCAAAACTGTTGATAGTTCAATTCCCGTATTATAGAGGGAAAAAAAAAATTCAATTTACTCATTCAAAATTATGGTTTTTTATGTCATTTTTAGTGACTGGAAGATTAAATTAATAACTTTTTTTTTGTTACATAATTAATAACAATGTTTATAAAATAATTATATTTTTAGAAAACGAAAATATGAATTTACTCTTAATTGAAATCCTACACAATATGTGGTCATAAATGAGGTTTTGTTTGTATTGTTCTATTACCCATAGTATAGACCATACTCCAAACAAGCAAGAATGATTGGTAATTAAAGGTAGAATTAGAAACGTATGGTTCATTATGCATTTTCTTTTTGAAAGGCAAAGTTAAAATATTCTTAATATCTAGTTTAAAGCACAAGGTGTGCCATAAACTAATTACCAACAAGAGTACAAAAAGTAGTTGTTAATACAAATAGACACAGTACTCAAAAAACAAACCCACATTAAAGAATTTCGTTATGCATCTTTAACTCCTTAATTTTCTACTATATATTGTACGTTTTTTTTTTTTTTTTACCAAACTATATGTTGTACGTTAATTAGCCAACAGTGAGAGTATTCAATTCAATTGGAATTATATTTTCTCTTTAATTTTCATCTATAGAATTTATAAACAACACATCTAATTACCTATAAGTGACTTTAATATGAGTATGAAAAATTAAATTTTGAGTGAGTTTTATCCTTTTGAATGAGTGTAACCAACTCGTCTAGCTTGAAAACATGATGAATGAAGCAGTTCCAAATCAACATATCTATTGAGCATATCTTAGTTGAATTTTTTTTTTAAATACATTAATTTTATGATTATATTTTTATTTAATAACAATTTGAAATATAAATTTATTATAAAAAATATATCCAATCTATTTTGAATAGGTTGAACTTACCAATGGAGGAATAAAAAAGAGGGGACCTGCAATCTGGGCTGGCCAATGACCATCACTAGTCTGTAGTGCTGATAAATAATGGGCAGCCCTCTTCAACGTGATAGTAGTTTTTTCACATGTAATTTTCTCATCATCTTGTATCTTCACACTAGTTATTATTGGTTTGAAATTATTTTCTTTTAGAACCTGCAGAAGTCAGGAAACAAAAATTGAAAAAAAAAAGAGTTATACTGAGGGGCGGACCCAGGATTCAATGACTGGGGGGGCCAAAATGTAAGTATTAAAATTCATACAAAATAATTATATATTTTCTAAAATGATTGAAAAACGTATAATAGATAATACATTTATATAGAAGATATTAAACATATTTTTAAAGATCCTAAATTACAAATGACAATAATCAATTTCATATGTCACCAAGAACTTTAATGAATTTATAACAAAAAATTGGTATTTATGTTAAATATATCTTTCTTAGAAAAAATTCATATTAATCATATTTAAAGAATTTACTAAATTTGAATAAATTATTTTACTCACTACATTATCTTTTAGGACAATAATAGTCAACAACCATTGAAGAATAATTTAATTTTAGAAAGTTGGAAAATTGAAGAAAAATATTTGTTGTGACAAAGGCTACAACTTTGAAAGCAAATTATGGCAAAACTTTAGTGCAACTTGATATTATTTACTTTCCTAAGATTTACATAGCACGCGGGTCTGGATCTGTGCACTAAGATCAAAAGCACGGTGGAACCTTACAATGGTAAAAATTAAGAACAAAGACGAGACAAGAAAAATAAAGAGATTAGGAAAATGGTGATAGAAAGATAGAATGTTTGTTAATGTCTTTCAAAATTTAAGTTATCAATCTTATATGTATAGTGTTTGTAAAGTTTGACCCGTTGACAAAGGTTAATAAAATCATTTAATTACAAACTACAATTATTTATAACTTTTAAAATAATAATAATAATAACATATTATAAAAGAAAAACTATTTGAAAGAAAAATAAACAATACTCAAATATTTTATCTAGAAAAAGCAAAAAATACAATTATCTCTACAATAAATATTAAAAAATAGAATATTTTATTAAAATATAAAATGATAAATAATACTTAAATAATATTATTTACATACTTAAATTCTCTAAGCAAAATAATGACCTAATATTAATTTTTTTTAACTTTACCTAATATAAAAAAACTAATTTGAAAAAAACCAGGGGGGCCAAAGCCCCCAACGGTGGCTGTAGGTCCGCCCCTGGTTATACTTAACATTTATTAATGAGGAGAACAAAATTATGCAACAATACTAATTACTTTTTCTCAGGAATCCAAAAACAAACACGCACAGCTATATAATACACTCTTCTCCCCCTTTCTCTGCGCGCGTGCACACACATGTTATAACCCTAAACATAAATTAGCATTATAATAAACACGCACATATAATATTTATAGGGTTAACACAATGGTATAAAGTCCCATTACGTTCACATGTAGAGAAAGTATCTATTTAGCATTATTATAACCCTAAACAAAAATTAGCATTATAATTCCTGCAAATATATGGATAAATGTTTTTAATATGTAATTATTTAATTATATAAATTATAGTCATTTTATTATATTTTTCAATGAATCAATTCTTTTATATTATAAAATTTTAATATGAAAATAAATTTGTTTATAATATATTTAACTATTATTATTATTCAACCTTTTTCAGAGGAACAAATTTATATAATATATTTAATTATTATTCAACTTTTCAAGAATAATATGTTTATAATTAAAGTTTAATTTTTATATATTGTTAGTATATATATATATATATATATATATATATATAATATTAATTAATTAGAAATCATGTTAAGTATGACTTTTAAGGTAATTATTATTAAAATCATGCTAGATAAAATCAATAAAATTATCATACATAATATTTTGTGATTAAATGATTATATAAAAGCCTTTTATATTGTCAGAATATTTAAATTAAATTCTTATAATGAATCATCATATGAACTTTCTTATGATATTTTTTTATCATAAAAAATCATCATAAGAAACCTCAGCAAGTTTAGCAAGAAATTTTTATTCACACTTATACACAAATTAACATTTGAAGGAATCTTTTATGTTTGAAAAAATATTATATACTCTTTTATTAAACATAATAAATTTTATGTGTCGCACTTTCTTAAAAATGTTAAAACATATGTTATGTAACCCACACTAAGTTTATGGGAGAAGACCTGAGTTCGATTTGCGTACAATACACCCTTAGGAAGGGTTGTGAAACTTTAAGTGTGACTAAACTCCAAACTAAAGAAACCCATAGGATTGACACGGTGGTGTAAGGCTCCATTGCGTTCATATGTGGGGGGACAATCTATTTAGCAAGAAAACCCGTGTTCGATTCCCTCTATTTGCAAAATTCCCTTGGACCAATGGCAGCCACGCACTGCTAGCGGAATTAGTCTCTGACCCAGTGTGTTGGGGGACATTCGTGGTCTCTGACCCAGGACCAAAAAAGACTCTAGACTAAATATTAGTCCCATAGCCAGCCCAAAGGATCGAAACTTGTGGGGATATCTCGAAATCCACCAAGAAGCCAAAGGTCCTAATTACATTGGTTACTAAAAAAAAAAAATGTTTTTGTTAAGTGCTACTTAAATTTTTTTTGGTCTAGACTACATATATCCTCCATTAAAGACAATTCAGTTTGAGCCGGATAGAATCATTATGGGTGGCAAAGAAGTGTCACTTAAATGATAAACAAATTAAAATTAGAGGAATAGTTAAAAATATTAAATAGAATATATTGTATGTTTTTATTAATTTATTAGTATTCTTATAACACTTATTATATGAAAAATCATATTATTATTAGGAAATTGTTAATGAGTATTCTTAAAATATTGTTTAGAGGAAACAATATACAAGATGTTTAATAGAAAAAATTATTATATTAAAATAAAAAAAAGTCAATATTTTTTTAATAATTAAAACTATTTAATAAGATTTCTTCATTAATTTTCTTAAAATGTTTGTCAACAACAATCTTAAAATGTTTGTCAACAACAATTTTATTATTAGAATTTTTTGGATGCAATTCTTAATATGTTTTTTTTATTGAGTGAAATTTATATAAGATTTTTAAATTATATAAATCATGCTTCATATTTAATAAAAGAAAAGGTACAAAAACAAAGTGCATGTTTAGACTTCAAATTGAGAGCTCAAAATTATTTTTTATTGTCAAAACAACAAATTCTTCTATCTTTATTTTCTACATTAGAATTCGCAATTGTATACTACAATTCACAAAAGTACTTTTCGACTTTAATGCAAAAATAACAAAAAGCAATTAGAAAAGATGATTTATATGCATGCAAATCAAGTTGTAAGGTCAACAAAAAAAAAATCACGTTGTAAGGAAATGGAGAAAAACTACTAATACACAAGACTCCATGTCAAAGCAAAGCTAAACCGAGAGGTTCATCGACGAAACGTGACTTTCTTAAACCCGTTAGGCTATATTTGGATTTTTGTTGGAAGTGCTCCAATAATATGTTTGAGAATAAAATTAGTTTAGGATTATGTTTGGTTACCCAAAAGTATGTTTGAGAGTAAAATTTTGACAATATTTGAGATACTTTTTGCAAACTTAGTTTGCAAATTTTAATCCAAACATACACTTAGGTAACAACTCAATAGTGATGTGATCAGTGTTTTAAAAATCAGACCGGTCATCGATTAGGTCGAGATTCTGAATTGATAGGTCACTGGTAAAATCCTTGAGGCATTAGTTAAACTACATAAACCGATGTATGTAACAAAAAAATATAAGTATATATATTATTTGTGTCATAAGTTTGCTAATTAATTATGGTGGTCTAGTGCTAAGTTGATATACTAAATAATATTTAAGTTATGTGTTTAATTTTTAGGTGTGTTATTTTTGTTGTATTTTTATTAAAGCTTTTATTTAAAAAAATAATAAATATTGATTCAACCAAACTGATTTACTGGTTTAATTAGACCGATTTACTGGTTCAACCATAGAACTGGATTAGTCAAACCAATCTAAACTGGGTCAAAGGCATATCAGATCCAATGAGTGGCTTAGACCAGTTATACCATCAATTCCAACTGGTCGGTCCAAGCCAATTTTTAAAACTATAGGTGTGACAATGCAAAATGTGGTACACACATTTTGCAATACATATTTTGGCTTTGCAATACATAAGATAAATTTTATTTTATATAATTAAAATTTATAATAAATACATATTTTTTAATATATATATATATATATATATATATATATAAATTATATTATAATTAAAATTTGTAATAAATAAATATTTTTAAATATATAAATTATATTTTAGATTTATTATAAATAATTTATATTTTGATATAATGTTCTTTTAACTATTGATAATTTCTTTAAAAAAATATATTACAATTCAATTTAAAAATAAAGATGAAATGATAGATTGAAAAAGATAAGATGTTAAGAAAAATAATTAAAAACACACTCGTTGAAAAAAAAATGCCTAAAAATATTTTTGATGAAGAATTACTCCTAAAAATATTTTTATTGAAGATATATATACTCGTGTGTATTGAGTGCATTCTGCTCTATGATAACTTCAACAAGTGGCATTGTACATGTACTATATTGCTAATTTCAAATCTAAAACAATTGCGTATAGAGAGACTAATAAGTTGCATATTGTTTCATGTAAAATCTATTTTAGTTATTTTAAATACCTGAAATCGCCAAAGTCGATCACCACAAGTCTGAAATTTGAAGCGATTTTCATAGAAATCTTTACGAGCTTCTTCAACTTGGGCTCGTTCTTCAAGTGTGCCTGCCTTAGGATCAAATTCCCATACTTGTCTTCCCAAGAAATTGTTTGTGCTAAATATGTGTGGATCTTTCCCTCCATTTGCTATCTTTAGCCTCCACATTTTGTTTCTATTTTGGTGCACAATATGAAAACCCTTCTTTAGATAAGTATGTTTTAACCAAGGGGGTCTAACTCAATTAGTTGAACAGGTGTGTGAGTGTTGTAAATTCCTTAGTACTTTCTTCTATTCCTACGGATCAAAAAAAGATAAGTATGTTTTAATTAATAAATTTTGTCTTTAATCTTCAAAATTAATTTCTAGTCCAATGTAAATTGCTAGCTAATTGCTCTTGCATAATAAATACATATAATTAATCTAACGGTTAATTAATTTTAAATTTTCGTAAAATTAATTTAATTTAAACCATTATACATATTTTGAAGCCAATAAATATATATGCTTTTAGAAGAATTATAAACTTTCTTACAGCAAATTTTATAATATTTTCTTATTGTCATTACCTTATTCATTTTATTTTTAAAAAATATTATATAAAAATAATTTCTCCTTATAAAAGAGGGACAAAGCTAATTATGAATCTCATAATTAAAAGTAGGGGTATGATTAAAATCCTTTTTTTAGAAATTTTTCGTACAATATTTTTTTTTTCAATTGATGCTTAATATTTAATTAGTATAATGATACACTTATAAAAAAAATTTGAATACTTTTTTACAATTAATCATTTTTCTCTATCTCTTGACATTACATCACTCATCTTATTTAATACTACTTTTTTCTCTTCTCTTCCTAGGTCTCTCTTAAATTGATAAATATAAATATATACTCACTTTCTCTTCTATATCCTTTTCTACCCATTTTTTTTCTTATCTCTATACACTCCAATCACTACTCATAAATTGTAAAATTTATTGTATAAAATTAATGTATGAGTAACATTATCTATATATAATTTTATGGTTTAAATGCAATTTTGGTCCCTCTATTTTGCACAATCTGTAATTTTGATCCCCTTATTTTAAAATTGAGACATTTAGGTCCCTAATTTTATAAAATCTGTAATTTTAGTCCTCCCATCAAATTGGAAACATTAATCTTTAAGAGATTAACGCTGATCTTAATGTGACCCAAATATAGTGACGTGACACGATATTATTTATTTATTTAATTATTTTAAATACTGAGTAGATAAATTGATGAAAACTATATTTTAAAAAGAAGTAAAATAATTTATTTTAATGATTAGGGTAGCCGTGAGTCATAATCTGAAAATCACCGGTCTTAATAATTTACTCCCTCCGTTTCTTTTTATCTGTTGTTTAAGATTTATTCGTAGAAATCAAGGAATGCATTAAATTTTCTTGATTCTAATAAAGTAATTATAGGATATCTTATTTTATCTTTTTTTCATTTCTACTCTACAATAAATGCATGTGTAAATTCATTAAAGATTAAGAGAGAAATAAGGGTATAATTGATAAAAAAAAAAGTAATTAATATGATCTTGAACTTTGCAAATGACACAGATAAATAGAAACAAAATATTTCCAAAAATCCGTCAATTAAAAAGAAACGGAGGGAGTATTTTAAACTAGTCCCACATCATTGAAGCATATGTCGCGTTGTAGTCAACGTTAATTTTTTAACGGTCAACACTTCTAATTTGACGAAAGGACAAAATAACAGATTTTACATATATTAGAAATTTTAAAATAACTTACACATACTGCTCAACTAATCAAGCTAGACTTCCTAATAACGTAATTTTTAATTTATTATATACATATACGTAATATTAACTATTATTATTTTTTTATCAATAATTAAAGTTATCTTACTTTTTCTTTTCTTCTTTTGGAAGAGCTGAATGGCAAAGCTACCTACAAAAGTCAGAAAAATATTTGAAAATGAGAGTCAAATATTCTTATATGAAATGAAAAAAGACACTAGTAGCTAAATTGTTAAGGATTAATCTTCAAGAATTCACTTTGACATGGACAGCTCCACTCTTAACATTTTAAATTAAAATTATAACCAACAACTTCAGATTGATCTCATTTTCTCAGAATAATGCTTTCTGCTTTATATAATTTCATTCAAGTTAAACCAATCCTTCAATTAAGATAAGTCCACACTAGAGTCAACTTCATGTATTACGGTTTTGCCAAGAATGGATTCTGATCCAACTGTCAAACAATTGTACCTGTGAATTTCTTCCTACAAGTAAAATTTGCTATATAAATTAGCTTGTGTCTTTTTTTCTTCTTCTTATTTTATTCTCCTAAAAAAAATTTTAGATAAATTTACCAAAACAGAGCACATAATGATTGCAATCGATGGATACTAATTTTGTAATACACTAGTTGTAAACATACTCACACGTACATGTCCACAATCAAATCAAGAACAATTGGACATGAATAATATTTCCTCTAGACTCAATAATAAGTAAAATAAAAATAAAAATAGTAGATTTAGATATAAGTAAATTTTAATTACTTTATTCTATTTAATGATACTATCTCAAAAATATCATTCAATTAATTGACATTCTATTTTCAATGACTATTTCTTATTTTTAATATCAAATTCTAATAAAAGACACCATTAAAAAAGAGGTTATACTTCAGTTTAGATTTGATTAGTAAAATTAAATAATATTAACTAGCTTCTTAATTAGCATAAAAATTAATTAAAATTTTATTTATATTTAAGTCTAAATAAAATATGGGTCTTGCTAACCAGTGTCCAGTGTCCTAAGGGCATTAGTTAAGGAATTAAAAGAAAAAAATATTTACTATGTAAATCATAGGAGAGCATAAAAAATTATGGGCATCACAATTTTACGCATTCCAACAAAATTTTTTCTTCTTTTAATTTCTTAACCAGTATCCTAAAGGACTAGGGTACTTGTTAGCATTTGCCATAAAATATACATTTGCCATAAAATATATGTGAACATTTATTACTCACAATGAGGACGACTGGCGTATGCAACGTGCCGAATGGTGTGGATTCTTTTGCTATTGATAGGAGCAGATGAGTCTTTTTGCTGAATGCGAGATTATATGCAGATGAGTGAGCAAGAGACGAGTGAAAAGGATTATTCTTTGGTACATTATTACATTATAGGTGTGCGTGTTTATATTGTGATTGGGCCAAACAACCTCGGGTACATCAATAATAAATTGTACAGTTGGCAGGACAAAAAAAATGGTTATAATAATGAATTATAGTTGGGAGAATGGACATGTTAAAAATGTTTTTATTTTTAAAGCAACAATTTCTTCCTTTTTTTATAGTATGTTTTGAAATTTGACAATATGTGTTGAAATTCTAAAAATTATTTTTCAATTTGGCTTAAATATGGTTTTTATTCCTAAAAAATTTTCATATCTGTATTTTGTCCTTAATTAATAATTTTTTTCTTAACTTTTTTGTCCTTGAAAAAATTCATTTAATATTTTGTCCCTACTATTACGTTGACTCTGTTAACTTGATAAGTCATCATCCCATGGTGTAAACAAATCGGCGGTTGTGATAAAAAAAATTTCAAAGACCAAAAGAAAAATCCAAAAATATTTCAGGAACAATTTAACAGAGCCAACGTCATGGCAGAGACGAAATACAAAATAATTTTTTTTTATCAAAGATCAAAAGTCAAGAAAATTTTATTAGCGACCAATTGCATAATTTTGCGTGTATTTATACTGAGATTGGGCCAGACAAGCTTAGCGACATCAATTAAAAATTGTACATTTGGGCAGGACCCAAAAAATGGTTACCATTATGCATAGTGGGAAACCACTCTATGTACAATTTTGGACGATAGTTGGGAGAATGGAGATGTTGAAAATATTTTTATTTTTAAAGTAACAATTTCTTCCTTTTTTTAGTATGTTTTGAAATTCAGCAATACGTGTTGAAATTCTAAAAATAATTTTTCAATTTGGCTTAAATATGTTTTTTGTTCCTAAAATTTTTCCATATTCTGTATTTGGTTCTTAAGAGCATCTTTAATGGAGCAACCCTCTATGAGTGCTTCCAATATGATCCACTTGTACACATCATTCATTTTTACTCTTCCCAATATAAGCACTTCTAAGCACTTAATCCCTCCAATAGAGCAACTCTTCTTGGGTGCTTCCAATGGAACCCACCAAAAAGCTTATATCATTATATTATATTAATAACTTATTTATTACATTATGATTATCTTATTTATAAATTAATTAAATTTTAAAGATTAATAAATTTTTTAGACTATTATTATGTAAAATATTTTTTTATAATAACAAAAAAATATAATTAAATTATATTTTATTTTATTTAAAATGATGAAAATAGCTAACCTCACACAAGTAGCACGATATAAAAGACAATAATTAAAATAATAGAAATTACATAATTAAAACAATAACTAATTTTGCTGATTATTGCACCCAAAACACTCCCAAATATGTTCCACAAGGTCTGCTTGAAGTTGTTGATGACGCCTGTTATCGTGAACTTCTTCTCTCCTTTGCAGGTATGCTTCAAGGTATGCTTCAAACACTCCAAAACAACTAGTTTGACCAACGACTAGTTTTTCCAAACAGCTAGTTTGACCAACAGCTACATTGAATGGTGGAATTTGGGTGGAAAATGGTGGAACTTGAGATTTTGACGCGAAATAGAATGGTGTGTCATGCTCTCTTTCGTCATTAAGAAATTTTTTAGACTATTATTATGTAAAATATTTTTAATAAAAAATAAAAATAAAAACATAATTAAATTATATTTTATAATTCAAAGTGATAAAAATAGTTAATCTCACACAAATAGTGTAACATGAAAGACAATAATTAAAATAATAGAAATTACATAACTAAAATAATAACTAATTTTATTAACACTGTACATTATTTTATTAAAATATTATTTATCAGTAATTTTTTTTTTACTTTAAAGCTTTCAAGCACCCGTGCTTCCTAAAGCAATTTTCATACAGAGAAACGACAGCAATCAACTTCGCAAGCAACTATGCTTCTCGAGTTTCGGTGCTTCCCAACAACCGTTAAAGATGGTCTAATAATTTTTTTCTTGACTTTTTTGTCCTTGAAAATTTTATTTAATATTTTGTCCCTACTATTATGTTGACTCTATTAACTTGATAAGCCATCATCTCATGGTAAACATACTAGCGGTTGTGATAAAAAAAAAACTTCAAGGACCAAAAGAAAAATCCGAAAATATTTCAGGAAAAACTTAATAGAGCCAACGTTATGGCAGAGATGAAATACAAAATATTTTTTTTTCAAAGATCAAAAGTCAAGAAAATTTTATTATTGACCAAATGCAAAATTTTGCATGTATTTTTATTGAGATTGGGCCAGACAACCTTAGCGACATGCCGACATCAATAAAAAAATTGTACATTTGGGTAGGACCCAAAAAATGGTTACCATAATGAATAGTCGGAAACCACTCTATGTACAATTTTGGACTATAGTTGGGAGAATGGAGATGTTGAAAATATTTTTATTTTTAAAGCAACAATTTCTTCCTTTCTTTTAGTATGTTTTGAAATTCGGAAATACGTGTTGAAATTTTAAAAATCAATTTTCAATTTGCCTTAAATATGTTTTTTTGTTCCTAATTGGTTCTTAATAAAAAAAATTTCTTGACTTTTTTGTCCTTGAAAAAATTATTTAATATTTTGTCCCTACTATTATGTGGACTCTGTTAACTTGATAAGTCATCATTTCATGGTAAACATACCAGCGGTTGTGATAAAAAATAATCCAGGACCAAAAATACGAAAATATTTTTGGAATCACTTAACAGAGCTAACATCATGGCAGAGATGAAATACAATTTTTTTTTTCAAAGACCAAAAGTAAAAAAAAAATATTAGCGACCAAATGCAAAATGTTGAGCATGTTTATATTTTTTTTATGTAGTGCGCGTGTTTATATTGAGATTGGGCCAGACAACCTCGACGACATCAATAATAAATTGTATATTTGGGCAGGACCCAAAAAAATGTTACAATAATGAATAGTGGGAAACCACTCTATGTACAATTTGGACTATAGTTGGGAGAATGGAGATGTTAAAAATATTTTTATTTTTAAAGCAACAATTTCTTCCTTTTTTTATAGTATGTTTTGAAAGTTGACAATATCTGTTGAAATTCTAAAAATCAATTTTCAATTTGGCTTAAATATGGTTTTTGTTCCTAAAAAAATTTCAGATTATGTATTTGGAACTTAATAATTTTTTTCTTAACTTCTCCGTCCTTGAAAAATTTATTTAGTATTTTGTCCCTACGATTACATTGACTCAATTAACTTGATAAGTCATCATCTCATGGTAAACATATCGGCAGTTGTGATAAAAAAAAAAATTCAAGGACCAAAAGAAAAATCGGAAAATATTTCAAGAACAACTTAACAGAGCCAACGTCATAGCCGAGACAAAATACAAAATAATTTTTTTTCAAAGATCAAAAGTCAAGAAAAATTTATTAGCAACCAAATGCAAAATTTTGCATGTATTTATATTGAGATTGGGCCAGGCAACCTCATCGACATCAATAAAAAATTGTACATCTGGGCAGGACCCAAAAAATTATTACCATAATGAATAGTGGGAAACCACTCTATGTACAATTTTGGACTATAGTTGGGAAAATGGAGATGTTGAAAATATTTTTATTTTTAAAGCAACAATTTCTTCATTTTTTTTAGTATGTTTTGAAATTCGGCAACACGTGTTGAAATTCTAAAAATCAATTTTCCATTTGGCTTAAATATGCTTTTTGTTTCTAAAATTTTTCCATATTCTGTATTTGGTTCTTAATAAATTTTTTCTTGACTATTTTGTCCTTGAAAAATTATTTAATATTTTCTCCCTACTATTATGTAGACTCTATTAACTTGATAAGTCACCATCTCATGGAAAACATATTGGTGGTTGTGATAAAAAAAAATTCAAGGACCAAAAATCCGAAAATATTTCTAGAATCACTTAACAGAGCTAACATCATGGCAGAGATGAAATACAATTTTTTTTCAAAGATCAAAATTAAAAAAAAAAAAATTATTAGCGACCCAATGCAAAATGTTGCGCGTGTTTATATATATTGAGATCGAGCCAGACAACCTCTGCGACATCAATAATAAATTGTATATTTGAGCAGGACCCAAAAAAATGTTACAATAATGAATAGTGGGAAACCATTCTATGTATAATTTGGACTATAGTTGGGAGAATGGAGATGTTAAAAATATTTTTATTTTTAAAGCAACAATTTCTTCCTTTTTTCAGTATGTTTTGAAATTCAACAAAACATGTCGAAATTTTAAAAATAATTTTTCAATTTGGCTTAAATATTTTTTTGTTCCTAAAATTTTTTCAGATTTTGTATTTGGTCCTTAATAAATTTTTTCTTGACTTTTTTGTCCTTGAAAAAATTTATTTAATATTTTGTCCTTAGTGTTACGTTGACTCATATAACTGAATAAGTCACCATCTCATGGTAAACATACTGGCAGTTGTGATAAAAAAAAATCAAGGACCAAAAATTCGAAAATATTTCTGGAATCACTTAACAGAGCTAACATCATGGCACAGTTGAAATACAATATTTTTTTTCAAAGATCAAAAGTCAAGAAAAAATTATTAGCGACCAAATGCAAAATGTTGCGCGTGTTTATATTGAGATTGGGTCAGACAACCTCAGCGACATCAACGATAAATTGTATATTTAGGAAGGTCCCAAAAAGTGGTTACAATAATGAATAATGGGAAACCACTCTATGTACAATTTGGACTATAGTTGGGAGAATGGAGATATTAAAAATATTTTTATTTTTAAAGCAACAATTTCTTCCTTTTTTTTTAGTATGTTTTGAAATTCGACAATTGTTGTGTAAAATGCATTCACAAAGGGCAAGCGTACCCTACGCAGTAGTATCAGTGGACTCTAAGAGTCCGGATATCGAACCCAAAGGACCAATCGCGTTCCCAAATAATTAATTTCACATATAATTAAGCAATCCAAAATTTAAAATCAAATTGAGAGGAGTGGTGTTCAATTATTCTTTTCAAAAGAAAGAGAATTAGAACAGAAAGATTAATGTGAGAACAATTATAATAAAGAAACCTAGGATTGTGATTTCACATGTACCCCCTTTTCCCCCAACTCTAACCTCAATAAAAATCCCTAATTAAGTTAATTGCCAGTGACCTCTTAAATTTGCTAATAAACAATTGGTCATAGTTTACTAATGTTGTTTCCCCTAATTTAATTCCCAATTGATCGTAGGTGAATTAATTTAGGGCAAATGATAATACTCAGAGAGGTTGATTAATAGAATTAATCTACTGGAAATTCACGCAATTAGTTTGATCATGCAAATCACATGAATTCAATCACTTTACAGTTCCGTTAATCACAAGCAATTGATCATAGACAAGGGATTAACTAAGATTTAGAGTGCTTAATTCTAAGAACAAATAAAAATAGTAAAGAGATTCAATAACTGGAAAACATCAGGATTTCATTAATAATCAGAATGAGTTACAAAGGGTACAGCTACATCACAATCCTAGGCTAAGAGAACTAGCCACTCATGTTCATGAATAAACTAGATAACTCAAAGAGAAACGAAGAGATTATAAAAGGAGAAGGAATTTTACAAATAAGATCCCCAATGATGTTTTCTACTTCCTACCGCAACTCCGAGTCTCTCACAGAACCTCTTTCTCCTCAGAACCCTCAGTTTTGAAAATAGAATAAAAGATGATCATAAAAGGGATCCCTTATGCCTATTTATAATAATTCTAAAACAAAAGATAGGCTGCGTAACTTACCACGACCTTGGTAAAATGACCACGACCATGATCCTTGCATACTCCTGAGGTCCAAATCTGCTCATTTTCAACACGGTTATGGTAAACAGAACACGGTCGTGCTCGTAAACTTGATGTTGATTCCAACTTTTTGCCACTTTTACATTGGCTGTGGTGGTTAGAACGGCCGTACTAAGACCACCACAGTTGTGGTCTTCCAAACAGAGGCAAATTTACTCCAAATGATGTGTTTTTAAGCTCTTTTCTTTGTGAAGCCTCTAGAGTGCCTGTCTTACAAAAACTAGCACCAAACAATGAGTTTTGCCAATAAAATATATTCAAAATGTATGAAAATGGCATCTAAACTCACATCAAAATACAATCACAATCCAATTTATCAACATATGTGTCGAAATTCTAAAAATCAATTTTCAATTTGGCTTAAATATGTTTTTTGTTCCTAAAATTTTTCCATATTCTGTATTTGGTTCTTAATAAATTTTTTCATGACTTTTTTGTCCTTGAAAAAATTATTTAATATTTTGTCCCTACTATTATGTGGACTCTATTAACTTGATAAGTCATCATCTCATGGTAAACATACCGGCGGTTGTGATAAGAAAAATTCAAGGACCAAAAATTTGAAAATATTTCTAGAAACACTTAACAAAGCTAACATCGTGGCAGAGATGAAATACAAAATATTTTTTTTCCAAAGATCAAATGTCAAAAAAAATTTATTAGCGACAAAATGCAAAATGTTGTGCGTGTTTATATTGAAATTAGGCCAGATAAGCTCAGCGACATCAATAATAAATTGTATATTTGGGCATGACCCAAAAAATGGTTACAATAATGAATTGTGGGAAACCACTCTATGTACAATTTGAACTATAGTTGGGAGAATGGAGATGTTAAAAATATTTTTATTTTTAAAGCAACAATTTCTTCCTTTTCTTTTAGTATGTTTTGAAATTCGACTATACATGTCGAAATTTTAAAAATCACTTTTCAATGGCTTAAATATGTTTTTTGTTCCTAAAAAATTTTCAGATTTTGTATTTGGTCCTTAATAAATTTTTTCTTGACCTTTTTCTCCTTGAAAAAAATTATTTAATATTTTGTCCTTAGTGTTGTTACGTTTGACTCTATTAACTTGATAAGTCATCATCTCATGGTAAACATGCCGCAGTTGTTATAAAAAAAAATTCAATGACCAAAAGAAAAATCTGAAAATATTTCAGGAACCACTTAACAGAGATAATGTAGAGACGAAATACAAAATAAATTTTTTTTTCAAAGATCAAAAGTTAAGAAAAATTTATTAGCGATTAAATACAAAATCTAAATTTTCAGGGACGAAAAACATATTTAACTCTTTCAACTTTTATTTGAAAGCAACTTATTTGTCAAAGCAAGTGGATTCCCAATGAGTTTGCTTTCATTTTGCCAATCCAATTAATACGATTACCACATGATGAGCACAATTCGTAATATGAACAGGATATAGTAGTGGAAAAGAAAAGGCACTGCATGTGCGAGAGATGTTAACCTTATAGGGGCGTCCCTTTCTTTCTTTTTCTTTTTCTTTTTAATTTTGGTTATGTTACTTTTTTGCTCTCTTTTTTATTTAAATTATTTAATTTAGTCTCTCTCTATTTTTAAAATATTTAATTTAGTTCTTAAATTTTTTTTTTTAAAATTCAATGTTGCCATTCCCGTTTAATTTTACTAACTTTATTAGTGTCAATTTAAAAATATGCATTGAAATTTTCAAAAACATTTTTCAAGTTTTATCTAAACATAGCTTGACTCATAAAGAAAGTATATTCCATTTGAGACCTTTCATTTTGTAAAGTCAATTAATATGCTTTGATGTGAAATATTTATATTATAGTTCTTTTTTGCTTGTATAGTCGAGGTAAACGAGGGAATAGATGATTGCTCTGTCTAGATTTTCTTTCTTGATCTATTTCATGGGAGGGTAGCTTAGCCAGATATTTTGTACTTATTGATATTTATTCCCGCATTTTGATATACTCTTACTTTATACCCATGGGCTGTATATGGTTACTAAAGTGGATCTCAAAACAACATTTGAACTGGCTTTATTTATGTTAATGCGATGTTTATACCCTATAATGTTTTGGATACTTTGTGGTTATGAAATCCACAAACTACAAAAAGTCTCCATCTGATGTCTTTGACAAACCTCCCTTCTAGTCTAAAGGGATAATCACTTTCTTTTGTTATAGTAGACTTGCGAGATAACACATCTTTGTATTGTGTATACTCCCCCCTTTGTAGTGGTGAAAAATTCACTGTAATTAGGAAACTTTTGTTGGGGTTCATATCCAAGCTTTTTATTACATATGTGTCATTTGCTTCTATCGGATTTCTCAAATCATTATAATTTGCTTCTAATGCTCAAGCATCCTTACTTGCTTCAATCATGTTCCCCCAAACACTTGTCATAGTAACTTCATCATAAATAAATGTATTCCAACTACGTTCCATAACACAAATTCTACAATCAAATCAACAACGAATTAGCTCCACATATTTGTTTGGTTACAAAACCCTAAACCCAATACATAAATTTTGTTAAAACAATGAATAACATGATACTAAAATGTAGAAAACCACAAACACATGAGGATGCTTGATATTTGGCTCTTCAAGAGGGATTGAAGCTTATGTTGAGTTTTGATGATTCATGGCTTAAGTTTTGATGATTCCCCTCTTTCTTGTCCCCTTTCCTTTGTTGGTTTCCTTGTATTTGTTCCTTTTGTAATATTGTTAAACATTAAGAGACCTTGGGTGGTCCTTAAGGGTTGTCTTTTACTTAGTTTTTGATATGTTGTATGTATGAGTGCATGAATTCTAGGTTAATGATATCCCCTACCTTTTAAACCTTTTTTGAAGCCTTAAAAATTTAAGTACTTTCATTTTCTAAGGAAAGTATTTGAATACCTCAGGGAAGTATTCAAATACTTAGTCAATAGAGAGCAAAAATTGTGAACTCTTAGACAAGTATTCAAATACTTGTTGGAGTATTCATAGACTCTAAATGAAAAGTATTTGAATACTTCTTGCCCAAAGTAAAAAACATAAATAGATTTAATGGCTTCGAAAAATTACATGGAAATCATTTTTTAAGCTTTTGAAAATTAGGGAAATCTCTAACTTAGCAAATTCTCTCTACTCTCTATTGTTTTCTTCAAGTTTGTTTGAATATTGGCTCACTATTATTAATGGGTTGTTGATCTTGTTGGTGAAGCTTGCAAAATTGGAAGTCTTGAGGTGGAATTCAAGCTCTCTTGGGTGAGGCTAACCCTTGATATTAGAGATTAGGATTTTGGGCAAGGAATCACAATTTATACAAGTGAAGTATCTTGTGTACAAAGATTGATTAGTGAAATCTCAATCTTAGGATAGAGAAACTAGATGTAGCTGTTTGCAAAAAGAATGAACCATTATAAAAATCTCTTTGTGCATTCTTCTAAACTCTTTCTCTTTACTTTTCTTAATTCAATTTTCCTTATAATTGAACCTTAATAAAGAATGGGTAATTGAAATTGAATTTGACCTAATTGCTATCTTTCTTCAATTGTTGTATTTTGATTTGTGCAATTTAAGTTTCTTATACCATATTAGGTTTCATCCATACATTTCATTTTGCATATTGCATTGAGTGGTATATCAGTGAAGTCACTTAAATTGAAAAAGAAGTTTTTGTTTGATCCTATTGAGTGGGTATTTGAAAAGTCTTTTAAAAATATTTTTACAAATCAAATTGATTTATAGGCTCATTATTCCGCATACGCAAATAACTTTGAAAAAGAGGAAAAAAATCTTTTGAACTTAATTCACCCCCATCTTGAGTTAAACAAACCCATTTCATTTCTGCATAAAAGTTAATTTAAATAAATATCTAAATGATTAAACAATTAATAAAAAAAAAATTACCCAAATACATAAACACACACACATCTACGATGAAAACCAGAAGCCACGAGAATGGAGTGTGAAGGAGAATATGGTATCCTACAGTGGGCACCAGGTGAGAGGAGAGGGCGAGAACAACGGATGGGCAATCAAAAGCTTGACCTCATTTGGTGAATGCAAAATGGTGCGCAGAGGATGAGAGGAGAGTGACGAGAATGAGGGAGGTGGAGGAGGGTGTAGGAAATTAGTCAAGGATAAACTAGACTTTTCCTTTGTTTTTGAAAAAAAAAATGGGGTGGGAAGAGTAGTATTGCAGGTGAGAATAGTTGTTCCCCCGTCTTAAATACCACAATCCACAAAAATTCATACACAATTTCGATCTAGACATTTAGGGATACTGTTTTCGAATTAATTAACAGAACAGAGAGAAACAGAAACCACAAATGTGCTAAGTCACTTAATCACCTAAAGGTCTAAAATTCTTAAGATCATGGCTCCATTAATACGGTTCTCTTAATCATACAATAGAATAAATATAACCATACAAGTCATTTTCTTCTTATCTCTATTTTCCTTTTTCATTATATTGCTCAACATATCTGTCCTTTTTTTTTTTTTACTGCAACATATCTGTCCTTTTTTCTTTCTCTACATTCCAAAATAAGCTGTATAGTACAACTCTACAGCAATGTTACAACTTTTATTTCTTTAGAAGTTTCAGTATAAATTTAGAAAGCTTCAAAACTACAAGGTTTTATGTGACAAAATTCAAAATTTATATTCTACCTTCCTAGAAATTGTATCAGAACTTACACCATGATACCACACTGTAATATAATTTCGTTTTATGTTTCATGCACCTCAAAATGCAATACTTCGCGTTTCCAGTGAAAACAATGTTCAACAAACAAGCTAAGAAAAAAGTAAAATGCCCAAATCAATCAAATAGTTCAAATTTCAGATCTAGCCTAGGTACCCAATGGCTTGGGTTCTAATTATAGCGGAAATGATTAAGCAAGAACACTCGCAAATATAACATACATGTAAGGTTGAAGAAGTTTAAGGTCCGTGACAGTTACTCCAAGAGCCATTTGAATATCCAATTTAAACATGACTAAAACCACTACGCAGCTGGAAATTCATATGCAGCATGTCATATAAGTAGGAATTAACACATGCAGCTGGAAATTCGTAACCACAGTCTTAATTTATTAAAGATGGGAATTGGGAGCAACAAGCAATTTAACTCCAATTGAAATTGTAACCCTTTCATTGTATAACAAAAGTTTAATGACAAAGGATACCATACCAGTAACAATTAATGACATTGATGAATGATGACAGGTCACATTTCTAACTAGAGATACAACCAGCAAGACCATTCAATTGAGCAAGACACAATTTGTGAAATCATTGCAAAAGACACTTTTGTCTTTTGCAAAAAATTGCCAATCCAATAATCTTTCCTTGCTGAAAAGAAAACCAAATCCCTTAAGAAAAAATAAAAATTCTACAACACATAAATAGTATCCGGAAAACCTCAAATTCCAAAACCAAACGCAGTCCGTATCCTCTGGAAAATGAGATCCCGCCATCCCCTCTCTGTGTTCTCCACCACAGTTGCATTTCCATATCTGCATTTGCAAGCAACCACATAGCCTCAGTAACTCGACCGAGCAAAACAAATTCCAAACCGAAACCGAAACAATCAAACACCGGCTCACCTGTCTTCTTCGGGGACATCACTGTGTGCGAGCTTAACAGTAGTGACTCCATCTTCAGGCTCCTCAAACACAATCCTCACCTGCAAAATTCACAACCATTCAGAAACAAACGCTCCTTTCACATTCAAAGAACACAAAAGACTGAAACCACAGCACTTTCAGTATGTTGAAGCAAACATCTTTTAATAAGCTTAGTCATCATGAGGAGCTTCTAGATAATGTATTTAAGCTTATAAAAATAGCATACCTCTTATAAACTCCCTTTTTTTAGTTTATTTCCATAAATTTCTTGACAAAACATATCAAAATAAACCTTTTTATATATTTCAATAAATCTCATGATTACATTTACTACATAAACTCACACATGATAAGAATTTATTAAACAACCACTTAATTAAACTTAATACACAAAAGCATTGAAGATCTTGCAACATAAGCTTAAGCTTCCCAAAAGAGTAATAATATTTGAACACCATTTTATTACAAAATCCTCATTAACCCTCATATTTCTCTTTATCTCTCTCTTCTTATAGCATCATATCATCTATCATACCCACACTTTATTTCTTTTCTATCTCTTATCTCTCTAGGTGTCAAGTAACATGAGTGCCCACCCATCATTTTCTTTCTCAAAATAAGCTTAAGAAAATTATTTTGATAAGTTTTATTGTAAAACTTACTAAGAAGACTTTTGAAAGAACTTGTTCAAAGTTTCACAAGAAAGTTATTCAAAATAGAATTTAACTGGAATACATGGACACCACCATCCAATTATAAATTATCATAAAATTAAAAATCATTAACTTTTGTAATATTTACTTTAAAGTCATATCTAATCTGATTCCTAACTAGTCACCATTCAATTGTTTGCTAGTACAAATAACTCAAAATCTTTAGACCAAAGGCGTATCAAAACTAAAATCAGAATAAATTCTTTTTAACTATCAAACTTAGTTTCTTTTTTTATTCCTACAGGTATTCTCTTTCAGATGCAATCATGTTTAATACAACAACCACATGTTGTCACATCATACAACAAAAATTCAAACCAATTTCACCATATTCAAACTTAGCTTTAGAATATGTTCTTACACCACTCTTAAAATCAGATTCTGATTCGACAAGAACCTACATCACACTCCTAAAACCAATCCAAAAAATAGCACACAGAAAAATCACAAGCCACACCATCCTAAACTCAAACAAATTCACAACTTTCATAATTCTTCTTACCGTGGATTCAATCCCATCAACCCAGCTCCCAAACCTCCACCTCTGCACAATCAACTTCCCTTCCTCCAACTCCAAATTCTTCCCGGTCACCGACCCGTCGAAAATACTAAACTCACCCCCAACCTCCTTGCTAATCCTCGCATTACTCTGCGTAAAACCCCTCCACCTATTCTCATCCATCAGAATCTCATACAAATCCCTCGCCCTACAGTTAAACCTCTCCGTCAAACTAATCACCTTAAACCCCTTCTTCCCCTCACTCTTCTTGACCACAGCTTCTTCCTTCCTTGGAACATTGTTATCACCATTGCTACTTTTGTTGTTTTTATTATTCGGCGCCGCCGCGACCTTCTTCGCTTCGAGCTCGTCCTTAACGGGTCCGCCCTTCGCCATGCTCTCCACCCAAACCCTAACCTTCTCCAAAATCACCACCTTCCCTTTCTTCAACATCACCTCCTTCAATTTCTTCTCAAATTCTCCATTCTCTTTCGCTGTAACCCTAATTTCCGGATCCTCGCCGGCGTTCTCGTCGGAGATGTACGGGATCTCGACGGCGCCGCCGTCGAGCCTCTGCAGAACCTTCCCGTCGGCGTCGCGCGCCTCGCCCTCCCACGCGAGCCGCACGCTGATCTCGTACCCGGGAATCACCTTCCCCTTCCGGACGTTAACGTAGGCCTCGCCGTCGAGCCTCTCGACCTTCTTGATCCTAACGGTGACGTCGCCGTCGGTGACGGCGACGTCAGAGAAACTGTTCTTGAAGAAGGTTCTGGACCACTCCAGGCAGTTGGTCTCCGCCCAGTGCCAGTTGTGCACGTTGGTGCCGTCGGGCCGCTCCGCCACGATCCAGCGCTTGTCGCCCTCGCCGAACTTCGCCATCGAATTGGAATCAAAATGAAAGGAGCGGAAATGAAAATGCACACAGTTTTTATTTTATTTTTTTTATGCCAAAACAGTCTTTTGAGATCTCAATCCAACTCGGCCAGCAGGGAAAGGAATGGTGGTGGTGGTAATAATAACAATGGTTGTTGAGGTTGGGTCTGGAGGGTTTGGAAGGGTCTAGAATAATGTGACTAAATATGGGGTATTATTCCAGCGAAGTGGGAAAACGAAGAAAAGAAAAGGGAAACGTGAAAGTGGTTTCGGGTGAGAGCGAGGAAGGATCTAGAAGACAGCGGGGAAAGGGAAACAAGTTGGGACTTTCGTTGGGTACAGTACTTGCAGTTACAGGCCTGGTAAAGCCGGTTTTGGCTTGATTCATTCAGTTTTTTTTTTTTTTTTTGGGTGAGATGTCACGGGTGTTCCCCAATCCAGTTGTTCAGAGACTAGTTTTGTTCGTGATGCGTGGCTGATTGGTCTAAGAAAATTTTACACACGGATAAAATCAATGATTCATTCAGTTATGTCCTAAGGTATAAAGAGTAATATTTTTTCTTTTTGTAAAATACTTAGACTTAATTACAATTTTTACTTCCAACTTTTTACTTTTTGGCATATTTTATTCGTTAATTACATTAATTTTTTAAGTATTTTTAAATTATACTTTTGGAGTTTTGATGGTATTTAAAAAGGATCAATGGCCTGTTTGACTAAGTTTATCCAGAAGCACTTCTATGAGAAGAAAATAAGAAGAAAAACATGAAATGGGCTTCTCTATATGCTAAAATTAGAATATGTGGGACTTTTTATAAGTTAACTTGTAGAAGCTCTCTCACATATCTTTTCTAGAAGATGTGGGACTTTTTACAAATTAGCTTATGTACAAGCTAATTTATCTTATGGAGAAGTCCATTTCTTTTTTTTTTTCTTCTTCTTCTAGAAGTGTTTTTGGATAAGCTAACTCAAGCAAACCCCAAATGTGTTTTTAATTTATGTAAAAATAATTATATTTGGTTTTAATCTTCCAATAAAAAATTGTTAGTTGTGTCATGTAACATCTCATAATGAGAATGGATTCTCTTAATTGAGATTTTCATTTGGATTCTTTCCCATAAAAATTTCCACCATTAAGACTCTACGTCCTTTTTTATTATTTATTACTTACCGTCGGGGACGGATCCAGAAACCTATTAAAATGGGGTTGGACTTTTTTTTCCTTTCTTTATAATTGTTTAAATTTTTAACTATTAATAAATAATAATTTTTAAAAAATATTTACTATTTTTATACGTAAAATTGAAATTAATTTTTATTTTAAATGATAATAACCTTAACTATTACCATAATAACAATAAACACATAACTAGTTTTACATAATTTTACACTTGTTATCATCTTGACTATTGCAATAATAACAACAAACACAACTAATTTTACATAATTTTACACTAGTTAATCTTAACTAGTATTATAATAAAAACATACACAATTAATTTTACACTAACTAATTTAAAAATGTATATGTATATACGTGAAAATTCCCAAGGAGGGGGGCTGGGGCCCCTAACCGCCTCCCTTTGTATCCGTCCCGGCTTATGGTTGCTGAGATTTTACTCGACAAAAATGTGACATGGTAAAAATGGGTTAAGTTGAATAAGAATTTACTTCTTTTTTTTTTTTTTGAAGATGAATAAGACTTTACTTAAATAAACTTAGTTTATTTAAAAATATTCAATGTTCAAATGTAACCTATTACTAGTTATTTGTTATGGTTTTTTTAAGGCATGCATGGTCTGACATTTTTGAAAGTTTAATTTGATGTGTTAACCTACTTAAAGATATATTTTATATTAAATCTTTTATATAAATTTGACCTATCTTTAAATAGATTAATCGACTGATAGATGTAAACTAAGTTATAAAGTACAAAAAATAAAATAATTGAAACTCAAAGCATGGGACAAATAAAAATAGGTGGATTAAAACTAACAACTAACAAACTAACATTGGTCGATAAAAAAAGAAAGCTTTATAAGAGTCAAGTTCAATTTGTTTATATAATAATATAAGTTTATTTTGAAGTATAATAATCCAACATTCATAATAACTTGTTTAAGAGTCTATTTTGCTATAAGACCTCTAGATAAGCCATAAATTTATTCATCAATAAGCTTATAGCCTTGAATCTTTATATAGGTCAACATGTTTAATATAGAAAAGTAAATAAATATATGATTTTAAGACATTATATCAAATTTAATATAATAATAACAGATAAAAAATTAATATAATAATAATAATAATAATAATAATAATAAATTATTATTTTTATTTACTTAAATAAGTCAACCTGTTTAGCCTAAAAGACTTTTTGAATTGCCTAAAACCCAACTTTTTTAACCAAATCGACTTTTGCAAAAAGACTTGACCTACTTTATTTATGGAAAAAAAAAAAAAACAGCTTGTTCTAGTCTTGACTTGATGTAGGTCAGGTCATAGGATTCCTGTCGATTGGCTTGACCTATTTTCTTCCTTAGTAATAAAGACTAATTTTAAAAATTTTAAAATCAATGGAGATCAAAATGAATAAAAAAAAAATAAAAACTAAAAATAAATTTAGTCATATTTATTAGAATTTCAAATATATTTAAATTTATTTAAAAATTATAATTGCTCGTATAATGTAATAAATATTTATTAATTAATTTTATGTTTATTTTTGTTTTGATAAATATAGAGTAAATAGTATTGACAGTGTAAATATTTTTTACAATGTCAATTAATCAGAAATCATCGTGTATGGTTAGTTTGTTAACTTTTATAATAACTACTTAATATAATTTCTTGTTAATTTATAGTATAAAATTTTTACTTTGACAATGCATAGAATTAAACTTTAAATGTCATACATTGTTTATTTCTATGTAAATAAAGAAAAAAATAGAAGAAAAAATAAAATATAAATATTAAATTTTTATTATTTTATTAAGAAAAAATCACTAGCGAAGGATTTTTTTTTTTTTTGGAACCCTCTGTTGGAGTTAGCCCTAGTGGCCAATCCATTTTAGACTAAATTTGTATTACAACTTTGATTTATATATTTTATACATGAGGCATTTCAGTTACTATATTATTTGTTATGGTAACGTCCTTAGAATATGTGGGTTGTTCGATGATGTGAGATTCATTGAATAATAGAACATGATTCTTAAAGTGTCTGTAGTCGAGTATCATTGTTAACCAGGACGACGATGATGCATCAAGACTATTGTGTGAGTAGCATGATGACCGCATCTCACAGGTCATGAATATGAGATATCAGTTGGCACACATGTATAAATATTAGGAGTAATATTTATACTAGACAAACCCACTATGAGAAGGCTTCAAAATAGTTATGTAAGTGTCATAAGCGCTTCTCATGGCAACCATAAGGTGACAGTAGTCCTTTGACTTGAAGTCACTACGATTCCTACATGTAGGAATTGTATGCTTTAATGCTACCAAACGTCATCTGTAACAAGGTGATTATAAAGGTAGTATTTGGGCTTGCAATGAATCATGTTGAGGAATGTGAGTAATGTAGATAGGATTCGCCCCTCCTACATAACAGGAGTTATGTCTATAGGTCTCTCGATAGGATGAGACGTGCAATATGCATGGCCATACGCAAATGGACTGATATGAGATATTGGACCCATTTGTATTTAAACGTCTACTTGGGTATCAAGAAATAAACGATTGGACTTAACGAGGATGACACTCTTATGCCTCGTATTCAGTGGAGACATTTGGACGAAGGGACAAAGGCTACACGGTGGAAATGGTTGTCGTAAAGGGTGAAATCGGATCACCGATTATCTCATAGGCTGGGTGGCAGTGATGCATTGCTAGATGCCAATCAATGTCTATAATATTATAAAGATATAATATTATTGTCAGTTTAATGGGAGCCTATAGGGTCACACGAATAGAGTAATTTATTGGAGGAGATGAATAAATTAAATGTGATTTAATTTAGTTCATGATTAATTAATAAAATCTCATGATTAATTAATTAATCAACATATTTAATTAAATGATATTTAATTAAATAAGATGCAAGTTGATAAGATAATTAATTAGATATGATTTAATTAATTATCTAAATCAAATGAGATTTGATAAGATAATTATCTAATCAAATAAGATTTGATAAGACAATTATCTGTATGTCTAATCAAATAATATTTGATAAGATCTATATATAATCAAATAAGATTTGATAAGATGAAATGAGATTTGATAAGATATTTTATAGGCTTAAGATAGAGCTCATGTTTCTATACAAGGAGGTGAATACCTCATAACATGACGAATGAAAAAACACTTTTGTGAGTTCTTTCTAAATCCCTACACGTCTACCATCGGCTAGCACCGAGACCCCGCTCCGATAGTTGCTCGCGTGGACTGAGTAGAGGCATCGTTACTTCGACGCTTGGTGATCAAAGACAACCAGTCAATTGAAAGCACACTACAAAGGTAATTGTCTAAACCCTTAGGGGCGTTTGGTAGGGGAGAAGTTTTTTCATACCTTAGAATGATGATTCCTGAGAAAGTCAATTCGAATCATGGTTCCTGGAAATGGTTAAAATATGTTTGGTTAGTCATAGTATGTTTCTTAGGAGTTAAAGTTTCTTATGTTTGGTTACAGTAGAACTTTCCTGGGTATATAAGAAATTTTTACAAATATACCCTTTATTAAAATAACTTCATTAATATAATAATATTATTATAAATTACTATCATATTAGAGGTTGAATTATAATATTATAATATAATAATACAAAAGATGAAATAATAAATAATGAGATAAACTTAGATAATGAAGTAGTTGGGATCTATGTTTAAAAAAAACATAAAGATAAAAAATTACAAATTTTAAAATTAATATATTTTTTCAAAATTAAAGAAAGATAGAATTACGTGGATAAGTGCAACGTTCAACAATGGAGATAAACTTATAGATAAAGATGAACCATAGGTGAGGATATTTTGTACTTAAAAAAAGGGGTAATGTAGTCTTTTCATATTATTAAAACTTCCCCCCTAGTCCGAAAAGTTAGATTCCCACCTCCTCTGTGTCGTTTACGTGGAAAACTGATTAAAAAACATTCTCAGGAAACATCCTTTCCCAGGAATCTTATTTTTTTAAAATAGAAACCAAACATGGGAAACTAACATTCCTAATATAACATTCCTAGGAATCTAAAAATTTCTCCTCTACCAAACGCCCCCTTAGAGATTCCATGGGAAGGGATTATTTCTACTCTTGGTCTTAAATTTTTTTAAATTATATATCTTGAAACCCCAACACTTTCCCCTTCACCAAAATTGGCATGAAATATAGGGAGAAGATTTCTCTCTATCTCTTTTATAAATATTATCAAAATTAAAAAAATAATAAATAATTTTATGTTTGAAAAAACAAGTAATAGAATAAAAAGCTTAATTTTTGGTTTAAATTTAATTTTTATTAATATAAAAATATCTTTATATAATTTATAAATTTATTTATTTTCACTCTTTTTTCCATTCACTTAATAAGCTGAGAGAAATTTATTTATTTTTCTTCTTCTTTCTATTGATATAAATAAGATTTCTTTTATATTTTTTTTTTAGAGACAACGAACATCTTTTATATAAGATAATTATGCTCAAGTTGGATCAGACTATTAAGGCTTAAACTTGAGCTCATGAATTAAACGGCTAAAATGCAGTTTTTGTCCCCTTATAAGTCTGAATCCGCAATTTTAATCCTCCTATTTTAAAATCAAGAAATTTAGTCACCCAATTTTTCAAAATTAGCAATTTTGGTCCTTCAGAAAGTTGATCATCCATGGCACCTATGTAGGATGCTGACTTGGCGCTTATGTGGCAAGAGATTAAATAGTAAGAAAAATATAAAGTGTCAAATGGGAATTGAACTCAAGACCTCTTATACAAAAACTACACAATGAAACACTAGGCTACATAATTTCTTTAGTTAATATTGTAAACAATATTTATCCTATATCATAACTAGACGAGTTTTTATTATTTTTCTTATTTTATTCTAATTATTAAAATTAGTTAAATTACTTAAATTAGTTTGTAAATTGTTTACATAAATTTATATTAATATGTAAATTTTAAACATTTTTTTATTAATTTGTATAATTTGAATAAAAATAATTTACATAAAAACAAATTTATGAAATTTGTATAAATTATATAAAATGATTTATATAAATATTTTACATATTAATTTATGTAATTATATTGATTTATATAATTAGAATAAAAATAATTTATACATGAAATAAATCGAATATTTTTATGTTATTTATACAATTTTTTTAATAATTTATATATTATCATTATAAGAAATTATTTTGAGTAATTTACATATTTTAATTATACAAATTTGTTTTACGTATTAATATATATATTAATTATAAAAATTCAATTCATATATAAATTATTTTAATTATACAATTCTAGAATAAAAATAATTTATATATTAATTAAATTTTCTAATTAAAATATATATTAATACGTTAAATAAATTTGTGTAATTAAAATATGTAAATTACTCAAAATAATTTTGTATAGTTATAATGTGTAAATTATTAAAAAAAATTATAAATAAAATAAAAATGTTTAATTTATTTCATTTATAAATTATTTTTATTCTAATTATATAAATATAAATCAATATAATTACAAAAATTAATATTTTAAATATTTATATAAATCATTTAAGGTAATTTATACAATTTACGTAAATTTATTTTTATGTAAATTATTTTTATTCAAATTATACAAATTAATAAAATTTTAATATTTATTGTTTTTTTTGTGTAGTAAGAAAATAAACAAAACTACATGTTGATATAAATTTATGTAATTAGTGTAAATTACATAAAATAATTTATGTAAATAACATACATACTAATTTACATAATTTAATTAATTTTTATAATGAGAATAAAATGAGAAAAAAATTAATAACTTGTGCAATAATGATATATAACAAGTATTGTTTAGAATATTAACTAAAGAAACTTTGTACCCTAGCAGGGACGGATCCAGAAATCTATTAAACGGGGGGCTAAATTTTTTTTCTTCTCCTATAATGTCTAATTTCTAATAAATAATAATTTTAAAATAAATATTTACTATTTTTACACATATAATTTAAACTAATTTTTATTTTAAATGATAATAACGTTAGCGATTATCATGATAACAACAAAATACAACTAGTGTTACACAATTTTATACTAGTTGTTGCCTTAATCATTACAGTAATAACAACAAACTCAACTAATTTTACACTAACTAACCTTAATCATTATTATAATGACAACATACGTAATTAATTTTACACAATTTTATACTAACTAATTTAAAATACACACACACACGAGCAGTTCCAAGGGAGGGGGGGCTTGAGCCCTGCTCGCCCCTATGTAAATCCGTCCCTGTAGCCTAGTGGTTTATTGTTTAATTTTTGTGAAAAGGGTCTTGGGTTTAATTCCTACTAGGACACTTGATTTTTCATACTATTTAAACCCTTGCCACATAAACGTCATGTCAGTAGCTTACATAGATGCCACATCAACACACGGAATGACTAAAAATGCTATTTTTGAAAAATTGGGGGACTAAATGTCTTGATTTTAAAATAGAAGGATTAAAATTGCTAATTTTAAAAAATTGAGAGACTAAATGTCTTGATTTTAAAATAAGGGGACTAAAATTGCAGATTAAGAATTATAGGGGGGCCAAAAGTGCATTTTAGCCTGAATTAAACTATAATAACCTTAAATCAATTAATCCATGTACTCAATAATATATATTTTCTATTTTATTTTTCTTTTACTTCTATCATTCTTTTTTTTTTCTTCTAACTTTCTTTCTTTTTTCACTTCAAATTCAAACAACGTTTAAGTTCAAATAAGATGGGAGGGGGAGGGGGAGGGGGAAGAATGATCATAAATATAATACAATGAAGTAAAAGGCAAAACTGTTGCACAATATCTTTAAGAAAATTCAAGTTAATGTAAATTTAGCTTTGAGATTAATTTTGTATGTGACTGTATATTTTATTATTATATTTCATATTTCTAATTTTAAATTATATTTTGAATCGTCAAAATATAATAATACTATTTATATACACACACACACACAAACAAATTGTTGATTTGAGTAGTACTTCTTTCTTTAAATAAGGTTTTGAGTTAAGCCTTATGCATAGAAAAAACATGGTCGGGAGGAAAGACTCCATCAAAGATGATTAGCCAATATTTTTCGACAGAGATTAATTATCAACAAAGATAAAAAAAAAAACTTTTTCACTCAAAAAGAATATTTTTACTTGAGCATGAAGTTCTACAAGATGTGAAAAGCTTTGCTTTTAATTTCAAATGAAATAATCGTACATTAAAATTGTTTAATTTTCTAAAAAATACAACACAACACAAAAAGATATTTATTTAATTTTTAAAACAGTCTAGTATTAGGTTAAAAAATGACATATACCATTCTTAATTTTTAAATTAATTTCATTTAAAATAATTATGTATATTTTTATCATAAATTTAATTATTTATGTTCTTTTAATTATACTATATAATTTTTAAGATTTTAAATAAATTGATTGTGCATATTTCTTTAATAATTATAAATATTTTTTCTTTTAATTAATTTTTAAAACTTTATTTGAGTTTAAAACATTATTTGATTTTATATATGCATTATAGGTCTATAAATGCATAAAATATTTGCTATTCTTTTTTTAAAAAAAGGAAAAGGAAAAAAAAAAAAAAATTATTGACCTACCAAACAAAAAGGGAAGATAATTACAAATATTTTTTTTCTCTTAATTTCAACATCATCCATTGACATTGATTCTAAAAAAAAAAACATCCATTGACATTGAGCTACCAAAAAAAAAGGGAAAACATTAACGAAGTTGAGTAAATTAAATTTACAACTACGTATCTATGTAAGGGATGTAACATTGGCATGGTGCATGCAAGTGTCCATATCACCCTTTGACATGCGATGTGATGAGAACAACAAATCATAGACATTGAGCATTAAAATAGTAACAAGCAAAGTACGTGCATCGTGGTGGCACATACATGACCCTCGGAAGGTTAAGGCTGGGGCAACACTTGGTTTAAGTTATGGTTTTTTATTTCTGGTAGGAACCGATTTTCCCGGAAAAACACCAACATGTGCTTTTTGTGCAAAATGATGGTGTTTCATTTGATTTGGAAGGAGTTGGAAGAAAAACAACCAATTATGTTTTCTTCTTCTTCTTCCCCTCCACTTCGTTATTGTATATAATTTTCTCTTCATAATCCTTCGAGCTTCATCATTAATCACATATTGTCTCCTTGAGATTCCTGGCTTGTTCAAGAACAAGTCAGAGGTAATTAATATCTTTGTTTTATATTTTCTTTATCTTTGTTTCCTTGTAGATTTCAACCCCGTTAATGTTTTTATGTAAGGTTGCTTGTGTAATGTCAACAATGACAAACCAAATCTATAAACATGCAATTTCTCCATCTTTACCTTCTCCTTTTTTTTTTTTTCTATTTTTCTTGATAATTAGCCTCCTTGTTTTTTTTTTTTTTTATTTGGATCATTTTTAACTCAATGTATGATTAGAACATAAACATGAAATTCATTCTTAAGATGAAAGAATACGAAAACAAATTGAGGGTGTTATATTTGTAATCCTTAGAAACCTTTTTTCTTCTTCAATTTATCCTTCTAAAATCACGGATTTCATTCTTCTCCAATTTTACATCTGAGGGGTTGTGTCAATTTGTCATATTTGCATTTCGTTAACTTGTTTATGGTACCATTAAATTGTGGGTGGCTTGAATTTGAATTTCAAAAACAAGTTTCCTTCTTCAAAACACTTGTCTCAATAAGTTATTTGGTAAATGATGGTTTGAGCATTGCAATAATAATTTCAGGTCATTCATTGGACATCATTTATTTTGAATGGCTTATTGAGACTACTAGACTATTTTGAGCTATGTTGTGCTGCGGAGGTGCAGAAGAGGATTTTGGCATTCCACCTACAAACCAATATAGTGCATCACCTAAAAAGGGTAATACATACGGTGGCGGAGGAGGTAACAAACTTATTTTTTCCCCTTAATAATCTATTCATCATTTGCATGATTCCTTTTCCTCCTATTATTCTACCTCCCAAGATATTGCTTGTTATTGAATAACAAACATTTTAAAACTCAAAACATAAGAATTAAACGAAGATGTTTGTTTGAAACTTTTGTCTGAAGTTTTTCATAACTCTCATCATCCAATTATAACATGTTCTACAATATTTATAATGGAAAACACATACATACAATTCTTTAAGTGTTTTTGGCGTTGTTCTCTAATTAGGATCAGAGTTTTATTTCAAATAAGTATGCTGGCGTTTAATGTAAGTGTTTATTACACAAATTATCAAGGTGAAACTTTAATTGTAGTTAGAAAATAACACCAAAAGTATCTAAAACTAAATCTAAGTGTTTTCATATTTATAATTTGTTTCTTTGTTGGTAAGGGCATGTAATTGGCAATTTGACAGTTGATACTCAAACACTTATTGAGAGCACTAAATGTTGTGAGACTTCATTTGAAGGGTCATAATTGTGATCTTTGTTTTGGAACAAATGAAAAACTAAAATTAAAAGCAAAAGTTACATTACCTTGTTTGAGAAATAAAGGAGTATATGAAAGGAACGAAAATAAGGAAAATATAGAATTCAAGTTCTACGAATGTTCCTAAAATTAGTTATGGATTACCATGTAACTAAAATTTTGTCTAGATTTTCATTCCTCTCACCTATATATCATAATCGTATGAATGTATGAGTATGACAAATAGCTCAGTTATTTGGCAAAAACTTATCTGCAAATATACAGTCATTTTATAATTTAATATCCTAATTATTCAATTAGCATTATCTCGATGGAATAATGGCATAATGTTTGTTGTTCTCGCATGGTTCCTAAACCTATAGTTAAGTATCTTTACTATCCTAGTTTGAGTCTTAATTTACATTATTGTAACCTTTGGATACAGGAGGTGACAGAGGAGAGCCAAGGGGCAATGTTGTAAAAAATGGTGCTCCACAAAAAGAATTACCAATTGAGATACCTGCTATTTCATTGGATGAATTAAATCGATTAACGGACAACTTTGGTACAGAGGCTTTGATAGGAGAAGGTTCTTATGGGAGGGTTTACTTTGCAAAATTGAGCAATGGTATGGATGTTGCAATCAAGAAGCTAGATACTAGTTCCTCCCCAGAACCTGACTCTGATTTTGCAGCACAGGTATGTTTTTTCCATTAAAGATTTTAAATTCATTGAGACAATGTTTTGGCTAGTGAAATTGTCATAGTTTACATCATGTCACTATTGATCATGCAGTTATCAATTGTTTCAAGATTGAAGAATGACCATTTTGTGGAGTTGATGGGATATTGTCTTGAGGCAAATAACAGAATTTTGATTTATCAATATGCAAGTTTGGGTTCTTTGCATGACATATTACATGGTAGGCCTAACAATATTAATTAATGACTTTTATATTAAGGAAAAAGTTCTTATGCTTTAGATTAACACTAGGCTTTTGATGTTGTAGGAAGAAAAGGAGTGCAAGGTGCTGAACCTGGTCCAGTTTTAAACTGGAACCAAAGAGTAAAAATTGCATTTGGTGCAGCAAAAGGACTTGAGTTTCTTCATGAAAAGTGTCAACCTTCTATAGTTCATCGGGATGTTAGATCTAGCAATGTCTTACTCTTCAATGACTATGAGTCCAAGATTGCAGATTTCAACCTGACAAATCAATCTTCTGACACTGCAGCACGACTACATTCAACAAGAGTCTTAGGAACATTTGGCTATCATGCTCCAGAGTATGCTTGAACTTTACCTTAGTCTTAGTTTGATAGGAGGTCCACTTATGTTAAATCATGCATGTTTAATGCTTTCTTGAAGAATAAAGGATTAGTTTATATGCAATCATAGCCCTATTGACATGAAGTAGGCTTAAATAATTTTCATATAACTAAACAAAGAAATATTTGATTCGCAATGGAGAATATTAAAAAAAATTATGTAGACAACAAAACAAAAGTAAAAAACACATCTTTAGAAGATTCAAAATGATTTACTTTCATTTTCAGGTATGCCATGACAGGGCAAATAACCCAAAAAAGCGATGTTTATAGTTTTGGGGTTGTCCTTTTGGAACTTTTAACAGGAAGAAAACCAGTGGACCATACAATGCCTAAAGGGCAACAAAGTCTTGTAACTTGGGTATGTCTTAATCATCATGTAGTTTTGGTTTGGATAAATCTACCCTTAATTTAATTTTTCCTAGTGGCCTTAGCTTTTGTTTTCATTATTATTTATTCTTTTACTAACTTAATTTCCAACAAGTACAGGCAACTCCAAGATTGAGTGAGGACAAAGTGAAACAATGTGTGGATCCTAAACTAAACAATGAATACCCACCCAAGGCAATTGCTAAGGTTAGCTCCTTTGTTCTTTCTCTTAATTTGATCATCATTTCATCAACAATTAAAACATTTAGAAGGGCTTATTTGAGCTTATATATAAATGGTTTATCACCTTTATATTATAATTGTTTTAATTGTTGATTTTAATTGTTTCAATCATAATTAGGCCAAACACATTCACTAATAGTTTCAATCATAAAACAATTATTCTTTTTTTTTTTTATCTTATTTTAGTAAGTTTAAAGAAGAAACTATTAAAATAAGTTGAGAAATGCTAACAACACATTCACTAACACAATCTTTCTAATACACTATTAATGATTGAAATTTATTAAAGAACACAAATTTTTATGGGTTTTACTTTTTATTTAATGAGTCTTTTTCATGATTTTGTAGCTTTCAATAAATTTTAACTAAAAATAAAGAATGTGTTGCTAGTACTCTTCAAATAAGTTGTTTTCAGATTATTTCAAAAAGTTTCACAAAGAAGTTTATAAATAAGCTCTCATTTAGTAGGAACTTATTGAATAAGTGCTTTAGGTATCTTTTCTCAAATGCACCCAATATTCAATATAGTATGGGGTTTGTAATTAATGTTTGATATGGTTATATAGTTAGCAGCAGTTGCAGCGCTTTGTGTGCAGTATGAAGCTGACTTTAGGCCAAACATGACTATTGTTGTCAAAGCTCTTCAACCACTTCTCAATTCAAAACCGGCTAGTGCTGACCCAGGCGCTTGACATTCTAGCCATACCTAATTAAGAATCAAAGACTAATCAGATTTTTGTGCAACTTGTTACACAATGAAGCCAATCCTAATCTTCCTTTCATTGATCTAGAGGTTGTATTAAGCTAAACCAATGTTGATTTTGTCTTCTTGACCTCTTGTACAATTGGAGACATGTATTGTGTGCATAATGCATGAAAGAGACCCTAATTTTGCCTTTAAGATTCAAAGGTATGAAGAAGAACAAATCAAGATCATTAGAAAAAAATATTAAGGTTATGTTCTTTTAGTTTTATCATCATCGTCGCCGTCGTCGTCATCATCATCATCATCATGATGTCATCATCATCATCATCATCATCATCATCATCATCATCATCATGTATTGTGTGCATAATGCATGAAAGAGACCCTAATTTTGCCTTTAAGATTCAAAGGTATGAAGAAGAACAAATCAATATCATTAGAAAAAATATTAAGGTTATGTTCTTTTAGTTTTATTATTATTATTATTATTATTAATCATCATCATCATCATCATCTCATACTACGCGTGGGTCTAAACAATCTAGGTTTGATTGATGGATGTAAAAAGATGGAAAAGTTTATAATTTAAGGATGGGCAAAATATGTTTTTAGTCCCTGAACTATTCAAGGTTTTTGTTTTTAGTCCCTCAACTAAATGTTGACTGGTCTTAGTCCTCGAACTTTTTTTCAGTTTGGTTTTTGGTCCCTACCATCAAGTTTTTCTGTTAAATGATTATGTGGCAGCAGATTTGAGGCGAATTTATTTTCTAGCGGTTTTTAACCGCCAGAAATTGCTTGGTAGGAACATTTAAAATATGCTGAACCATTTTCTGGCGGTTAAAAACCGCCAGAAATTGTTTTGCTTCTATTTCATTTCAAACACGCGCCCTTCAAACTCCAACCCAAAACCACATTATTTTACTTCATCAAACAAAACCACCATCACGAATTCAACATAACAGATAAAAAAAAAGACAAATCAACGAACAAGTTGTGAGCAATAGAAATAAGAAATAAGAGATTTAAAGAGGTGTAATCTGGTCTTGGTATCCTAATCTGAGCAATAAAAATAATCGCGTCAACACCACCACTGTAATTCATAACGCACCTCCTCCCAAATTCAAAAAGACACCTCGCCAACTATATCTTCTCTTCCAAAAACAATTGTTGCTTTGATATAATCTTCACTATTTCCAAACGCACCTCCTCCCAAATTCAAAATGCACCCCAACTTCGCCAACGACACCTGCATCCTCTTCCCCTAAAACCCCATCACCAGAAACACCCTCCTCGACATTCCCATCATCGACTACCTTGCACTTCCCACCTACGACGGTTCCACTCAAAGCCTACTCGTTCTCATCTCCGACTTCATCTTCTCCTGTGCCACGATCCATTTGCGCCATGGCCTCGCCATGGTCCCGACGGCTAGCTACGGCGCATCCGGCGCCAGCGCCACCAATGCCGATTGATTCACCCCATTTGATCTTTGGAAACACAAAATTGAAATCGTGAATCAGAAATTGGAGTGTGGATGAACTGCAGATTGAGAGCGATAATAGATCTAGGAATTCAGAATGTTTGGATCTGATCTACAATGTGAGAGTGTGAAGAACAAATATCTCTTTCTCTCCGTTCTTGTGTTGCTCCCCCTTTTTTTTCCCCCTCTGTCCATTTTTTACAAATTAATTTTCTTTTCTTTATTCATATATTGGGTTTTATTCTGATGCTGGTATGGTTTTGTTTGATGAAGTAAAATAATGTGGTTTTGGGTTGGAGTTTAAAGGGCACTTGTTTGAAATCAAAGCAAAGCAATTTTTAGCGGTTTTTAACCCCAGAAAATGGTTCAGCATATTTTAAATGTTCCTACCAAGCAATTTGTGGTGGTTAAAAACTGCCAGAAAATAAATTCGCTACAAATCTGCTACCACATCATCATTTAACAGAAAAACTTGACGGTAGGGATTAAAAACCATATGCAAAAAAGGTTGGGGGACTAAGACCAGTCAACATTTAGTTGAGGGACTAAAAACAAAAACCTTGAATAGTTCAGGGACTAAAAACATATTTTACCCTTTAAGGATTATTCATTTCCCTTTTACTGTTTCATTTTAAAAAATAATAGAAAATTATCTCAATGTTTTTTTTTTCCTCTTTTGGTCCATAATAATTGATAAGTGATCATCATTCAAAAATTGAAGTCTACATGATAGTAATTGCCGAATTACTACCATAAGCACTGAATTCCCCAATAATTTTTGCATAATAGGGGTCAACTTAGGTCATTCTTCCAAAGACACAATTCATCAAACACTTGATGTTAATTCAAAAACAGCGGGAATTTTTTTTCAAAATTCAGAAATTAAAACAGAAAGCGAAAGACAATTAAAACAGAATCAGATTAAAACCAACCTAAGGATCCAATGCTTCGATAAATTATCATGGTTCCAGAAATTGAAAATGAATATGTGAGCATGCAACCCAATACGAAATCATGAGATAATCATCTCACATTCATTTAGAAAAATCAAGAACACAATCGCATTCCTCAATTTTAACGAATTCAAGCACAAATCGTATTGAAGCAAGTAATCAATCGATCACTGTGAAAGGATTAATCAATCCTATCCCTAATCCCAATTCAATTTCTAAAATATCAACATAATCATGCATGAACTCAGAAAATTGATAAACAAAAAATGGGAAAAAAGCATAGCTCATAAATTCAAAATTGAAGCATAGAGGAACTCAAATTTACCATAAGCTAGGGAACCTTGGATTGAAAAGAGGATTTATCTCTCCATGGTCATCATCATTGAGAGTTTCAAACACAAAATGCAGAAGATAAGAGAAAGGGGAAGAAGGAAGAAGAAGAGAGAGAAAAAAAAAAACCCTTGATTCTTAATCTGAAAAATTAAAAGTGTAATGTAAGTGTTGTATTTACAAAGAGAGTAAGTATATTTATTACATGGACACTAATTAAAAATGTGGTCTCTCCTAAAGCATTTGTAGCCCACTCACTAAACCACTAAAAACCTATTAAAAATTCTAATTGGGCCATAAACACAAATAGAGCCCAAAAATGCAAAAATTGAAATTTCCAATTGCAGGGGCGTCACTTTGCAGCCCATTTTTGACCCTTAAAAACTCTGAATTGACCCAAGCCCGTGAGAGATAACTTTGTAGAGCTCTTCGCCTCAATCGGAGCTCGGAGTCAAAGGTTATGACCTGAACAATAACACAATGAGAAAAATTACGAAAATGAATAGAAGTTGACATTTAGGTCAAATGAAGCCCATTATCACAAAACTCACTTAAGAGGGTCAAAATCAATAATAAAAACATGTAAAATATGTGAAAATGGAACACTAGTCAATGATCAATTATGCTCTATCACTACGTTTCATATTAATCTTGATATTTAGGTCGCAACTTTAGACTTCTAGCTGAAGGAGGAATATAATCTCGTGAATAAATAAGACATTAATTTCACCAAGATATTTTCCTGTAGTGTCGTTAAACATAAAAACTTGTAGTATTGTGCCTTATTTGATATAAATAGTTTTTTTTTTATAGGAAAATTGATATAAGTAGTTAATATATATATAGATATGGCATGTATGATTATTTCATAGTTTATAATAGCATCTTCTGGTTTTCAATTTATTTACTTTTTTAACTTTTTCGACCATTCTAGTAGATTGACTTGACATTACACCGAACAGTGATAGATCCAAGATTCTAACTCAGTGGGGACAATTTATTTAGAAAAATAAAAAATAATAATAATAATAATTATTATTATTATTATTATCATACATGTGAAAATAAAGATATAAATATTAAAATTAAGTGTAATAAGCTGAAAAGGAAATGAAATGTGCAATTGAATAAAGTATAACAGTACTTAGTAAGCTTATAAGAGAACAAAACTTGAGAAACAGCTAGCCAATAAAACACAAAATTTGACTATGGCTAAAAAATTGGAAATTGGGGTTCAGATTTTAAAAATAGAGGGGACAAAAAGATAACAATAGTAGATATATATTTACATTTTCTCAAAGTCAGGAGTGCATATGCACCCTTCAACTATATGTGGGTCCGCCACTTACACCAAGACTTGGCGTGTGAGATTGAATATGACTTAAGCATACCAGTCAACCCCTACAATATAAACGAACCATTATGTGACGATCAAAAACTATCATTATGTGTAATTATTTTAAAATTTAAAACTCTAATGGTGTCAACGGAAAACTCATGAAAGTACCATTTTGGATCTATTAGTAAACATAAAAGACTAAATTAAGTCTTTAAAACATAAAAGATCAAAATAAAAAAACACGAAAATATAATGAAACAAAATAATATTTTCGCTTAAAATAAATTAAAGATTAATATGTGTTAATTTCTTATAGAAAAATATTTTTTAAAATAGAAGAGAAAAATATAATTTAAACTTGTTTATAAAGAGAGAAGCATGATTTATCTTTGTTGAATCAAAATATTATTCCTTGATTGCAAATTATTTTGTCCCAAAAAATCTCAATCGCAGATCCAATTGTCTTGTCCATCCACATCACATGCTTCTTATGGGAGGCAGAGCAAGTCTCAAACTCTACTAGCGTAGCTAGGGACATAATTTCGTGCTTCCTTCCGAAAATAATGAACACAATGTCGTCACTGTTACATGTGGTTACCAAAAATGATCACATTTTATTATAAAAAAATGACCATATTCTCGATTTGTCGTTTTTGACTCTCGAGGAGATCTGGTGCTCGCAATCGTAGGGAAATAGATTAGAGAAACATTAATTAATAACTAGTATTTTAGCTTTTATTTATTAAATAAAAAAATATTTTAGCTTTTACAATAAGGTAAATGCTTTTTTCCCATACTATTAAAATTTAAATAAATAATTTTTCAATATATAAACTATATACTATAATTATAATTTTTAATTAATAAATATTTTGAATATATAAATTATATTTTAAATTTAAAAAGAATAATTTAAATTATGATATAGGATTATTTTTAAAAATTGACATTCTATTTTAAAAAAAAAATATCAAAAATTAATTTGAAAATAGAGATAAATGAGTAAAGATAAAATGAAAGTGATTTGAGATGATTGAGAGATAAAGTTTTCAGCTCGTTATGAGTAAAGCAAAAAATAGCCTAAATCCAATAAGGCTTTGGCTAAATATGTTTAAATTTAATTTAAAATTAGAAATAAATGAGTAACGATAAAATGAAATAAGTTTGCATGTTTCACTCTTTATATAGGACAACATGCTTATTATTTAAAAAGGTAAATATATATGATTTTTATATTATAGCAAAAATATTATAATAATTATTCTAACAAAAAATATTATTTATATTAACTTGAATAAGTCTGCCCTGTTAGACCTAAAACACTTTTTAAATGGCCTAAGTCTGACATTTTTAACCAAATAAATTTTAATAAAGATATAGGATAGGCAGTGTGTTAATTCATCTCCAAAAGATAACTTGGCCTATTTCCACTCTTAGTTGCAAGGTAGTGTGTTAATTCACCTCCAAAAGATAAAAAAGAGATGATGTTAGAAATATCTAATTGAAAGAATATGGAAAGTGAAAGTGTTACTCTTAAGTTTGTGAATTCTAATTTATAGCATAGTATTTTTTTTTGTTTCGTAAGAATCGAAGACATGTATCAAGAAGTTTATAATAATTCACACACCATGTTAAACCATCTGAGTTATACCCACTTGGTAGTACTATATAGTATCATACATTTTTTAACACCTTTTTAAATATATATTCTATTATTAATTGAAATATCTAGAAAATTTCAAAAATAATTTAAGTTTTATATTTCAAAATAAAATAATTTTTAATAGCTTTAATAACTTTTAATTAATAATAATAATAATAATAATAATAATAATAATAATAATAATAATAATAATAAAGTATATTAAAAAGATTATATTTTAAGAAAAAAATAACATTATTATTCATCAAGCTGTTTTATCTCAATTTTTATCATATTTTATTGTTACATTTTTAATAGAATTGTTACATTTTTTTGGTAGGTAAATTGTTGCATTTTTTGCAAAAAGGTGAGAAACGGAAAGAGAAAAATTGTGTAAAATAAGATTTCCTGATGAAAGATAAAAATATTATAAAAAAAATAATTTTAAGTAATTTTTTTCTCCATGTATATCTTTTAGTGTGCAAATAAGATTTTTTTTCTCTCTTCTAAATCGCCTATTTCACATTGCTTTTATTTTAATTTTTTTATCACATAAAAATAAAAACTTTTAATATAAAAGGGAGAGAAAAGTTAAAACAAAATGTATTTTAACAATTAATAAGACATTGATGTGAATGGAACTGGACTCAATCCCTTAAGCAAGATCTTGGATTCGAGCATTTGTGATGGAAAAACATAGTTAAAAGAAGAGATTCCATTAAAGGTACTCCACATTAATATCATGGTGACGAAAAAAATGTATTTTAACAACTGTAAAAAGTAAATTATCAAAAAGATATTATTTTCCATGTTAATATAAAGATTTTGCATTTTTGATCAATAAAAAATTATTTTTGTATGAATTTTTAGTGATAAAACTTAACAAATTTATCATATATAATAATTTTTTATTTGATGACAATATATAAATACTTAACTTAATATATTTAATTAAATTTTAATAAAGAAATAAATATAAAAAATATTACTAAAGAGATAAGTATTAGAAAAGTAAAATAAAACAATTAGATCATTAAAAGGCTAAAATATAATTTTGGTCTTCCTATTTTATTCAATCCTCAATTTTGGTCTTCCTATGAAAAAATAGTGACATTTAGTTTTCTTTTTTTACAAAATCAAGGATTTTGGACCCAACCGTCAATTTCAGGGAGTTGAGTGTTAATTCGAAAACATGAATTGCTAACTCACTGACGTGATACTATAATACTAGTTTTAATTAATATTTTGATTAGTAGAGCATTTAATTTAATAAGAATTTAATTAAAAACTACAAGTTATAAACAATTTTTATTTGTTCATTTTTTATTATATTAATTAATTAACTAAAAACTTATGCACCTTTAAATAAATAAATGGAAAATAGACATGTTAGCGTAGTCAACGTTAGACATAATGATCAACACCCTGCAATTGACAGTTGGGACCAAAATCCTCAATTTTGTAAAATAGAGGACTAAATGTCTCTATTTTTTATAGGGGCCAAAATTACGGATTGAGTAAAATAAACGGACCAAAATTGTATTGGGTAAACTATGTTTTTTGGTCCCTAACTTTTTCACATTTATGGTTTTGGTCCCTAAACTTTTTTACAACCAGTCAAAAGTCCTTATCTTTTTTTTCCGTCCATGGTTTTAGTCCTTTCCATCTATTTTAGACGTTAAGTGATGACATGACGTTAGTTTTATTATTATTTTATTTCATTACATTTTCTGGCTGTTAAAGGTGGTTTTTAACCACCAGAAATTGAAGAACTCACATGAAATATCAATGAAATCTAATCTGGAACCACACAAACCAAAGAAAACCACATGATTCATATTTAGTTTAAGAAACCAGATCTACAACCCACCGTCATTCTCTTCACCTTTGACGAAAAATCAATATAGAATATTTAAAGTGGAGGAAAAAAAACTTTAGATGGATGCGGAGAGAATGAACTTGTGCGTGCTCTTTGGGTTGAGCACAATATAGCAGAGAAGAAGCTTGTGCAGGTTGGGTCAATTGGACGCCACGTCCATTAACTCGAGACGCGCCGCCACCATCTCCTCCATGGATTGCCAGAAGTCTGCATAAGGTTCCGATGAGTACTTCGTCAAATTTGGAACCCACCACGCTGGGAGAAGGATGCGACTTAGACTATCGGCGTGACCTTTCCCTCTCTCGCACACAACCTCAAAGCGCAACTTGCGATCAAGCATTCTAGTTTAGACCCGATCAGGCTCGACCCCAACATAAACAGGCCCATGAGAGCATATCTGACTCGAATGGCATCCCAGTCGAACCTCTCTTCTGCAACAGAGATGACTCGAATGGCATTCCAGTTGATAGATCTGGAATTGATTTTTTTTAGCTTTTTGCAAATCACAAGGATGCTTAGTTATCGGAAATTATTTGATATTTGAATAATTATTATATCATTGATTTTGGTTAATTTGTTGTGTTGGTTTGAATGATATGCTTCTTTGATTAAGATGTGAATCAGTTGAACAAGTTTATGTTTTCAGTTTCTTGCATTTTGTGGCAACTATAAGCTGCCACAAATTATTAATCCTTTTAAAAACACTTTTTCCATGCAATTTCTAACAGTTTTTAATCTCAAGTAAATGTACGTAATAAAATAAAATAATAATAAAACTAACGTCACGTTATCACTTAACGTCCAAAATAGACATAAAGGACTAAAATCATGGATGAAAAAAAAGTATAAGGACTTTGACCGGTCGTAAAAAAGTTTAGGGACCAAAACCATAAATGTGAAAAAGTTTAGGGACCAAAAACATAGTTTACCTAATTGTATTTTAGTCATCTCTAAAATTATTTTTTCCTATCATGTAGACGTTTGTCCTAATCATAAAGCATATTTAAGGATCATTACTTTTTCCTTTTTATTTTTTTAAGCAAAATTTAGTTGAAGAGATAATGCCCTTTTCTAAGATAAGGAAACTCTCTATGTTCAAAGAATACTTATCGAAAAACTTATATTTACCTCACTCCAAATTCAAAAAGACAAGTGTAGGCTCAAATTTGCAATCTATCTAATACGAGACCTTGTCTTTACTCCACTTGACTAACTCCTTAAGCTTTTTTCTTTTTATATTATATAGAAAATTATTATTATAATTTATCTTTGGCTTTTTTCTTACATAGGTAACTACTTATTAGAGATATAGGATGGCTTTGTTATTAGGACTGACTATATAAGCCACAATATACTAATGTAAGCTAACTTTACTCGTTTTCAATATACTTCTACTGTAAGTCTATTACTTTACCCTCTTTTTTCTCCTCTAAACCATGGATTCTAACATGGTATCAGAGCCATGACATCCTCTATAAACAAAATTATCTTTCGCTACCATGGGAGAGCTTTTCTCCGATCTTTATTCTTTTTTTGTTACTCCAATTCTTTCTCCCACTATAAATCTTTTTTCTTCTTCATTTTCGATTTGGTTATTCTTTCAACAAAGCTCCTCAAACCTAATCGGTCCTTCTCTCTTTTGCGTTTTTTGAATTCATTGTCGTTGTCCCCTTCCATCCACTATGAAAGTAAATTAGATTCATCATTGAACACATTCACTTCTCCTCTGCATCCATCATGAGAATTCTTCTGTTGCATCCTTTTTTTGTTTCCTTTTTATTTTCTTTATCTCAAATCCATTTTCCTTTTTTCTTCTAGATAATCTCTACCAATTCATTGCCACCACTTATTACATATATTATTTCTCTCCCTTTTTTTATTTTTTTACACTGATTTCTCAATCTTTCTTCTCTGTTCTTCTTTCTGATTTCTTATAATTGATATTGCAAGTGAAAGGTTGTGAAAATGCCTCTAGGGAAAGAGGAGGTACTAGCAAATCTTGATATTGAGGTGTTAAGACAAGTTATGACCATTGCATGAAGCATGTCATTGACCACGATGTTTGTGATGGAGTCTTTAATTTCGTTGTTGCTTTTCTAATGGATCCATTTCACTCAGTTATGCGATTTGTGTTGTCGGTCTTTGGTGGTTCAATGGTTCTGAGGCTTGGTGATTTTGAGATTGCAGTCAAGGTGTTTGATGAAATGTCTATTAGAATGTTGCATTGTTGGAAGAGGATTTGAATATGTTCATTGCTGCTAGTTTTCTGTCATTGGGATATAACATGTGGAGTTGTGTTTTCTCGCAACTATAGCCATCATCATAGAGCATTTACCTTACTATTGATGTTGCTTCTATACTTGCATTTATCTCCTTGATGTTTCATTGTTATTTAAGCTCATATGGTTTCAGCTTCTATCTTATTGGATGGTTAAGCTTTGAGCTCTTGTTTTGCTTTTGTATTGAGTGGTTTAGCAATGTTTTGACTTTTGCTCTTGATGGTTAAGCATTATTGCTTCTGCCTTTATGGTGGGCAAGCATTTGTCATTGATATGCTTATGCCTTTATATGGTGGTTAAAAATTTGTTATTGGTTTGCTTCTGCCTTTAGGTGGTTAAGCGTGTTTGTTTCTTTTAAGTGGTTAAGCCTTGTGTTATGACTTTTGCTTAATGGTTAAGCTTGTGCTTGTTGGCTCTCGATCGATCTTGTCATTATAGACCTTTTAGCAGTTGTATTTCTGACATTTTCATTATATTCTCTTTAGTTTCATATGCACGAGTATTGTTCATCCCAAGCTAGAAGTGTTGTGACTTTGGGACTAACATTAATTAATTTGGTGCTTAACATATCGTAGGTTAGCTGTTGACATGTTAAGCACCAAATTAACAACCAACCCAAATCATTCATGTACACACGGAAAGAAGGCACACGTGTGATTGTGGAAATAGGAGTTGTGCGTGTCGCAAATCACACTAAAACACAAATGCTTTTACGTTAACTGTTTGATTGAATATTGCATCATTGATCTGTGAATTCATGCTTCTTTTTTCTCTCGTGCTCAATTTTCAACGTTGAAGCTTGACCAAAACTCCAACTTTAGCATTGCCTCCATCAATGCTTAGTTGGAGTATGCGCTTTGTTATGAATCTTGGTTACAACTTAGCTCTCGTCGGAACGACCTATTGTGCTTCATCAGATAAGACAATCGAGTTGCCAAATATTGTGATGACCACCGCCGAAGAATGCATATTGATTAACTGCAACGACAATGCCTTCGGTAGCGGTTTGGACACGATCAAGGAAGGCAGAGACAAAGATCTGAGAATCCATTGGGATCAAAGATGTAGATGGATTTTGCCATTGCATGGATGGAATGGATCCACTTCCAAATGCGTTCTAAGTAGCTAGTGATAGTACTATTTTGACTTGAGGAACAAATCCAAATAGAAATTCACCTTGTTCTTCAGCTCCACAACCATCAAGCTTGTCGGATGTGTGAACAACAACGATCGCACCATCGTAGGAGAAGAAACATAACCGAAAATGCCAAACAATTTGGTTCTAGATCCACCATATTTGGATGAACCATATCAACCTTCTTGAAGATATTAGTGACGAGCTCCCTTTGTTTCTCGATGGTTTTGTAGACCATATCGATGCTGACGAAAGAGCTACTTCGATTGGCTACAAGTTTCTCCAATGCTATAGTTTTCTTGGACTCTTTCTCATCTTCCTCTGCAATGAAATCATCACTCTCTTCATGAGAGAGCTCTAATACCATATCAGAAAATTGATTGGAAATGCAAGTGATTTCAAATTGATGTGACCACATATTATAGAGCTCAAAGAATAAGACAGGAGTACTAACAAAGTAACTCATTATATTTGATTAAAATTAATAAAATATACCATGATAGTACCTAAATACTCTACTTATATATAATTTATTTCTAACAAACTAATATTACTCTTTGACTGTGCGATAATATGTCACATTCAGATGAGAGAATGGACGATGGACCGTTGTACTGTATGCTAAATCTGGTCTATTTTAAGATACTGTGCAGTATAGCGACATAATGTTAATGTTTCTACAATATGTTTTATATATATAAAAAAAAATTCTACAATATGTGTGAGCTCAGTACATGGTAAGTAAAATAAAATACTTGTAGCAACAAAATTCTACCCACTAGTTGATTGAGTTATTTAAGTATATTCATTAGGATTTAATTTTTAATCATTGAGAAAAAACAGTTAATTTTAATGATTTTAAAGAGATTAGTTAAAAAATATCTTTAATGCAAATAAAATAAAAATAAAATATCCATATGACACTAGTACTAATTTTAACAATTAAAACTTCAGAAAAAAGAATTTTGGATAATTAAGACAATAAAATTATAAAATAAAGCAAGGCATTAAATACCAAGAAAGGGGGTGTAATGTGTAGAAATTCTATTGTATGGATGCAAATTTCGTGGACCCTATTGAGAATTAAAATCCAATAAAAGCCGTGTGTACGCTGAGAATGCGACATCTCTACATAAATGTTCATGCATGCATGTACCTAATTTTAGATTTTTTTTGACAAAAAAAGTACTACCTACCTTTTTTTTTTACTCGCAGTAGTTTTGCCAAAATAAAGAGCAATGGATTTTATGTATCGTCCGAGCTAGGAGTGTTCAAAACTAAACCAAATTGTTTATAAACTGTTAAATTAATTCAAAAATTAAAAATTGATTAAACCGAAAATCACAAAACCAAAAACATAAAAAAATGCATACTTTTTGTGGTTTGGTTTAGTTTTTGGTTCTTGTTATAAAAATCAAACCAAATCAAACCGTATATTATAATTATATTGATTTTATTTAATGAATATTTAGCATTATGTTTCTAGCATTATTTTAAAATTTTAATGATTATAGTATGTGATTTATAGTGTACTTCTTTCTATAATAAGTTTGTAATATGTTATTTTTGTTGCGGTAATAATTAATAATAAGTAGGAGTATTAATAAATAATTTATGACATTTCCTTTGCTTTGTAATCAAGATGTATATTTTACTTTCATATGTTAGTAAAGGATAGGGGTGGCCATGGGTTGGTTTCGTTCGATTTTAGATGATTTTTCGATCCAAACCAATCAATTTTGTTCTGTTTGGTTTGGATCAGTTTTACTTAATTTTTTATCATAATCCGAACCAAACCAACCCGATGTGGTTCCATTTGGTTCGGATCGGGTTTCGAGTTTAAAAATAGAAAAAAGTCAGAATGTTCAATTTTTTTTTTTAAAAAAAGAAAATTCATGTACATGCAACTATAATATCATTAAGTTTTCCAAAAAAAAAAAAACAATTACTATATGCAATAGTGTAAAGGCAAAAATCACAAGAAGGGGGTTGAATTGTGATTTATAAAAAAATTTCGCAAACTTTTTAGAAACAGCGTGTAACGTCTGTTGAACAAAAGAGATAGTTTTTGAAGAAAACGTTATAACAGACGATAATACACAGATGAAAGCTATTTTTAAGAAAACAGATTTAAATCACAAGACAAAGTCAGTTCAAGCAGTTATAAGAGATAAAAGAGCAAGAAAGACAACACAAAATTTTATACTGGTTCGTCTCACCCCAAGACTACGTCCAGTTCTTGGCAAACCACCAAGTTCCACTAACTTTTACAAGTTACAAGTATTATTCACTGCCACTTCTGGCTCACCCAAGTAGTTTTTCACACTTAGCCTCTCCAAGCTAAAAACCCAAGTATTCTTTACTACCAAGCCACTTCTAGCTCTAAAACAAATCGCAAGATTTGTTTTTGTAAGGGGCGCACAGACTTTTCAACTATCGTCTTACAGACAAATATACAAGGTTAAGAACTAAGTCTTTTTCTCTCAGGATATGCAAGGTGATTTGAGAACTTTTACAAAGAGAATTTTTACAAGAGAAAGAATGAAGGCTTGAAAGAATGCTTGAATTTTGAATTCAGTTCATGTGTTATTTTTAGCACTTCAAATCTTCTTCTATATATATAGACTTGCTGAGGAAGTAACCGTTGTCTCTAAACGATCCTCTTTCTTGCGTCTGACCATCGTATGAAGGAAAGTGGTTGAGGGGCATTTAATGCGAGCATTAAATGCTTGTCACCAACTAGTCATTTTGAGCTGATAAAGCATTCTGCTTATCTTTCTTGAGATATACTCCATATCCTTTTGTTGCAGTAGTCACATCACTTGCTCAGACAAGTACTTATTGCTAGCTCTAGCATGTCTTTTGAGGCGAGGGGAGCTTCTGATGCTTTGACTCTTCTTTCTGTTTCCCTTTATGCACTTTGACAGATCCTAGGAGGATCTTTTATGAACATTCCTTGCAAAATAGATTACAAAATGATAGTGCATTTACTATGTCTTTAAATGCTTCTTCAGACTTAAGCGTCTGTCTGCGTATCATCTGTATCTTACAGACACAGATACAACATTTTCGTCTGTTGGCATTTATAAGACGCAATCTTTTTACTTAATATTTGCTTTGCATAAAATCAAAATAATTGAGGGTCCTGATTCGTCTTATGACTCAACAAATAGTAGCCATCTAATAGTAGTAGCCAACAACTATAATATGTTTTTCAATAATCAATATCAATAAGTTTTTCAAAAAAACAATTACAGCCTTCAATTATCTAACAAGTAACAAGTTACAAAAAAAAAAGAATTGTATTGTAAAACTAAAACACTAACATAACACTGTAAATTGTAAAATAAAAATAAGAATTGTAAAATAATATGACAGTAAAACTAAAACTAAAATAAAAAAATAAAACATTGTGTACTGTTCGAATCAATTGGTTTGGTTCGGTTTCTACGGGTTTCAAAATTTCCAATTCGAGAACCGAACCAAATCATTCGGATTTTAGAAAATCAAATCCAAACCAAACCAAACCAAAATGGTTTTTTTGATTGGTTTTGTTCGGATTGGTCGTGTTCGCAGGTTGGACCAGACCCATGGCCACCTCTAGTAAATGATGTACCAATGTTGTTAAAAAATAGTGTTAAATATCAAGTGATGCACAATTTACTACTCCCTCTGGTCTTTTTTATAAGGTACAATTTTGAAGGAATTGATGGTCCTTTTTATAAGGCATTTTACAATTTCTATGAAACATTTAATTTTTTTTCCACTAGTTGCCCTTATTAAATACTCTAAGTATTTGTTTTTTTATTGATAGTGGTGCATAATACTCTTAGACTTTAATGTTTTTATATCACCCATAACAAATTAATGATTATTAATAAGAGTAAAATTGGTACACTAGTAACTTTTTTTTTAAAAATAAAAAAATCAACTGAATTAATTACTTTTATTGATCTACGTGATTTTTGTCCAAAGTGCCTTATAAAAAGGACCCGAGGGAGTATTATGTTAGAAACGTGTTGATAATATTATTTTATAATAATGCTTAATAGAAGTGAAAAAATAATTTTCAAGTAAAATATGTTAAACAAAATTTAATAAAAATAAATTTTATTTTAAAATAATATAGCATAATAATTATGTAAGTTTAGTTAATAGATTTTATATTATGATAATAGATTAAAAAGAATAAAAAATAGCCAAGTCGAACTAAACCAAACTGCAAAAGATTGGTTTAGTTTGATTTGGATTTGATGTTATATTTAAATCAAACCGCGTCATTATTTTATGTTTGATACATATGACTTTTTTCTAAAAATTGAACCACACCGTACCGCGAACACGCGAGCTATTTTAACCTGTTTTCTACTGGTTTTCACAACAATTTATAATTTTAAATTAATTCAAATAATTTATAAAGTTTTATACACATGCCACATGTTAACACGATACTTAATGCATTAGAAAAATATAATATGAGAAAATAGATATGTACTAATAGTATAAAACAATTTTATATTGTCATTTAATGATAAACACAATTTTGTATGATAAATTTGTTAACTTTTATAATAATTATCTTAAAAGTCATATATTAATATTGATTTTTGATTGGTTGGTAATGTAAAAGTTTTTACTTTGTTATTACATAACCATTAAACCAAAGTTTAATTATTTATTATATTAATATTAATATTTTATATGCACTTTCTTGTTGGAACCAAAGACAGTAGACGATGTCTAACCCCTCAAGCTTTGGTTTTGATGATAACAAATAGAATTAAATTTTGAAGTATCTAATGAATATTGTTTGAGTATTACAGGAAACACAGTCCAATACACTTGTGGTATTGTATTCTCTACACTCAAACTCCATATTCTTTGTTGCTTTTATCGTCCAAACATACACATGGAACTTGTTTTATAATGAACTATCTAGCGTCCAATGCGCTGCTAACTAACAAGCGTCCAAATGTTTTGTGAAAACCAGTGTACTATACACTGTGTTCTTTTGAGCGTCCAAAAGGAGCTAAATAACTTACACAAATTTCTATTATGAAGCGTCAACTCTTTCAGTTTCGTACACTTAACCTTTTCGAGGATGATTGCGTTATGACAAACTAAATTCTTTTATTCCCTCATCTTTTTGAATTGACATGACATTTGAAAATTCGAAAAGTGTATTGAAACAGGAGACAGAAAAACATTTTCTGGTAGAAGAATCTTCTTCGTACAAGTAATGGAGGCGCGCTCAGGAAAGGACAACACCTTTGTCCCCTTTCTTTCTCCACCCCAAATTGACACGTGGTAACAGTCATAAAGCTGTGAAAGAATGGATTTCTTCCGAGGTTCTGATCCCCACAACGGATGTATTCTTTTGAGGATATATTCTTTTGAAGCCTATAAATAGAGAAGCAAGCACACAGAAGAAAGTGACGAGATACAACAAGGTGGTAAAATTTTAAGTGCTAAAACTCTGCTGAATTCATTGGACGATCTACACTTGTGCAAAAAGAGAAACTTCTTTACTTAGCAAAGTTTTGTTGTAATTTGCTTTACATTGTAATATCCTCTCGGTGAGAGCTTTTTGAATTTACATTAATTCAAACTGTTGTTTGGAAAGCCATGAGTTGCTTAGTGATCAAAGAATACTTGGGTGTTTTTTAATCTCAGGGGGAGATTAAAGGTGTGCCAAAAGTGGCCTAGAGAATACTTGTGTAGCTAGAAGTGACAGGGTAGAATACTTGTTTGTAATCGCTGTTTGATTAGTGGAACCTTTCAAAAGATTTTTTTTGAAGGAGAACTGGATGTAGCTCAGTTTTAGTGAACCAGTATAAAAACAAACAAGTGTTTTTACTTTATCTCTTTTAGCTTAACTTGTCATTTTCTTGTGTTTATTTCTTGCACCTTAGATGCACAAGTTATTGTCTTTAAAATCCATTTGTAAAAACTGTTTTGCCTATTGGACGATTTATGAAAACACAATTTCAACAGAACTGTAATTTTCAACCTCTGGACGATCTCATAGATTCTGCATTTTACAAGTCCCTTGTAAAATCAGATCTCAAGAACTCTCCACATTTGAAAAAAGGTTTTAAGTTTATATCTAACACACTATTCAACCCCTTTCTAGTGCATTTCCCGCGTTTCATTTCTTTGTTTGGTGGGCAAGTGGACAATCTCCAAAGAAATCTCCTAGTGCCCATAGGCCAGTTGAGTAGGGGATGCTTCCCCATTTTACTAATTGTCTAATTTTGTACACAAAAAATATGTTAAATCTAAAAGTATATTAATGAAAAAATCAAATAATTAATATTTTATATATTTAAAAGTATACATTACATTATCAAATGGAAATAGTCAAGGCATGTAACATTATTTAATTTGAGTAGAATAAGAGAGAATCCGTAATTAGTTTTTTTAAAAGGTATTATTACGTTAATTTATCAAAAAAAAAATTAACCATCAAATTAATATTTTAAAAATTTAAATCGTTTCTGTATTATTTCTTTAAAATATTTTGGTACCATATTAATCTCTGAAAGATTTTTTTTTCTTATAACTTTTAATTTTCACTAATGTCAAAATCTTTAGGTATCTGAATAATAATAAAAAAAAATAAAAAAAACTAATTTATTTACAAATTTTTTAAAGATTGATGCAACAACAAAGATAACAGACCGAAACAAAAGTTTTCCTTATTATTTACTAAGAAAATTTGTTATGAAAGTATCTTAGAGTTACATCACTTCATTGATCTCTCACTTTTACAGAGTATTTTAGTAACGAGTACATTGTGCATATTGCAACAAAAAAGAAAAATATTACTATGAAGTTGACTGCATGTAAAAAGTAAAAATATACATTCAACAAATATATAAAGGGATGATAGTTTGAGATAGTTGTGAGATGATTTTTTTGACTTTTTTTCTTTTAGACTTAAACATGTTTTTCGTCCTTTAAATTTGGGGTCTGTCTTGTTTAATTCACCAAATTACAATTTGTATTTTTTAGTCTCTCAAATTTGAGAAATGCTTTTTTTAGTCTTTTCGTCAAGACAACGTTAGGTAGACGTGTGATGTAACAAACCATTTCACAATTTGTGGCGGTTTTTAGCCACTAGGATTTGATTTTTGAAATTTTAAATGCAATTTATAATAGTTTTAAACCACTAGAATCAATTTAAGAAAATAAATAAAAAATGAAGTCTCCAAATTCAGAGATACAAAACCAAGCAGGCAGGCAATTGAGAATGACTCTAGCTTGCTAGCTCTTGTGCAGATGAATGAAGTCAACAATTAGCTTCTTCATCATTTCCTCGATTGAGTTTCCTTTGAGGTGGGTGAAGTGAAGAACAATCAGAGTGTATTGTAAAATGCTACAACCATGTGTATTCCGCCCCTACATACCCTTATCCTTATCCACCAACACCCCATCCTTCTTTTCCTCCTCCCCAAACCTTAATGACACTGCCACTTTGTTGTCATGTCACGACCATGGCAAAAACGACACCACTTCCACTTTCTTGTCCAGATCCCTCAAAAACCCTAGCCGCCTTTGCCCTTTTCCTCCTCGACCTCGGCGATACCACCGTGGTTGCCACCCTAGTTGTAAGCCTTATGATCTCATACATCATTGACTCCCTCAACCTCATCCAACCTGTTTCCTTCTTCGCCATGTGGTTCTCCCTTATCTTTGCCATGTAATTAAATTAAAAAATGAGAACAAAAAGGGGATTTGTCTGTGTTTGTGAGCTATTTTTTATTGTGGTGAAGTGAGTAATGAAATATGAATCAGAGAATGATGGTAGGGTGGATTATGCGATCATCGGAGATGGAGGACTGTTGGCTTGGTCTCTTTGGGATTTAGGGATTTCAAATCACATTTTTATTTTTATTTTCTTTACATATTCTGGCATTTTTTAGCCACCAGAAATTGTATTTAAATATTAAATTAGAAAATAGACTCGCGTTTGATTTCCTTTGTGTGCAAAATTCCCTTGGACCAATGGCAGCCACGCATCACGAGCGGGAATAGTCTCTGACGCAGTGGGTTGGGGGACATCCGTGGTCTCTGATCCAGGACCAAAAAAAAAATTAGAAAATTGAAATTTGGTGGTCCAAAATTGCCACAAATCACAACACTATCTGCCATGTCACAATCTTAGTTAACAATGTATTGACGGAGGGACTAAAAAAATTAGACTCTCAGATTTGAAGAACTAAAAACATATTTAATTTTTTTTTTATTCTGGAGAGAATTTTTTTGACTAGTTGCAAGAGTAGTATTTGAAATAAACATCCAAATGAGAGAAGAGAAAGAACATTGAGAATGTCAAATTAAAAAAAAAAAATAGGAAGAGTGAAAAGTTAACTCTTTGAATTGTGTATTCTAATTTATAATATAAGAAGATATGTGATTATTAATAAAAAAATTCATAATTTTATCATAAATACTTAATGATATTGGTAATTAATATGAGTTTGCATGAAAACAAACTTTTTCCTAATTTAAATTTTGATGCAATATATATATATATATATATATATATATATATATATATATATATATATATATATATATATATATATATATATGCACAAACTTTTACATTGTCATTCATTCACAAATTACCATTAAGTTTGTTGACCTTAAAACTCATATCAAAGTAACAATGTAAAAACTTACATTGAAAAAGAATGCCTAATAAACTTATAGAGTTATTATATATAAATTTAGTTGTGAAATTTTTTAATCATGAACAATAAAAATGCAATTAAATTTATTTTTGAAAACTAATACTCACAACTTACTACTGAGCGCATGGATTAGCTAACACAAGTTTGTTTTATCTTAATCAGTAGTCTTAAGTTTGAGTTTACGGGTATGCACATGTATTAAATATTTGGAGAGAGAGTTTTGTCTTCCATAGTAGTCCTATTTGGTTGTTCGAGCATAATTACCACATGTTCTAGAAGTGTATCTGAACACTTCACTTTTTTTCCCCTCTATCTACACCTCTAGTCTACAAACTGACACATGGGTTACACCCGTTTTGAGTGGCGTAAAAGGCACGCTTTACACTTTTCCGCTCTACCTTCAAATCATCGCACATAACCTAATCTTACCTAATCGCTCTCTCTCTCTCTCTCTCTCTCTCTCCCTCGCTCCATTCCCGAAACTTTTCTCCTAAGGTAAATCTCTCTTTCTCTTGAGCTTTTAACTCCGCATTGAACACATAGCTTACTTATGGGTTGAGGTGTGTTTAGGTGATCACTCACTGTAGCACTCACCCAATAAAGCTTGCAAATCCCTCTTACCCAAAATGTTTGACATGAACATCTCTCATGAAAAATATTTGTGATTTCGGGAAAGAAAAATTTACTACTCAACGTTATGTAAACATAACTAATTCATTTTCCTATTAAGGACGTGTATTCTTCAACAGTTAAATGTGGTACTTTTGAATACTCGAATATTTATTTTTTAAATGTATGAAAAGTGTTTTTTTTAAACTAAAAACCAAATTCTCAAATCCTTTTTTCTTGGTTTTGAAACTGAAGGTAAAAGTGTTTTGAAATTGAGTTTTAAACTGTTTCAACTCCATTTTTGTCAAATGTGTTTTGTTTTAAAAATTGCATTTAAAAATCAAAAATAAAAAACTCCTAGCCACCCCAAACAGGTCCTTAACTCTTTAAATTATGTATTCTAATTTATAATATAAAAGATATGCGATTATTTATAAAAAAATATTGTAATTTTATCATAAATACTTGATGATATTGGCAATTAATGCGAGGTTGAATGAAAATACACTTTTCCCTAATTTAAATTTCCATGCAAAAAAGTTAAAAAAATTATATAAAGTAAAATATATTTTTGATCCATCATTTTATCTTGATTTTTGTTTTTAGTCCCTTATAATTTTTTTTACTATTTTTAGTCCCTCATAAATTGTTTTGTTTTGTTTTTAGTCTCTGACGTTAATTTCAACTGTTAAGTGATAACATGACGGACATAAACTGTGTATGAAAATTTCCTGATTAAGTTTCTAGTGACTTTTAATCTCTACAAATTTTTTTGCGGTCGAAAATGTTTATTTTTGTAATATTTCTTGTGGCTACAGATCTAGTGTTCGAGGTTTTATTTTTTTATTATTATTTTTAACATTTCTGACGTTTTAGTCTGCCAGAAAATTTGTAGCAATTAAAAACTGCTAGAAAATTAAACATAAATTTTTCAAGCGCAAATTTTGTTCCCCACGACATCACTTAACAGTTAAAATTAATGTCAGGGACTAAAAATAAAATGAAACAATTTTTAAGGGACTAAAAATAGTGAAAAAAATTATGAGGGACTAAAAACAGAAATCAAGATAAAACGAGGGATTAAAAACATATTTTACCCAATAATATAAGCACAAGCTTTTACATTGTTGTCCATTCATAAATGGCAAAATGTCACTTTTGGTTCTTATGTTTTAGTATTTTTTCGTTTTGGTACATTAAGTTTTAAAAGTCTCGTTTTGGTCCTTTATGTTTTTCGAAGGGTTTTGTTTTGGTCATTTTTTTAGTTTTCCATTAGCAACATGAGTGTTTTGTTCACTTTTAAATTTTAAAATAGGCTAAATGTCACTTTTGATCATTTATGTTTTAGTATTTTTTCGTTTTGATACATTAAGTTTTAAAAGTCTCATTTTGGTCCTTTATGTTTTCGAAGGGTTTTGTTTTGGTCCTTTTTTCAGTTTTTCCTTAGCAATGTTAGTGTTCCGTTAACTTTTAAATTTTGAAATAATTAATTAATTTAACATAGTGACAATTTTTAGCCACCACTATCTTTATTTTATTTTAAAAATTATAAACCACCAAAAAAATTTCATCTTTTGTCAAAAAAATATATATTTTATTCCACTAAAAATTTTGGTCCTATTCATAATTTTCTTCGAACCACATCCACCATAACCACCACAACTCCCACCCAAGAGCCACCGCGCCGCCATTCATCTTCAACCTCACAACCACCGCAACACCACCATACAGCCAAACACCATCACAACTGCACGCTGCCACCCTTGACCCCACAAACCCAAGTCCACGACATCCCACCATACCAAAACTTCCCTGCCCAAATTCGCCAGCAACACCTGAAGCATGCACCACCGCGCGCCGCCAGTGACCCTAAACTCATTGACGAACCATCCCACCACCCCCTCAACCCAGCTAGATATCAATGGTTCTAAGGGAATGAAACATGTTGAGAGTCTCCTTGTCAACCACGATGTGGTCGGTGTTGATGTCGAGGATCTACTTTAGTGGTTTATAATTTTTAAAATAAAATAAAGATAGTAGCGGTTTTTAGTTGCCACTATGTTAAATTAATTATTTTAAAAAGTTAACGGAACACTAACGTTGCTAATAGAAAACTGAAAAAAGGACCAAAATGAAATCCTTCGAAAACAAAAAGGACCAAAATGAAACTTTTAAAACTTAATGTACAAAAACAAAAAAAACACTAAAACATCAAGGACCAAAAGTGACATTTACCCTATTTCAAAATTTAAAAGTTAACAGAACACTAACGTTGCTAATGGAAAACTGAAAAAAGGACCAAAACGAAACCCTTTGAAAACATAGAGGATCCAAATGAGACTTTTAAAACTTAATGTACCAAAGCGAAAAAACACTAAAATATAAAGGACCAAACATGACATTTAACCTTCACAAATTGTTATTAAGTTTGTTGACTTTAAAAGTCATATCAAAGTGATTTTTGATGAGTTGACAATATTAAAACATACATAGAAAAAGAATGCCTATTAAACTTAAAGAGTAAATATATATAAATTTACTTGTGAAATTTTTTAATCATGAATAGTAAAAATGCATGTGTAATTAAATTTATTTTTGAAAACTACTACTCAAATTGATTACTGAGTGCATGGATTAGTTGAGTTTGAGTCTAGGGGTATGCACTTATATTAAATATTCAGAGAGAGAACCTTATCTTCCATAACAGTCCTATTTGGTTGTTCAAGTAGATTACCTCATGTTCTATAGATGTATGATGTATCCCAACACTCTGCTTTCTCTCTCTTCGTACACCCCTAGTCTACAAACCAACACAAGGGTTATACCCATTTTGAGTGATGTAAAAGGCATGCTTCACACTTTCTCGCTCTACCTTCAAATCATCGCACATAACCTAACCTCTCTCTCTCTCTCTCCTTCCCTCCATACCCGAAGCTTCCCCCCTAAGGTAACACTCTCTCTTTTGATCTTTTAACTCCCCATTTGAACACATAGCTTACTTGTGCGTTGAAGTGTGTGTAAATGATCACCCGCTGTAGCACTCATGCAATCGAAGCTTGAAAATCCCTCTTACCCAAAATGTTTGACATAAACACCTCTCATAAAAAATATATGTGGTCTCGTAAAAGAAAAAATTACTAGTCAACCTTTACATAAACATAATCAATTCATTTTCCTTTTTATTTAATGTGGTACTTTTGAATACTCGAATATTTATTTTATGCTTTTGAAACAAATGGTAATTTTTTTTTGGTATAAAGTGAAGACAATAAAGTTTAAATCCAACATCTTGTGTAAATTATCTAAACTCCCTCCTGCCACTAGTTTGACCTAATGAGTTCCTTAGGAAAATAATAATTTTCAATTCAAAGTTAGAAAAATTAAAAATGCTTTGATACAATAATAATATTATATAATAGAGAACTAAAAAAATAATATTATAAAAGTATATATTATATGAATAATGCACACATTTCCTTGCTACATACTTTCTCGGTTCCTAAACTCTTGATATTTTAGCTTCTTATTTTTTTCCTAAACTCTCGATAGTTTATACATTCCAATGCTCATTAATTATTTTTTTCCCATATATACCCCTATTTAATATGATTTAGATTTTCATAACTTTTTCTCTCATAGATATTAAATAAAAGTATTTTAGACTAAATATCTTATTTGTACGTAATATTAAATATTTTTTAAGCTGTATGCGATAATCTTAAACAGTTTAGGAAGAGAGAGAGTATAAGAATTGAAGAAAGAAAAGAAAAGAAGACTTGGTTAACTTTTACCGGTGCAAAGGCGAGAGCTATATAGCTACCACACTAGTAGTTTCATTACCATTACTGTTTCTCATCCTCCTCCAAGTGTGTTGTTTGTTTCTCTCTCTCTGTACAAAAATTTATATATCTATATATATATAACACACACACCTACACACAAACACGAGGTCTCACATAACACCAAATCTGATCACCATCATCATCATAATCACCTCTCTCTCTCAATTTTCTCTCTCCTTCGATCTGCGAATTATCACAGATTCCGATTGAGATAAATAAAATTCAATCAATCAATTTGGATCCTCGCGGCTGGGAATGGGAGCGTTGTTGTTGTTGTTGGTGGTGGATGAATCTCGCAGAGTCTGAACGCGAAAAATGCCTGCGTTAGCGCACGGGAATCACCAATTCAGTGGTAATGGATTCTGGTCGAAGAATCGTGACGATGTTGGATACAATCAGCTCCACAAGGTACTCGATCTAATTTTTTTAATTTTTTTAATTTTTAATATTCGGTTTTTATTGGTTCCGGGATTTTTGTTTGTTTTGTTTTGTTTTGTTAATTGAGATGGCGCTGGATCACTGTTTTTGTATTGGTTGTGACTTGTTGTGGTGTTGATAATGAATTGTTTGACCTTGTATTGGATCTTGAAACAATTCGGTGATTGAATTTATTTTTTTTGGGGTTGGGATGTGTTATCACTGTTAGATGCAATTGTTTTGTTTTTTGTTTTTTTTATTCCGTTTTTTGTGTTTGACGAATGGAAATTCGGTTTGATTGTTTATTCACATCACTGTGCTTGGTGGAGGTATATAGAATAAAAGTGATGTCACATGTGAATCTCTGATATTTCGAGTTGAGTAATATTCTAATACGTGCCACTTTTTAAACAAGCATTGGCTTGCTCGAGGTTGAGATTCCTGATTCTTTTTTAGCTGAGGTAATGGCTTATCAATGAGTGTAAGCAACTAGCAAAATTGTGGGAACAAAGGGAGGAGAAGAGTAATGAGCATCCACTAGAACTGGATATTCTTGTTTTGATAAGCTTTTCCACAAGTAATTGTAGGAGAAGAAAAATAAAAATAAGAAGGTAAAATGAATTGAGTTTTTGGAGAAGTTAAATGAGAGGACTTTTATAAAAGTTAAATGCATAAGTTGATTTTAGCTTATGAGAGGAGTTCAATTCATTTTATCTTTTTTTTTTTTTCTCTCCTATAAATGCTTACGGAGAAGTTTGTTTATCCAAACAGGGTCTAAGTTAGAGAAAAAGAATTTTGGCATGTTGTGCATTTTATCAGTTTATTTTCTTTAATTTTTTTTGAGATAAAATTGCAATTTGTAATGAGTTGAATGTGTTTCTTATTGACTTTCTTGCTTTCTTGTGATGTAGTTTTGGTGTGAGCTGTCGCCGCAAGCTCAGCAGGAGCTCTTGAGGATAGACAAGCAAACCCTTTTTGAGCATGCACGAAAAAATATGTACTGCTCCAGGTGCAATGGTTTACTTCTTGAAGGCTTTTTGCAGATTGTTACGTATGGGAAATCTTTGCAGCAAGAGGGAACGGGCGTTCACTTTCCTTGCAGCAGACCTGGAAGTTTGAAAAATCAAAATAATGGTGGATCAACTATACATAATGTGGTCCAGGATGAAATTCAAGATCCAGCTGTCCATCCTTGGGGTGGTTTGACCACAACGCGTGAGGGTTCACTGACACTTATGGATTGCTACTTGTATTCAAAGTCTCTGAAAGGATTGCAAATTGTAAGTGCAGTTCATTTGTATTGGGTTATCATGAAGTCCTTTTCCATGTTGGTAGCTTAACTTTTTCCTCATATCAGGTATTTGATGGGGCACGTGCAAGGGAGCGGGAAAGAGAATTGCTTTATCCTGATGCCTGTGGTGGGGGAGGCCGTGGTTGGATAAGCCAAGGAATTGTGAGTTATGGTAGAGGGCATGGGACAAGGGAAACCTGTGCCCTGCACACTGCCAGACTTTCATGTGATACGTTGGTGGATTTTTGGTCAGCACTGGGAGAAGAGACAAGGCAATCTCTTCTAAGGATGAAGGAAGAAGATTTTATTGAGAGACTCATGTACAGGTGTTTATCTATTTGTACACTCCTCAGACTGTGTTAGACTTAGATAAGTGATAACTTGTTATCAGTGGATTAATAATATAAATTTTTGTACTAGAAGCAGTAATACAGTTGACAGTGATATATACAAGGGATGAGAATCTGAGACATGCATCAGAAGGGCTTAAATATCCTGAATATGGCATCTTCACCAGCACCAAATATTTTTTGTTCCCCTAAAAATTTGGGGAAGAAAAGAGAAAAAAATTTGCCTTTTGATATTCTAACCATTGGTATGCAAGTGATTTGTAATGGATTAGCTATCTGCCAGATTATAAGACAATTGAGCTGTTGGCTGTATGTTAAAAAGTTGAATGGTGGAACTCTATCCTAGACATGGAGTTCAAATTGGATTAGCAGCATAGATTGAATGCAGTAAATGAAGAGTAATGGTGCTCCATTAATGGAAAAGCTTGTCAATTACATAATCAGGCAGATGAACGGAACACATTTTTGTGATTTCATGGACTTTTAAGTTTTAAGATGAACCCTTAGAATATTGTCAAGGATAGACTGTATGAGTAGAGCTGCTTCTTATATGTTGGTCAGTGATGCAAGGTCTTCAGTTCTTCTCTGCTGAATATGCATATATCCTGTCTGCTTTCATTTGGTCCTCGAGCTCACCAATCAAGGGGCAGCCAGTGGCTGGATCAGTATTTCATTCCTTGCCAGAGCCTGTCTGCTTATGAAGGTTTTGTCCTGAATCTTGATTAGGATAGTTTAGATAATAGCAAAATGAAACCATTACCCCAAATGCTTATAGTGCAAGCTAGAATTATGAGTTTGACATCAAGACCTGGCAATGCTGAATGATTTAGATTGTTTTGAGGAAAGCCTTCATTCCTGATATAATGGAAGGTATGGTCAATTGGATGGATACTAGGGATTTTTTGGACTGTATAAATGAGTAATTGGATAAGAAACGTGACTGTGTTAAAGATTGTTACAAGTATTGAAAACTATTAAGTAAACTCTAGTGAATTAAGTAAGGAAACCTTGACCTTGAAATCAAGGGAGATTAATTGGGGATTGGTCCTGAGAATTGATTGGAGCTTGAATGACAAAATATGCTCACAATATTCCTCTAGTATTTAGTATAAATTGACGTATAGGCCGGGGGAAATTTTCAGTGTGTCATCTTACAGCCTTTTTGCATTGTCTCTCTTTCTCTGTCTCTCTTTCTCACTCCCAAATTCTTATTAACTCTATCTAAATTTTCTATGACCAATCAGTTTAGAATTCACGCCTTTCTGTTGTTGTTCCTTGTAACTAAGTTGACTTTCTGCACAAGAATGTGTGGGTTGTGCATTGTTTGTGCCTATTAAACCATTCTTCGACCTCCACATACAGTACTGTAATTCCATCATAATATTAATACTTCCTTAGGGAACTTGTCTCCTCCTCTTGTCATGGGGGTCTTCAGGCTATCAGGCTTAGAGAAATGAATTCCTTTGATTCTTGAGTGAATTCTTTTCCCACACTTTGTTCTCATGCTAACTAAAATACATATAGCAATACTCCTTAATTTTTGGAATGAGTTTATTTTGCCCCATTTGAAACTAGATATGATGCCATGCCTCAGGGCTCTGTGTGTGGGTGTGTAGCAAATTATGTTTTAGATTTTACTAAATGGTTACCTTCTATCTATCAGGTTCGATAGCAAGAGATTTTGCAGAGATTGTAGAAGAAATGTTATTCGAGAATTCAAGGAACTGAAAGAACTGAAGCGCATGCGAAGAGAACCTCGTTGCACCAGCTGGTTTTGTGTCGCTGATACTGCGTTTCAGTACGAGGTGTGATGTCCATATTTCTATGCTGTGAATTCAGTTATCATTGGGATTTCAATGAGAGAGTTTATACCAACATTCTTATGAAAATGGTAGTTTTCAAGCTACCTGTGAGGGCTAAACTCAATATATTTGCTCTTGTCAGGTATCCAATGATTCAATTCAAGCTGATTGGCGCCAGACATTTGCGGATACTGTGGGATCGTATCATCACTTTGAGTGGGCTGTGGGGACAACTGAAGGAAAATCTGACATTTTGGAATTCGAAAATGTTGGAATGAATGGATGTGTACAAGTCAGTGGCCTAGATCTTGGTGGTTTGAGTGCATGCTTCATCACCCTCCGAGCTTGGAAGCTAGATGGACGCTGTACTGAACTTTCTGTTAAAGCTCATGCATTAAAGGGTCAACGGTGTGTACATTGCAGGCTAATTGTAGGGGATGGTTATGTTACAATTACAAAAGGCGAAAATATCAGAAGATTCTTTGAGCATGCTGAAGAGGCAGAAGAAGAAGAGGTAATTCAAGTTTCACTAAGGAAACTCATTTTAAAATCATTTATGAGGAATTCTGTCCAAGTTTCATCTGTTAATTATGCAATATATGCTTCTAGGATGATGATATGATGGACGAAGATGGAAATGAGCTTGATGGAGAATGCTCCCGTCCTCAAAAGCATGCAAAGAGTCCTGAACTTGCTCGAGAATTTCTTCTAGATGCTGCTACTGTTATATTTAAAGAACAGGCATGCTTTCCTTTATTTTTTTGCTTAATAGTCTGTCTTGATTTCTCCTGCCAGGGATATCTTTATATTGTCTTTTGAATTTTGGGATCTTCTCATCAATAATTATTTAAGGATAATATGGTAGTCTTCAGTCGTCACACAATGGTATGATAGGTGCAGTGATGGGGGAAATAGAAATCAATATAATAAATGAATGAAATGTTATATTGGTAAGGTAGTAATGATCAGTTTGACTTTAGGATGGTGTTAAGTGTGTTTAACTTACTATTGAACTCTTATCTTTTTGCCTCCATAATGTGGAAAAAGTTGAGTGCATTCCACATACTATTTTTTCTTTTCTTTTTATTTTTATGGTCAGGCATTTTGGCTTAATAAACATATATAATGACGGCAAATTTCAGCTTTTCTCAAGTTCATGTTCCTGAGATTTTCTTCTATGACTCCCGAAACAAGTGGAGAACTGTGGAATAGGGAATACAATAGTCCCATTGATTTTGCTTTGCTGTTAGGAAGACATGTGCATTGAATTAGTATTGTTTCACTAATGCTAACATGGAATTTTGTTTAGATTGGGATGAAGATGAAGCAACTTTAGTACAACCTGCATAAATTTTATTTGGAGATAATTTGGTTACATCCCAACTCTAAATATAGGAACACTTGATTTGAGATAAATGTTTAGATTAATTAATGACTATGAAAGGATATGTGCTAGGGTTAATCATAATTTGTGGGATTTGGGCTCAAAATCCGTGACATGTACTTGAAATTTAGCAGTCTACCTGAGGCTAGTATATTCTATAGTTGTTTGGACTATTTTTTAATTTGCAGTGGCCTTGGTTGTCGTGCATGTGTGTGCATGTGTGTGTGTCTCTGTCTGTATTGTTTAACTCCTAACCATGTGTTGTCCTTTCAGGTTGAAAAGGCTTTCAGAGAAGGAACAGCACGCCAAAATGCACACAGCATATTTGTTTGTCTTGCACTGAAACTGCTGGAAGAACGAGTTCATGTAGCATGCAAAGAAATCATTACATTAGAAAAGCAGGTCTTAATTATTATGCTTTTATTAGGAAGGATTTTGGAAAAAAAGGAACAAACTGAACTCTCACTTTTATTTTGAGATTTTACTTCCAAAGTCCTAAACATATGATATTTTTACAGATGAAACTCCTTGAAGAAGAAGAAAAGGAAAAACGTGAAGAAGAAGAACGGAAGGAGAGGAAAAGGACAAAAGAAAGGGAGAAAAAACTTAGGAGAAAGGAAAAACTAAAAGGAAAGGACAAAGATACAGAAAGAAAGTGTTCGGAATCAATTGATGTTCCTGGATCTCCTGAAGTCTCAAAGGAAGAATTGTCTCCTGCTGCTGATGTAGAGCAAAATATTTCTATTAGAGGCAGGAATTCAGTCATTGTAACAGAGGATGATTATCCTAAAATCCAAGATGAAGACTTCTCTAGAGAGTGTAGTACTTTGAGAACACAAGACTGCTCTTACGATGACTGTGAGGGAGACATTGCAAATGCTCAACACCACTCTTATGATGATTACAATGGAGACATTGCAAATTCACAAGACAGGAATAATACTTCTACAGTTGAGCAATCAAAGTTTTATTGTCAAAGACATAGATTTAGGAAAGAATTTCGACTGGATGTGCCTACAAAGTGGTCGGACAGACGCCATAATGCAGTTGTTTCAGAAAATGGTGTGACTGTTGGAAGATCAGAGCCAATACACTATGAAGATAATTTTGGGATGTCTTCCAGGGGAAACAATGGATTGAACAGGCAATCTAGAGTAAATGTTGCAAAATCCAACGGTCGAAATATTGGTCATAAGTGTAGTGAGAGGTTTTATAGTTCCAACGGCTGGATGAATGACAGATATGATTTCCATTCATGCAGTTGTAGCCTGAATAATAGAATGAATAGAGTGAGTTGGGAGACAAAACCTGCTAGTAAGTCTGAATCCATAGTGGATACATCTAAGCAATTTTATCGTGGTAGCAAGTATAATCATGTAGACTTCATGCATGAGAGTAATGGAAGAATCAAAAGCAGAGTCATCTCAGGGAACTATTCCAGTAGGGATTTGCCTCAATCAAAGAAAGTTTGGGAGCCTATGGAGTCACACAAGAAGTATGCTCGAAGTAATTCAGACTCTGATGTTACATTGGGGTCCAGAGGTCAAGGATTTCAGGATACGGTAAGGTCATCTGTTGATGAAGTTGGTGGTTCAGGTGAAATTGATGATGAGGATAGTAATTTGAAAAGAAGTGGAATGGGTGAAGGCTGTCAGAATGATCTCGATGCAGAAGCTGGAGGATCTTGCAGCTCCACTGAAATTGCGTCCGAGGAACCTGGAATGTGTCTGATGGGTGGCTCTGCCTTGAATAATTCTTCTGATCCCAATCGAGGTAGCATTTCTAGTTCTGATAACTGCTCATCATGCCTAAGTGAGGGTGACAATAATACAGCCTCTTCAAACCGTGAAAATACAGAATCCTCAACATCAGATTCAGAAGATGCTAGCCAACAATCTGAAGTAAGAGATAGTTCAACCTGCATTGACAATGGCCTATCTGGTTCTCATGAAGCTGGGATGAAGAAAATCCATAATGCAAATGATGAGGGTTTGACTAGCAGGTCATTTGGTCCATCCTTGGATGTAGCAAGAGGCGATGTATCGGGGAATCCTGTGGTGAAAATTGCCCATAATTTTGATAATGGTTTTTCCTCCATCAATATGTGTTCTCAACCTCAAAGCATGCTTCCTCCACCAGTGCCAAACCAAAATATTCAATTTCCTGTGTTTCAGACTCCTTCAGCAATGGGTTATTACCATCAAAATCCAGTTTCATGGCCAGCTGCTCCCACAAATGGGTTGATGCCTTTCCCACATCCAAACCCCTATCTATATGCTGGTCCTTTCGGATATAGCTTAAGCGAGGATCCGCGCTTCTGCTTGCAGTATGGTGGCTTACAGCAACCAACACCCCTATTTAACCCTGTTGCTTTTCCAGTTTATCAGCCAGTTGCCAGAGCTAAAGGCTTAAATACAGCGGAACTGACTCTAATGTCTAAGCCTACATCCATGCTGCCAGAGCATCTTCATAGATCTACAGTAGAAAAGGTTTCTCCAACCAGAGCTAATTCACAAAAAGCAGCAGCATTGAATGGAGAAGTTGGACATGGCAATTCTGCCAAGTCACAAGACAGTGGTTTTTCCCTGTTTCATTTTGGTGGCCCTGTAGACCTTTCAACTTGTCGTAAATCGGCCACTGCATCTTCAAATGGCGACAACGTTGGAGATTTTGACTCAAAGACTTCAGTAGATCAAGTTGAAAATGATCATGCTTGCAATAAAAAAGAGACTACTGTCATTGAGGAGTACAACTTGTTTGCGGCAAGTAATACCTTAAGGTTTTCAATTTTCTAAAATGAAATGAGAAGTATAAGCTGGCTGTTGAGGAATTCAGTCTCTATCCTCATGTGGTAATGGAGGTTTGAGTACTTTGTAATTCAGTAAACAATAAGCTTCCTTCAGCAATTTCTATTTTAGCCAATAGTTTTATTAGTTGATTGTTATCCAATTTGTCTGTTTTTCCTTTTATGTAGAGAAAGATTGCGAGTGCTGGTATCTTGAAGGGTTTTTTTTCCCCCTTGCATGTGAGATCATAATTTCCCCTTCCCCAAACACCTTTTTGCTTTAAAGTTTTAGAGAACCAAAGCTGCTTCATAATGGAAGCTGTAATGGGGATTTTGAGTGGACTATCATCAATGTGATTGAAAGTGTTATATTTGCTCGACTCTGGTTGATGGTTTTTTCTCAATGGATGCCAAATATTATAATTGGATTCAGATTTACATCATGTCATCCCGTAATGTGAATGTCTCCCTTGACCTTGCAATATAAATTGTGGAGACATGAAATTCTTGTACAAGTAGTCTGTTCTATTGGTAGGACTAAACATAATGAATCAAATCACCCACCGAAAACACTAGCTTCATTTTAATCCCTTCTCCAAAAGCATACAAATGCTGTGCAATAAAAGCACTAAACCTAAACTATTTGAGCGTGAGAATTAACTGACATGGAGTTGTTTAACTTAATCAGTAGTCTCAAATTTAAGTCTCGGATATACAATTGTGTTAAATACTTAGAGAGAGAACTTTTCCGAATAGTTTTATTTGACTTGAGCAAGATTATTTTCAGTGAAAGATTATTGCAGTCTAAAAAAAAAATAAAGTGCTAAACCTAGTTTTTTTAACTGGTCTACTTGCTGTAGATATTATTTAAGTCACCATTCAGGTGGTTGCTAATTGCAACTTTTTTTCCCCCTAGGTGCACCACTCTTAAAACTTGTGAAACTTTTATTGTGAAAGTATATTTTTTTTTTTGAAGATATTGTGAAACAATCTTTATGTATAAAAAAATGTTTAAATTTCCAAAAATACATTTTCAATTACTTCCGGAAATTTATTTTCAATAAATAAGTGTTCTGAAATTTAAATTTTAGAAGTAATTATCAAAACATTTCACAATAAAATTTTCAAAACACATTCATCATACATTTTAGGATTACCATTGAGTATATGAATCAATTGATATGGGGTTGTTTCAACTTAACAAGTGATCCTGAGTTTGAGTTCTATGTATATAATTGTGTTAAATATTTGAAAGGAGAATTTTCCATCCATAGTGGTCCTATAAGGTTTGAGTAAGGATTGCCTTCAGTGGAGGTTATATGTGGTCTTTACCAAATATTCATTTTGGGACTAATCTTCAAAACTCATTTTTAAACCTTGATTGTGAAATGTATTGAAAACCCTTCTAGAGTGTTTTGTAAATAACTTTTGAAATTTTAATTTTGGAGTGCATTTACAAATATTCCAGATTCAATTTCCAAAAGAAAATTGACTTGTTATGAATATCATGAATTTGGATATCCATCATTTATTAGATTTGATTCCTTATGATAAAGATTTGATTTGGTCCCTTATAATAAGGATATTCTAATTTTGAGAGGATATTTTAAATAAGTGTGGCAAAAGAATTCATTTGTCCATTATCTATCTAGTCCATGTAAAATCTAATCAAATTCATCCTGTTGTTTTTAAAAAAATATATTTGGATTGAATTAGATGGATAATATAATTAAATGGATGAATGACAATTCATCCATTTAATTTTTAAATCTAATGGATTATCTGATTAATACTTTATGGATCAAAATTAGTCCAATATTTTTTTTTTAATTTATCAAAAAGTTCTAGAATAGTTTCTTATATATTAGTTTTATGACTTACTCATAATAGTTTAAATTTTAAAAAGTAATTATTTATTTTTAAAAATTATCTTAAAAATCAATAAAACAAATAATCATTTCTTTAATATATATATATATATATATATATATATATATATATATATATATAAAATTAATATATATTAATTTAAAAAATATTTTTTGTGGATAAATAAGACAATATTTTAAAATAATTATAACAAAATATTCAATTTTAAGAAATGATTTTATGGATGGATTTGATAGATTTTATTAAATGAATCATGGACAATTATTTTTTTAATGAATTTTTAATGGATCATAGATGAATTAATGGATTGTTTTTAATCCATCCATTATAATTTGAATAAAAAATTATCCAATCCTTCTGTCGTTGGATAAGCGTAATTGTAAATGATTATGAAATCAAGGTTTCTGTTGTATTTAGGTTCTTCCACTTGTACAAATATCCCTATGTGAATGAAATAAGACCCCTATCTTCTCTACATCTTCATTTCTTTATTATTTATAATCTTTTACTTTCTATTGTTATTATTTCATAACATTTTATTGAAGTGAAAGATTGAGTTAAAAAAGGGGGTTGAATTGTGACCCTTTGAATATGTGAATGAAATAAGACACCTATGTTCTCTACATCATCATTTCTTTACCCTTTATAATCTTTTACTTTCTATTTTTTATTGTTTCATAACATTTTATTGAAGTGAAGGATTGAGTCAAAGAAGGGGGTTGAATTGTGACCCTTTGAAACTTTCCAACTTAAAACTTTGATAGCTTTGTGAGCCTTTTACTCAAGTAAGGAAATAAACTTGGTACTTAGAAAGTTATCCACAAAGAAGTTAGTATGTTTAGAAGGCGAATTCTACCGTGCGTGAGGATACCAGGTCACGCACGGTGCGTAAGTAACTTTTCAATGGTTGCGATCTTATTTTGAAAATGAATGGCTAAGATTGCTTTTACAAATCTGGTTGCAAACTCATGTGAACTTACGCTTCAACTGGTACACCACTGTCACCAATAGTTAAAAGTACAGCAGGGAGCAAGCTAAGCACGTTTTCTCAAAAATTTTGCATAAATTATTATTATTCAATACAAAAGTAATCAATAATTAATCATTTCATTAATGTTGAATGTAACAAAAAATTAACAAATTCCATTAAGGCTTAACACTTTTCACATGTAATGGGTAGAGTCTAGGTGGAATACTATGGTATTCATTTTCATACTCGCATTTAAAAAAAAAACACTCATTCACTCCATATTTACGTGGGTAACAACTTAATTTAATCCCTATCTTTGTACTTGATGAGTACTTTTATATCCATACTTGCACCCGCGACCCACACTTTACTTATGTGTAAGGTCAATAAATCAATAAAAAAAATATTAATTAAAATTTTTGCTATAAATAAATGAAAAAGTCACTGTTTAATCATTCAAATATAACCTTAAATCATTCAAACATAACATTAAAAACATTCAAGCACAATCTTAAATCATTCAAAAATAATCATTCTTAAATATAATATTATAATCATTTAGCATAATTATTAGAAACTTAGACATCATATGTTGGTACTCTCCAATAATCAATATTAATATTATGTTTTAGTAATTAAATTAATAATTAATAAAATATATAATTATATATATAAGACATGGGTAAATACCTGTCCTTGTCCTTAATAAGTGTGTATTTATCCTATCTATTTGCGGATACTCAAAAGTCTGGGTAGATTTTGTCATCCCTTACCACACTTACCATCCACTCTAAATACTAATGCTTGACATAAAGAGCATATAAAAAACATAAATGGAGAGTAGTTTGAGATTATTGAAAGAGATGTTTTTGTCCAATTGTATAGAATGTGTGTGAAATACACTTGTTAAAGAGAGGAAAAAAAAGTGTCACAAATCTAGTTGAGAGAGTGAGGAGAGTGAAAGTTTTATTATCTAAGTTAGGGATTTTAATTTATAGTATAGAAGTAGACTCCTTTATAATGACTTTTAGTTTATGTTTTTTTTTTATCTTGTCGATAAAACAAACACTTTAAAAATCTATACATTATTATATGTCCACTGCATGTTGATATGTTACAATGAGAGAAAAATCCATATAACATAAATTTATAAATGTAACACATTAAAAAAAGAATTTAATGGTGATGCATTGACAGTGTAAAATAATTTTATACTGTCATCCAATCATAAATCATCATTTGCATTACTTTTAAGATAGTTTTGAAAAAATCAACAAATTTATCATAAATGGTGATTTGTGATTGGATGACAGTGTAAAATAGTTTTACACTGTCAGTGCATAATTTTTTTCTCTTAAAAAAACTAACAGTCAAGATATTAGTATTTTATAATTACATGTTATATTTTAATTTAAATATAAAAAAAAGAGATATGATAAAAAAATAATTTTAATCTATTTATAAAAATAATACAAAATAACATTAAAAAAATTACCATACAACTATATGAAAAAAAAAAATTTTGGAACCCTCCTAGTCGTGAGCCCTAGTTGGTCCCATTTGCCACCCTCCAAGGCCAGCTCTATCGACAGGTGTTAGTCAACACTACGGCTAATCATTTTTCACACCAACACAACCCACTTTCACTTTCATTTTTCCATTTTCAATTGAACCGAAAAGGGGGTTAACTTTAAATATATTAAGTATTTACTGATAAAAAAATGGCACTGCCTTAAATATATTAAGTATTTATTGATAAAAATAATAGTACTGATCAAAAAACATATATTAAGTTTTTATTTGGAATTACACATAATATGTTAAGTGTCGGTATTTGGAGTGTAAGTGTGGCAAATGTTAGGCTTTAATGGAATTTGTTAAATTTTGTTTACGTTAATGAAGAAATTAATTATTGTTTATTTTTATATTGAATAATAATAATTTATGCAAAAATTTTGAGAAGACGTGCTTAGCCTGCTCCCTGATGCACTTTTGGCTATTTTGTGATAGTAAGAGCATCTCCATCCCAATACTTTTATTTGGGTTCCAAAATGGGTCTCACATATACACATAACTCATTTTTACTTTTCCCGAGACAAGCACCTCAAAAACATCTATTATCTCCAACCCAATACTTTTATTTGAGTTCTTATTTAAGTCCCACAAAAAAACTCATTCTTACATTTTATCAATAATTTATTTATGTTATGTTATAATTATCTTATTTAAAAAATATTTAAAAAACATAATTAAAAATATGAAAATAATTTTTTTAATCAAAACATAAAATATCTCGCATGCATATAATACAAAATAAAAAATTAACGGTAAGAAAAAAAAACTCAGAAGAAAAAATAACATTAAAAAATAGTTGTAAAAAAATTAATGTTGTGCAGTTTGAAAAATGGTTCCTTGCATTTGCCAAAGTTCAAATTACAGTAGTTTATATTTTTATTTTTTTTAAACAAAAAAAAGGCAACATGGCCCATCCTTTTAATTTGAATACCGATTCTCAAAAGAGAATTTTAAAAGAGAACTGATTCCGCTGCATCGGTGATACTGAATTAGAACCGATACGTTTTTTTATAAAATACTGTGCGGGATTCACTGATACAAATGGTCTAATGTAGACTGGAACGTAAATTCACGTGAGTTAGTGTGACAATTGCAATCGGATTTGTAAAATCAATCTTAGCCATTTGTTTTCGAAATAGGATCGTAACCATTAAAAATCTATTTACGCACCGAGCGAGACCTGGTATCCTCACGCATGGTAGAATCTGCCTGTTTAGAAACCTATGTTTATGAAATTAAAAAGGCTTGCAAAGAACTTGTATAGATAATGCAGTAAGAATTAGTGTTATCAAAATTGAACTAGTCATAGACTCGGTCAAGGTAGTGAGTGGGTTGATGGGTCAATGATTGAATTGGTAAATCACTGGCTGAACCACATAAACCAGTATATAATAATTATATAATTTTTATATAGAAAACACTGTATATAAATTAAATTTATCATACCATATCAAATTGTTTGCCTTAGCGTGGTGGTTAAATATCTTTTTAATAACTCATGGATTCCTCAGGCACAAAATTAATTATATTCAAATTCAATTCAAACTTTGCAGCGATGAATTGGACAACTTAGGGGCAGCATGCAATGTGTGATTGGACAACTGGGGCAACAACGTGCAAAAAAGCCTTAAACACTAGAGAACGTGTAGTGCGTCTCATTGAAAAATAGAAAGCCCAACAACTTCGAACTGGTTTGAGTCACTGGTTACTGACCGGTTAATGGCGAGTCACATGAGTTAATACAGGTCAAGTGCATCATTTTTTATCTGAATAATTGACTGAACCGATGATAGGTTTTGAGTCTTTTGACACTAGTAAGAATTATCAAATATTAGAAAGATTATTCTCAACCTTTCTTATTAGCTCTCTCATTGTCCTTTAGAAAGTTTGTTATGTGCTTTTTGAACAAGCTTTGAATGTTTGTGTGTAGAGATAGCTGGGTAATCTAATGAAAGAAATAAGTCAAATGCTTTCTAATTAAATATGAATAAACGAAGTTGGTATTTAAACAAACATAAATGATTTAGAATTGTTGATTTGAAACTTGTGAGTAGTTTAGAATGCTTTCTTATTAGATATCAAATATGCAACAAATTCTAAATGATCAGAAAGTTATATTTTATGCAACAAATGTGACGAAATGAACATATATGCATAGTAGAAGGAGATGAACATAGAGTTTTGGTATCGATTCACTTAAACAATTCTTGGGCTGCATTTAATCCACACACTTAGGTAAGATTATCATTAATAAGCAATAAACAACAAGAAGTATTCTACTGTCTCTTCAGGCTACAATAGGATACACAAACACAACCTCTCAAGGCTTCAATCCACTCCAATATTCTTTTCATAGCCTTTGCAGGCTTCTCAATAATCGATATATATTCTTTTCTCAACCTCTACAAGTTTCTCTTAATAATTAGCCACACATTATGGCTCAACCAATCCAGTATTCTTTTTCTAAAGGCTTTGTAGGCTTCTCAGAACAACAAACTCTCAAACCAACATTAGCATTCTCTCCCTTTCTAGATTGGGAGAAAATAGAACAACACAACACAATGAGTATGGTTTGTTTAGTTTGGGTGCTAAAGATAGAGCTCACCAATAATCTTAATAGTGGATAGACCTTTGTTTAAGAGCTAAACATCACCTGTGATAGGTTTCAAGCAAGACTAGATGATAAACTAATTAAACTATAGGTGTAGGTTTTAAAAAAAATGAAATTACAAGAGTAGAAGAAGACGAACAATTAATTAAGACCAAACTTTCTCTCTCTTGATATATCTTTTCTTTCATGTTTTCAACAACCACAAGGTTGTATTTCGAGGCAAATCTCTTCATTTGACCGTTGAGACGAGTTAGTAATGGATTTGAACATTTGAACATGTCAACTATAATGTTCTTCCTTTATATATTATTCACTTACAAAGCATGTGCTTTTTGAAGTTTACGAATTCTCCTGAAAGGTTGAGAAAATGCATGATTATTAATTTTATATTAATTTTAAATTAAACTTATACATTATATTTAAGGTTTAATTTTTTCGTGTCTGTAAATATGTCACTTTTTTCTTTTAGTCTATGTATTTTTTATTTTATTTTTCGTCCTTATATTTTTTTTTTCATTTTTAGTCCTTATAATTTTTTCTCCATTTTTAGTCACTTTACTGTAATGATGACGTGGTATTGTCGTTGATGTGGCACTTTTAGCTAACTTGGCACATGCTAATGTCATTTTTTGTTGACATGGTGCATGCTGACATTAGCAAGTTAACGTTATTTTTAACAAAGTTTGACGTCAACGACTTAAAATGAAAGGTTTGGAGCTTATAGTTGATTTTTTTTTTTTTACATAGATGATAAATGAAAAGCACTAAATTACATGGATGAAAAACTTAATTAAGTCTTAAAAATATGTCACGTCAATGGATTGGGTTGGGTTAGATACGTGGGTTCAACACTAAAAACAAATATTCAACCAAAAGAATAGTGGGTTTGATCGGGTTCTACCCGAACAATCCATAAAACCAAACCAAAGTGATTGAATTGGATTGAATCAGTTTGAGTTCATGAATACCTGTAATGCCTGTACACACATATATATATAGGGGTTTGTTAACATATTCTCATCTCTTTTTTAGTTGGGATATTTTAGCAACCTACACTAAAACTTTTGGATAAAAAATCAATTGTTTTCTTTATTTTAATTACTTGATTGTAGGGTCATATTAGTAATTTACTGTTTTGTTTTTTAAAAATTAAAAAATTAATTTCTCTCTGAATAATGCTATATCCTCATATTCCATCATCCTAAAAATCCTCCTACTACCTTTTATTGGTAAGTATTAAATGAAAAGTAAAAATATTTAAAATCTTGAAAGTATAAAACATATTTAAAACTTACCATAAAAAGATAATAGGAGGATTTAGAATTATTCTTTATCTCTCTATCTTCTCTCAGCAAAACTGTTACCCCTGCACCAAACTTCTTTCACGCAGCACCTCCCCAAGAATTCTTCGTTCTCGTAAATCTATTTCTTATAAGAATTGATTGCTACAGTGATGAATACGACTGCCATTTAATTTCTACCTATTTGTCTATTCCCTTGCCTAGATACGACTTTCTAAAAATACGTGGACAAATTAAACTAGTCCAGTTGTCAAGTTTTAAAGCACAGGTGAAATAAGTTTTGTTTACCTTAAATATTAGAACACGTGGACACTTTTCCTTTCTTTATATATTTCATTTAATTTAATAAAATATACAAAGAAAAATGAAAAAGTTGCCGCTTGCATAAGTTCATGCATATTTTAAGATGTAAAAAGCTAACTTTTTTCCAGGTGAATCCGCTGAATGAGATGGCAAAAGTAGTTGCTGACGAACCAAATAATAAAAACCCAATATTTCTTATGAGATCACTGTCATTACTAAACCCTCAAGCCGCTATGACACCTAGTTTTCCTTGTGGGGGACGTGGCTACGTGCATGGAGACGCAGAAAGACGTCGTAACTGTGAGAGTAACTGGTAAAATAGGTTTTTTTAAAATTTTTTTTTTCTGGACCACATATATTTCCATTGAAGTCAATCCTGTTTAAGCTGAATAAAACTACTATAAGCGGCAAAGGTTATTATAACTTTAAAATGATTTTTTCTAATAAATATTTTGACGTCAGTGTATGTGGTCCTGGAAAACATGACGCGGCATTCATACCTTATTTTTTTTACCCCTTTTTTTTCGGTTTACAGTAATTAAGGAGGGAACCACACACCCTCGTTCTTACTGAGAAAAATGAAACTCACACTTACTATATATGAAGAACAGTAAAACCTCAAAAGAAAAAGTGATTATTACGTAAATTTAAATTACAAGTGATTTTACTCCATCAAATTACTTTTTTTTCTTCATAATATAGATATTCTTCATGAGATATAATCTTATTTGAGTCGGTTAGAACTGTGATGATGACAAAGTTCTTCTTTTAAGTATCTAACACATTTGTTTATTGAGAACTCAAACTCGAGATAATTAGTTAAACTGAAACAATTACGTATTAGTTGACTCATGCCTTTAATGCTATCAAACTTACTCATAGGTTTTGTTTGGACAAGCTTAGTAGTTTTCCTCTTAATCTAGATCGGAACTTAGAATTCCTAATATTTTTGAGTTTTTCTTTATAATGAATGCAACATTATATCTAATGCATGAATGAAAACGTAGATGCACTTTATTTTCCTAATATAAGGCATAGAAATTATCATATTTTAGATATGAGAGATTTAACATACTTGCGACAAATATATTAACATTTTTGTATCAAAGTGCATTTGAAATTTTAAGGAAAAGGCAAGTAAGAACAAATCTATTTAGAGGCAGGGTCGGTATGGGTCCATGACGCAACAATAAATAAGGCTTTTTTATATTTAAGTATTTAAAAATATATAAATTATATAAAAAATAGAAACGTAATTTCATTAAAAAATGATATGTTTTAATTGTTACATTAAACGAATAATATAGCTTCAATAAATCTCAAAAAGATATATCACATTTTTTATTCAATTTACTCTTGTGATATCATCTATCATTCAATTTATTCCAAAAAAAAATTATATAACATAAATATCTATATATAAAGTAGACATGACAACGACATAGGTTAGAGACAGGTTTGACTCTCTGTCTCCATCCTTACAGAAGCAGAAGGCAGAATAGGTTCAAATTTAAAAGAAGCAAATTTATATTTTTTAAACCCATCCCCATCCCGGTTGGGTTTTATTGGATTTGGGTAAACCTCCAAGAAAGCCGTCACTTTTTTTTTTTATAATTTTAATTTTCTTATATATTTTTAAATATTAATTTTATATTTATAATTTAATTTCATATTTTGTCTCTCGAAGAAAATACTCTAGTTCAGTTTCTATCGTTTATCATCAACAAAATATTATTTAATATTAAAGATCACATATATTTTTGTTCTTTATCAATATACTAACATTTAGCTTTATTTCCTTTATAATTTGAGTCTTTGTTTGTAGTTTCTTATTTTGTTAAAAAAACCAATATTTTAAGTCTATTATCATAGATCCATTACATGTGGATATGTCACAATGAGCTGAAAATTCATTCAAAATGGACTTATGAAGGTAATACATAAAAAAAAAAAACCAACATGATAATACTTTTTAATCACAACACATCTTAATTTGAACAAAAAAGAAACATGAAATAAAATAATAATTTTAATTTGGTTATAGAAATAACATAAAATAATATAAAAAATATACACGATCGTATATTTTTTTTTAAAAATTGTGGCCCTTTTAGTTGTGGGCCCTGTGCCGTCGCAGCTACGGACAGGGCCCAAGGCTGACCTTGTTTAGAGGCTTAGGTTCCTTAAAATTAATTCCATCATCCAAGGGTATTGATTTCTCCATTCACTCAAGTGTTTAAGGGTTTGATGTGAGGCCTTACGATAAGCTTGTAAGTCACTTCATGTGCCACTATTCAACCCCCCTTCTAGTGACCAACTGATCCACTTCAGAAAACAGGTCAAGAATGGAAATGGTTGCAATTCAAAAGTCAGAATGGAAATTCGAATCAAAGGAAGCAGAAGCAAAGGATTAAAAGGAGACAAATGAAGAAGGTAATCTTCATATCCTTAACTTTAACCTTGTTTCTAATAAGTGTCTTCTAAAGGAAAACTTGCTTTCAAGACCTCCTGAGGAAGGTATGCCTGAAGAAGAAGTAGGTAAAGACAGAATTATGCTTTCTAAAAGAGCAAGCATCTTTAGAGAAAGATATGACTATGGAAGAAAACAGGGAAGAAAGTATTGACCCACATCCTATGGAAGCTGTAGAGCTTGGTCAAGAGAACAAAGAAGCTCAAGACAAAGAGATCAACATAATGAATTTGCCTATAGTCTTAGACTTTAGGATACAAATCCCTGTTGAGATAGAAATCTCTATAGAATATACTCCATTTCAACCCCTCCAAACAACAGCTTCTGATGCCACTTTTGGCATAGATAACATAAGTACGTAGGTTCTTAGCTTCACCTCAACCTCTTGAAGAGTTACCCTAAATAGAATCCATTCAGGTTCCTCCACTTGAGATATCTCCAAACTTTGAGTCTTTCTGTTCAATAACTTAAGATCAAGAACCTTTTACAGAAAATCAACCAACACAAGCACAAGCTTTTGTGCCTTCAATGCATGCCAATGAATGAAACCTTGAAAACACCTCTACAAAGCTTTTAGTAATAAATTCTATGAAAAAGCTAGGTAAGAAGATCAAACATGAATAGAGACAGGAGTTTAGTAGTTATGCTATTCTACACAATTCTATTCAACTAATAGCAAAAAAATAGGATCAATTCCGTCACTGGTTTAATAGTGAAGTACTCCCAAACATTGCTCCAAATGATAATCAATTTCATACCTTTCCAGCTTAAGTTTATCTACTACAAGTTCCATCTGTTTCAATTTCATTTAGAGATTTATCTCCATCGATGTAGATTTATGGTATGTTACCCTTTCCTTTTTGATTGATGCCAAAAGGGGGAGCATGAATAGGACATAGGAAATGTTTCATCAAAGACATACATTTCTCTTAGGAGCTTTTCGGAGTCATACTTGGTTGATTATGTGATGTGTTTGTTTAGTAGGATGAATCTTTAACTATATCATAGGACAATATGTACTGATTAATCATGTATTGATTATTTTGTGATTAATGGAAATATTATGCTCTTCTACACAATTTTATTCAACTAACAGCAAAAAAAAACATGATCAATTCCGTCACTGGTTTAATTGTGAAGTACTCCCAAACATTGCTCTAAATGATAATCAATTTCATACCTTTCCAGCTTAAGTTTATCTACTACAAGTTCCATCTGTTTCAATTTCATCTAGAGATTTATCTTCATCAATGTAGATTTGTGGTATGTTCCCCCTTTCCTTTTTGATTGAGTCCAAAAGGGGGAGCATGAATTGGACCTAGGAAAGGTTTCATCAAAGACATACATTTCTCTTAGGATCTTTTAGGAGTCATAGTTGATTGATTATGTGATGTGTTTGTTTAGTAGGATGAATCTTTAACTATATCATAGGACAATATGTACTGATTGATCATGTATTGATTATTTTGTGATTAATGGAAATATTATGCTATTCTACACAATTCTATTCAACTAACAGAAAAAATAGGATCAATTCCATCGCTGGTTAAATTGTGAAATACTCTCAAACATTGCTGCAAATGATAATCAATTTCATGCCATTCCAGTTTAAGTTTAGTCAGTGCAAGTTCCATCTGTTTCAATTTTATCTATAGATTTATCTCCATCGAAGTAGATTTGTGGTATATTCCCCCTTTCCTTTTTGTTTGGTCCCTAAAGGTAGAGAATGAATAGGACATAGAAAAGGATTCATCAGAGAAATACATTTCTCTTAGGAGCTTTTAGGAGTCATAGTTATTGGATTATGTGATGTGTTTGTTTAGCAGAATTAATCTTTAAATATATCATAGGACAATATGTACTGATTGATCATGTATTGTTTATTTTGTGATTAATGGAAATATTATGCATTTCTACACAATTCTATTCAACTAATAGCAAAAAAATAGCATTAATTCCATTACTGGTTTAATTGTGAAGTACTCCCAAACATTGCTCCAAATGATAGTCAATTTCATGCCTTTCCAGATCAAGTTTAGCTAGCCACTAGAAGTTCCATCTGTTTCAATTTCATCTAGAGATTTATCTCCATCAAAGTATATTTGTGGTATGTTCCCCCTTTCCTTTTTGATTGATTCCAAAAGGGGGATAATGAATAGGACTAAGGAAAGGTTTCATCAGAGACATACATTCTCTTAGGAGCTTATAGGAGTCATAGTTGGTTGATTTTGTGATGTGTTTGTTTAGTGGGAAGAATCTTTAACTATATCATAGGACAATATGTACTGATCGATCATGTATTGATTATTTTAATGGAAATATTATGCAATTCTACACAATTCTATTCAACTAATAGCAAAAAAACAGGATTGATTCCGTCACTGGTTTAATTGTGAAGTACTCCAAAACATTGCTCCAAATGATAATCAATTTCATACCTTTCCAGCTTAAGTTTATCTATTACAAGTTCCATCTGTTTGAATTTCATCTAGAGATTTATCTCCACCAATTGTGGTATGTTCCCCCTTTCCTTTTTGATTGATGCCAAAAGAGGGAGAATGAATAGGACCTAGGAAAGGTTTCATCAAAGACATACATTTCTCTTAGGAGCTTTTTGGAGTCATAGTTGGTTGATTATGTGATGTGTTTATTTAGTAAGATGAATCTTTAACTATATCATAAGACAATATGTATTGATTGATCTTGTATTGATTATTTTGTGATTAATGGAAATATTATGCTATTCTACACAAGTCTATTAAACTAATAGCAAAAAATAAGGATCAATTCCATCACAGTTTAATGTGAAGTACTCCCAAACATTGTTCCAAATGATAATCAATTTCATGCCTTTCCAGCTCAAGTTTAGCTACTACAAGTTCCATCTGTTTCAATTTCATCTCGAGATTTATCTCCATCGATGTAGATTTGTGGTATATTCTCCCTTTCCTTTTTGATTGATCCCAAAAGGGGGATAATGAATAGGACTTTGGAAAGGTTTCATCAGAGACATACATGTCCCTTAGGAGCTTTTAGGAGTCATAGTTGGTTGATTTTGTGATGTGTTTGTTTAGTGGGATGAATCTTTAACTATATCATAGGACAATATGTACTGATTGATCATTTATTGATTATTTTAATGGAAATATTATGCTATTCTACACCATTCTATTCAACTTGTAGCAAAAAAATAGGATCAATTTCGTTACTGGTTTAATTGTGAAGTACTCCTAAACATTGCTCCAAATGATAATCAATTTCATACCTTTTCGGTTGAAGTTTATTTTCTACAAGTTCCATCTGTTTCAATTTCATCTAGAGATTTATCTACATCAATGTAGATTTGTGGTATGTTGCCCCTTTCCATTTTGATTGATGCCAAAATGGGGAGAATGAATAGGACTTAGGAAAGGTTTCATCAAAGACATACATTTCTCTTAGGAGCTTTTAGGAGTCATAGTTGGTTGATTTTGTGATGTGTTTGTTTAGTAGGATGAATCTGTTACTATATCATCGGTCAATATGTACTGATTGATCATGTATTAATTATTTTGTGATTGATGGAAATATTATGCTATTCTACACAATTTTATTCAACTAATAGCAAAAAAAGGATCAATTCCATCACAGTTTAATGTGAAGTACTCCCAAACATTGCTCCAAATGATAATCAATTTCATGCATTTCAAGCTCTAGTTTAGTGACTACAAGTTCCATCTGTTTCAATTTCATCTAGAGATTTATCTCTATCGAAGTAGAATTGTGGTATGTCCCCCCTTTCCTTTTTGATTCACCCCAAAAGGGGGAGAATGAATAGGACATAGGAAAGGTTTCATCAGAGAAATACATTTCTCTTAGGAGGTATTAGGAGTCATAGTTAGTGGATTATGTGATGTGTTTGTTTAGTAGGATGAATCTTTAACTATATCATAGGACAATATGTACTGATTTATCAAGAATTGATTATTTTGTGATTAATGGAATTATTATGCTATTCTACACAATTCTATTAAACTAATAGCAAAAAACAACATCAATTCCATCACTGGTTTAATTGTGAAGTACTCCCAAACATTGGTCCAAATGATAATCAATTTCATGCCTTTCCAGCTTAAGTTTAGCTAGTCAGTACAAGTTACATATGTTTCAATTTCATCTAGAGATATATCTAAATCGAAGTAGATTTGTGGTATGTTCCCCCTTTTTAATTTGATTGATCCCAAAAGGGGGGAGAATGAATAGGACTTAGGAAAGGTTTCATCAAAGACATACATTTCTCTTAGGAGCTTTTGGGAGTCATAGTTGGTTGATTATGTGATGTGTTTGTTTAGTAGGAGGAATCTTTAACTATATCATAGGACAAGATGTATTGATTGATCGTGTATTGATTTTTTTGTGATTAATGAAAATATTATGCTATCCTACACAATTCTATTCAACTAACAACAAAAAAAAAGGACCAATTCCATCACTGTTTAATTGTAAAGTACTCCCAAACATTGCTCCTGAAAATAATCAATTCCATGCCTTTCCAACTCAAGTTTAGCGACTACAAGTTCCATTTGTTTCAATTTCATCCCGAGATTTATCTCCATCGATGTAGATTTGTGGTATATTCCCCCTTTCCTTTTTGATTGATCCCAAAAGGGGGATAATAAATAGGACTTTGGAAAGGTTTCAACAGAGACAAACATTTCTCTTAGGGGCTTTTAGGAGTCATAGTTGGTTGATTTTGTGATGTGTTTGTTTAGTGGGATGAATCTTTAACTATATCATAGGACAATATGTACTGATTGATCATGTATTGATTATTTTAATGGAAATATTATGCTATTCTACACTATTCTATTCAACTAATAGCAAAAAATAGCATCAATTCCATCACTGGTTTAATTGTGAAGTACTCCCAAACATTGCTCCAAATAATAATCAATTTCATGCCTTTCCAGCTTAAGTTTAGTGACTACTATTTTCATCTGTTTTAATTTCATCTAGAGATTTGTCTCCATCGAAGTAGATTTGTGGTATGTTCCCCGTTTCCTCTTTGATTGATCCCAAAAAGGGGAGAATGAATAGGACATAGGAAACGTTTCATCAGAGAAATACATTTCTCTTAGGAGCTTTAAGGAGTCATAATTGGTTGATTATGTCATGTGTTTGTTTAGTAGGATGAATCTTTAACTATATCATCGGAAAATATGTACTGATTGATCATGTAGTGATTATTTTGTGATTAATGAAAATATTATGGTATTCTACACAATTTTATTCAACTAATAGCAAAAAAACAGGATCAATTTCATCATCGGTTTAGTTGTGAAGTACTCCCAAACAGTGCTCCAAATGATAATCAATTTCATGGCTTTCCATATAAAGTTTAGCGACTACAAGTTCCATCTGTTTCAATTTCATCTAGAGATTTATCTCCATCGATGTAGATTTGTGGTATGTTACCCCTTTCCTTTTTTGGTTGATGCCAAAATGGGGAGAATAAATAGGAATTCGGAAAGGTTTCATCAAAGACATACATTTCTCTTAGAAGCTTTGACGAGTCATAGTTGGTTTATTATGTGATGTGTTTATTTAGTAGGATGAATCTTTAACTATATCATAGGACAATATGTATTGATTGATCATGTATTGATTATTTTGTGATTAATGGAAATATTATGCTATTCTACACAATTCTATTCAACTAATAGCAAAAAAAAAAAAAGGATCAATTCCATCATTGTTTAATTGTGAAGTACTCCCAAACATTGTTTCAAATGATAATCAATTCCATGCTTTTCCAGCTCAAGTTTAGCCACTACAAGTTCCATCTATTTAAATTTCATCTCGAGATTTATCTCCATCGATGTAGATTTGTGGTATATTCCTGCTTGCCTTTTTGATTGTTCCCAAAAGGAGGAGAATGAGTAGGATGTAGGAAAGGTTTCATCAGAGACATACATTTCTCTTAGGAGCTTTTAGGAGTCATAGTTGGTTGATTATGTGATGTGTTTGTTTAGCAGGATGAATCTTTAACTATATCATATTATATATATTGATTGATCATGTATTGATTATTTTGTGATTAATGGAAATATTATGCTATTCTACACAATTCTATTCAACTAATAGAAAAAAACAGGATCAATTTCGTTACTGGTTTATTTGTGAAGTTCTCCCAAACAGTGCTCCAAATGATAATCAATTTCATGGCTTTCCAGCTCAAGTTTAGTGACTACAAGTTGCATCTGTTTCAATTTCATTTAGAGATTTATCTCCATCGATGTAGATTTGTGGTATGTTGCCCCTTTCCTTTTTGGTTGATGCCAAAATGGGGAGAATGAATAGGACCTAGAAAGGGTTTCATCAAAGACATACATTTCTCTTAGGAGCTTTTAGGAGTCAAAGTTGGTTGATTATGTGATGTGTTTATTTAGTAGGATGAATCTTTAACTATATCATAGGACAATATGTATTGATTGGTCGTGTATTGATTATTTTGTGATTAATGGAAATATTATGCTATTCTACACAATTCTATTCAACTAATAGCAACAAAAAGGATCAATTCCGTTTAATTGTGAAGTACTCCCAAACATTGCTCCAAATGATAATCAATTTTATGCCTTTCCAGCTCAAGTTTAGCTAGCCACTACAAGTTCCATCTGTTTCAATTTGATCTAGAGATTTATCTCCACCGATGTAGATTTGTGGTATGTTCTCCCTTTCCTTTTTCAATGATCCCAAAAGGGGAGAGAATGAATAGGACTTAGGAAAGGTTTCATCAATGACATACATTTCTCTTAGGAGCTTTTAGAAGTTATAGTTGGTTGATTATGTGATGTGTTTGTTTAGTAGAATGAATATTTAACTATATCATAGGACAATATGTATTGATTGATCGTGTGTTGAATATTTTTTGATTAATGGAAATATTATGCTATTCTAGACAATTTTATTAAACTAATAGCAAAAAAATAGGATCAATTCGATCACTGGTTTAATTGTGAAGTACACCTAAACATTGCTCCAAATGATAATCAATTTTATACCTTTCCACCTCAAGTTTTTGTACTACAAGTTCCATCTGTTTCAATTTCATCTAGAGATTTATCTCCATCGATGTAGATTTGTGGTATGTTGCCGCTTTCCTTTTTGATGGATGCCAAAATGGGGAGAATGAATAGGACTTGGGAAATGTTTCATCAAAGACATACATTTCTCTTAGGAGCTTATAGGAGTAATAGTTGGTTGATTATGTGATGTGTTTGTTTAATAGGATGAATCTTTAACTATATAATCGAACAATATGTATTGATTGATCGTGTATTGATTATTTTGTGATTAATGGAAATATTTTGTTATTCTACACAATTCTATTCAACTAATAGAAAAAAAAGGATCAATTCCATGACTGTTTAATTGTGAAGTGCTCCCAAACATTGCTCCAAATGATAATCAATTTGATTCCTTTCTAGCCAAGTTTAGCGACTACAAGTTCCATTTGTTTGAATTTCATCTCGAGATTTTTGTCCATCGATGTAGATTTGTGATATGTTCCCCTTTTCCTTTTTGATTAATCCCAAAAGGGGGATAATGAATAGGACTGAGGAATGGTTTCATCAGAGACATACATTTCTCTTAGGAGCTTTTAGGAGTCATGGTTAGTTGATTTTGTGATGTGTTTGTTTAGTGGGATGAATCTTTAACTATATCATAGGATAATATGTACTGATTGATCATGTATTGATTATTTTAATGGAAATTTTATGTTATTCTACAAAATTCTACTCAACTAATAGCAAAAAAATAGGATTAATTCCGTCACTGGTTTAATTGTGAAGTACTCCCAAACATTGCTCCAAATGATAATCAATTTCATGCCTTTCCAGCTCAAGTTTAGCTACTACAAGTTCCATCTGTTTCAATTTCATCTAGAGATTTATCTCCATCGATGTAGATTTATGGTATGTTCCCCCTTTCCTTTTTGATTGATGCCAAAAGGGGGAGAATGCATAGGACCTAGGAAAGGTTTCATCAAAGACATACATTTCTCTTAAGATCTTTTAGGAGTCATAGTTGGTTGATTTTGTGATGTGTTTGTTTAGTACGATGAATCTTTAACTATATCATAGGACAATATGTACTGATTGATCATATATTGATTATTTTTTGATTAATGGAAATATTTTGGTATTCTACACAATTCTATTCAACTAATAGCAAAAAAACAGGATCAATTCCATCACTGGTTTAATTGTGAAGTACTCCCAAACATTGCTCCAAATGATAATTAATTTCATGCCTTTCCAGCTTAAGTTTAGCCACTACAAGTTCCATCTATTTCAATTTCATCTAGAGATTTATCTCCATCGATGTAGATTTGTTATATGTTCCCTCTTTCCTTTTTGATTGATCCCAAAAGGAGGAGAATGAATAGGACTTAGGAATGGTTTCATCAAAGACATACATTTCCCTTAGGAGCATTTAGGACTCATAGTTGGTTGATTATGTGATGTGTTTGTTTAGTAGGATAAATCTTTAACTATATCATAGGACAATATATACTGATTGATCATGTATTAATTATTTTGTGATTAATGGAAATATTATGCTGTTCTACACAATTCTATTCAACTAATAGCAAAAAAAAGGATCAATTCTGTCACTTGTTTAGTTGCTAAGTACTGCCAAACATTACTCCAAATGATAATCAATTTCATGGCTTTCCAGCTCAAGTTTAGCAACTACAAGTTCCATCTGTTTCAATTTCATCTAGAGATTTATCTCCATCAATGTAGATTTGTTGTATGTTCCCCCTTTCCTTTATGATTGATGCCAAAATGGGGAGAATGAATAGGACTTAGGAAATGTTTCATAAAAGACATACATTTCTTTTAGGAGCTTTTAGGAGGCATAGTTTGTTGATAATGTGATGTGTTTGTTTAGTAGGATGAGTGTTTAATTATATCATAGGACAATATGTATTGATTGATCATGTATTGATTTTTTTGTGATTAATGTAAATATTATGCTATTCTACACATATCTATTCAACTGATAGCAAAAAAAAATGATCAATTCCGTCACTGGTTTAATTGTGAAGTACTCCTAAACATTGCTCCAAATGATAATCAATTTTATACCTTTTCAGCTCAAGTTCATCTACTGCAAGTTCCATCTGTTTCTATTTCATCTAGAGATTTATCTCCGTCGATGTAGATTTGTGGTATGTTGCCCCTTTCCTTTTTGATTGATGCCAAATTGGGGAGAATGAATAGGACTTAGGAAAGGTTTCATCAAAGACATACATTTCTCTTAGGAGCTTTTAGGAGTCATAGTTGGTTGATTTTGTGATGTGTTTGTTTAGTAGGATGAATCTGTTACTATATCATCGGTCAATATGTACTGATTGATCATGTATTAATTATTTTGTGATTGATGGAAATATTATGCTATTCTACACAATTTTATTCAACTAATAGCAAAAAAAAAAGGATTAATTCCATCACTGTTTAATTGTGAAATACTCCCAAACATTGCTCCAAATGATAATCAATTTGATGCCTTTCCAGCGCAAGTTTATCGACTACAAGTTCCATCTGTTTCATTTTCATCTCGAGATTTATCTCCATCGATTTAGATTTGTGGTATGTTCCCTCTTTCCTTTTTGATTGATCCCAAAAGGGGGATAATGAATAGGACTCAGGAAAGGTTTCATCAGAGTCATACATTTCTCTTAGGAGTTTTTAGGGTCATAGTTGGTTGATTAATTGATGTGTTTGTTTAGTGGGATGAATCTTTAACTATATCATAGGACAATATGTATTGATTGATCATGTATTGATTATTTTTTGATTAATGGAAATATTATGCTATTCTACACAATTCTATTCAACTAATAGCAAAAAAAAAAAGAATCATTTCCATCACTGTTTAATTATGAAGTAGTCCCAAACATTGCTCTAAATGATAAATTTGATGCCTTTCCAGCTCAAGTTTAGTGACTACAAGTTCCATCTGTTTCAATTTCATCCAGAGATTTATCTCCATCGATGTAGATTTGTGGTATGTTCCCCCTTTCCTTTTTGATTGAACCTAAAAGGGGGATAATGAATAGGACTTAGGAAAAGTTTCATCAGAGACATACATTTGTCTTAGGAGCTTTTAGGAGTCATAGTGGGTTGATTTGGTGATGTGTTTGTTTAGTGGGATGAATCTTTAACTATATCATAGGACACTATGTACTGCTTGATCATGTATTGATTATTTTGTGATTAATGGAAATGTTATGATCATTGTCTTTAAATCCTACTAATGTTGTTGTGTTTATCTATGAAGAAAGGGAACATAAATTGAGAGGGAGTTAAATGTCAAATCTAACAGGAAAAAAATCACCTATTAAGGGGGAGTAATTTATTTTTAATCTTTTCATTTAATTTACAAACTTTAATTTTCTTGAAGTTTGTCATCATAAAAAAGGAGGAGAATGTTGAAGCAGAGCTCCTTCTGAAGCTTAAGTTTTAAAGACAACAAACATCCAAGAGAAAAATTACAAGTTATCTAAACTTAGCTAATAATGGTTTGCTTTGAGATTACAATTCATGGGACTTGATATCAGCAACCATAATAACCACCATCACCACCACCACTAGTTCCTCTAGTCCAACCTACAGTGGACTCGAAGCACCATGCCACTCTCGTCCCACTTGCACACATGGATTGTTATAACACGTTATCCAACTTCAAGTGGCACCCCCACTCGTTGCCTTGACATGGAGTTTCTCAAAGTAGTGCACTTGAAAGATTAGGTCCAAAATTACCTACAAGCTATTGGGCGGGAGGTCCTCATAGCTATTGATGAGCCTACATATATACAGCCCACTCATGAGTTCCTTTCTACATGTTTTGAGTGGCAACCATTGAGGGTGAAGAACCAACCCCCAATTCTGCATATGGTCTTTTTTTACATGATGGGGGATGTTAGGACCATGACGTTGGCGTAGTTCAATATCCTTATGGGATTTGACACTGATTTCTTTGTTAACACCGAGGAGTACATGTTTGTTTGCTTTGCACCTCCTACAAGTTTTTTGGAGGGTGCATTTTGGAACCAAATCATGGGGACTAATCAGTATAAGCCCCATTTGTCAAAGGCAAGCAAGATCAAGGACCTGCTTTAAGAGTATTGCATAAATGGATTGCAAGGTCCATTAATGCCCACTAGGAGAGGAGTGGCACTGTCACCTCTAAGGACATTTTCCTGTTGAGATGCATGGTGTACGAGGAGAAATGCAATGTTGGACTTATGTTTATCAAGCATTGTAAGGACCTAGGGAAGAGGGTCCTGAAGAAGTAGTCTGGCCATATTGTTTGTGGGTCTTTCAACACCAGGCTGGCGAGGCATTATGGATTTGATGAGCTAGCTGATGATGCTTCCATTCCCATGGACCCTATTGTGAGGAGTACTTTGGTCTCCATTGGTGTTCTTCACCACCAGGGCCATGATTATGCTATTATTGAGCCACAGCCATTATAGGACCAGCCCTAAGAGGACTAGCCAGAGCCTTAGGATGAGGAGATGAGGGAGTAGCCCCAATATCAACAAGAGGATGAGGTTCCTTGCCAGGAGCCAGGTTCATTTTATTAGTAGCCTGCACCGCTAGCATTTGACATGTGCATCCTGATGGAGTGACTAGATACTCTGGAAGGCCATATTGACACATATGAGGCCATGGTACTAAGTCGCCTTAAGGCTCAGGATGCCCGATTTGAGCAACACCACCAGTTTGTAGTGGATTACTTTACTGCCACCATGGCTGCCATTCAACAGCTTCAGGACCAATTCTCTAGAGGTCCACCTCTTTCATGAGGAGACTTTATGTTATTGTTTTCATTTTATATTTATGTCATTGATTTTCTATCTTTACATTTCCATGTAGTTTTTTTTTCCATTGTCTGTTATGTTTTAGTTTTATTTTATGCATTGGGGACACTGCATGTATTTATGTGTGGGGAGGGATATCACTTTGTATGTTCGACCCCAAATGTTGAGCATAGTGTTATATGAGGTGCTTTATTTCCAGTGCATTTTTCTGATTGTGTTATTGTGTTTTTTGTTAATTTAAGAAATTTGTTTTAGGAGCCCCTACTTGAAAAAAAAAATTTGGACTTGCAACTTCGCCATGGATATCCCTCCAAGGAGGTGTAACATTAGTAGAAAAATCCCTGGATGAAAAGTCTTGGGCAATGATTTCTTTCAGTGTGTGATTTTGGTCCGCTTAAGTTGGCATGTTCTAGGTTCTATTTTGAGATGCATATCCTTGAATGATTTTCTAATTTGTTGAATTGTTAAGGCAATTTATAGGCTATTTTTTTGAACTCAGATATTTTGCTGATATTAATCCCCTAGTTGCATTCTTTGAGCCTTTGTTGAAAATTTCTTTGGCACCTTGCTTGTTAAATGTTGCTTATCTGTATGCTTGGTGACTTGAAGGATAGGTGAACAATTAGTGAAAGTTTGAGGTAAAAGAAAGAGACTTCCCTAGTTAAGCTTCTTTTTTGTGTTTTGCAATCAAAATAAGGTAGTAAAAAAAGTCTTAAAAAAAAGAATAAAAAGAAGAAAAAGCATGGGCTGAAAAGAAGAAAAAAAAACATGGGGAAGTCTTTAGATAAGAAAAAGGGTACTTGCTCCTCCAATGTTGTAAGTCACCAGGTTTGAGCCTTTTGCATATCCTATTCTTTCTTTCCCCACTATACATTGCAGCCTAGCCTCATTGCACCTTGTGATGCCTCATTTTGTTTTTGTTTGCTAGAAAATTATTTGAGTTGAGTTGATAGAAAAATAGACTTGTGATTGTGCTTTCTTAAGTAAGGCCTGAGTGAATTTCCTTTGTCCAGGAAACACTGAGAGGTGGTGAGATGAGTGAGTTGATGCTCATTGTGAAATTGATCATTTAGGCTGAGCTGAAAGCCTAATGGATTTCTTGGTTAGACCTTCTGTTGACTTAGTTGCTTGTCTGTTACTATTTGTGTATTCTAATAACTTTGGGGCTCTGATAAGTGGTTTCTTGATTTTATGGAAAACTATGCTTTATCCTTAAATCAGAATAATTGCTTGAGGTCTTGCAATGCTCAAGTGTGAGGACGTTTGATAAATTGGATTCTGTATGTGTTTCGAAGTGGGTTTTTGTCCCTATTTTGTCTTGTTCATGCATATTTACTTGGTGAAAATCATTATTTTCATGTAAGTTGCAGCAGATAGGTGCTAAAGGACATTATGGTGAAAAAAGCTAAAAAGATCTATTTTGGGACCAATTCGCCACCTTCTGGAAGAGCATGGTCGTGCTAACCACTAGCACAACCGTACTGGTGCCCTAAGTGAAGCCCCAAGAACATCATAGTTGTGCTACATATTCGCAAATTAGAACTCAACATCAAATCTTAGCATGGTCGTGCTAATCCTCAGCACATAAATGTTGGTCAAGAAGAGTTTATGAAGTTTTGAATTCGAAGTTCGGCAGCCCAAAGAGCACGGTCGTGCTGGACCTAGCACGACCAATTTGAACTCTACACCCATGACTCAGATTTTTCATTATAAATAGAAATTGGGAAGTGAGAGTTAAGGTATCTTTTGTTCTATTTCGAAAATAGGAATTCAAAGTGAGTTAGTGAGACTGAGAGTGAGCTCTAGGTTTGTAATGGGGGTTTCAATTTGTAATTGTCTCTTTCCCTTTGTACTTTTTATGCTTCTGATTGTAATTTTATGCTTTCCTAAACCCATGGCTAGCTAATTTCCATCTACTAGGGTTGTGATGTAGATTTTATTGTGAATCCCAATTGTTTATTGCTAATAAATTTCTATGTTATCTTTTCCATAGAATTGTTCCACTACTTTTAATTAAATCTTAGAATTGATCACTCTATGCTCTTGGTTAGTTATTTATTAGTGACCATGCGTATCTAATTAACTGAACTATGGTGCAATTGCATTCATATGATATATGATTATCAACTATATTGTGTGAATGTTCAATCAGATTAATTCAAGTTAACTATCCTTTAAGTGCTTCGTGCTTTCCCTAATTTGAAACCCTATATGACCAACTAGGTGTTTAATTAGAGAAAAGACGATTGGTAGAACATGACCAAATTCTATCAATAACATAAAAAGGGATAATTGACAACAAACAATAAATTAGGAATTTGTAGAAGTAAAAATTGGGGGAAACTCAAATGCATAATTGAAGTCACAACCCTAGATCTTTTTGTCTAGTAATCCTTGAATTGTTACTGCTCGTTCTCTAAATCTATTTTTCGCAAAATATTTGATAAACCCCTTTCTCAATTGTCGATTAAACTGAATTGTTGGTTTATTGTGAAATTAAATTATTTTGGAGCTACAACTAGTCCTTTAGGTCTGATATCCAGACTTAGGTCCATTATAACTATCGCGTAGGGTACGCTTGCCGTTAGCACACTATTTTTACACATCAGATGGTAACCCAGCCTTTGTGATTGAAGATCCCATGAAGAAGGTTCAATGGGAAAAACAAGCCATTTATTAGTTTTGTTAGCACTAAAAATTGATATTAATCAATTTTCTTTTTGGTCCCTTCCTATGGTGTGAGAAAGTGCTAGATGTTGCATTATTGAGAGTTTAAGCCTTATAGTTATCTTTATGTGGTTATGAGAAAGCTTAACAAATTATAAAGCTTTAAATGATTTTCATATCCGATATGGGTGGTGTATGATTTGCATCATACACTTGATGAAATCACCTATATGAGTGTGTCAAGTGGGGCCACTTGTATGAGATCCTTGTAAGATCTCTAGAGCACTCATAATACTGGGTGTGTGCATGGCCTAGTAGTGCAACATAGCGATAACGACAAGAATTGTGGAGGTGTACTATGATTGGTAGACTGCTAGCACACAACAGGTGTTTTGGGTTCAATCGCTTGCTACACCTACTACACTGTGTGTCATGTCTTATCAGTCTAAGTCTGGTTAAGTAGCTTGCTACATAGGTCCAACGCATTACATCTCATATGAGATCCCAAGAATTCTTTCCTTTTTTCTTAAAATGTTTTCTTTTTCCTTTTGTAATATCCGGGAGATTGTTGTATTTTTAAAGGTATTTCCAAAGGAAAGAATCCCACATTGCCTAGACATGCTTTGTTTCTCTTGTTTATATATCAACATGTGATTAAGGCTTTCAAAGTGGCTAGTAGAAGGTGGGAGGCTCGCGTGCATGAGTTTGGGCCTCGCGGGCTTGTTGTAGTGCAAATCTGCTGATTTGCCCCTTACGCATGCGATAATGGGCCTTGCAAGATTTTTACATTGTAATTTAATTAAATTATATTTTTGATTATTTTGAATTTAAATTTTAAATTCAAAGCTTATCTGAAAGCATTGATTTTAATGTGCCATGTTTTTGAGTTTGAATGGTTTCAGAATTTATGAGATTTCCATTTCCAATGTTCAAACATTTTTACCATTTTAATTTTTAATGTTTTAATTAACAAATTAATTAACGTTTTAATCATTAAATGTTTTAACAATAATGTGTCGATGAGCGACTCTATATATAAAGCTCCTTCCTGATTGAGTTTGCACAACACACTCAAGCTTTCTTTTTTCTCTCGCTATCTCCCCTCTCTGCTCCTGGGGTGCTAAGTTTCTCTTGCTAGTTCTGCTGCCTCGATTAAGAGGTTCCTATTGTATCTTGGGGGACTTGATCTTGGAGGACTTGCATGGAACATCGCGGATAAGTCCTTTATTAGGACAATGATCATACACGCCTTAGGAAGTGATTTTGTTCTTGTTTTCAACATTGTTTTACAACAAGAGATTGAGCTAAAATAGAAATAATAAATGTGTTAACTTAAAGAGGTTGGACGAGTGAAACAAGACATGATATCATATCTAATAGGTCACATCGCCATCTATATAAATCTGTTACCTATTTTCCAAAAAATTAAAATTAACTCCAAGTGACATCGCCATCTGCATTTGCAAAGCTTTATTTCCTTTTTTGCCTTATTCATTGTTGGTGTAAGGTTTAGACATCATTCATGTTAGGGAAAAGACATTAGAGAATAGCTCAATGTATTATTTGGTTATAGAAAACAGAAAAGAGGAGGAGAAATCTTAGTAAAACTTTAAATTGGTTTTTTTTTATATTGAAAACTTTAATTTGATTTAAAAATAAACTTACTCCATATTTGAGAAACTAAAAACATATTTAAGCCTATTTTAAATTGGATTTATTTATATAAAATATGAACCATCTGATTTTCTTCTAATCATTTTACTTGTTTAAATGTGTGAACGCATGAGCTCTGCGGGAAATCCTGATATCCCTCACAAAGTCAATTCTCACACTCTCTTAATCACACACACACACACACAGATATATATATATATATATATATATATATATATATATATATATATATATATATATATATATATATATATATATATATATATATATACTCCCTCCGGTCCTTTATATAAGAAACAAATATCTAAATTGTCAAGACCAATAAAAATAGTTAAGTTAGTTAGTTATAATTAATAATGTCATAAATTTTAATTATATTCCAAAAGTATCCCTTAAATTGATTGGTTTAAGTAGTGGTTACATTAATCACATTGCACCTCCACCAATAAGTGTAACTTCTATTGTTAATAGATCAATAAATTCATGAGAAATGAGTAGGTGTCTCATTAATGGATTTCAAAATATGAAGGATAAAAAAGAAAACTAACAATTAATATATCTTAAAGTGTGTCTATGTTTCTTATAATTAGGACAAAAAAGAACACCCTTTATTTCTTATAAAAAGGATCGGAGAGAGTATATATATATATAATTTTCTGAAAAACTTGCTTATAAAATATATTTAACATTTAACCAAAGAGAGAGAGAGAGAGAGCAAGAGAAGGAGAGAGAAAAGTGAATTTATGAGGGATATCTAGATTTCTAGTTGAATCCACACATTCACACATTTAGACAATTGAAATCGTCCGATGAAGATCAAGCGATCCAAATTTTATATAGATAAATCTAATTTAAAAAGTATATATAAAATATATATCATTTCATATCTTCATCTAATGTACCAATTAATGAGTGTATAAATGTTTGGATGCAAAGAATCCATCTCAATTTATGGCAGGTTTTATTATGTACGTTTCTTTTAGAAAATTATATTAAATATATTCAATATTTAAAGAGAGAGAGAATCAAATTTATGAAGGATTTATGGATTTTCTATAAAGTTCAGGCGTTCATACATTTAAAAAGTTAAAATCTTTGGATGAAGATCAGATGGTTCATATTTTACGTAGATAAATTTAATTTAAATTATATATATAATTTAAATTAAATTTATCTATGTAAAATATGAACCATCTGATCTTCATCCAAAGATTTTAATTGTTTAAATGTGTGAATGTCTGAACTCTATAGAAGATCCATAAATCCTTCATAAATTTGATTCACCCTCTCTCTCTAAATATTGAATATATTTAATATAATTTTCTAAAAGAGATGTACATAATAAAACCTGCCATAAATTGAGATGGATTTTTTGCATCCAAACATTTATACACTCATTAATTGGTACCTTTAGATGAAGATGAAATGATATATATTTTAGATATACATTTTAAAATAGATTTATTTATATAAAATATGGATCATTTGATCTTCATCAGATGATTTTAATTGTGTGAATGCGTGGATTCAACTGAAAATATGGATATACCTCATAAATTAAATTCTCTCTCTCTTTGGTTAAATATTAAATATATTTTATATAATTTGTTTTGAAAGAGATGCTCATAATAAAGCCTTCCTTATATGGAAAGGGATTTTCTACATTCACACATTTACGCATTCATCAATTGGTATATATTTCATTTATATTTTTTAAATAAGATTTATCGATATAAAATACAAATTTTCAGATCTTCATCCAACAATTTTAATTTGTATGAATGTGTGAATGCATGAATTCTCATATTGTAAAATTCATCTCATACTATGATAGAGAAAAATACTTGAGCACACAATGCATAGTTTATGTGTAGAATATTAAGGTTTTAATAAAATCAATGTGCGTGGTATTTAATGAATTTTTTGTATACATTAATTTAATTTCTCTCTCTCTGTATATATAAAAGCAAGGTCTAGCATAGTTGATAGATAGCTGAGTTTTTTAAACATGCTGACAATGATTCCATTCCTTTACTGTGTGTATGGAAAATATTTTATTAGGAAAGGTAAAATTTATTTCAATGATTTCAACATCTTAGTAAAAGTCATTTTTGTAGAAAGAATTAATATCGTATGACTACTTAAAAAGTCAAGATGACTTTTTTAAAATTCACATGATTGAAAAGTTTCCATTTTGATCATTTATAATAATATTTGATGGTCAATATTTATTTCTCTCACATAAAATAACTCTCTGAATATATATATATATATATATATATATATATATATATATATATATATATATATATATATATATATATATATTATCAAACAAATATTTTATAATGTAAAAGGATTAACATATGATTTAGTGCTTCTTTTTAGAATCTTGGTAAACCTACATTGAATATTGGATTAATCTAGTTTGACTTAGATAAGACAATCAATGAGAAAATCTTCCGTCAGGTTTATAGATATCAAAATCACATGTTAATAATTTAGAATAACAATACTTTCACAAGGTTTATTGATAATGTTTTTATACCATGTAGAACTTTGATCAATAGGTCATATATATGTATAAGAAATTAAATATCTGCTGTTATTTAGTGACTTACAAATATATAAAATATAGACTAAATTGCATTTCATTCTCTTGAGAGATAAATATAATTATATTTTTTTTCTCTAACATTACAAATTATACTCTTTTTTAAAAAAAAATGAAATCGATTACATTTTAACCTATTTTAATAACAAACCTTCTAATCAATACAATTATATGAATGAAACTTTAAGGGTACTGTGTACTTTCAATCACTAACAATTAATTTTGAACACCCTATTATTAATTTAAAGACTTCAAAAGCTGAAATTAAAGTTTTAAACATTCTTAATCTGGGCTTGGAATTTTCACCTTAGATCTATAATTCATTTTCAAAGCTAATTGTGGATGATGCAAGGATATGTATATATAGAAAAAATAATCTCTAAAAATTCGGCTATATTAGAATGGACTAAAATTTACTGTCCATAGGGTCATATTCCCGTCGAATGAGATTATTTTTCGTGACAGATACATGTAGTATTTTACAAAAATAAATAAATAAATAAATAAAATTCTTAAACATGAAGGAATATAATTCAATTTAAGCAGTATGGGAGTAAAAACTTATGTCAATATTATTATTTGTATTCTTCTTTAAAAGGAAAAGACCTAATTTTTAAGAAAAAATAAATAAATATATACTTACTTTTTTCTTTCATCTCATTTCTACCTCATTTTTTTATCACTCTTTTTTTCTTTTTTTTATCACATAACTTATTATATAATACTATCATTTTCTCTTTCTATCTTTTTTTGTTTTTTGTTTTTGTTTTTATCTGTCTCTTTTTAGTTTCCACCTTAAATCACCCTAAATTAAAGTAGGCATTTATCACTCAATTTTGAAAATTCAGAGAGAACATTGTAATTGAAACAGAACTGAAAATAGTCAAGTGTAATTTGATAGAAGTGCGTGAGTGAAAATTTGATCAATATATTTACTCACTTAATAATGTTAATTAATTAAAACTGTATCATAATTTTAAAAAAAGAAACTAAACAAATTAAAATGGAATAAAATAATGGTGGGGTAACCCATTTTCTAAGCTAATAGCTTACGTGGACCGTGGTGTCATGTCAATACGAGTCCAAAAGAAATAAAATTTAGCCATAAAATAAATGACATTTATCTATTTAAAAATGAATGTTAGAGATTAAAAATAATTATTTCAAATTTTAGAGTCAGAGCAACTAAAAAAATTACACGGATTAAATTAAAAATTACTCATCTTACAAGGACTAAAAATAATAATTTCAAATTTCAAATGGAAAAAATAAAAAAATAAAAAAGTTTTATAGACTGAAGATAAAATTCACTCGTTTTCAAATTTCAGAGACATAAAAATAAAAATATTTTAGAGACTAAAGTTAAAAATTACTCATGTTACGTAAGCAAGTATTTACCCCAATGTATTTACTCCATTAACAAATTTCAAAAAACATTACATCATAATTTTAAAATAATAATAATAATAAATAAATAAATAAATAAATAAAAATAAAATAAAATAATATAATGGGTGGTGAACTGCACCCCACTTTCCAAGTCCAAAATCCAGCATAAATACCCCAACTCTTTCCATTGCATTTCAACACAGCCACAGTCCCAAAACCTCACTGTTCCATCTAAGATCCTCTCTCTCTCTCTCTCTCTCTCTCTCTCTCCTACCTCGAAAATGGAGTCCCACCCCAACAATGAGGGTAACAACAACAACAACGATGGTAGCAGGTGGAACAATTTCCCTACCACCGTTTTCTTATGCCCTCGTTGCCCTGCCCTTTTCTTCTCTTCCACCGAGAGGAACATTCACTACTTCCAGGAAATCTTAACAATCTATAACCAGGAGGTGGCAACAAACGAAACACTCGAAGAGTTTAAACCCAAAACGTGTCATCATTGTCAGTGTGGTAGCACCGTGCCTGTCAATAGATACTTTGCATGTGCTATGGAGAGTAGGCGGGTTACCCAAATGCCTGATGATGACTTTGAACAATTTGACTCCGATCATCTTTTCAAGATGATTAACCCTCCCGACCCTACCGAGATCTATGCTTATTTCGAGCATGATTTCGACATGCTCCCGGTCGTGCTGAACAATCTGGAGGTCTCCTTATGGGCGTTGCCACCACCACCACCGCCACCACCACCACCACCGTCGCCGTCGATCTGGTTACTCGGGCCAACTCCTCGAGTGACCCTAGACCTCCTGTCCGTCGTGGACCAGCCCGTCGCACCCATCCCAGATCGGGGCGCTGAGCCTCGATCTGACCTGATGGAGGTTGACGGGCTGGCTGCTGGACAGGAGGGAGAGGCTCCACCACCTGAGCCGGTGTTGGCACTTGGATCGCGAGTATCTGAGGATGAAATTGAGGAAACCACTCTGATTCTCGGCCCTCCTGGTTCAGAAAAGGAATCAATTAAGAAGAAGCAGCTGGACCTGAATTTGAAGATCTAGGGCATTTCATGTCTAGGGTTTTCAATTGAATTGGCTTGGGACTGAGTTTTTATTTTCTGTTTTTTGGGTCAGTTTTAGTGTTCTAGTTATCTTATGTTGGTCTGTGTCTTTAACTTATGTTTCTAGCTAGTAGTGGTTATTTTGCAAGGGTATATGAATTTGGTCCAAGCCAATTCAAGGTGGTGATGGTTGTGGCTGGTCTGATGTGGTCGTAGATTTTAACTAATAATCATGTGGTCGTGTCTTTTGAAATGAATTCTAATGAATCAATCTATTTAGTGTCTGTTAAAATCGGCTTGTTCTTCTTTTGTGCTTCTTCTCGTTGGTAAATTGTAAGAAAAATAATGATATCGACATGCCTTACTCAAAAACACGTTTAATCGCAAATGGTACTCATCTTAATTGAAATTAAAAATGATATGTTCATTATACAACCATGGTTTATATAGAACTGCACCCATATGTGAAATGGTAGGTGCTGATATGGACATATATATGAGAACGGAACCGTGAATTATATATGACCACTAACTCAATCTGTTCCGGTCCAGAGAGAGAGAGAGAGAGAGAACCGAAAAATATTATGTTCACTCTTCAATCCATGACCATGAATTGGACAGAACTAAGTTATGCGCTAATTTTTTTCTTTCACTACAGAAAAATGATAGCTTTCTGTGTCTTAGGAACAGTAACGTAGTTCACTGAATTTTTTTATGAGAAGTTCAGAATAGACGACCATGAAATCACAGAGGTCAATTCAACTTGTCCTCCAGAGAAGAGATTATGAAGTATTCAGACAACTCAGAAAAAATTAATATAAAAATATTCACAGAATTGAATTCCATTGTAACCGTCTATGTTTAATGAGCCATATAATATTAATTTGAGAGCAATAAAAGAGGTAGAAAATAAGGGCATTTGAGGGCAGCTATAAATCCCCCTTATTTGAAATCATTATTTTTATTACAATTTATTTGAAAAAAAAAAAAAAAGCTTCCTTGCCCTTTATTATAGGCACACATGGTTGACATGCCTGTAAACAGCTTCATCCAATTCTAACACAGGTTTGGTAACACTGGTTAGCACAAGGTGGTATCCAGAACCATATAACCATGATCAACCTCACAACCATCTTCCAAGACCACTAGCACTGTAAGAATATTTCCAAATTGAATGAAACAATATCAATTAACACACTCCCTCGTATAGCTAGGCCTAAGTAATGGTGTCATGGCCAAAATAGTATAAGTGGAGAGCGTTAATCCCACCAACTTCTTTCTGGGAGATAGCCCCATTATTTCTGCCTAAACGCCAAGAAAAAAAAAACCACCAAATCCTTTTATTACATTTCATCACTTTTTCACACCTTCTGGAGGAGGATGCCAAAAGAGTGACCTCAGTGACGTAACCCTGTGAAGCTTGGAGCCAAAGTGTCGGCATGAAACCACTCGTGAAGTTGATTCCATAAGAGATTATGTGTCGATAGCATCTTGAATATGATTAATTAAAAAAAAAAAAAAACCTATCGGAATTAAAAAGTAATAAACTAGTTTAAAGTTTAATGAGAACATGAATTCAATTTTAAAATATTAGTCCATTTCATCTTGCTGCACTAGAGCATCATTTATATTAATTTCACAATCATTGTTAGCAACAAAGTAATGTAAAGGCAGAAAGAACTTAACTAGAATCACTTGTTGTGAATTAAAGTGTACACTATTAGAAATTTACTATTCTTTTTTACGATTTTTATTTTTTTGGTGAAACTTTATTACAAGAATTTCCAACAATTTTTTTATAAGCAAACAAGAGATATATTGAAAGAGATTACAAAGATAAATATATCATCACTCAGAGGATTGAACAATAAAGAAAAAACAATCAATACACCAATCCAAAATTAAAAGCACAGCCCCCAAACCCACAAAACCAATGCCAAAATCTAACTTTAATAAAGTCTAGAATAGATATTAGATCACATTTCCCTTCATTAAATACTATGTCGTAGATTTCCAGTGAATTTTGTAATAGATTTTTTCTGCAGATTTTCCAGATTTTTCTTTTTTTACATTTTTCATAAATCTTGTTACAAATTTAAATATTATGCAAAAAATATTTGAATATTTCCTTAAAAATTCGCAAGCATTTGTACAGGAAATTTTACTGTTAATTTGTTAGAGTACTAATAATTAGTACCACAGATATCCAAATTCAGAAGAATCACTCAATTATTAATTACATGTAAAGTTGCATCTCCCTGTTGTAGCTCAAGTGGTTGAGCTAGGGAATCCCTGTTGTACTCTGAAGGCGTTCCTCCCCACCAACTCTCAACGTACCCTTAAAAAATAGCAGATTTATATAACATTGAAATCATTTATTTCCCTTTCTTGTCTTTCTTATCTCTCTAAAAAATGACATGGAATTAAAAACAATGCTGATTTTTCTGCTTATTTTTTTTCTTTTCTAACATGTATATTTTTAATTGGAGGGACGAGAAAAGAAACAGAAAATGAGATCAAATTATTTGATTTCACTTAAATAATGAACCACTGTGTGAATCATGAATCCCCTTGCATTTATAAAAAGAAAAGTCTAAAATTTGGAACCCATAATAGTTATTAAATAATTCTAACAATTCCTCCACACGTTTTGTTATATTGAAATGCAATTCTCGGTCCTAATTATCTTAGACCTGCTCAACAGTCATCTTATACATTGTTGATTGTTTCCCGATTTAGTGATTATAGATCTCATTTACACTTTCAATTATATTGAAGAAAACCTTAGAATCAATAAATTACAAGATTAGTTGTTCGTTCAATACAAAAAACAAAGTTATAAGGAATAAATTTTTTTGGATATATCTTCTTCAAGAATATGGTCTTTATGTTAATTATTCGGATGTAATTGAAAGTGAAAATTGTGGCCACAAACGGTTAATAACAATCTACAAGCGTATTCTGTCTAAGTACATCACTAAATTTCATTCTTATATAGCTACTGCATTATGGCGTGTGTATACATAGCATTTAATATAATAAAGAAAAAATTAAATTAGAAGATAAATTATGTGACTTCATAAACATCAACTTTATTTTTTATTTTTTTTTAAAAGAAGCTAATAAACCCCAAGGGCGAAAGGTACCTTTTTAAGCATGCATAGTAATTAACCATAAAATTTTGTGGGTATAAAAGGAAGGGCAGCAGGACAGGAGAGGGAAGCCCCACCACCTGGGCCGCTGTTGACACCCGGCTTGGCTGTGCCTGATACTGAAATGGAAGATCTAGGGCAAAGCTGGACTTAAGTTTGAAGATCTAGGGCATTTTGTGTCTAGGGTTTTCCATTGATTTGGCTTGGGAATTGAGATTTTATTTTCTGATTTTTGGGTTAGTGTTTGTGTTCCAGTTATGTAATGTATGGGTCCATGTCTTTAATTTTTATATTTCTAGCTAGTAGTGGTTCTTTAATGTATGAGTATGTGAATTTGGTCGAAGCCAATTCAAGGTGGTGGCTGGTCTGGTTTGGTCCTTGTGTCTTTTACAATGAATTTAATCAATTAATCTATCTAGTTGATAAATTGTAAGCAAAATGATATCAAATTCTCTTACTCAAAAACATGTTAAATCGCAAATGGTACATATCCTTATTAATATTAAAAACGATATGTTCATTAAATGACCATGGTTTGGATAGAATTGCACCCATATCTGAAATGGTGGGTGCTTATGGACATATGAGAATATTCCATTACACGACCATTAGCTCAATCTGTTTTGGTCTAGAGAGCGAGAGACAAGTGAAAAAATAATATGTTCATTTTTCATTCCATGAACATGAATTGTATAGAACTAAGATATGCGCAAACATATGAAAAGAGGGTCTAATTTTTTTTTTTCACAACAGAAAAATGATAGCTTTATGTGTCCTAGGAACAGTAATGTAGTTCACTTAATTTTTAGACAGCCAGAAAATCACAGGCGTCAATTCAAATGGTCAAGAGAAGGAGTGAAAATATTCAGACAACTCAGAAAAAGTCAAAATAAAATATTCAGACAATTGTATTCTATTGTAACCGTCATCTATATTTAATAAAATAAAATTAATTATATCAAAGACTTGGCCATATAATATAAATTGAAAGCAATTAAAGATGTTTAAAAAAGGGCATTTGAGGGCAGCGATTAATCCCTCTTATTTGAAATAGTTTCCTTTATTACAATTTGTTTGAAAACAAAAACTTCCTTGCCCTTTATAATAGGCACATGTGTGGTTGACATGCTTGTAAACAGCTTCATCCAATTCTAACTTAGGTTTGGTAACACTGGTTAGCACAAGGTGGTATCCACAACCATGTCATCGTGATTAACCTCATAGGTTAATTTGGTATCACTGGTTATTACAAGGTGGTATCCAGAACCATATCACCACTAGCACTGTGAGAATATTTCATATATCACCGCTACAAGGTTCCACACACTTAATAACTCCGCCAAATTGAATGAAACAATAACATTAGACACCCTCCATTATTACATTTCATCACTTTTGCACTCCTTCTGGAGGAGGATGCCAAAAGAGTGACATAACCCTCTCAAGCTTGATGCCAAAATGTCAGCATGAAGCCACTGGTGAAGTAAGTTTCATAAGAGATTATGTGTTGATAGTACCTTGAATATGATTGTTTCCAAAAATAATAACACTAGTTTAAAGCATAATGAGAGCATGAATTCAATCTCAAAATATTAGCCCATTTGAATAATAGAGCATCATTTATATTTCACAATCAATTTTAGCAATTAAGTAATGTAAAGGTAGAAAGAGCTTGACTAGCTAGCAGATCATATGGTGTGAATTAAGGACCACACTATTTAGAAATTTACTATTCTGCTTTACAATTTTTTTTTTAAACTTTATTACAAGAATTTACAGAATTTTTTTTATAAGCCAAAGAGATATATTAAAAGAGATTATAAGAAGTACTCCAACCCTTTTACAAAGATAAAGTATCATCACTAAGAGGATTGAACAAAAGACAAAAATAGTCAATACAGCAATCCGAAAATAAAAGCACCCCCACCCCTCTTTAACCCACAAATTAAAACCAATGTTAAAATATAACATTTTAATCTTGTCTAGAATGGATATTAGATTACATTTCTCTCCATTAAACACTATGTCATAGATATCCTGTGAATTTTTTAATAGATTTTCCTATTAGATTTTTTCCGCAGATTTCCCAGAAATTTTTTACATTTTTCATAAATATTCTTACAAATTTAAATATTATGCAAAAAAAAAAACATTTGATAATTTCTTTAAAAGTTCGCAAGAATTTCTACAGGAAATTTTATACTTAATTTGTTACAATAATTAGTACCACGGATATCCAAACTCAGACAAGAATAAATTGTTACAGTTAATTTTACAGCGATTTTACAGCCTTAGTTGTGAGAGTTTCTTATACAATTAATACAATCTTTCACAAATTTGATTCTCTCTCTGGTTAAATATTAAATGAGAAACAATGTAAAATAATTTTACACTGTCATCCAATCATAAATCACCATTTATGATAAGTTTTTTGACTTTTACACCATTAAACTCATATTAAATATATATTTAATATAATTTTCTAAAAGAGATGCACACAATAAAACCTACCTTATACGTAAATGGATTCTCTGCATCTAGACTTTATACATTCATCAATTTGTACCATTAGATGAAGATCGAATGATATATATTTCAAATATCTATGTAAAATATGAACCATCTAATCTTCATCCAAATATTGTAAAAGTTTTTTTTTTTATCCGTAGGAATCGAAGACAGTACCAGGGAGTTTATAACACTTACGCACCCTGCTCAACCAACTGAGATAGACCCCCTTGGTAAATATTGTAAAAGTTTAAATGTGTGAATGCGTGACTCTGCAAAAGATCCATAAATCCTTTATAAATTTGATTCTCACTCTCTCTTTCTCTTTCTCTCTCTCTCTCTCTCTCTCTAAATATTGAATAATGAAGATATTTAATATAATTTTCTAAAAGAGATGGACATAATAAAACCTACAATAAATTGAGATGGATTCTTTGCATCCAGACATTAACACATTCATCAATCGCTACCATTGGATGAAGATCAAATGATATATATTTTAGATATATAATTTAAATTAGATTTATCTAAATAAAATATGGATCATTTGATCTTCATCAGACAATTTTAATTGTCTAAATGTGTGAATGCGTGGATTCAACTAGAAATACGAATAATCCGCATAAATTCAGTTTTTGCTTTCTCTCTTTGGTTAAATATTAAATATATTTTATATAACTTTTTTGAAAGAGATGCACATAATAAAAGCTTCCTTATATGGAAAAGGATTTTCAACATTCACACATTTACACATTCATCAATTGGTATATATTTCATTTATATTTTTTAAATAAGATTTATCGATATAAGATACAAATTGTCAGATCTTCATCCAACAATTTTAATTGTATCAATGTGTGAATTAGTAAAATTCACCTTATACTATGATAGAGAAGAAAAAAAAAAGGAGCAAAGTTTATGTGTAGGGTATTAAGCATTTTAAAAAAAAAATGTTTTAATAAAATAGGTCTTAAATACTTTTTTAGTCATTGCAATTTAGCGTTTTTCTGCTTTTCGTCCTTGCAATTTTTTTGTTTTAGTCCTTGCAAATTATAATTGTTTTGTTTTTTATCTTTAAAACAATTTGGATAGCGCTTTGAACGGTGAAAAAATGCTTTGAACAGTAAAAAAAACATTATCTAAACCGCTTTAATGAGGAAAAACAAAACAAACATAATTTGTAAGGACTAAAACAAAAAAAAAATTGTAAGGACGAAAAGTAAAAAAACGCTAGTACTAAAAATGTATTTAAACCTAAAATCAATAAGCTTGGTATTTAATGAATTTTCTGTGTACATTTAAATCTCTCTCTCTCTCTCTCTCTCTCTCTCTCTCTCTCTCTCTATATATATATATATATATATATATATATATATATATATATATATATATCTATGTGTGTGTGTGTGTTACATATATTGGAAATTTATTGGAATGAGGATTGCTAGTGACACTCTCTCTATGATTGGATGAAATTTATTAAAAATCACCAATTTTGGTGGGGCTCATTTCTAAATCAGGAGATAGAGTCATTAAATGAGTAGTGGGTCCTACAAAAATCACAGACATCAATTCAATTGGTCCTCTAGAGAAGAAATTATGAAATATTCAAACAAAGAAAAAATTAAAATAATATATTGACATAATTGTATTTTATTGTAACCGTTTATATTTAATGAAATATAATTATATTAAAGACTTGGCCATATAATATTAATCTGAAATCAATTAAGATGTAGCAAAAAAGGGCATTTAAGAGAAGCAATAAGTCCCCCTTTTTTGGAATCATTTCTTTTATTACAATTTGTTTGAAAAAAGCTTCCTTGCCCTTTATTGTAGGCACACGTGGTTTACATGCCTGTAAACAGCTTCATCCAATTCTAACACATGTTTGGTAACACTGGTTAGTACAAGGTATGGTATCCGCAACCATATTACCAAGATCAACCTCACAGGTTAATTTGGTAACACTGGTTAGTACAATCCAGCACCATATTACCATGATCAACCTCAGTTCTAATTTTTTTTTCTTTTACAAAAGAAAATTGATAGCTTTATGTGTCCTAGGAACAGTAACGTAGTTCACTGAATTTTTAGACAACCAGAAAATCACAGGTGTCAATTCAAATGGTCGAGAGAAGAAGTGATAAAATATTCAGACAACTAAAAAAAATTAAAATAAAATATTCATGCAATTGTATTCTATTATAACTGTCATCTATATGTAATGAAATAAAATTAATTATATCAAAGACTTGGCCATATAATATTAACTTGAAAGCAATTAAAGATGTTTAAAAAGGGCATTTGAGGGCAGTAATTAATCCCCCTTATTTGGTATCATTTCTTTTGTTACAATTTGTTTGAAAGGAAAAAACTTCCACACCCTTTATTATAGGGACACTTGGTTGACATGTCTGTAAACAGCTTCATCCAATTTTAACACAAGTTTATAACACTGGTTAGTACAAGGTGACAATGTCACCATGTCATCATGATCAACCTCACATGTTTGGTAACACTAGTTAAGTAACACTGGTTAGTACAAGGTGGTATCTGGAACCATATCACCATGATCAACCTCACAACCATCTTCCATGACCACTAGCACTGTGAGAATGTTTCCATCACCGCACAAGGTTCCACACACTTAACAACTCAGCGAAATTGAATGAAACATTAATATCATTAAACACCCTCCTTTAATAGCTAGGCTGAAGTAATGGTGTAATGGCCAAAATAGTATAAGTGGTAAGTGTTAATGCCACCGACTTCCTTTTGGAAGATAGTCCCATTATTACATTTCATCACTTCTGGAAAGTGTTAATGGTGTGAATTAAGGTTTTCCATAAGAGTAACGTAACCCTCTGAAGCTTGGTGCCAAAATGTCGGCATGCAGCTATTGGTGAAGTAGGTTCCATTAAAGATTATGTGTCGACAGTACATTGATCATGATTGTTAATTTACAAAGAAGAATATCTGTGGAGATTCAAAAATAATAACACTAGTTTAAAGCTTAATGAGAACATTAATTCAATCTCAAAATATTAGCCCATTTGATCTTGTTGCAACACTTACAGACTAGAGCATCATTTATATTTCACAATCATTCTTAGCAACTCTAGTGGACAGGTTTAGGATTGATAGAACATAAGTAATGTAGTGGCAGAAAGAATTTAACTAGAATCTTATGTTGTTAATTAAGGTCTACACTATTAGAAATTTATGATTAATTTTTTTGGTAAAACTTTATTACAAGAATTTCCAGTAATTCTTTTATAAGCAAAAAAAGAGATATATTGAAAGAGATTACAAGGAGTATTATTCCAACCCTTTTATAAAGATAAAGTATCATCACTTAGAAGATTGAGCATAAAAGAAAAATAGTCAATACACCAATCCGAAAATAAAAGCACAGTCGCCTCCTTAATTAAACCCACAAAACCAATGGCAAAATCTAACTTTAATCAAGTCTAGAATGGATATTTTATCATATTTCCCTCCATTAAACATGTACACTATGTCATAGATTTCCTGCAAATTTTGTATTAGTTTTTTTCTGCAGATTTTCCAGCAAATTTTTACATTTTCCATAAATATTATGCAAAAAATATTTGAATCTTTGTTTAAAATTTTGCAAGTATTTCTGCAGAAAATTTTACTGTTAATAACAATCGACAAGCATATCCTGCCTAAGCACATCACTAAATTTCATTCTTATATTGCTACTGCATTATGACGTGTATATACATAGTATTTAATATAATAAAGAAAAAACTAAATGAGAAGATAAATTATGTCACTTCAGAAAATCAACTTTTTCAAAAAAAAAAAAAAAAACTAATAAACCGTAAGGGCGGAAGTACCTTGTTAAGCATGCTTAGTAATTAACCATAAAAATTTGTGGGTGTAAATGCAAGCACAAATACTATACTACACACCTAACATTGACCCACATCTATTATATATTATATATTAGGCTTAAATATGTTTTTAGTCCCTCAAATTTGAGGTATTTTTAGTTTTAGTCCCTCAATTAAAAAGTTGCTCTTTTTAGTTCCTTGAATTCGCAAAATGTTATTTTTAGTCCCTCAAAGTGAATTTGAAGAACTAAAAAGAGCAGATTTTTAGTCCTCCAAAATGAAGTTGAGAGACTAAAAACAACATTTTACAAATTTGAGGGACTAAAAATAACAAATTTTTAATTGGAGGATCAAAACCAAAAGTGCTCCAAATTTAAGGGACTAAAAACATATTTAAGTCTTATTTATTACATATATGAGAAGCAATTAACTTATTTTAGGAGTAAGTTTTTTATATTTACTATTCTTAATAACTTTTTATAAAATGTGATATTTGTAAATTTAATTGTCAAATCATGTGATAATATTTTAATGATCACGCATATGTAAAATTTTAGATAGCAAATTGAATATTTATAGATATGTAATCTTATAGCTCATAATTACTTGTATTTTGAAAAATATATTGTATGTTAAAATAAAATTGATTGATGAAATATCATGATTTTTAAATTATTTGAAATTTTGTACACTTGATCTACAAATGTAAAGTGTAAACTCCTAAACCAACTATTGAAATAATGAAATTCAATTTTCTATAGGAAATTACTAAGCCATATAAGTTAAGCATGACTTATTCTTGGAGTATGTTGATCCGTACCTTTAATTAAAATACAAGTAAATAAAAAGGTGTAGGATTGAGTATAGAATGCGGAAGACGTCTTTTCTTTATCATATACAACAAATTTGTTATACCTTTTCTGTTTAATTGTTGATCACAAAATCAATTTTTGTTGTTATTGTGCTAGAAAACAAATAACTAACCAAAGCGCAAGTTATTATTATTTGTCTATAAATGTTTCTCCATTTTTCCTCGAGAGTTATCACTAAAATTAAAATGAAAATATTTATTTCTTATATAATATAGACAATTTAGTTATCCTCGTGAACATGACTATATAGGAATTTACTTGATGTAGGTAAGGACAATAAATTACATTCTTCACAAATATAGAGTGGGAAACATATCTTATCATATACGACAAATTTGTTATGCATTTTCTTTTAATTGTTGATCACAAAGCGAATATTTTGTTATTATTTCATTAGACGACAAATTAATCAAAGACACAAACCATTAATATTAGTCTATAAATACTCTTTCATTTTTCTTTGGGAGCTATAACTAAAATCAAAACACAATGATGATCTTTGTTCCTTACAATATAAGACAAATTAGTTATCATTGTTTGAAAATTCTTTTTGCTTGATCTATAGACTTTATCAAACTATTATTCATACAAAGCACAACAAATTAATTAATTGAACTCAAGTCAAACATTGCAATTGTTCTGGCTTTTCTTCTTCCTTAGAATACTTTTGGAAGCTCGAATGGGAAATAGAAAAAATAGCTCAAAAGAAAATAAAGAGAAGAAAATTATAGGTTAAGTAAGTTCAATCTCTTTTATTTATTTAATTTAAGTGTGTATGTCAAAATTTGAAGACTTTGAAATGTTTAAAACTAAGAATTTGGAGGATTATGTGATAATTCTTCATTTTCTTTCCGTTATTTTTAAAATATTATACTAAAAGCATGTTTATGTATAAGCTTCTTTTCTTGTCCACATTCCTCAATCGTAATAGTTCCTTAAAGATACCTCATAAAATTGAGGACATATATACTTGTGGCTAACTTTTTTTTAATGGATTTAGGAGCAAAACTTTGGAAAACTGTAGCCAATAGCAATAAGTGTTGTACTTAGTATAACATGATGCATTTACAACCAAGGAGCCTATCTACATGGAGCCTAATATTGATTAATTTTAGGCAAGGAATAAAGATGACAATATTGGACGTAAATTTCATGGGTACCCATAAAAGTTACTCATACACTAATACATAAGGGGGCTTTTATATCGATTTTTTTTTTTGGCATTCTACATTGGTTGTTGAATGATATAGATCCCACTAATGTAGAAATGTTCGCAATGTGTCATTTAGCCATCATGAGTTGTCCTTTATTTGATTGTCAAGTAGGATGGTAATGAAATCAAGATTGAGAACTCATTTAAGTGTTAGAAATGATGTTACTGACATGAAGGTGGTATGTATGCCAAAACTTTCACCAAGCACCATCATGTACTCCATCTTTAATTGTCACTAACACCATTTCTATCACTTAATGAATTCACAAATCTTTATTTCACTCCCATCATGCTTGACATTCAAAGTATGGCCAACTCATGATTGCTAAATGACACACAGTATGCATGTTGAGCATGACAAGCCATAAAATTGACTTTGGACCCTTTTAGATCTAAGATTGGTTTTTTGGATGTTGCATATCATTTATGGCCTTTCTCATGTTACAAGGTTTTTTTTATGGTTCCCCATAACTTTTCCTTGGCTATTGAAGGTTGATCAATTTTCTTCAATGAGCTTATCAAAAGGAGGTGGAAGAGTGGAAGGCACTAAAAGATATGCAGCAAAAGAAGCTTACTCTGAATAAACTTCATCCTTTATATTGAAAAAATTTCTTTTGTTTGCATATCGTTTGCTGCCTTAGTCTCTTCTTATTTTTTTGTGATCAGATAATTCTCTTTCTTAGTAACTTGATCCACCTTCAAAAACCTAGAAAGACTTTGAGGATAAATCAAATCCTCTGCTCTACGTCATCTTCATTTCCAACCTGGAATTTTCAGTGGTATGCATAGCTAAAAGCAAAGGCTACCTTATTGAGTTCAATTTTTCCAAGCTATGTATTGTTGCTAGGAGATTATTGAGAAGCAAAGGCATAACTCTAATTTCATAACTTCTGAATTGTAATGAGTGTTATTACTACTTAAAGTATATTAACTGTTGATGTGTTATGCAAGAGATGGAAAACAAAAAAAAAAAGGTTTAAGTATGAAATCAATTACTTGCTTGGATTATCGTTCAGAGGTTTGGAGAGGAAGAACAATTGTTCGCATTTCTTATGTCTTTATTTATCATTATATGCATTATTTGTGCACTTCTTGTATGCTTTGTATAATTGGTTTGTTTGTTTTTTTTTTTTTTTTTTATCATTGTATGCATTGTTTGTGCACTTCTTGTAGACACTTTTGTATCATTTGTTGATAATATTGGAGATTTTTCTTTGGTCTAGAGACCCGTGATTTTTACACTTGTTTTTAGGGATTTTTCATGTTAAAAATCTTTGTGTCTCTTGTTGATAATTGTAGTTTATAATTTGATTGATTATAATTTTAAATCTATAATATATGATGTATATGAGCCTAAAACTAAAACCATGGAAAGAAATTTAAAACATAAACAACATGTGTAAGATTACAAATTGGAATTAACTATGAACATATACATTTAAAAAAAAAAGTTTCTACATCGCTTAAGGAAATAACCGATGTAGAAAGTGTTTTTTTACATCGGTTTTGAACCAATGTAGAAAGTGACCTCTTTCTACAACTATCTACATCGATTTTTGAAACTGATGTAAAATGCCTCACAAAACCGATGTATAAGGCCCTTTCTGTAGTAGTGTTTGCCTACATCTTGAGAATTCATCATATATATGCATCTCCAATAATATCAATATTGGAGCTACCGCTATTTTTTCTTCTTTCAAAAGGTTGTTTGTAGCAATTCAAATTTTTGAACCATGACATTCAACTTTTGTTATCGACATTTTAGTTGCATTACTTCCTTTGTTTGTGGAACACTGTGGTTTTCCGTAACGTATATTAAGTGCTTGATAAATACCGTAAAAGAAAATTAAATTTAAATATATAGTGTTGTTGTGAGATTTTTGGGACTTTTACGTAAATTCCTTGAGTAGTAGAAAAAAAAAATATAAGAGAAGGGGTGTCCTTAGAGGAAGTATAGGTGCAAATAGCAAGATTTCAAATTAATCTCATTCTTTAGACGTGCAAAGCTTTCTTCTTTCTCTCATTTTCCTTCATTTCTTCCTTCCTCTCTAAGCTTCTCTTTTCCTCCCAAGAGCTAGGATTTTTGGAATTCACTCAAAGAGGACTTTGTTTCCTTAATTCCTAGAGTTTCTTTGGTTGATTACAAGTTGGTAAGCTCCTCTCTTTTCTATTCTTGATCTCTTGGTTCATGCATCTTATTCCTTCAAGAGCTTATCAAATGGGTTTTGATTAAAATTTTGATGGGTGGATGAAATCTTCATTCAAGCTTGTTTTGATGTTGGTTTAGGTTCCTTCTAGTTGATTCCATAGCAAAAGTTAAGGAAATTTCAAGAATTTTGGGTAAGGGAAGCTTCCTTGTGAATTCTATTTTCAGTTTAAGTGTGGTTGAGAGTTAGCCGGCTCAACCATATACATCATGCATGCCCCTCTTGTTGTTTATGTTGTGTTGCTTGGTACTTGAACATGAGATATTGATGGAATGGGTTGGGAACCCTTTGACAGTGGCTGTGTGGGATTTTCATATACTGTCTTTGAATTGTTTTAATCTTTGAAATTGATTGGGAAGGCTACTAAAACAAAGGAGACCATGCCCAAATTTTCTTGAAATTATTTGGTAAGCTTTGCATGTGAAAATCAAACCACAAAATAAAGTGGCAGTGGCTGTTTGGTTCGTCCAGTTTTGGACAGTCCCCACAGTTTTGTGATTTTCAGAAGATCTAACCGTTGGTTTTTTATAAAATTTGTTTTAAATGAAAATAGACAAAAAATGGAGAAACTTTTATTTTGACACTGTGTCAAGATAACTTCTTTTTGAGGCTCATCCGTGACCCACAATGTGGCTGTTCTGTTTTTGGTGTTCTGTTCGAACATGTCTCGGTTTTTCCCAATTTTACACTTGTGTACTTATCTTTTTTTTTTTTCGAGTTTGTACCATTAAAACTAGACAAAAAAAAATTTGTAACCATATAAATTATGAAAATTATCATGTGCAACTTCTAAATTAACTTTTTGAAAAGAAACAGGACAAGGATTGGAGCTCTATTTGGAGTCTAAAAATTTGGCTGTTAGAGAAAATTTTACTGGGAACAATTGGGAATGAATTTGAGGACATGGGATATCATTTTTGAAAGACCAATGTGTTACATTTATCCTGTAAAAATTCCAGCTCAAAACAAGTTTGGGAAGTGTTAGAAAATTTAATTTCTTTGAACCATGTTCACTGGAAAATCAAATTCGGTACTGTCAACTTGTAGAAAATTTAGAAAATTATCTAGATGTCTATTTTACAATTGTGATACCATTTTGAAAAATAGGATTCAAGAGCTTTAATTCTATATAGAAAATTTTTAATTCCAAGATCATTTGTTACAATAAGTGAGAGCTCACATTCAGTATTGTCACAGAGAAATCGACCTTATTTGGCCAATTTGGTTAATATGATAAAATTATTGGAATGGTGATGTTTGTTTATTGAGGTGTAAATTTTTGTAAGGAAGTTGATAGGTAATATCAATTGACCCATTCTATTTCATTTTAAGTTCCAAGGATGTGAACCTTGAGTATTTAATATTTGAAATATGTTTTGTATGATACAGTCTTTTGACTGTAGGATGGATCTTGTAATCATGTTGTTTATCTCTATGATGTGCTCACAAGTAAGTTTATCTATGAGAAAATGACTTTGTTGTTGGGGGTTAGTATATTATGGTTAATGGGATATAATTTGTTGAGATTATTATATTGTTGATTGAGGTGCTTAAAATTTTGTTGAGAACATTATTTATTATTGAGGTGTATGTGTTTTGTTGAGAAATTGAAATTGAATGTTGATGAGATGATGATATATGTATACTATGTGTTGGAACCATTCCTATATGTTAAAGAGGAGTTAGCTATGTCATTTGGGAACATTTTTATAGAAAAAAATGGTATACTTAGGAGGGTGAGTTTCACGCCAGAACTCCGGCCCACTAAAGCGATCCAGGGGTCTCGCCTAGTGGTATCTTCCCATGTACCACCCCTATGTTTTGACTTCGAATGACGTGTTGGAGTGTTGAGAACTATTTCCCAAGAGGTTTAGTGACTCTTTTTGTGTATAGGGGATGGATTGTTGTCGTGGTTAAGGATTTTTGATTGATGAGATGTATTTGGATCCTTAAGTCAGGCCATAGAAGATGGCGGGTACGGAGGTTCCGTATCTCAAACTAAAAGGGGCTCCAAATATGTTTTGCCGCTGGAATATGATGGGTGCATAGTTGATGCACAGAAATATTTCAAATGTTGTATTTGCGCAATTGGTGTGTAGGTGTGCACAGTTGGTGCACAGACGTATGGGTAGGCACATAAGTTGAGGGTGCTAGGTAGGCTCTCAACCTAGTGTTGGGGGTTTTCGTGGTGGCTAACGGTGAGTCTATAGAATAGAAGAGTGGGTGAATCCCTATAGATGTAAGGTCTTGCAAACCTACAAAGGTAAGCGACTATAGCACTTGTCTATTTTCGATAAAATCACACTTTCTCCGTAGGGTCAGCTCAAGGGACTCCCTGAATGGTCAGAATGTACAGACTATGGTAGGGGATGAGGCCTATGAGGGACCGCTCATATGATGTTGAAACTCCATGGAGTAGAGTCAGTCTGTTGACTAAGGTTGTCTAGTGGTTTATGTTGTACAACACCTTGTGATGATGGTGTTGTTTATTGGTGTTTATTAATGAACTAAGTTTTAATATAAGTTTATGAACTAAGTTTTGTGTAGAGTTTTCAGTTATTATGTATAGTATTATATTGAAGTATACAAAGTTTGGTTCTCTTGCTATTCCTTAATAATTTGGAAATTTACTTATGTACTTATATGCATAGTTTTGTTTGGTAAGTTTATCCTTGCGCTGTTTGCAATTGTGGTTTGTGCCTTTGATGATCTCGGACGTCTTGTTCGGGGGAGCAGATGGCTTTCCAGGTAGATTCTTCCTCTTGGAGGTTTATTAGATGGAGTGAGCATGGGATTGAAGATGCAATCTCTTCCTTCTTTCCTTTGTTTAGTCTTTTGTATAGAATGGACCAGCGTAGGACTTTTATGTGGTTACATTGTAAGAGAAGTATGTACATGTGATTTATGTTTTAAGTTTTGTAAAGCCATGATATGATGATGTATATTATGTGTGGGAAAGTAGATACATATGTGTGTGTTAAATGCGAAAATTTTCTAGGTAGTTTCATATGATTATATTTAACAAAATGTTTTAGTATAACAAATCTGTAATGAAGATGGGTCGTTACAGTTTGTACATGTTGGCAGTACTAATAATTGTAATTATCTTTAATTGTAAATCAAAAGGAATTTAATTTCCTTTTGGTTTACTCCCAAAATTGTATCATTTGAAACATTTAGCCATATTTGGATGAGAAGTTTATCTTCCTCTGGGGTTAACCTTGCTCTTTGTTTTCTTTGAGTTGGTTCTTCCACTTCTTCCTCGAGCGTAATATTATCCAACCTGACTTGGGTGAAAATTGGTGGAGCTTGAGATTTTGATGGTGTGTCATATGTTCTTTTTCAATACATTGCCCACCACTAGTACCCATTGAAATCCCATGATCCATGGTAAGATTAGTTGGTAGTGATTGAAACATAGAAAATTGATATGGAAATGGGAGCACAAGATGAAAATTGCCCATATTAAGGTTATTTTGTTGGTTGGTAAACGTGGGGAATTTTGAAAACTTGGATAAGTGGAAGATTGATAATTTGGCATGAAATTTAAAAAAGGATTCATATTAAATTGATTTTGATTTAATTGGGTGAAAACAAATAAAAGATAGTTGAGAATTTTAGACAATATAAGTAAGAATGAGAGAAATTTGAATGGATAGTAAAAAAATTAAAGTACCCTATATTTATATAGATGTTGATATACAAATGGGGTGTCTAACCCACCCCAAGTAAAAATATGGTTAAACAACCTCATGATATATGATTGGTGCAATTCTCTTATGTACTTTAAGATGATTGGTTGCAAGTATTAATTACACCAATCATATATTATGAGGTTGTTTATCTTCATTTTTACTTGAGGCCAGTTAAGTTAGACAACCCCTGTACAATATTATATTAAAAAAATTGCAACTACTAAAAAGTTGCAATGGCAGAAAATTAATGGCTACAAATTTTATACTCCTCATATTGCAACGGTAGAAAATTTTGGGTTACCTAAACAGTGCAACAATTAAGATAAACACTATTAAAAAAAAAAGTTAAGATAAATAATGTGTCAATTGCTCAAAATAATTTAAGATCATGCAAAAAGTTTAACACAATTTTTTATGAGGAGGAATCAAGTTACTCTAAGAGTAACTCTAAAAGACTTATTTCTCATTCTAACTATTCATTTTCTTAGATAATTAATCTTAACTATTAAATTCTAAGAATATATATATATATATATATATACACGTATATATATATATATATATATATATATATATATATATATATATATATATATATATATATATATGTGTGTGTGTGTGTGTGTATATATATATTCACACTATTGTAGTCTGTTGTAACCGTGTTCATTCAATGAAATAAAATTAATTATCTCAAAGACTTGGCCATATATATTAATAGTCTGATGAAAGCAATTAAAAAATGATAGAGCAGAAGGGCATTTGAGGGCAGTAATTAATCCCCCTTATTTGACATCACTATTTTTAATAGCTTTTGTTTGTGGAAAAAAATCCCTTTGCCTTTTCTTATAGGCACACGTGTTTGACATGCCAGTAAACATGTTTATCCAATTCTTCCTAACAAGTTTGATAACATGAGTTTTTTTTTAATAGTCAAAGAAAAATTATTAAAAGCATTCTAATCTTAGCACAGGATGTGCTAAGATTTACAACAGGGATAAAAAATTAGAACGCTTACAAATGTCCCAGCCCCACAAAATAAGATACAAAGCATACCCACTTGTCAATACAACGCTTGTCAAGACACATTTATCCCCCAAACCTTCTTAATAAATAACAAATGATAATTGACAAGTAATATTACTCTCTCCATCCCAATTCTTTAGTTATTTTAGCTTTTTATTTAATTTTTTTCCAAAAAATTGTTGTTTTAAAGTTTTAAAATATAATTAATGTTTTTTTTCCTTTTCAAATATACCCTCATTTATTATTTATTAGTACAAGCATAAAATATAAAGGTATTAATAAGGATATTTTAGTTCAAATATAATAATTTTTTATTTCCATTAAATATTTCTTAATTTATGTACATTAACCTTAAACAGTTAAAGAAATAGAATGGAGAGAATAATATATATTAAAACAAAAGACTATTTTTTAGCGCCCCTCTAATGTTCAAGCTGAAAACCCCACACACGTCCACTACTCTTTTGTCAAGTTTGCATGCCCCACTTACCTATTTCTCCAACGTCATACAACTGATAACACTGATGAATATAAGGTACTATCGGAAGCCATGATCAGCCAATGAAATAAAATTAATTATCTCAAAGACTTGGCCATATATATTAATAGTCTGATGAAAGCAATTAAAAAATGATAGAGCAGAAAGGGCATTTGAGGGCAGCAATTAATCCCCCTTATTTGACATCACTATTTTTAATAGCTTTTGTTTGTGGAAAAAAATCCCTTTGCCTTTTCTTATAGGCACACGTGTTTGACATGCCAGTAAACATGTTTATCCAATTCTTCCTCACAAGTTTGATAACATGAGTTTTTTTTTAATAGTCAAAGAAAAATTATTAAAAGCATTCTAATCTTAGCACAGGATGTGCTAAGATTTACAACAGGGATAAAAAATTAGAACGCTTACAAATGTCCCAGCCCCACAAAATAAGATACAAAGCATGCCCACTTGTCAATACAAGGCTTGCCAAGACACATTTATCCCCCAAACCTTCTTAATAAATAACAAATGATAATTGACAAGTAAAATTAATATTACTCTCTCCATCCCAATTCTTTAGTTATTTTAGCTTTTTATTTAATTTTTTTCCAAAAAATTGTTGTTTTAAAGTTTTAAAATATAATTAATGTTTTTTTTCCTTTTCAAATATACCCTCATTTATTATTTATTAGTACAAGCATAAAAGATAAAGGTATTAGTAAAGATATTTTAGTTCAAATATAATAATATTTTATTTCCATTAAATATTTCTTAATTTATGTACATTAACCTTAAACAATTAAAGAAATAGAATGGAGAGAATAACATATATTACAACAAAAGACTGTTTTTTAGCGCCCTTCTAATGTACAAGCTGAAAACCCCACACACATCCACTACTCTTTTGTCAAGTTTGCATGCCCCAACTACCTATTTGTCCAACATCATACAACTGATAACACTGATGAATATAAGGTACTATCGGAAGCCATGATCAGCATCACAAACCGTGTGCACTAGTAGTGTGAGAGATTGAGAGTCCATCACCACCACAATGATCCACACACTTGACAACTCTACCTCACTGAGTGAAATTGTAAAATTAAAACTATTTCAAGATGCTCCGGATCGTGCAGACAACCAATAGGTCACCTCGATGGTGTCACCACCACCGTCACCACTGATGTGGTCACCCAAGCCAGCTCGGGTCACCATGCATGGACCTCCTATCCGTCATGGACAAGCCTATTGGACCCATCCCAGATCAGGGCGTTGAGCCTCAACTTGACTTGATGGGTGTCCATGGATTGGCCGCTAGACAGGAGAGAGAGGCCTCACCACCTGGGCTACTATCGGAACTCGACCTGCTTGTATTTGAAGCTAAAATTGAAGCCACTGCCCTTATACTTTGCCCACCAGGTACCTAGAAGGAAGCAATCAAGAAGGCCAAGCTGGACTTGAGTTTGAAGATTTAGGGCATTTCGTGTCTAGGGTTTTCAATTGGGTTATGGCTTATATTATTGTTTGGTCATAGATTTGTTGGGGTTTCACGGTCTATAATTTTAAAATTTTCAAAAGGACCATGAGTGGAAGAACCACATCCCATGGACCACGCATTACGCAAGAGTCACTAAGGGTTTAGATGTTACCTTTGTAGCACACTTTCAAACCACGAGTTGCTTTTTGATCACCAAGTGTCGAAAAAACGATGCCTCTACTCAGTCCACGTGAGCAATGATCAGAGCGGGGTCTCGGTGCTAGCCGATGGTAGACGCATAAGGATTTAGAGTGAGCTTACAAAAACGTGTTTTTCTCATGTGTCAGAGGTATGCACCTCTTTATATAAAAACATGAACTCTATCTTAATCACACAAAATATCTTATCAAATCTCATTTGATCTTATCAAATCTGATTTGATTAGATATAGATCTCATCAAATCTGATTTGATTAGATATACAAATAATTAAATTATCAAATCTTATTTGATTAGATAATTACGTTATCAAATCTCATTTTATTTAGATAATTAATTAAATCATATCTAATTAATTATCTTATCATCTTGCGTCTTATTTAATTAAATCTTATTTAATTAACATGTTGATTAATTAATTAAATAACATTTTATTAATTAATCATGAACTAAATTAAATCACATTTAATTTATTCATCTGCTCCAATTAATTACTCTATGCGTGTGACTCTATAGGCTGCCAATAAATTGACAAAAACATTATCTCTATAATATTATAGACAGTGATTGGCATCTAGCAATGCATCGCTGCCACCCAGCTTATGAGATAATCAGTGATCTGATTTCAATCTTTACGACAATCATTTCCACCGTGTAGTCTGTCCCTTCGTCCGAATGTCTCGATTGAACATGAGACATATGTTTCGATTTAATTACAAACGAACAAATATCTCATATCAGTCCATTTGCATATGGCCATGCATATTGTACGTCTCACTCTATCAAGAGACACGTGTAGACATACTACGCCAAAATTAAGCATAGATATCGCCCTTTAGATAGCCCCTACATGGATAAGCGATATTTATTTAGAGGCGGAGCAAAAACATAGCACTTCTTCATAATTGTGGAATATATAGATAGCTCATATTAAGAAAATAAACAAGATTATAGCGTCACACTCCTCACCGCTATCTTTTTTTAAGAGTAAACATTAAAATAAAATTAAAAATGAACACTAAAAACAAAACCCTCTTTTCGTGCTACAGTAACAAATACGTGCTCACTGGTCACAGTCCCAAACCCTCGGTATTCTCTATCCTGCCACCTTGGCGCAGACTCTACCACCGTTCCCAAACCCTCTGTATGCTACAACGTGCTCACAGTCCCACCACGCGCCGCGCCCAAACCCTCGGTGTCCTCCCTGTTACCACCGTTCCCAACCCTCATCGTGCTATAGTACCAAAACACTCTTCGACGTGCTCACAGTCCCACCCACTACGCGTCGTGCCCAAACCCTCGGTGGCCTCTCTGCAACCACCACCTTCCTGCCACCGGGCTGCCGTCTCTAGCATCGTTCCCAAACCCTTTATCATGACAGAAAGCTATGCAACTCTTTCCCCCTTTTCTCTAACTCGTAAGTTGCAGCTGTAACGGCAATTTCTCTCTTCAATTTGTTATTTTCAATTCAATTGCTCACTGATTGATATTGATACTCCCAATTCCATTTGTGTGTTCTGTTGTATGTTTGTGTTGTTGGTCTTGCAGATCGTGATATTCATATTCGTGAATCTAATTTCATCATCTACCCGTGCCAATTATTGATTGTTTCAATTCAAGACTGGTACGAGGTAAAGGTATATAACAGGTATGTTGCTCTAAAATTTAAATTGTGCAGTAGTACATAAAATGGAATAATGCAACTTGCAATTGATTGCGATGTACACTTTATTTTGTCCTCATTTTGTAAAACAGCAAGGCAATAAGTTGGGGTTTCAACTTTCAATACAATATGAATGGTTCAATTCTAGGAACTTGCTATCTAGGAAAGGAAGTGTTATTTGGAATGATTAGATTATTAAACAATAACCCAAAGTGCTTATTTTCAGGGTAGTTCTTGCATAATAGTCTGTCACGTTGGGCTCATCGCTTTAGCCATTTAGGCATTGAGTTCCTCATGCTTAATTCTTTGTGCCTTTGTCTCACCTATGTTCTTTCTATTTATCTTTGATCTCTTTTATCCATATCATTCTTAAATTTTGTAGTTCACTTATCAAATATTGCAGTCAAGAAGTTGCATTATATCAACAAGACATTAAGATAGATGTAAGACATGTTACAGGTACTAGTTAGAAAGATTCTAACTCATTTTTAGGAAGTTATAATAAATAAACTAATAAAATATGTAATTTAGAAGAATGTATAATATGCCAATCAGTGTTATCGAATATCGGCGCTATGGCGGGATGCAGTGGCGAAAATCCTTCCGGCCGCCATCAAATGGCCGTGGCAAGGCGAATTCTTTGTAGCGCGCTATGGCGACCGCATTTGCTATTGTGGTTATGGCGTCGTGTACCGCCATGGCTGAAGACGAGCACGGCTTCGTCAAATCGAAGAAGACGAACCAGCTTGGTAACGCGGCCCGAACATGACCCGACCCAGGCCCAATTTCTGAAAACCCTAAAATTTTAAAAAAAAAAAAACGTGTCGGGTCAATAGAACTGGTTCATAACCGGCCCACAACTTTAAAAAATGAATGGGTTGGATCGTCCTACCCGACCCGAACCCAAACCTCTTCGATTCATAACACGTTTGGGACTATGACTCTCTGACTCTCTCGTCTCTCTTCATCTCACTCGTCTCTCTTCATCTCACTTGTCTCTCTCGCACCACCTCTATCTAGTAGACGCACAACCTTTGACTTCTCCGGCAACCCAAACATTGACGTCCAGCAATGGCAACTGCACAAGGCTCAAGTAGAGGGAACAGAACTGATCCGGGTTGGAAGTATTGTCATCCCTTGAATGAATCAGACACCAATACTATTGAACTAGGTGTTTTATTTTAGAACCTTGCTGATTTTTGAATATGAAGTTCTGAACTTCATTTTATTGTTAATTTTATGGCTGTTTGGTATTATATGAAGCAAGGCAGTTTGATCATTTTATTTGTTGTTAATCTGTTATATTATCAACTGTTTTTAGTATTTATATGCTGTTTTTGGGTATTTATATTTGCTGCCTTTTCTGTTTTTTAATGTTATCTACAGTTTTTTAGTATTTATATATATATATATATATATATATATATATATATATATATATATTTATGTCCGCCATGGCTTCCGCCATTTTCCGCCATGCCATCCGCCATATGTTTATGGCAGTTTTTGGGCTCTCCGCCATACGCCATTAACAACACTGATGCCAATCAAAAAATAATATGTAATAATTTTTTAGATGTTCAACAAATTGCCCACTTATTACTGGCACTCTACAGATCGTGATGTTGCTCTTATGATGTTAATGGCTTACCTTTCCTATATTCTAGTTGAAGTAAGTTTTAAAGAACTTTAGAAGTATTTAGTGGAGTATGTCTTTTTTGAGCTTTATATCTATCTATTCTTGTAGTACATTGATCATTAGTAGGTTCTGATATATCTACATGTTCTGCAGTTATGGTATCTAATCTAAGTAGCATTCTCACTATAGTCTTCTGTGGGATTGTTATGTTTCATTATACTTGGCATAACGTGACTCAGACCTCTTATCTCAGGAGCGACTTACTGCATTTCTTCTTGCTCCATGATAATGCTGAACAAAATTGTTTTATCAGGTTATAATTTCAATGCAAGAATATGATTGATGTTTTATCATGTAAGTTAGTCTCTGTCCTTCTTTTTGCTATATGAGAGTGTTAAATGATGGCAAGAGGTTCTAATCAGACTATAAATCTTAAGAATAATGATTTTCAATGCTTGTTAGCTACTTTGCAGAACTTCATCACTACTCTTGTTGTTCTGTTGGCTCTCTGGTAGAATTTAAGTTGAAAAGCTCAACTGGAGGCTGATCAGGGTCTGGATCCCTGTCAATGTGATATTTATTGGCATGCTTATCTCAGGCATGTATAGGTATATAAAGAATAAACTTTATTATTCTTTGTGTATTTTATTTAACACCTATGGAGATGTTGAACTTCATTAGTAAGACATTTTTTAAAAGGATCAGCACTACCTTGTTATTGTTCCACTGCTAAAAGGATCAACACTAACTTGATTAGTAAGACATTTTTTTGCTTTATTGTTAGGTTTTCTTTATATCTTTATTCCTTCTACTTAAGCTAAAAGAGCCAATGCAGAGTAAGATACGAGCTAGTCAAGTGAGTCAAATATTGTATGAGCTACTATTTATCTGTGTGCTTGTAAAAGACATTTTAAATCACACATCTGTGTGGCAGATAAGAGAAGACAGTAAGAAAGAAGTTTATGTGGAAAATCTTAAGGAAATAGAAGTTACTTATGCTCGAGAAGTCATTCAACTACTTATTCAGGTACATAATGGCTTCATCCTCGCTCTTGATTTTTGTTTTTAAATTGTATTGATATTTTCATTTATTTTTTAAAGAGATTTTCAGTTTGTGATTGTAACTCTACTTATTGAATGCTATATTTGCTGCTTTGAATGCCCTGACCATGGATTAGTAAAAGTAGAAAAAATGACTATATAGCGCTTCTTCAAATAAGTGGTTTCTATAAATCTATGATAGAGATAGCGTTTTGTATAATAAGCGCTATTTATAGTCTACCATATACATAGCGCTTTTGTTGAAGCGCTATCTATTAATAGATAGCGGTAACATTAATAGTGCTTCAAAAGCGCTTTCTATTGCAAAAAAAGCGCTATCTATCGCCATTTTTGGCATAGTATATAACTCCTATTATGCAGGAGAGACGAATTCTATCTACATCACTCACATTCCTCAACATGATTCATTGCATGCCCAAGTACTACCTTTATAATCACCCTGTTACAAATGACGTTTGATAGCATTAAAACATACAACTCTTACATGTAGGAATCATAGTGACTTCAAGTCAAAGTACTGCTATCACCTTATGGTTGCCATGAGAAGCGCTTATGACACTTACATAACTATTATGAAGCCTTCTCATAGTAGGTCAGTCTAGTATAAATATTACTCCTAATATTTATACCTGTGTGCTAGCCTGATATCTCATATCCATGACCTGTGAGATGCGGTGATCGTGCTACTCACACAGTAGTCTTGATGCATCATTGTCGTCCTGGTTAACAATGATACTTGACTACAGACACTTTAAGAATCACGTTCTATTATTCAATGAATCTCACATCATCGAATAGCCCGCTTATTCTAAGGACGTTACTATATCATAAATAGATAACATAATAACTGAAATGCCTCATATATTAATATATAAATCAAAGTCGTAATACAAATGTAGCCTAAAATAGATTGGCCACTAGGGCTCACTCCAACAAGATTTTCATTAGCAATCATCTCATTGTGTCTTTTAAAGTGAATTTTAATTAATTAATCTATCTAGTACTGTTTGCGTAAAAATCGGCTTGTTCTTCTTTTGTGCTTCTTCTCGTTGGTAAATTGTAAGAAAAATCATATCAAATTCCCTTACTCAAAAACTGGTTTAATCGCAAATTGTACATTTTCTAATTGAAATTAAAAATGATATGTTCATTATATGACCATGGTTTGAATAGCTAATGGACATGGGAGAACGAGACCATGAATTATATGACCTCTAACTCAATCTGTTTCGGTCCATAGAGAGAGAGAACCGAAAACCTATATGTTCATTCTTCATTATGTGTCCTTGGATATACACATACATATGAAAAATGGTCTTATTTTTTCCTTTCACAACAAAAAAATGAAAGCTTTCTATGTCCTTGGAATAGAAACGTAGTTCAATGAATTTTTTTTATGAGAAGTTCAGGCTTAGAGGACCAAAAAATCACAGAAGTCAACTCAACTGGTTGTCCAGAGAAGAAATTATGAAATATTTAGGCAACTCAGAAAAAATTAAATTAAAATACTCACACATTTGTATTCTATTGTAACTGTCTATATATTTTATGAATTAAATTAATTATATCAAAGATTTTTCCATATAATATTAATTTGAAAGCAATTAATTAAAGAGGTAGAGAAGAAGGGCATTTGAGGGCATCAATTAATCCCCCTTATTTGACAACATTTTTTTATTAAAAAAAAAATACTTCGTTGGTCTTTTTGATAGACAGACATGCCTGTAAACAGCTTCATCCAATTCTAACACAAGTTTGGTAACACTAGTTAGTAAAAGGTTGTATCCACAACCATGTCACCATGATCAACCTCACAACCATGTTCCACTGTCACAATGTTAACAATTGAAACACCAACCACAATTTAAAATCTTGAGTTAGACAACCATTTTCCACTAGTAGTGTGAGACTCCATCACTGCCAGAAGATTCCACACACTTAACTCAGCAAAATTGAATGAAACAATAACATTAAACACCCTCCCGTATAGTAATGAGTCAAAAATAGTATAAATAAGTGAAGAGAATTAATCCCACCAACCTCTTTCTAGACGATAGCCCCATTATTTCAATTCAGCTTAAATGCCAAGAGAAAAAGAAACAGATTCATTGTAGTTCATCACTTTTGCCCACCTTCTAGAGGAGGGTGCCAAAAGAGTGACGTAACACTCTAAAGCTTGGTGCCAAAAAGTCAGCATGAAGCCAACGATGAAGTAGATTGCATAAGAGTGAAAATACAAGAGATTATGTGTAATAGTAATACGTTAATAACACTTGTTTAAATCTTAGTGAAAACATGAATTCAATGTCAAAATATTATCCCATCTGATCTTTTAATCTTGCAACACTTATAGAATAGAGCTACATTTATAATTGACAATCATGGTTTGCAACTGTCAGTACTGGATAGGTTGCGGATTGATAGAACATAAGTAAAGGTAGAGAAAACTTAACTAGAATCATATGCTTGTAAATTAAGGCCTACATATTTACTTAGACTATTAGAAATTTAATAATTTTTACCAATTATTTTGTAAAATTTTATTACAAGAAGTTACTGCAATTATTTTTTTTCATAAGCGAAAGATATATTAAAAGAGAGTACAAGGAGTACTCAAGCCCTTTTACAAAGATAAAGTATCATGACTAAGAGGATTGAACAATTAAGAGAAAAAGTAATACACCAATCCAAAATTAAAACAGTATTTCATAGATTCCCTGCAAACTTTGTAATAAAATTTTCTATTCTATAGATTTTTTTCTGCAGATTTCCCGGAATTTTTTTTACATTTTTTATAAATATTCTTACACATTTAAATATTAAAATAGGTAAGTATTTCTACAGGAAATATTCCTGTGAATTCATTACAATAATTACCACCACAGATATTCAAACTCAGAGAACAACAACTTAAAGAGTAAATTACACGGACCCCCCTGAGGTTTGCCCTAATTACACCTGATATCCCTCCATTTTTGAACTCTACAGAAACCCCCCCTAATTTTTGGATTTTCGTTACACCGACCCCCCCTCTTAAGTTTAAATTGTTACACCGACCCTCCCTCTTAAGTTTGAAAAATCTTACACTGACCCTCCCTTAGGGGTACTCAAAGTAATGTTAAAGAATGGAAGGGTACTAAGTGTAATAAGAATAAATCTTAGGGGGGCTCAATGTAATTAACTCTAACTTAAATTAACAAGTAAACACGCGTCTTCCTGTTGTAGCTCAAGTAGTTGACCTAGGGACATGCACTCTCAAGGCGTCCCTCCCCACCATCTCCCAACCCATAGAAAAAGTGCATTTATATAACATTGAAATCATTTACTTCCATTTCTTGTCTTAATTTCTTATCTCTCTAATTTTTTTTTTGGTTTTAGTCCTATAAAGATTTAAAATTTTCTTATCTCTCAAATTAAAATAAAAAATTCACACTAATGTATTCTATTGTAACCGTCATCTATATTTAAAGAAATAATATTAATTATATCAAAGACTTGGCCATATAATATTAATTTGAAAGCAATTAAAGGTGTCTAAAAAAAGGCATTTGAGGGAAGTAATTAATCCCCCTTATTCAAAATCATATCTTTTATTACAATTTGTTTGAAAAAAAAAAACTTCGTTGCCATTTATCATAGGCACACGTGCTTGGCATGCCTGTAAACATCTCCATCCAATTCTGGCACAGGTTTGGTAACATTGGTTAGTAAAAGGTGGTATCCGCAACCATGTTATGATGATCAACCTCACAGGTTAATTTGGTAACACTGGTTAGTACAATCCAGAGAACCATATTACCATGATCAACCTCACAACCATCTTCCACGACCACTAGCACTGTGAGAATATTTCCATCACTACTACAAGGTTCCACACACATAATAACTGAGCCAAATTGAATGAAACAATAACATTAAACACCCTCCATCATTACACTTCATCACTTTTGCACTCCTTCTGGAGGCGGATGCCAAAAGAGTGATGTAACCTTGTGAAGTTTGGTGCCAAAATGTCAGCATGAAGCCATTGGTGAAGTGGGTTCCATAAGAGATTATGTGTCAACAGTACATTGAATATGATTGTTTCCAAAAGAATACCCGTGGAAATTTAAAAATAATAACACTAGTTTAAAGCTTCATGAGAACATGACTTCAATCTCAAAATATTAGTCCATTCGATCTTGTTGCAACAGTTACAGAATAGATCATTTATATTTCGCTATCATTGTTAGAAATTAAGTAATGTAAAGGCAGAAAGAAGTTGACTAGTTAGAATCATATGGTGTGAATTAAGGTCTCCACTACTTAGAACTAATAAATAACTCATGTCAAGCAATAGTAGTAATATATATGACCGCAGAAGGCTGTTTTTGAGTGCCCATCCAACAACCGCACACATCCACTGCTTTTTTGCCAAGTTTGCATGCCCCACACATCAAGTTTGTAGTCGCGATAAGCAACACAACCATGTTGCACTAGTAGTGTGAGAGTCCATCACCATGGAAACGATCCACACACTTGACAACTCTACCATATTGAGTGAAACCGTAAAATTAACATTTCCAACCTAATTTCGTGATGCTCCCGGTTGTGCAGATGACTAGAAGGTCACCTCAATGGTATCATCACCACCATCACTACTGATGTGATCACTCGAGCCAGCTCGTGTGACCTTGGACCTCCTGTCTGTCAAGGACAAGCCTGTTGCACCCATCTCAGATCGGAGCCTTAAGTGGGTGTAGATGGACTGGCCGCCGAACAGGAAAGGGAGGCGTCACCACCTCGGCCGTTGTTGACACTCGGCTTGTCTGTACCCGATGCTGAACTTGAAGCTACCACCTTAATACTTAGTCCACCTAGTACTGAGAAGGAATCGATCAAGAAGGCGAAGATGGACTTGAGTTTGAAGATCTAAGGCATTTAGAGTCTAGCGTTTTCAATTGATTTAGCTTGGGACTAAATTGAGTTTTTATTTTATATTTTAGGGGTCAATGTTGGTGTTCCAGTTGTCTTTAATTTATATTTGTAGTTACTGGTTGTTTAGTTTCGCAGTATGTGAATTTGGTCCAAGCCAATTCAAGGCAATGATTGTCTGTGGCTAGTCTAGTCGTCCTGGTTCTTTCAATGTATTTTAATCAATTAATCTATCTAGTGTCTGTGTTAAGATCAGCTTGTTCTTCTTTTGTACTTCTTCTCATCGGTAAAATTGAACGAAAAATGATATTGAAAATTTTCCTTTTTCCTAATTTATATTATAAATTAGTTTTCTTTTTTTCTTCATCCAAAGAAATTGTGAATGATTACTTCATTATTCGGAAAAATTACCAACAAGTCACGTATATATGTATTTATTTGGAAGCGGGGAAGGAAAAAAAAAAGGTGCCTATTAGGGGTGAGTAGGTTTTGAAGACCCGACCCGAAACCGTTCAACCCGAACAAAAAATTTGCTCTTGGGTGGGTTCGAGCGGGTACATGGGTTAATCGAGTCCAAAAATCGGTTATTGAAGGGTTCAGTCAGGCGGGTTCGGGTTGAAATTTTTAGAACCGTAGAAACCCGACCCGCCCGAGGTAGTACGCTACTGATAATGTAATAGGTATTATATTGAGTGTTGTTGACTGTTGTGTTGAGACTTGGGAGGCCCAAAACTAGCCTACTTCAGCGCATCCTCTGGCCCATATGTAATAAGTGAATAACTTGTAAGTGTGTAACCTAATTTCACTTCATTTCTTCTTCCTCCATGCGCCGCTCTCGCTTGAAGCTACGTTTGAAACCCTAAGAAGTTGTGCCGTTGCCACCTGTGAAACCCTTACCCAAGATGAAGATGGTGTGTCGCCCTCGACGCCTCGCCTTTCGTTCGTCTAAGACTCTGAGTTAGTCTCCTTGCGTTTGCAAATCGCAATCAAACCTTAACCCAGGTACTCAATCTGTTTCCTCGTGTCTAAATAATGAATTGTTGTGAAGCCCAAACAAATTGAATTGGCCCAATTTTAAAAAATAAAATAAAAAAGCTCAATAAAAATTTTTAAGGTTAAAAATTTAATTGGGCCAAAATTTGGCCCAACCCGCATAAACCGACCCGAGTAAGGCTATTACCTGCCCAACCCGAACCCGATTAATCCGATGAAAGATTTGGTCGGGTGCGGGCCAAAAAATATTAGGTTCGGTTTGTTACGGATTGGGCCTTTCAAGCCCGAACCCGACCGAACCCGTCCGTTGCTCAGGCCTAGTGCCTGTAACACCCTAAAATTTAGAATTTCAATAAGTATGTAGTTGTGTGATTTAATTATTATTTAACTGGGAGTTATTTGTTTTAAATAAAATATAATTGGTGATTACTTAAGTAATTAAGAAAAATAATGGGAAATAGATAAAATAAGTATTACTTAATAATGGTTAAGTAGAGATATTAAAAATTTGTGGAGGGAAGTTTAAAATTTGAAAAGTCAAAGATAAACTCATCTTGGTCAAAAGTCAAAGGGAAGGGTTTTAGTCAACTCATTAATGACATTATGGTAAATATGTGAAACTTTTGTCTAGAATGGAAAATTAGAGTTTTAATGGCACAAATGACTTACTAATAAGTTAGTAATAACTTTAATTAGTGAAATTAGATGTTCTAGAGTAATTAGTGATTTAGAAATTCTAATTAAGGTAATTAGACTTAATTAAGTCCAATCTTACTAGTTCAAGTCTAGAAAGAACTAGATAGATATTAAAATAGAATTAATAATTTATATGATTTAATTAATTTGTTTCATTGCTGAATTAGTTCTAAGTGACAAATTAATTAAGAATTAATAAAGTTGATAGGAATATTTGTGTTAGGAATTTAATTAATTAATTAATTTGTGCCTTAGAAAAATATTTAATAGAATGAGAGTTAATTAAAATTCCCTTTGCGTGATTGTCAGTGATCTAGATGACCAAAAATACAAAGAGACCCTAACCCTAACCCTGAGAAACCCTAACCCTAACCCTGAGAAACCCTAACCATAACCCTAATGGGCCTCGTATGGGCCAATTTAAAAACCAACATGGACCCCTAATGCTTAGAAGTGTGGGCTGACCAAGAGGAGAGAGAAAGAGCACATGCTTTTTACTTTTTTCACTCTTCTCTCTTCCTTTTGTATGTGCAAGAGTGTTTTTTCTCTCACATTTCTTTTCTTCTTCAACAAGTTCATCATTTTCTCCTCCTCTCTAAAAATTCTGCACCTTCTCTCTAAAATCCAAGCACTCAAATCAAAGTTTTCACCGATTAAATTCGGATATATTGTTGAGGAGAGTAAGGGCTACCCAATAACACCATTTTTGCTTCATTTGAGTGAGGAACCAAAGAGGTATGGAGGAATTTCTATCTTCCCTAAGCTATTTCTTGTTTCTCTTGATGTTTTTGGGCTGTCGATGTGATTATGAGTCTCTTGACACCATGGGTGTCTTAAGAGTATGTGAAATCTGTTGAAATGTGTTGTTTGCCACTTGTACACTGCAGCTATTTTTATATTTTCGAAAATACTTTTGTGCATTATTTTTGCAATTTAAAGATTTTTTCCTATGTTTTGGCACATCTGGACATCATGGTATTTTCTTTAGAATTTTCTAGAGACCGGAACTATTTTTTTTGGAATTATTTTCATTTACTGCTGATTCTGTGAAAGTGACGATTTTGAATTTTAAAAACATTTTGGGACACACTTTTGAAAAAATGGACTAATGATTTCGATTTATAGGTCATGTGGGTCATCCCTGAATTTTTTCAAAGTCAGAACTAACCGGGAAGTAATTTTAGTGATTTAATGTTGAGAAAACCGAAAAACTGGGCAGTAGAGTATTTAAATGTAGAAAAATATCTTTTGTGAGAATTTGTCTTTGAGAAAATTTGGTAACATTATTTAGAATATGTGTACTACCCATGAATTTTCTCGGAATTTTATAAACATATTTTGCAATTATTTACATTTTTGTATGGGAAACTTTGTTATGAGACAATAATGTTTTAGAAATACAAAAAAGGTATTTCGGTAGGTATTTGGTTATGAGAAAATTCCATGTGCTGTCCCACATGTTGGAGACATTTCCTGTAAAGTTGCACGGAAACCAAAGTTGATTTGCTTTTTACTAAAAATGTAGAAGTGCACTTTACAGAGTCTGTCCAGCAACCATAATTAATTCAAAAATAATATTTGTGGGTGGAATTTTTGTGAGGGAAATTTATATAATGAAATATATGTGATGTATTGTGCCTATGTAAAATTGCAAGAAATTTTAAGTCAATTTGCTAAGTCAAATAATTTTTGCTATGTGTGCACAGCTCTAGGCATATGCATGAAATTTAATTGTGTGATTGTATAATTGTGCCTAATGCCATTCATTGGACTTGTTACGGGGCATTTCACCTCAAAAGGGAAATTTCTATTGAAAATATGTGTGTAATGTTGTATGATGGATTACATTGAATTATTTAATTATTGTTTGTTAATGATTGCTGTGTTATTAATAATAAATTGGAGACCGGGAGGAGCGTGATCCTCGGGCAAAGAGTGTTGAAATTTTCTTGTGCATGTGACTTGTTTGCAATGTTTTGTGGTTGTGGGGACAAGAATGATTCATTCTTATGTGGAAGCAAATGAACTCCAAATGGAGTACATTTGAAGATACTAGAAAGTTATTCTAGTAATTAAGGACATTCACTATGCGCAATAGTGAATTAATTATAATTAAAGAGTGGGAACTTAATAATTATATGAGTTAGTAACTAGGAATTACCCATGCGCACGAAGGACATCGGACAATGGACTTAGAAAGAAATCTAGGACCTTTGCATGGACTTGGATCAAATGACTTAAGTAAGCATAAAATGTGAGAGTGGGCGAGGATTTAATAAAACAAAGTAAGACAGTTAAGATCATGATTGGGTCATGATTGGGTGACGTGGATTACGCACGTGTGTTTTGTGGTTGATAAGTTATTTTTTGCTTCTAGACGTCGTGAGAAACGAAAAGAGGAGGAAGAACCTCTACCGTGGGTCGTACGTGACCGTTGAAATGGAATTTGTTCGCGGATAAATGCTACACGTCGATTGAGAAGGATAATCTTACGTAATGGGAAGCCAAATGGGCAAGTGTTGAGAGGTCGTGTGGAGGCTTTGTCTACGGTGAGCATTATGCTTGTGAGATGATGTGGTTGTAATGTTTAACCACTGTGATAATAGGGGAGTTGGATCTCCGTGTTGTATGTCTGGGACATATGTTGATTGAGGATTGCTGTCGAGTACCTTTGGTAGAAAAGTCCACATGGACTTGTAAAAGACGAATCCCGATAAGGAGAGTGGTTGAGGAGTCAGTCCTTAGAATAACGGATGACCACAGTTGGTACCTAGGAGATGATCGTAAGGCAGGTTGTTCTTGGAGGGTAAGGCACTGAGTTTTGACGATAGATCACGTAGCTGACTTGGCCACCCTAACAAAAATACGAGTCGTCATCAGTTGGTGAGAGCCCGCCATTGTACCATGGTGAAGGGTGTACTCCCAACAGTCATCCTACTTAAATTGTGTAAGTCCACTGAGTTCTGGGAGTTCCAGTGGCAGCGGGCCCAAGTTGTGACGAGATACGATGAGTTAAGGACTAGTCCGAAATGTGTTCAGGGTTTCGAGTGAGACTCGTGAGAGCACCAGTATGAAGTGGTTGATGCTGTATGTTTGTTTGAGATCGTAATGGTCGTTTGTTTGTTAGTTTAATGGAGAAGGACTCACTCCATACTCCTTTATTTTTCAGATTTAGACGAATGATCTTGTGCAAACAACCAAGATAATATGGAAAAGCAATGACAAGCACTGTGGACACAAGTGGACGTTTTAAGAGAAAGAAGAGGATCCTTCTAGGATACTACATGGGTTAATTGGGTATTTTGAAATTTTCTTTGAGTCACTGTTCTGAGTCTTAGTTCTTTTTTGTATAAAAGAGGGTAGACTAGGTTTTAATATTATAATGCACCAATTCTTTATATGTGACTCAAATGTATAATGTGTTAAAATCCAAGAATGTAAATGCATAAGTATATTATGTGTAATAGAATAGTATAATGATGGATCTGATGATGCTCTTAATTAAGGAAGGTCTTGTTATGTTTCATGGTTTGCAATGAAGTTAATGTCTTATAAAATGAGTTTGATTTATTAAGACCAATATTTCATTAAAAAGGGATTTTGATATGTTGATAAGTTATTGTGGATGATCGTCGTTTCAAAATTTAAGTGATCATGTTTTGAAGGAAAACAAATTTCCCCATATTTTAAAGGCTATTTTCAATAATTGGATATCAAATTACTTCACAAATTTCTTAATTAATAAGAAAATCTTTAATAGTAATAAGGGGTGTTACAGTGCCAACTATTTTCAACAATAAATGTGACCCGTGAGGATGAGATATTCATAGTCGAAGTGGGGAAGGAGGGGATGTTCGAAAGCAAAAAAAATAGTAATATGTTCATTTTTCATTCCATGAACATGAAGAAAGGTCTAATTCTATTAGATTGCAAACGTCATCTATTAGATATTCAGACAACTGAGATAAAATTAAAATAAAATATTCACACAATGGTATTCTGTTGTAACCGTCATCTATATTTAATGAAATAAAATTAATTATACGAAAGACTTGGCTTTATAATATTAATTTGAAGCAATTAAAGGGGTTTAAAAAGGGGCATTTGAGGGAAATAATTAATCCCCATTATTCGAAATCATATCTTTTATTACAATTGGTTTGAAAAAAAAAACTTCGTTACCATTTATCATAGGCACATGTGCTTGACATGCCTGTAAACATCTCCATCCAATTCTGACATAGGTTTGGTAACACTGGTTAGTATAAGGTGGTATCCGCAACCATGTTACGATGATCAACCTCACAACTTAATTTGGTAACACTGGTTAGTACAATCCAGGAAAGCATATCACCATGATCAAACTCACAAACATTTTCCACGACCACTAGCACTGATAGAATATTTCCATCACCGCCACAAGGTTCCACACACTTAATAACTCAGCCAAATTGAATGAAATAATAACATTCAACACCCTCCATCATTACATTTCATCACTTTTGCACTTCTTCTAGGGGTGGATGCCAAAAGAGTGACGTAACCATGTGAAGCTTGGTGCCAAAATGTCGGCAGGAAGCCATTGGTGAAGTGGGTTCCACAAGAGATTATGTGTCAACAGTACCTTGAATATGATTGTTTGCTAAAAATACTCGTGGAAATTAAAAAATAATAACGCTAATTTGAAGCTTAATGAGTCCATGAATTCAATATCAAAATATTAGCCCATTTGGTCTTGATGCAACACTTACACACTAAAGAATCATTTATATACATTTCGCTATCATTGTTAGCAACTAAGTAAAGTCAATGCAGAAAGAGCTTGACTAGTTAGATTCATATGGTGTGAATTAAGGTCTACACTATTTAGAACTAATAAATAACTCATGCCAATCAATAGTAGTAATATATATGAACGCAGAAGGCTGTTTTTGGGTGCCCATCCAACAGACAAGCTGAGAACGCCACACACATCCACTGCTTTTTTTACAAGTTTACATGGCCCACACATCAAGTTTGTAGCTGCGATCAGCAACACAATCGTGTTGCACTAGTTGTGTGAGAGTCCATCACCATGGAAACGGTCCACACACTTGACAACTCTACCACACTAAGTGAAACCGTAAAATTAACATTTCAAACCCAATTTTGTGACGCTCCCAGTTGTCCAGATGACTAGAAGGTCGCCTCAATGGTATCACCACCACCATCACTGCTGATGTGATCACTTGAGCCAGCTCAAGTGACCCTGGACCTCCTGTCCGTCATGGACAAGGCTGTTGCACCCATCTTAGATCGAAGCCTTGAGTGGGTGTCGATGGACTGTCTGCCGGACAGGAAAAGAAAGCCTCACCACCTCGGCCGCTATTGAGACTCGACTTGTGTGTACCCGATGCTGAAATTGTAGATACCCCCTTAATAGTTGGTGCACCTGGTACTGAGAAGGAATCAATGAAGAAGGCGAAATGGACTTAAGTTTGGAGATCTAAGGCATTTAGTGTCTAGTGTTTTCAATTGATTTGGCTTGGGACTGAATTGAGTGTTTATTTTCTATTTTAGGGGTCAGTGTTGGTGTTCCAGTTATCTTCAATTTATATTTGTAGCTACTGGTTGTTTAGTTTCACAGTATGTGAATTTGGTCCAAGCCAATTCAAGGCGATGTTGGTTTGTGGCTTGTTTGGTTGCCCTGGTCTTTCAAAGTGTTTTAAACAACTAATCTATCTAGTGTCTGTGTTAAGATTGGCTTGTTCTTCTTTTGTGCTTCTTCTTATCGGTAAAATTGAATGAAAAATGATATTGAAAATTTTCCTTTTTTCTAATTTATATTTTAAATTAGTTTTCCTTTTTTCTTCATCCAAATAAATTGTCAATGATTAGTTCTTTATTTGGAAAAATCACCAACAAGTCACGAATTTATGTATTTACTTGGAAGCGTGGGAGGAAAAAAAAAGGTGCCAACTATTTCCAACAATAAATGTGACCCGCGAGGATGAGATATTCATAGTGAAAGTGGGGAAGGAGGAGATGTTCGAAAGCAAAAAAATAGTAATATGTTCATTTTTCATTCCGTGAACATGAAAAAACGTCTAATTGTATTATATTGTAATCGTCATCTATTAGATATTTAGACAACTCAGGTAAAATTAAAAAAAATATTCACACAATGGTATTCTGTTGTAACTGTCATCTATATTTAATGAAATAAAATTAATTATATGAAAGAATTGGCCTTATAATATTAATTTGAAAGCAATTAAAGGTGTTTAAAAAAGGGCATTTGAGGGAAATAATTAATCCCCATTGTTCGAAATCATATCTTTTATTACAATTGGTTTGAAAAAAAAAAACTTCGTTACCATTTATCATAGGCACATGTGCTTGACATGCCTGTAAACATCTCCATCCAATTCTGATAGAGGTTTGGTAACACTGGTTAGTATAAGGTGGTATCCGCAACCATGTTTCAATGATTAACCTCACAGGTTAATTTGGTAACACTGGTTAGTACAATCCAGAGAACCATATCACCATGATTAAACTCTCAAACATCTTCCACGACCACTAGCACTGATAGAATATTTACATCACCGCCCCAAGGTTCCACACACCTAATAACTCAATCAAATTGAATGAAAAATAACATTAAACACCCTGCATCATTACATTTCATCACTTTTGCGCTCCTTCTAGATGTGGATGCCAAAAGAGTGACATAACCATGTGAAGCTTGGTGCCAAAATGTCGGCAGGAAGCCATTGGTGAAGTGGGTTCAACAAGAGATTATGTGTCAACAGTACCTTGAATATGATTGTTTGCAAAAGAATACTCGTGAAAATTAAAAAATAATAACCCTAGTTTGAAGCTTAATGAGACCATGAATTCAATATCAAAATATTAGCCCATTTGGTCTTGGTGCAATACTTACACACTAGAGAATCATTTATATATATTTCGCTATCATTGTTAGCAACTAAGTAAAGTCAATGCAGAAAGAGCTTGACTAGTTAGATTCATATGGTGTGAATTAAGGTCTACACTATTTAGAACTAATAGATAATTCATGCCAATCAATAGTAGTAATATACATAATTGCAGAAGGCTATTTTTGAGTGCCCATCCAACAGACAAGCTGAGAACCCCGCACACATCCACTGCCTTTTTTACAAGTTTACATGCCCCACACATTAAGTTTGTAGTTGCGATCAGTAACACAACCGTGTTGCAGTAGTTTTGTGAGAGTCCATCACCACGGAAACGATCCACACACTTAACAACTCTACCACACTAAGTGAAACCGTAAAATTAACATTTCCAACCCAATTTCGTGACGCTCCAGGGTTGTGCAGATGACTAGAAGGTCGCCTCAATGGTATCACCACCATCATCACTGCTGATGTGATCACTCGAGGTGACCTTGGACCTCCTGTCCATCATGGGCAAGGGTGTTGCACCCATCTCAGATCGGAGCCTTGAGTGGGTGTCGATGGACTATTCGCCGGACAGGAAAAGTAAACCTCACAACCTCGGCCACTGTTGACACTCGTCTTCTCTGTACCCGATGCTGAAATCGAAGATACCACCTTAATAGTTGGTCCAGCTGGTACTGAGAAGGAATCGATCAAGAAGGCGAAGATGCACTTGAGTTTGAAGATCTTAGGCATTTAGTGTCTAGCGTTTTCAATTGATTTGGCTTGGGACTGAATTGAGTGTTTATTTTCTATTTTAGGGGTCAGTGTTGGTGTTCTGGTTATCTTTAATTTATATTTGTAGCTACTGGTTGTTTAGTTTCACAGTATGTGAATTCGGTTCAAGCCAATTCAAGGCAATGATGGTTTATGGCTTGTCTGGTTGCCCTAGCTCTTTCAATGTATTTTAAACAACTAATCTATCTAGTGTCTCTGTTAAGATCGACTTGTTCTTCTTTTGTGCTTCTTCTCATCGGTAAAATTGAATGGAAAATGATATTGAAATTTTTCCTTTTTTCTAATTTATATTTTAAATTATTTTTCTTTTTTTCTTCATCCAACTAAACTGTGAATGATTAGTTTTTTATTCGAAAAAATCACCAACAAGTCACGAATTTATGTATTTACTTGGAAATGGGGAAGGAAGAAAAAAGGTGCCAACTATTTCCAACAATAAAAGTGACTCGCGAGGATGAGATATTCGAAGTCAAAGTGGGGAAGGAGGAGATGTTCGAAAGCAAAAAAATACTAATATGTTCATTTTTCATTCGTGAACATGAAAAAAGGTCTAATTGTATTATATTGTAATCGTCATCTATTAGACATTTAGACAACTCAGATAAAATTAAAATAAAATATTCACACAATGGTATTTTGTTGTAATCATCATCTATATTTAATGAAATAAAATTAATTATACGAAAGACTTGGCCTCATAATATTAATTTGAAAGCAATTAAAGGTGTTTAAAAAATGGCATTTGAGGGAAATAATTATTCCCCATTATTCGAAATCATATCTTTTATTACAATTGGTTTGAAAAGAAAAAACTCCGTGACCATTGATCATAGGCACACGTGCTTGACATGCCTGTAAACATCTGCATCCAATTCTGACAGAGGTTTGGTAACACTGGTTTGTATAAGGTGGTATCCGCAACCATGTTACAATGATCAACCTCACAGGTTAATTTGGTAACACTGGTTAGTACAATCCAGAGAACCATATCACCTTGATCAAACTCACAAACATCTTCCACGACCACTAGCACTGATAGATTATTTCCATCACCGCCACAAGGTTCCACACACTTAATTACTCAACCAAATTGAATGAAACAATAACATTAAACACCCTCCATCATTACGTTTCATCACTTTTGCACTCCTTCCAGAGGCGGACGCTGAAAGAGTGACGTAACCATGTGAAGCTTGGTGCCAAAATGTCGGCAGGAAGCCATTGGTGAAGTGGGTTCCACAAGAGATTATGTGTCAACAGTACCTTGAATATGATTGTTTGCAAAAGAATACTCATGGAAATTAAAAAATAATAACACTAGTTTGAAGCTTAATGAGACCATGAATTCGATATCAAAATATTAGCCCTTTCGGTCTTTGTGCAACACTTACACACTAGAGAATCGTTTATATATATTTCTCTATCATTGTTAGCAACTAAGTAAAGTCAATGCAGAAAGAGCTTGACTAGTTAGATTCATATGGTGTGAATTAAGGTCTACACAGAACTAATAAATAACTCATGCTAATCAATAGTAGTAATATATATAAACGTAGAAGGCTATTTTTGAGTGCCCATCCAACAGACAAGCTGAGAACCCCACACACATCCACTGCTTTTTGACAAGTTTACATGCCCCACACATAAAGTTTGTAGCTGCGATCAGCAACACAACGGTGTTGATCTAGTTGTGTGACAGTCCATCACCACGGAAAGGATCCACACACTTGACAACTCTACCACACTGAGTGAAACCCTAAAATTAACATTTCCAACCCAATTTCGTGACTCTCCAAGTTGTGTAGATGACTAGAAGGTCGCCTCAATGGTATCACCACCACCATCACTACTGATGTGATCACTCAAGCCAGCTCAAGTGACCTTGGACCTCTTGTCCGTCATGGAGAAGCTTGTTGCACACAACTCAGATTGGAGCCTTGAGTGGGTGTCGATGGACTGTCCGACGGACAGGAAAAGGAAGCCTCACCACCTCGGCCGCTGTTAACACTCGACTTGTCTGTACCCGATGCTGAAATCAAAGATACCACCTTAATAGTTGGTCTACCTGGTACTGAGAAGGAACCGATCAAGAAGGCGAACATGGACTTGAGTTTGAAGATCTAAGGCATTTAGTGTCTAGCATTTTTAATTGATTTGGCTTGGGATTGAATTAAGTGTTTATTTTCTATTTTAGGGGTCAATGTTGGTGTTTCGGTTATCTTTAATTTATATTTGTAGCTACGGATTGTTTAGATTCACAGTATGTGAAGTTGGTCCAAGCCAATTCAAGGCGATGATGGTTTGTGGCTTGTCTGGTCGCCCTGGCTCTTTCAATGTATTTTAAACAACTAATCTATCTAGTGTCTGTGTTAAGATCGGCTTTTTCTTCTTTTGTGCTTCTTCTCATCGGTAAAACTAAATGAAAAATGATATTGAAAATTTTCCCTTTTTCTAATTTGTATTTTAAATTATTTTACTTTTTTTCTTCATCCAAATAAATTGTGAATGATTAGTTCTTCGGAAAAATAACCAACAAGTCACGAATTTATGTATTTACTTGGAAGTGGGGAACGAAAAAAAAAAGGTGCCAACTATTTCCAACAATAAATGTGACCCGCGAGGATGAGATATTCATCGTCAAAGTGGGGAAGGAGGAGATGTTCGAAAGCAAAAAAATAGTAATATGTTCACTTTTCATTCCGTGAACATGAAAAAAGGTCTAATTGTATTATATTGTAATCGTCATCTATTAGAAATTTAGACAACTCAGATAAAATTAACATAAAATATTCACACAATGGTATTATGTTGTAACCGTCATCTATATTTAATGTAATATAATTAATTATACGAAAGACTTGGCCTTATAATATTAATTTGAAAGCAATTAAAGGTGTTTAAAAAAGGGCATTTGAGGGAAATAATTAATCCTAATTATTCGAAATCATATCTTTTATTACAATTGGTTTGAAAAAAAAAAACTCCGTTACCATTTATCATAGGCACATGTGCTTGACATGCCTGTAAACATCTCCATCCAATTGTGACAGAGGTTTGGTAACTCTGGTTAGTATAAGGTGGTATCCGCAACCATGTTACGATGATCAACCTCACAGGTTAATTTGGTAACACTGGTTAGTACAATCCAGAGAACCATATCACCATGATCAAACTCACAAACATCTTCCACGACCACTAGCACTGATAGAATATTTCCATCACCACCATAAGGTTCCACACACTTAATAACTCAGCCAAATTGAATGAAATAATAACATTCAACACCCTCCATCATTACATTTCATCACTTTTGCACTTCTTCTAGGGGTGGATGCCAAAAGAGTGACGTAACCATGTGAAGCTTGGTGCCAAAATGTCGGCAATAAGCCATTGGTGAAGTGGGTTCCACAAGAGATTATGTGTCAACAGTACCTTGAATATGATTGTTTGTAAAAGAATACTCGTGGAAATTAAAAAATAATAACACTAGTTTGAAGCTTAATGAGACCATGAATTCAATATCAAAATATTAGCCCATTCGGTCTTGGTGCAACACTTACACACTAGAGAATCATTTATATATATATATATATATATATATATATATATATATATATATATATATATATATATATATTTCTCTATCATTGTTAGCAACTAAGTAAAGTCAATGCAGAAAGAGCTTGACTAGTTAGATTCATATGGTTTGAATTAAGGTCTACACTATTTAGAACTAATAAATAACTCATGCCAATCAATAGTAGTAGTATATATGAACGCAAAAGGTTGTTTTTGAGTGCCCATCTAACAGACAAGCTGAGAACCCCAAACACATCCACTGCTTTTTTGGTCCAAGCCAATTCAAGGCGATGATGGTTTGTGGCTTGTCTGGTTGCCCTGGATCTTTCAATGTATTTTAAACAACTAATCTATCTAGTGTCTGTGTTAAGATCGACTTGTTCTTCTTTTGTGCTTCTTCTCATTGGTAAAATTGAACTAAAAATGATATTGAAAATTTTCCTTTTTTCTAATTTATATTTTAAATTATTTTTCTTTTTTTCTTCATCCAAACAAATTGTGAATGATTAGTTCTTTATTCAGAAAAATCACCAACAAGTCACGAATTTATATATTTACTTGGAAGCGGGGAAGGAAAAAAAAAAGGTGCCAACTATTTCCAACAATAAATGTGACCCGTGAGGATGAGATATTCATAGTCAAAGTGGGGAAGGAGGAAATGTTCGAAAGCAAAAAAATAGTAATATGTTCATATTTCATTCCATGAACATGGAAAAAGGTCTAATTGTATTATATTGTAATCGTCATCTATTAGATATTTAGACAACTCAGATAAAACTAAAATAAAATATTCACACAATGGTATTCTGTTGTAACTGTCATCTATTTTTAATGAAATAAAATTAATTATACGAAAGACTTGGCCTTATAATATTAATTTGAAAGCAATTAAAGGTGTTTAAAAAAGGGCATTTGAGGGAAATAATTAATCCCCATTATTCGAAATCATATCTTTTATTACAATTGGGTTGAAAAAAAAAACATCCCGTTACCATTTATCATAGGCACATGTGCTTGACATGCCTTTAAACATCTCCATCCAATTCTGACAGAGGTTTGGTAACACTGGTTAGTATAAGGTGGTATCTGCAACCATGTTACGATGATCAACCTCACAGGTTAATTTGGTAACACTGGTTCGTACAATCCAGAGAACCATATCACCACGATCAAACTCATAAACATCTTCCACGACCACTAGCACTGATATAATATTTCCATCACCGCCACAAGGTTCCACACACTTAATAACTCGACCAAATTGAATGAAACAATAACATTAAACACCCTCCATCATTACATTTCATCACTTTTGCACTCCTTCTAGAGGCGGATGCCAAAAGAGTGACGTGACCATGTGAAGCTTGGTGCCAAAATGTCGGCAGGAAGCCATTGGTGAACTGGGTTCCACAAGAGATTATGTGTCAACAGTACCTTGAATATGATTGTTTGCAAAAGAATACTCGTGGAAATTAAAAAATAATAACACTAGTTTGAATGTTAATGAGACCATGAATTCAATATCAAAATATTAGCCCATTCGGTCTTGGTGCAACACTTACACACTAGAGAATCATTTATATATATTTCGCTATCATTATGAGCAACTGAGTAAAGTCAATGCAGAAAGAGCTTGACTAGTTAGATTCATTTGGTGTGAATTAAGGTCTACACTATTTAGAACTAATAAATAACTTGATAAAAACCCCTCTTCCGGATCTCAAATTCAGCATCAACGAAAATTACGGAAACTCAAAAGGTGAAGAAAATATAAAGTGGAAAGACAAGAAATGGAAGATGACGCCACAATCGAAGCTCGATTGATAAGTCTAGGAGGATTTTCCACAAAGAAAGTGTTTCTTTGATAAGAATCTAAAGGTTCATCACAAGAACCAAGAGAGAACTCTCTCAACTTAGCACAAAGCTAATTTTCTAAAAATGATCCAAAGTCCTAACAAATGTGTTCTGAGGCCTATTTATACTAACACTAATAAAAAGGCCCAAATAACTAAAAAAGGCCCAACACAAGTCATAATGGACCCAAACTAAAAGGAAACATCACTAAAAATATAAAAAGCTCAACAAAAGCCCAAATTAGGCCCAAATTACATAAACTTCTAAGATTTGGCTCCACTTTAAGCTCTTCATGTACCATTATAGTCCTCTATCATTCCCTCCTTCTTGAAGGAAATTCGACCTCGAATTTAGAGCCAAGGTACCTACATCATAAAAACAACACAAAACAACATGTTTTAGTTTTGAGAAAATATTATAAAAGAAAATCCTATTTCTATTAAGACTTGAATTCCTTAAAAAGGAAAATCTCTTATTATCTATGTGCTTATATATCAATCCTCCAAGATCAAATACAAGCCTAAAGAAACCATCAAACAACACTAGAATGAAATGCTTAATCACAAATTTCATAGACAAGTCAATCCAATGAAAATTATGAGCAAACAATGACATTTTCAAACCAAGAATAGAAAATTTAGATTTTTCCATTTTATGCACAATCCATCTATCAAGACACTTGAGTGCACCATACATCTCAAAACTCAAAGACTTGGCACCATCACCTAAAACAATATCATGCAAGCCAAAAGCAACATGCAATTCACAAGCATTTTGAATTAACACATGGTACACATCAATTAAATAACAAGGTTTAGAGATGGTATAAGCCAAAAAAATTTCCTCTCTATGGTTGCATTGGTCCTCATATGTCTCCACTTCTTCTCCAAATTGTTTTGCTCATTGATCCTTGATGTACAATTCTTCCCTAGGCATCAAAACAAAAGAATTTATATGGTAGGTGCACAAGAAGAATTACATCCACAATCCAATTTAGGAGAAGAAATTAGAGTTTTGTACTCCCCCTTTGAGGATTCCTCTTCAATTTCTTTCACAAGATAGACATCACTTTCAAACAAAGTTTTGCATCCATCCTTTGGAAACTCTTCTTCAAATTCCTTGAGCAAAGAATCATCACAAACAATTAAAGGATTAGAATGAAAACCAAAATAATCATATTCCTCTTTATCCTTTGTTCTCTCTTTTTCACTCTCTTTTTCAATTATTTCATTTTCTCTCATCTCTTTTTCTTGTTCTCTCAACTCTTGTTTTTTCATCTCTTTTTCTTTTTCTCTCAACTCTTGTTCTCTCTTCTCTTTTTCTTTTATTTCTTTTTCTTGTAACTCTCTCTTGTTCTATTTTCTTTCTCAACTTAATTTGATCCTCACTTGCTTCCTTAGGTGAAAGTGATGCAAGTTTGACCTTATGTCCTTCATGTGTAAAAGAAATCTTGTTGGTCTTCCCATGGTGCTTCACATTTCTTTCAATTTGCCAAGGTTTACCTAACAAGATATGACATGTCTCTATGGGAGCTACATCACACAACACAACATCTTTATATGTTCCAATGGTAAAGGGCACCAACACTTGTTGGTCTACAACCAACTCACCTTCACATGACAATTTCAAGCAATAAGGTGTAGGGTGTGGGGTGGTTTGAAAATTAAGTTTGCTAACCAACCTAGTGCTAGCCATATTAATACAACTATCCCCATCAATAATCAAAGAACACACATTCCCTAGAATCAAGCATCTAGTATGAAATATGTTCTTATTTTGAATTTCATCCCTACCTCACATTGAATTCCAAACAACCTCTTACACATCATTAATTCTCTATTTAGAGGTTTGGTACCACATGCACTATGATTATCACTAGAGATATTAGATGAACAAGTATAAGATAACTCACTAGTGACAACCTCATTTTCCTTCAAGACCATGGTTTTCATGTTTGGACAATGCAATGCAATATGGCCTTTACCCAAGCATTTAAAACATTTAATTGTACCACACTTAGAAGTAGAAGAAGTGCTAGGTTTAGGAACATGTTTACCACTTGGAGACTTTGAAGCTTGTTGCTTAGGTGAGGAAGATCCCTCCTTCTTGGACTTGTCCTTACCACTAGAAGAGTCATAGTGATAGGTCTTCTTGTAGGAATGCTTCCTCTCAAGTTGTCTCTCCACTTTGTTGGCTTGGTGCACTAGATCCTCCAAGCTCTCATAGTGTTGTAACTTTACTATGTATTGAATGTCTCTATTAAGCCCACGTAAGAACCTTGCCATGGCGGTTTTAGGTTCTTGTCCATTGGCTCTCCTCATAGTCATTTTCATCTCTTTGTAGTATTCATCAACACTCTTGCTACCTTGTGTGAGACATTGTAGCTTATCATAAGCATCTCTCTTATAGGAAGGTGGTAAGAATGTCTTCCTCATCAAATCCTTTATTTCTTGCCAAGTTGCTATCTTAGGCATCCTTATCCTCTCTCTTCCATCCTCCTTATACTTCCACCATGCAAGTGCACTCCCTTCAAACTTCAAGGTTACCTTCCTAATTTTCTTCTCCTCACTATAGTCATGGCATGAAAAGACTTGGTCAACTTTCATCTCCCACTCAATATATGCTTTCGGATCATTCTTCCCTTGAAAATTAGGAATTTTAAGTTTCTCCTATTCCATACTATCCTTTATTTTATTTTCTCCCTCATTATCTCCTCCATATCTTCCTCTCCCATGTCTCATAAGCCTCATTTCTCCTTCATCTTCCCCATAACCTCTATCACTTCTATGATAAGAAGAATAATACATACCTACACAAAAAAGGTTAGCACAAATAATAGAAATATGGACCTCACCACTCAACTAAGTGTTTCACTCAAAACCACTCGTGTTTCTCTCTTTTGAGGCTTTTTTCTATAATGTGCACACTTGCCTTTTTCCACTTTTGTTCCTCTTTAGTTCTTGAAAAGAACCTTCAAATTACAATAACAAAGAATTTTCTATGTGAAAGATGTCACAAATCCAAACTTGACTTAAGAGTCAAATGAAAGGAAAACTCAAAGACAAAACCAAGGAAATTTAGAAGACAAACAATAAAAGCTAAAAGAAATGAAATGGAGAACTCAAAATAGAATGTCAAGGAAAGACAAGACTAGAAGACACAAGAATAAGAGCAACACAAACTAAGAAACACAATTTTTCAACTTTGTGAAGAACTAGTGTATTCAAGAGAGCTAAAATGGCATAAAAGTGTATGAAAAAGAAAGAATTAAGCAATGGTGTAGAAGGACTTCTTATAGGGTAGATTTTTTTCTTTCCAATTGTATAATTTTTTTTTGAAATTTTTTTTACACTTTGGCCCCTAAACTTTTCATAATTGCACTTGGACCCCTATATTTTTTTTTTGTATTTTCACTTTTGTCCCAATATTTTCTTTTTTATCTTTAAGTCCTTTTCCTTTGCTAATAAGTCCTCAAACTTTTTAATATTTATGAAAAACACCCAAACTCACTTAATTCAAATTTTTATGGATCAAACACATGGGTTTTGCCAAAGACTCTCAAGAACACACATGAACACTATGAATGTTCTTCCCCAAATTCAAATTTCAATATGCAGATTTTGACTCAAATTAAACATACGGCAATCTCAAAAATATGGATCGAAACAATAAAAATCACAAATCAATGAACACTACCATGCGATGAACAGTACCGACGAACAGAATCGATGAACAGTACTCCGTCGATGAACAGTACATGCGATGACCAGTACCACGAACAAAACCGATGAACAGTATTCCGTGAGGTGAACAGTACTGCCGCGGTAATGAACAGTACAGCGTCGCGATGATAGTGACACGAAATTTGATGTTGAATCCTTGCTCTAAATACCAATTGAAAAGATCCCCTCTTCCGGATCTCAAATTCAGCATCAACGAAAATTACGGAAACTCAAAAGGTGAAGAAAATATAAAGCGGAAAGATAAGAAATGGAAGACGATGCCACAATCGAAGCTCGATTGATAAGTCTAGGAGGAGTCGCCACAAAGAAAGTGTTTCTTTGATAAGAATCTAAAGGTTCATCACAAGAACCAAGAGAGAACTCTCTCAACTTAGCACAAAGCTAATTTTCTAAAAATGATCCAAAGTCCTTACAAATGTGTTCTAAGGCCTATTTATACTAACACTAATAAAAAGGCATAACATAAGTCATAATGGACCCAAACTAAAAGGAAACATCACTAAAAATATAAAAAGCTCAACAAAAGCCCAAATTAGGCCCAAATTACATAAACTTCTATTATAATATTTGGCTCTATTTTAAGCTCTTCATCTACCATTCTAGTGCTCTATCATTACTCATGCCAATCAATAGTAGTAATATATATGAATGCAAAAGTCTGTTTTTGAGTGCCCATCCAACAGACAAGCTGAGAACCCCACACACATCCACTGCTTTTTTTACAAGTTTACATGCCCCACACATCAAGTTTGTAGCTGCGATTAGCAACACAACCGTGTTGCACTAGTTGTTTGAGAGTCCATCACCACGAAAATGATCCACACACTTGACAACTCTACCACACTGAGTGAAACCGTAAAATTAACATTTCCAACCCAATTTCGTGACGCTCCCGGTTGTGCAGATGACTAGAAGGTTGCCTCAATGGTATCAACACCACCATCACTGCTGATGTGATCACTCGAGCTAGCTCGAGTGACCTTGGACCTCCTGTCCGTCATGGACAAGGCTGTTGCACGCATCTCAGATCCGAGCCTTGAGTGGGTGTCGATAGACTGTCCGCCGGATAGGAAAAGGAAGCCTCACTACCTCGATAGCTGTTGACACTCGGCTTGTCTGTACCCGATGCTGAAATCAAAGATACCACCTTAATAGGTGGTCCACCTGGTATTGAGAAGGAATCGATCAAGAAGGCGAAGATGGACTTGGGTTTGAAGATCTAAGGCATTTTGCGCTAGCGTTTTCAATTGATTTGGCTTGGGACTGAATTGAGTGTTTATTTTCTATTTTAGGGGTCAGTGTTGGTGTTTCGGTTATCTTTAATTTATATTTGTAGCTACTGGTTGTTTAGTTTCACAGTATATGAATTTGGTCCAACCCAATTCAAGGCGATGATGGTTTATGGCTTGTCTGGTTGCCCTGGCTCTTTCAATGTATTTTAAACAACTAATCTATCTAGTGTCTGTGTTAAGATTGGCTTGTTCTTCTTTTGTGCTTCTTCTCATCGGTAAAATTGAACGGAAAATGATATTGAAAATTTTCCTTTTTTCTAATTATATTTTAAATTTTTTTTCTTTTTTTCTTCATCCAAATAAATTGTGAATGATTAGTTCTTTATTCGGAAAAATCACCAACAAGTCACGAATTTATGTATTTACTTGGAAGCGGGGAAGGAAAAAAAAAAGGTGCCAACTATTTCCAACAATAAATGTGACCCGCGAGGATGAGATATTCATCGTCAAAGTGGGGAAGGAGGAGATGTTCGAAAGCAAAAAAATAGTAATATGTTCACTTTTCATTCCGTGAACATGAAAAAAGGTCTAATTGTATTATATTGTAATCGTCATCTATTAGAAATTTAGGCAACTCAGATAAAATTAACATAAAATATTCACACAATGGTATTCTGTTGTAACCGTCATCTATATTTAATGTAATATAATTAATTATACGAAAGACTTGGCCTTATAATATTAATTTGAAAGCAATTAAAGGTGTTTAAAAAAGGGCATTTGAGGGAAATAATTAATCCTAATTATTTGAAATCATATCTTTTATTACAATTGGTTTGAAAAAAAAAAAACTCCGTTACCATTTATCATAGGCACATGTGCTTGACATACCTGTAAACATCTCCATCCAATTCTGATAGAGGTTTGGTAACTCTGGTTAGTATAAGGTGGTATCCGCAACCCTGTTACGATGATCAACCTCACAGGTTAATTTGGTAACACTGGTTAGTACAATCCAGAGAACCATATCACCATGATCAAACTCACAAACATCTTCCACGACCACTAGCACTGATAGAATATTTCCATAACCACCATAAGGTTCCACACACTTAATAACTCAGCCAAATTGATTGAAATAATAACATTCAACACCCTCCATCATTACATTTCATCACTTTTGCACTTCTTCTAGGGGTGGATGCCAAAAGAGTGACGTAACCATGTGAAGCTTGGTGCCAAAATGTCGGCAGGAAGCCATTGGTGAAGTGGGTTCCACAAGAGATTATGTGTCAACAGTACCTTGAATATGATTGTTTGCTAAAAATACTCGTGGAAATTAAAAAATAATAATGCTAATTTGAAGCTTAATGAGTCCATGAATTCAATATCAAAATATTAGCCCATTTGGTCTTGGTGCAACACTTACACACTAGAGAATCATTTATATACATTTCGCTATCATTGTTAGCAACTAAGTAAAGTCAATACAGAAAGAGCTTGACTAGTTAGATTCATATGGTGTGAATTAAGGTCTACACTATTTAGAACTAATAAATAACTCATGCCAATCAATAGTAGTAATATATATGAACGCAGAAGGCTGTTTTTGGGTGCCCATCCAACAGACAAGCTGAGAACGCCACACACATCCACTGCTTTTTTTACAAGTTTACATGGCCCACACATCAAGTTTGTAGCTGCGATCAGCAACACAATCGTGTTGCACTAGTTGTGTGAGAGTCCATCACCATGGAAACGGTCCACACACTTGACAACTCTACCACACTAAGTGAAACCGTAAAATTAACATTTCAAACCCAATTTTGTGACGCTCCCAGTTGTCCAGATGACTAGAAGGTCGCCTCAATTGTATCACCACCACCATAACTGCTGATGTGATCACTTGAGCCAGCTCAAGTGACCCTGGACCTCCTGTCCGTCATGGACAAGGCTGTTGCACCCATCTTAGATCGAAGCCTTGAGTGGGTGTTGATGGACTGTCTGCCGGACAGGAAAAGAAAGCCTCACCACCTCGGCCGTTGTTGACACTCGACTTTTCTGTACCCGATGCTGAAATTGTAGATACCCCCTTAATAGTTGGTGCACCTGGTACTGAGAAGGAATCAATGAAGAAGGCGAAATGGACTTAAGTTTGGAGATCTAAGGCATTTAGTGTCTAGTGTTTTCAATTGATTTGGCTTGGGACTGAATTGAGTGTTTATTTTCTATTTTAGGGGTCAGTGTTGGTGTTCCAGTTATCTTTAATTTATATTTGTAGCTACTGGTTGTTTAGTTTCACAGTATGTGAATTTGGTCCAAGGCAATTCAAGGCGATGCTGGTTTGTGGCTTGTTTGGTTGCCCTGGTCTTTCAAAGTGTTTTAAACAACTAATCTATCTAGTGTCTGTGTTAAGATCGCCTTGTTCTTCTTTTGTGCTTCTTCTTATCGGTAAAATTGAATGAAAAATGATATTGAAAATTTTCCTTTTTTCTAATTTATATTTTAAATTATTTTTCTTTTTTTCTTCATCCAAATAAATTGTGAATGATTAGTTCTTTATTTGGAAAAATCACCAACAAGTCACGAATTTATGTATTTACTTGGAAGCGTGGGAGGAAAAAAAAAGGTGCCAACTATTTCCAACAATAAATGTGACCCGCGAGGATGAGATATTCATAGTGAAAGTGGGGAAGGAGGAGATGTTCGAATGCAAAAAAATAGTAATATGTTCATTTTTCATTCCGTGAACATGAAAAAACGTCTAATTGTATTATATTGTAATCGTCATCTATTAGATATTTAGACAACTCAGGTAAAATTAAAATAAATATTCACACAATGGTATTCTGTTGTAACTGTCATCTATATTTAATGAAATAAAATTAATTATATGAAAGAATTGGCATTATAATATTAATTTGAAAGCAATTAAAGGTGTTTAAAAAAGGGCATTTGAGGGAAATAATTAATCCCCATTATTCGAAATCATATCTTTTATTACAATTGGTTTGAAAAAAAAAACTTCGTTACCATTTATCATAGGCACATGTGCTTGACATGCCTGTAAACATCTCCATCCAATTCTGATAGAGGTTTGGTAACACTGGTTAGTATAAGGTGGTATCCGCAACCATGTTACAATGATTAACCTCACAGGTTAATTTGGTAACACTGGTTAGTACAATCCAGAGAACCATATCACCATGATTAAACTCTCAAACATCTTCCACGACCACTAGCACTGATAGAATATTTACATCACCGCCCCAAGGTTCCACACACCAAATAACTCAATCAAATTGAATGAAAAATAACATTAAACACCCTGCATCATTACATTTCATCACTTTTGCGCTCCTTCTAGATGTGGATGCCAAAAGAGTGACATAACCATGTGAAGCTTGGTGCCAAAATGTCGGCAGGAAGCCATTGGTGAAGTGGGTTCAACAAGAGATTATGTGTCAACAGTGCCTTGAATATGATTGTTTGCAAAAGAATACTCGTGAAAATTAAAAAATAATAACCCTAGTTTGAAGCTTAATGAGACCATGAATTCAATATCAAAATATTAGCCCATTTGGTCTTGGTGCAATACTTACACACTAGAGAATCATTTATATATATTTCGCTATCATTGTTAGCAACTAAGTAAAGTCAATGCAGAAAGAGCTTGACTAGTTAGATTCATATGGTGTGAATTAAGGTCTACACTATTTAGAACTAATAGATAATTCATGCCAATCAATAGTAGTAATATACATAATTGCAGAAGGCTGTTTTTGAGTGCCCATCCAACAGACAAGCTGAGAACCCCGCACACATCCACTGCCTTTTTTACAAGTTTACATGCCCCACACATTAAGTTTGTAGTTGCGATCAGTAACACAACCGTGTTGCAGTAGTTTTGTGAGAGTCCATCACCACGGAAACGATCCACACACTTAACAACTCTACCACACTAAGTGAAACCGTAAAATTAACATTTCCAACCCAATTTCGTGACGCTCCAGGGTTGTGCAGATGACTAGAAGGTCGCCTCAATGGTATCACCACCATCATCACTGCTGATGTGATCACTCGAGGTCGAGTGACCTTGGACCTCTTGTCCGTCATGGAGAAGCTTGTTGCACACAACTCAGATTGGAGCCTTGAGTGGGTGTCAATGGACTGTCCGACGGACAGGAAAAGGAAGCCTCACCACCTCGGCCGCTGTTAACACTCGACTTGTCTGTACCCGATGCTGAAATCAAAGATACCACCTTAATAGTTGGTTTATCTGGTACTGAGAAGGAACCGATCAAGAAGGCGAACATGGACTTGAGTTTGAAGATCTAAGGCATTTAGTGTCTAGCATTTTTAATTGATTTGGCTTGGGATTGAATTAAGTGTTTATTTTCTATTTTAGGGGTCAATGTTGGTGTTTCGGTTATCTTTAATTTATATTTGTAGCTACAGATTGTTTAGATTCACAGTATGTGAAGTTGGTCCAAGCCAATTCAAGGCGATGATGGTTTGTGGCTTGTCTGGTCGCCCTGGCTCTTTCAATGTATTTTAAACAACTAATCTATCTAGTGTCTGTGTTAAGATCGGCTTTTTCTTCTTTTGTGCTTCTTCTCATCGGTAAAACTAAATGAAAAATGATATTGAAAATTTTCCCTTTTTCTAATTTGTATTTTAAATTATTTTACTTTTTTTCTTCATCCAAATAAATTGTGAATGATTAGTTCTTCGGAAAAATCACCAACAAGTCACGAATTTATGTATTTACTTGGAAGTGGGGAAGGAAAAAAAAAAGGCGCCAACTATTTCCAACAATAAATGTGACCTGCGAGGATGAGATATTCATCATCAAAGTGGGGAAGGAGGAGATGTTCGAAAGCAAAAAAAATAGTAATATGTTCACTTTTCATTCCGTGAACATGAAAAAAGGTCTAATTGTATTATATTGTAATCTTCATCTATCAGAAATTTAGACAACTCAGATAAAATTAACATAAAATATTCACATAATGGTATTCTATTGTAACCGTCATCTATATTTAATGTAATATAATTAATTATACGAAAGACTTGGCCTTATAATATTAATTTGAAAGCAATTAAAGGTGTTTAAAAAAGGGCATTTGAGGGAAATAATTAATCCTAATTATTCGAAATCATATCTTTTATTACAATTGGTTTGAAAAAAAAAAAACTCCATTACCATTTATCATAGGCACATGTGTTTGACATGCCTGTAAACATCTCCATCCAATTCTGACAGAGGTTTGGTAACTCTGGTTAGTATAAGGTGGTATCCGCAACCATGTTACGATGATCAACCTCACAGGTTAATTTGGTAACACTGGTTAGTACAATCCAGAGAACCATATCACCATGATCAAACTCACAAACATCTTCCACGACCACTAGCACTGATAGAATATTTCCATCACCACTATAAGGTTCCACACACTTAATAACTCAGCCAAATTGAATGAAATAATAACATTCAACACCCTCCATCATTACATTTCATCACTTTTGCACTTCTCTAGGGGTGGATGCCAAAAGAGTGATGTAACCATGTGAAGCTTGGTGCCAAAATGTCGGCAAGAAGCCATTGGTGAAGTGGGTTCCACAAGAGATTATGTGTCAACAGTACCTTGAATATGATTGTTTGTAAAAGAATACTCGTGGAAATTAAACAATAATAACACTAGTTTGAAGCTTAATGAGACCATGAATTCAATATCAAAATATTAGCCCATTCGGTCTTGGTGCAACACTTACACACTAGAGAATCATTTATATATATATATATATATATATATATATATATATATATATATATATATATATATTTCTCTATCATTGTTAGCAACTAAGTAAAGTCAATGCAGAAAGAGCTTGACTAGTTAGATTCATATGGTTTGAATTAAGGTCTACACTATTTAGAACTAATAAATAACTCATGCCAATCAATAGTAGTAATATATATGAACGCAAAAGGCTGTTTTTGAGTGCCCATCTAACAGACAAGCTGAGAACCCCAAACACATCCACTGCTTTTTTGGCAAGTTTACACGCCCCACACATCAAGTTTGTAGTGGCGATCAACAACACAACCGTGTTGCTGTAGTAGTGTGAGAGTCCATCACCACGGAAACGATCCACACACTTGACAACTCTACCACACTGAGTGAAACCGTAAAATTAACATTTCCAACCCAATTTCGTGATGTTTGTAACACCTTAAATCCGGGTTTACATGTATTTACATTTTAAACTTATTTTAATTTGATAGGCATGTTACTTTATTTAATTCTCGTATAAGAAAGAAGAAATTATTTATTTAATCATTTTACAAAGTGCCAAAGTTTGTTTAATTTCGCAAATCAAATGTAATTGTAAAAAGGTAAGATGGAATTTTGCCAAATTGGAGAAAAAAAAAGTTCTATGTAAATTTTAAGTTCGAAAGTTGTGTTCCACTTAGTAATTAAAACAGGTTATTTACGTTCGCAAGAAACTAATTGCAACATCATTCAAACATAAATGGGCACTTAATTTCGAATTAATAAGATAAAGAACAAGAGATAATTTGGTTGGTTATCCAGTATACCCATATTCATAAAATAGAGAATTTCATACATCAAAATGTTTTCCAGAGCAATAGTAACTTATATACATATACACATTGCTTAAGGTATATACCAAATACATAGGGTAATAGAGTATGAAAACTGAATATACATAGTGAAATCTGAAACCTAGGTCTACTCGTATTCAAATACATAAAAGGGAAAAACCTAGTCTCAGAGCAGTCATCTCTAAACCCAACCCTGCATGTTAGACTAATCCAAAGAAATGGGATGGCGGAGGGCCTCTGACAAGATCCCTGAGGAGAGAATCTAGTGGTCATTGTCCACCGGATCCTTCATGAAATCTTTCTCAAGGTTCTCCAATCCTCCTCAAAATCCTAGGACTCACTGTTCCCTAAGTTCACGACTAGCGCGCGGATTCCCCTGACTGACTCCCACCCAATTACGTCTCCAATTCTTTAACGTAAGAGGGGTTCAGCGAAAGGCGGGAAGCGTCAGACCAACGTGAACTCCTCGGATGGTGTGGCATCGGAAACAATAGCGGGTATCGAGGAACTCTTCAAGGACACTCCGAAGAGACGGATGATGACTAGAGCGACGAAACTGATGAGGATAGCCCCTTGTGATCTCCACAGGTACTGCCATCGGTTCCTAAAACAAAAACATAAGGGTGAACTCTTCGCTTCATCAAGAAAATCACACAAAAATGACTTTAAAAGTTACACAAAATCCTGCTAACCACTGCGGGGTGGTTCTCTAACGTTCACACTCGGAACCTACTCGTTTCCATGACTTTTATCTGTAAACTGTAACACATTGGCCAGCTGCCACCGAAACTCCTAGAACTCAGTGGTCTAAGTCTTACATATATTGAGTGGAATGATTGTTGGGAGTACACCATCACCCTGATATAAGGTGGGCTCTCACCAACTGAGATTTTTTTGTGGTTATTGTCAGGGCCACCAAGTCGGTTTGTGTGAACGTAGTCACAACTCGACACTTACCTTCCAAGGTCGTAATGCCTCACGATCATCTCCCAGGTACCAATATGTGGTCATTCATACTCTGAGGACTTACTCCTTACACACTCCCTCACAGAGATTATCTTTGCTCGTCACCGTGGGTTTCCACTGCTGGTGGTACAAGACGGATCAAATCGACGCCAAGCTCAAGACCTTATCCTGGCTCCAACAAAATTATACCATATGAGAGTATGCTCTCCATCATGCATTGGTGACCACGCCATTCGATCTCCGCCAACATCTTTGCATCTTTCTTCCAGTCGGAATTGCCCCACGCGACTTTCTTCACAAGTTCATCGTACACGCATTTCCTCGTTGCACGACTCTCAAGGCGCATATAACCATAACGTATCAAGATTCTTTATTACATTTTATTTGTGTCTTACCCTCTCAATTTCAAAAGTTTTTAATAATTAATACTTACCGACGATTCCTCCACGTAAGGGTCCTAGAATATTTATCTAAGTCCAAAGTACAAATTAAAGAGTTCATTTATTAAGCTTATAAAATAAATAAATTCTTAAGTCTAAATTAATTGTTCTCACTGTTGGAATTTATATTACTATTATTATTGCCGGAAAAATTGTCCAGATTACTAGGACAGAGTCCTAGTCCACATAAGCACTCGCATTCGAGTCTTATGCTCACAGATCACAAACATCACAGAGAAATACAATTCATACTATAGTCCACGTGACTATACCACAAAGCGTTTCAAAATGAACAATCACACGCACAGAGATGCCCTAGGTTCACATTCCAAGGGTCTTACAATCATTTAAGGCAAGGGTCAATTTTATCCACTACCTTGCATGCGCATATTTAAAATTAATTCACACATTCAAATATATCATAGTTCAAATATCACATATCAAGGCAATTTTAAGAACAAAATTCCTCTCTGGCAGCACCCAATCTTTGTCCAAAATTAATTTACAAATGATTTTTGTTTTGTGAAATTCTTATATCAAATTAAATATCTTAAAACCTATGTTTCAAAAAGGTAATCCACACTCTCAGATTAAATCTACAAAAATTATGAAAATTTCTAGAAGTTCGCAGGTCAGCATGCACCTCACAGTGAGCATAGCTCAAAGATGTGAAATTTTCTCAATCTTCCCAAATGAGATTTTCACTCAAATTTTTATGGTAAAAAGCTAACATTCACACCTTTCAGAAGAAGTAAAACTTGAATCCTAATTCCGCTTACATTTTTCCCAGTAATTTTCTTTCTAAGACCTATGTCTTAGGTTCAAAATTTAGGATCCATGCATGAGTTCTGTCTAAAATGAATTAATTAAATTAGCAATTGTGGCTGAAATTTTTCGAAACTTATATAATTTTAAATCTCTGTTTGTCTAGTTTTAGGATCAAAATTATATTTTAAAAACGCTCATTCTTTTGGTTTAAAAAGGTCAAATACCAAACCTTGCCCGAACCAGTTTTCACAAGCAGAATAGTCCCATTGCATGTCACGGATGAACCTTCATTTGAGGTTATCTCACAATGGTCTGAAAAGAAAAGTTAGTGAATTTTTAGTCTACTTTAACTGAAAACAAGTTTCATCAAAATCCAACAGTTAGATTAAAAGTTATGCTCAAAAACATAAACGTTGTCCAGGGCTTCTACGTGACACAGCCACTGCCCGAGCCAGTTTCCTAAGTAGAACGGTTCCATTACATGTCACGAATGAACCTTCATTTGAGGTTATCTCGCAATGGTCTCAAAAGAAAAGTTGGTTCATTTTGAGTCTACTTCAACTGGGGACAAGTTTCACCAAAATCTAACTGCTCGATAAAAAATTATGGTAAAAAACATAAACACTATCCAGGGCTCCTACAATGAGACAGCCACTGCCAGCCCAATTTTTTTTTTCGAATTTTTTTTGAAAGTGCATGAGTTCTAACAAAATTTGGGCATGGTCTCCTTTGTATAGGGGCCATCCCACGATTTTTAGACAAAGAAGAAGATGAGGGGAAGATTTTTGACACAGTCACAGCCATTGCCAGAGAGAAATAAAAAAAACAAAACCAATCACACACATGCAGTTACACATTTCATGCATTCAGTTCACATGGGAGGCATTTTAGGTGAGAGTGGTTGGATCCTCCACCTCCAGCCACTTGAATCCATCAAAGAGTCCCCTTACTGTGATGAGGATCTCGCTGGAAAGAGGAGAAGAAGCTGGTTGTCTTCCTCCAAAAGAGTATTGGCTGTAGAGCACTCCAACTAAAGCATGCAAGAGGAAGAAGATGGAAGAAAATGGTGTTGGTGCTAGGTGGGTATGTCTCGACCAGAGAAGAGAGAAGAGAGAAGAGAGAGGGAGGAGAATTTGATTTGTTTGCTGAGTGTTTTGACTTAAGTGAGTGAGGCTGATTTGAGTGAGTGAGGTGAGTAAGTGAGTTTAATTTGAAGGGTTAACTAAGTTTTCAGTCCCTAAACTTTAGTTTGACTGGTCATGGTCCTTAAACTTTAGTTTGACCGGTCAAGGTCCCTAAACTTTTTAAACATTCGGTTTTTAGTTCCTGAAATCTCATTAATTTAGGGACTAAACACTGAATTTTTAAATAGTTTAGGGACTAAAACCTGAATTTTTAAAAAGTTTGGGGACTTTGACCGGTCAAAATTTTGTTCAAGGACTAAAAACCAAATTTTTAAAAAGTTTAGGGACTAAAAACTTAATTAACCCTAATTTGAATTGTTGATTTGAGTGATGGTTTAGGGGGGAAAAGGGTGTGAGTGGCCGTGGGTTTTGGTTGATGTGAGGGGTGCTCTTGCATGTAATTCAAGTGGTCAATGGTCACTTGATTTGATGGATTAGGATTGTGTCAATTTACACAGTGTAGAAATACATTGTGTAATTTAACTCGGAAAGTGGTTTTAAAACGAAAATGAATCGATAACTATCTAATTTAAATTTTTAAACTATCTAATTTAAATTTTTAGAAATTCTTTACAATTGAAAAACTTTTTAAAGTAACTTTCCTAAAATTTCTCTGTAGAGTAATCACTCACAGATAATTTTACGAAAGATTACTTGTCTTGCAAGTCTTAGATTTAAAAAAAAATGATTCAAAATGATTTTTTAGTCAATTTCAAGACTAATATGAGGTAACCAATATCTCATTTATTTATTCCTAATATTTACCATAGACAAATAGTTTTCCTTCTCAGTTACTTCAAGAAATTAAATCACAGATGAAACCAAATAGTTAAAACTTGAATTCTCATCACACTATTTTTTTTTTCAACTCAAATAAAATAGTACAGACTATTTTATTTTCACAGAAATCTAAAAACAAACAAACAAACAATTATACAGATGAATCTAAGTATTTAAATATTTTAAATACTTATCACTGCATATTACCATTTTAAATTACTCGCAGAGAACTTTTTATGTCTTTGTTCTTATAATTGTTTTTCCTATTTGATCCTTATAAATAAATTACTATATTATTTATTTTTCCTTTATTTTCTTAATCGCTCAATTAATTACTAACTATATTTTAATTACTCCAAGTGTATTCTTTTCTTATTTAAAACAAGCAATTAAATCCCCATTAATTTCTAATTAATCACTCATGTTCTTACTTACTGAGTTGTAATTTTCGGGGTGTTACAATGCTCCTGGTTGTGCAGATGACTAGAAGGTCACCTCAATGGTTTCACCACCACCATCACTACTGATGTGATCACTCGAGCCGGCTCGAGTGACCTTGGACCTCCTGTCCGTCATGGATAAGCCTGTTGCACCCATCTCAGATCGGAGCCTTGAGTGGGTGTCGACGGACTGGCCGCCGCACAGGAAAAGGAAGCCTCACCACCTCGGTCACTGTTGACACTCGGCTTGTCTGTACCCGATGCTGAAATCGAAGATGCCACCTTAATAGTTGGTCCACTTGGTACTGAGAAGGAATCGATCAAGAAGGCGAAGATGGACTTGAGTTTGAAGATCTAAGGCATTTAGTGTCTAGCGTTTTCAATTGATTTGGCTTGGGACTGAATTGAGTGTTTATTTTCTATTTTAGGGGTTAGTGTTCGTGTTTCGGTTATCTTTAATTTATATTTGTAGCTACTGGTTGTTTAGTTTCATAGTATGTGAATTTGGTCCAAGCCAATTCAAGGTGATGATGGTTTATGACTTGTCTGGTTGCCCTGGCTCTTTCAATGTATTTTAAACAACTAATCTATCTAGTGTCTGTGTTAAGATCGACTTCTTCTCATCTGTAAAATTGAACGAAAAATGATATTGAAAATTTTCTTTTTTTCTAATTTATATTTTAAATTATTTTTCTTTTTTTCTTCATCCAAATAAATTGTGAATGATTAGTTCTTTATTCGGAAAAATCACCAACAAGTCACGAATTTATGTATTTACTTGGAAGTGGGGAAGGAAAAAAAAAGGTGCCAACTATTTCCAACAATAAATGTGACCCGCGAGGATGAGATATTCATAGTCAAAGTGGGGAAGGAGGAGATGTTCGAAAGCAAAAAAATAGTAATTTATGTTCATTTTTCATTCCGTGAACATGAAAAAAGGTCTAATTGTATTATATTGTAATCGTCATCTATTAGATATTTAGAAAACTCAAATAAAATTAAAATAAAATATTCACACAATGGTATTCTGTTGTAACTGTCATCTATATTTAATGAAATAAAATTAATTATACGAAAGACTTGGCCTTATAATATTAATTTGAAAGCAATTAAAGGTGTTTAAAAAAGGGGCATTTGAAGGAAATAATTAATCCCCATTATTCGAAATCATATATTTTATTACGATTGGTTTGAAAAAAAACAAACCCCATTACCATTTATCATAGGCACACGTGCTTGACTTGCCTATAAACATCTTCATCCAATTCTGACAAAGGTTTGGTAACACTGGTTAGTATAAGGTGGTATCCGCAACCATGTTATGATGATCAACCTCGCAGGTTAATTTGGTAACACTGGTTAGTACAATCCAGAGAACCATATTACCATGATCAAACTCACAAACATCTTCCATGACCATTAGCACTGATAGAATATTTCCATCACCGCCACAACGTTCCACACACTTAATAACTCAACCAAATTGAATGAAATAATAACATTAAACACCCTCCATCATTACATTTCACCACTTTTGCACTCCTTCTAGAGGCGGATGCCAAAAGAGTGACGTAACCCTGTGAAGCTTGGTGTCAAAATGTCGGCAGGAAGCCATTGGAGAAGTGGGTTCCACAAGAGATTATGTGTCAACAGTACCTTGAATATGATTGTTTGCAAAAGAATACTCGTGGAAAATAAAAAATAATAACACTAGTTTGAAGCTTAATGACACCGTGAATTCAGTATCAAAATATTAGCTCATTCGGACTTGGTGCAACACTTGCACACTAGAGAATCATTTATATATATTTCGCTATCATTGTTAGCAACTAAGTAAATTCAACCCAGAAAGAGCTTGACTAGTTAGAATCATATGGTGTGAATTAGGGTCTACACTATTTAGAACTAATAAATAAATAACTCATGTCAAGCAATTGTAGTAATATATATGTCCGCAAAAGGCTGTTTTTGAGTGCCAATCCAACAGACAAGCTGAGAACCTCACACACATCCACTGCTTTTTTGCCAAGTTTACAGCCCCACACATCAAGTTTGTAGCCATGATCAGCAACATAACTGTGTTGCACTAGTAGTGTGAGAGTCCATCACCACGGAAACGATCCGCACACTTGACAACTCTACCACACTGAGTGAAACCGTAAAATTAACATTTCCAACCCAATTTCATGACGTTCCCGGTTGTGCAGATGACTAGACGGTCGCCTCAATGGTATCACCACCACCATCACTACTGATGTGATCACTCGAGCCAGCTCGAGTGACCTTAGACCTCCTGTCCGTCATGGACAAGCCTGTTGCACCCATCTTAGATCGGAGCCTTGAGTGGGTGTCGATGGACTGGCCGTTGGACAGGAAAAGGAAGCCTCACCACCTCGGCCGCTGTTGACACTCGGCTTGTCTACACCCGCTGCTGAAATCGAAGATACCACCTTAAAAGTTGGTCCACCTGGTATTGAGAAGGAATCGATCAAGAAGGCGAAGATGGACTTGAGTTTGAAGGTCCAAGGCATTTAGTGTCTAGCGTTTTCAATTGATTTGGCTTGGGGCTGAATTGAGTGTTTATTTTCTATTTTAGGGGTCAGTGTTGGTGTTCCTCTTTAATTTATATTTGTAGCTACTGGTTGTTTAGTTTCACAGTATGTGAATTTGGTCCAAGCCAATTCAAGGCGATGATGGCGGCTTGTCTAGTCGTCTGGCTCTTTCAATATATTTTAAACAACTAATCTATCTAGTGTCTGTGTTAAGATCGGCTTGTTCTTCTTTTGTGCTTCTTCTCATCTGTAAAATTGAATGAAAAATGATATTGAAAATTTTCCTTTTTTCTAATTTATATTTTAAATTATTTTTCTTTTTTTCTTCATCCAAATAAATTGTGAATGATTAGTTCTTTATTCGGAAAAATCACCAATAAGTCACAAATTTATGTATTTACTTGGAAGTGGGGAAGGAAAAAAAAAGGTGCCAACTATTTCCAACAATAAACGTGACCCGTGAGGATGAGATATTCATAGTCAAAGTGGGGAAGGAGGAGATGTTCGAAAGCAAAAAAATAGTAATATATGTTCACTTTTCATTCTGTGAACATGGAAAAAGGTCTAATTGTGTTATATTGTAACCGTCATCTATTAGATATTTAGAAAACTCAGATAAAATTAAAATAAAACATTCACACAATGGTATTCTGTTGTAACCATCATCTATATTTAATGAAATAAAATTAAGAGTTAATTAGACTGACCCCCCCTAAGGTTTACTCTTATTACACTTAGTACCCCTCCATTTTTTGACATTACTTTGAGTACCCCTAAAGGGGGGTCAGTGTAAGATTTTTCAAACTTAAGAGGGGGGGTCAGTGTAACAATTTAAACTTAAGAGGGGGGTCGGTGTAACGAAAATCCAAAAATTAGGGGGGGTTTCTGTAGGGTTCAAAAATGGAGGGGTACCAGGTGTAATTAGGACAAACCTCAGGGGGGTCCATGTAATTTACTCTAAAATTAATTATACGAAAGACTTGGCCTTATAATATTAATTTGAAAGCAATTAAAGGTGTTTAAAAAAGGGCATTTGAGGGAAATAATTAATCCCCATTATTCGAAATCATATCTTTTATTACAATTGGTTTGAAAAAAAAAGCTCTGTTACCATTTATCATAGGCACACGTGCTTGACATGCCTGTAAACATCTCCATCCAATTCTGACAAAGGTTTGGTAACACTAGTTAGTATAAGGTGGTATCTGCAACCATGTTATGATGATCAACCTCGCAGGTTAATTTGGTAACACTGGTTAGTACAATCCAGAGAACCATATTACCATGATCAAACTCACAAACATCTTCCATGACCATTAGCACTGATAGAATATTTCCATCACCGCCACATGGTTCCACACACTGAATCATTTATATATATTTCGCTATCATTGTTAGCAACTAAGTAAAGTCAAGGCAGAACGAGCTTGACTAGTTAGAATCATATGGTGTGAATTAAGGTCTACACTATTTAGAACTAATAAATAAATAACTCATTTCAAACAATAGTTGTAATATATATGACCGCAGAAGGCTATTTTTGAGTGCCGATCCAACAGACAAGTTGATAACCCCTCACACATCCACTGCTTTTTTGCCAAGTTTGCACGCCCACACATCAAGTTTGTAGCCGTGATTAGCAACACAACCGTGATGCACTAGTAGTTTCCATCACCATGGAAATGATGCACACACTTGACAACTCGACCACACTGAGTGAAACCGTAAAATTAACATTTCCAACCCAATTTCGTGATGCTCCCGGTTGTGCAGATGACTAGAAGGTCACCTTAATGGTATCACTACTGATGTGATCACTTTAGCCAGCTCGAGTGACCTTGGACCTCCTGTCCGTCATGGATAAGCCTGTTGCACCCATCTCAAATCGGAGCCTTGAGTGGGTGTCGATGGACTCACAGCCGGACAGGAAAAGGAAGCCTCACCACCTCGACCGCTATTGACACTCAGCTTGTCTGTACCCAATGCTGAAATTGAAGATACCACGTTAATAGTTGGTCCACCTGGTATTGAGAAGGAATCGATTAAGAAGGCGAAGATGGACTTGAGTTTGAAGATCTAAGGCATTTAGTGTCTAGCGTTTTCAATTGATTTGGCTTGGGACTGAATTGAGTGTTTATTTTCTATTTTAGGGGTCAGTGTTGGTGTTCCGGTTATCTTTAATTTATATTTATAGCTACTGGTTGTTTAGTTTCGCAGTATGTGAATTTGGTCCAAGCTAATTCAAGGCGATGATGGTTTGTGGATGGTCTAGTCGCCCTGGCTCTTTCAATGTATTTTAATCAATTAATCTATCTAGTGTCCGTGTTAAGATCAACTTGTTCTTCTTTTGTGCTTCTTCTCGTTGGTAAATTGAATGAAAAATGATATTCAAAATTTTCCTTTCTTCTAATTTATATTTTAATTTTTTTTCTTTTTTTCTTCATCCAAGTAAATTGTGAATTATTAGTTCTTTTTTCGGAAAAATTACCAACAAGTCACGAATTTATGTATTTATTTGGAAGCGGTGAAGGAAAAAAAAGGTGCCATCTATTTCCAACAATAAATGTGACCTACGAGGATCAGATATTCAGAGTCGAAGTGGGGAAGGGGGAGATGTTCGAAAGCAAAAAAATAGTAATACGTTCACTTTTCATTCCATGAACATGAAAAAAAGGTCTAATTGTTTTATGTTGTAACCGTCATCTATTAGATATTCAGACAACTCAGATAAAATTAAAATAAAATATTCACACAATGGTATTCTACTGTAATCGTCATCTATATTTAATTAAATAAAATTAATTATATGAAAGACATGGCCTTATAATATTAATTTGAAAGCAATTGAAGGTGTTTAAAAAAGGGCATTTCAGGGAAATAATTAACCCCAATTATTCGAAATCATATCTTTTATTAGAATTTGTTTTAAAAAAAAAACTTAATTACCATTTATCATAAGCACACGTGCTTGACATGCCTGTAACCATCTCCATGCAATTCTGACACATGTTTTGTAACACTGCTTAGTATAAGGTGGTATCCGCAACCATGTTACGATGATCAACCTCACAGGTTCATTTGGTAACACTGGTTAGTACAATCCAGGAACCATATCACTATGATCAACCTTACAACCATCTTCCATGACCACTAGCACTATGAGAATATTTCCATCACCGCCACAAGGTTCCACACACTTAATAACTCAGCCAAATTGAATGAAACAATAACATTAAACACCTTCCATCATTACATTGCATCACTTTTGCATTCCTTCTAGAGGCGGATGCCAAAAGAGTGATGTAACCATGTGAAGCTTGGTGCCAAAATGTTGGCATTAAGCCATTGGTGAAGTGGGTTCCACAAGAGAATATGTGTCAATAGTACCTTGAATATGATTGTTTGCAAAAGAATACTCGTGGAAATTAAAAAATAATAACACTAGTTTGAAGCTTAATGAGAACATGAATTCAATATCAAAATATTAGCCCATTCGGTCTTGGTGCATTACTTACACACTAGAGCATCATTTATATATATTTCGCTATCATTGTTAGCAACTAAGTAAAGTCAAGGCAGAAAGAGCTTGACTAGCTAGAATCATATGGTGTGAATTAAGGTCTACACTATTTAGAACTAAGAAATAAATAACTCATGTCAAGCAATAGTAATAATATATATGAGAGCATAAGGTTGTTTTTGAGTGCCCCTCTAATAGACAAGCTGAGAACACCACACACATCCACTACTTTTTTGCCAAGTTTGCACGCCCCACACATCAAGTTTATAGTCGTGATAAGCAACACAATCGTGTTGCATTAGTAGTGTGAAAGTCCATCACCACGGAAACGATCCACAAACTTGACAACTTTACCACATTGAGTGAAACCGTAAAATTAACATTTTGAACCCAATTTCGTTATGCTCCTGGTTGTGCAGATGACTAGAAGGTCACCTCAATGGTATCACCACCACCATCACTATTGATGTGATCACTCGAGACAACTCGACTGACCTTGGATCTCCTGTCCGTCATGGACAAGCCTGTTGCACCCATCTCAGATCAGAGCCTTGATTAGTTCTTTATTTTGGAAAATTACCAACAAGTCACGAATTTATGTATTTATTTGGAAGCGGGGAAGGGAAAAAAAAAGGTGCCATCTATTTCCAACAATAAATGTGACCCGCAAGGATTAGATATTCATAGTCGAAGTTGGGAAGGAGGAGATGTTCGAAAGCAAAAAAATAGTAATATGTTCATTTTTCATTCCATGAACATGAAAAAAAAAGGTCTAATTGTATTCTATTATAACCGTCATCTATTAGATATTCAGACAACTCAGATAAAATTAAAATAAAATATTCACATAATGGTATTCTATTGTAATCGTCATTTATATTTAATGAAATAAAATTAATTATATGAAAGACTTGGCCTTATAATATTAATTTGAAAGCAATTAAAGGAGTTTAAAAAAAAGGCATTTGAGGGAAATAATTAATCCCCATTATTCGAAATCATATATTTTATTACAACTTGTTTGAAAAAATAAAAACTTCATTACCATTCATCATAGGCACACGTGCTTGACATGCCTGTGAACATTTCCATCCAATTCTGACACAGGTTTGGTAACATTGCTTAGTATAAGGTGGTATCCACTGAAATGTAGAGAACACACTAGAATGGGGGGTTGAATAGTGTGTTAGATAAAAATTGAAATCCTTTTGCAAAGATGGAGATATCTTAACTTTGATTTTACAAGGAACTTGTAAAATAGAGAGTTACAGGTATCGTCCAATAGTTTAAAATAGCAGTTCAATGAAATTGCATTTTTCAAGTTGTCTTTCAAGCAAGAAACAAAGTCTTTTCACAAAACAGTTAATAAAGGAAACTTGTACGTCTAATGTGAAGAAGTAACACAAGAGATAACTGGTAAGCTAAAAGTAATAGAGTAAAAATACTTGGTTTATATTGGTTCACTTAATCTGAGCTACGTTCAGTTCTCCTTCAAAATAACCTTTTGAAGGGTTCCACTAATCAAAACTTTGATTACAAACAAGTATTCTCTACCCTGCCACTTCTAGCTAAAAGTATTCTCTAGGCCACTTTTGGCACACCTTTAATCTCCCCCTGAGATTAAAGTAACACCCAAGTATTCTTTGTCACTAAGCCACTCCTGGCTTTCCAAACAAACAGTTTGATTACAAGATTCAAATCAACTCTCATAGAGAGGATATTACAATGTAAAACGGATTACACAAAATAACTTAGCAAAGCTAAGAAGTTGCTCCTTTTGCACAAGTGTTGGTCGTCCAAATATTTTAGCAGAGTTTTAGCTCTTTGAAAAACTTGAATGCTTCGTTTATTTCTTCATGAGCTTGATGCTCTATATATAGGCCTATGAGTGAAGATATCCATTGTGAGATCTGAGCCTTTGCCAAAACCATTATCTCACAATCATATGACCGTTACCATGTGTCAGCTTGGGGTGGAGAGAGAGAGAGGAGACAGCAGTACATGCAGCGCCTTCACTTCTGTACGGTTTTGTAAAGAGAAGCTTTTCTGTCTCCTGTGATACACTTTTTGCATATTCAAATGAAATGTCACATATGAAAAGAGAGGGAATAACAAAACATTCCAAAGAATCAGCATCGAAAAGCTTAAGTGTACTCTCAAACATAATGGACGCATTATATAACTGTTTGATAGAAAAAGATGTGTAAGTTATATAAATGAGTGGATGCTTCCCAAATGGACACAGTGTTTGCACACTGGTTTTCACAAGGCTTTGGACGCTTGTTTTATAACAGCACATTGGACGCTGGATTTATACTTAGAAAAATAAGTTCCATTTACTCATTGGACGTGATAAGCACATAGAGATATTTAGTTTGAGCTTAAGAAATACAATACCATGAAGGCATTGGACGGTGTGGTACCTATAATACTCAAACATAAGACATTAGATACTTCAAAATTTAATCTAATTTGTTATCATCAAAACTGAAGTTTGAGGGGTTGGACATCGTCCAAAGTCTTAGACTCTAACAATCTCCCCCTTTTTTATGATGACAAACAGTGCTAAATTTTGATGAGAGCAAATACATAATCATCTTACAGGTATCTGAGATATATGTGTAATGGAATGATTATGCTATGCCAGAAAGGTTGTCAGGGTATAAGGATGTGAAATGAAGTACTCCCCCCGAGTTCAACATTTCTCATGCCTTAAAACATAAGATATATCAAAGATAAGGATTTTAAGCATGTTAAGAGAAACAATATCAGTGTAAGTAAAAGCATATCAAAGATATAGATGCAGAGCATAAGATAAAAACACCTCATATATTTAATGAACAGCCAAAACAGATGTATCTACATAGAGTAATGCAGTCAAAACTCTATGATCAAAATTCCAATTTTCTCCCTCTTTTGTCATCAACAAAAAACATGTGGGTTTAAAAGATGGAAAATTGATTGACCATCATGGTCACCTAAGGCTGTTGAGGTGGTTCTTATGGTGGAGTTGGTTGTGGTGGTGGTGCTTGAGTTGGTGGTGCTGGTTGTTCAATTGGTGGTTGCTCTTGATATGGCTGTGGATGCACAGGTTGAACAGGATGATTAACAGTGCCAATGAGATTAGCAGTTGTTGACTGTATCTAATTCACCAACATCTAAAAGAGATTCATGAATTGATCAGCAATTGCATTCTGCATCATACGTCTATATTGTTCAGCTTCAAATTGTTGTCTCTCTTGAAATGCTCTAAGAGTAGCTTCTGTTTTAGCTTGTTGTTGCCTAAGAGCTTGATTGACAATCTCTTGCACTCTGTCTTCAAAAACACCTTGGGGTTCAACAAATTGCAAAGGAACAGTGGCCCTTGGACTTGAGGAACTGGTAGGTACCAAAACTTGTCGAGTTCTAGAGAGGGCTTCATTTGAAGCATCAGTAACAGGCATACTTGTAGCAACCTCAGGAGTAGGTTTATCAGCAGTGGACTCTGGTGGTTGTGGCACTTCAGTTTCAGCCACTGGTTGCATCTCTTCATCCTTGGACACGTCTGATTGAACAGTTTGCTCTTCATGTGAAGTGACGAAGTGTTCAGCGTCCACTTGCACTTCATTCTCAAGGTCCAATTGGATTAGCACTTCATTGATTTTAGCAGATGCCGCGTCTAACTCAACATGTGTTGCTTTTGTCTTAGCAACTTGTTCTTCTTATTCTTTCACAGCTCTTTCAGCTTGTTCTTTCTCAATTTGGTCCAAACGAGCTTTTTCAACTTGCTCTGCTCTTTCTTTTTCTACTTGTTCTGCCCTTGCTTTTTCAGCTTGTTGGAATGCATGAGTGGCCTTTACATCTTGTTCAAAAATGGCCCTATCCAGCTGACGAATATCATAGACTTTACTATTATGGATCACTGGCAAAGTCTTCAAAACTTCTAGGAAGTCATCATTGTCAGTTAGGAAGCAAGCTGCTGTGTCATTCCAGTGAAAAGTCTTCATTGGACGCAACACTTGAATGCTTTCTGGTGGATGGATAAAATCATCTTTGGAGCATCCTGAAGATGAAGCCTTTTGAGTATTAGCCCAGACAATTTGACGCCAGAAGGTTTTGGCTTCAAACATGTCAAGAGGCCTTGTGAGTTTATCAGTCTTGTCAAACAAATGACTCCATGACTGAGATGAAGGTTGAAGCTGAATCTTCTCTTCTCTACTTAGCATCTTAGTACCATAGTACATGAATCTTTTCTTCCGTCCAACATCAAGAATGGGTAGTCTGGGATATACGTTATCAAGTACAAACTTGATATCCGTTGAGCGTCTGATAAGGAGGTTGGGAGGATAAGCAATAGCTTGATCTTGTAGATACATCTGTTGTAGCAATTTACCTAGCTCGTCATAGTCACTAGGTTGGAAGTTCAGAACAGAAGTTCCTGGAGGAAGAGGTAGGAACTTAGTGATAAGAGTCCAGAGCTGAATGTCCTTTACCCATATAATCTTTGGATAGTGTGTAGACTTGGAAGGATCCAGACTTTCCTTGATGGTTAATTACAGCTCAGCAGCTAGTTCTCTATCAATATTGGAAGAGACTGGTTTCTTTGGGGCAACTTCCTCTTCTTTTGTTGTTTGCCTGATTTATCAAGCAATGGTTTGGCAAACCTTGAAGCAATTTCTACTTCTGGCTCTGGAAGTTCTTCAGTTTCTAGACGCACCCTTTGTTGTGTACCAGTTGGGCATTAATAAGGGTATTCCATCCTAACCAAATTTGGATAAGATTGCCTCGTCCAAGTTGGTGGTGGACTGCAGATGATTGTCCTTTCTGGTAAGGAGGCATAGGTTGCAGATTGAGGATGAACATGATCATACCTTATCCAATCAGGAGATGAGACTAAAGTGAAGTTTCTTTCAAGAGGCTCTTGACGAGACCTCCAAATAACATCATGTTTCTTGCAATAGTTCTGCTCATTCCTGGTGAAGAATGCCACTGGGAATCTTTCTTTATCTTTCTCTTCTTTTGTCTTCTCTTAATCCTTTGGAGGAGTGGTCCAAGGAGTCCAAGCATCTCTCCAAGTATCCCTTGGACGCACAGTCTTTGTTAAGTTCAACTTGAGAGGTGGACGCGATGTAGTTTGTTGGGGCAGTAGTGGATTCACTCTCAGTGCCTTGAGAGGAAGGAGGTGGAACAGGGAACCTCCTTAGTCTAGTTGCTTAAGTCTTGACCCTTCGGGGTATAACACTTGGTATGACAGAACTTACTTCTTTGGATGCTACAGTGACTTTCTGCTTCTTTTATGGTCTAGACTCCATTTCATCAGCTTTTCTTTTGATTTGACCTATGGGAAGGTTATCATCATCATCATCAAAATCACTCATGATCTTTAGCTTTCTGATTCTTGGCTTCTCTTGTACTAGTTTAGATGGAGTGGTCTTTGGATGCTTCTCGGTAGGGGCAGGAGGACTGGAAAGTGCAGGAGCAGCATGTCTTTTCTTCGTTCTCCTTTCCTTTTCAGCTACTTCTTCTTGTTGCTGTGACATCTGTCTTGTCACTTTTCTTGTTTCCTGGTCTTTTATGAGCTTTTTGATTTTTTTTCCAAGACCTAAGAAGTCCATCTCTTCATCTTCATCATTTTGAATCAACTTGCTTTGCTCATTTCTCCTCTTGTTGATACTTGCCTCATCCAACTCCTTCAGAACTTTGGTAGTTAACTTAATCTTCATAGGTTTGATGTTTGACTCACCAAACTTTTGCTGAAGTGTAATCAGTTCGCCTCTTCTGATGATCTCATCACTTTCTTCTTCATCTAGTTCATCATAAAATCTCTGGTAGACTTTCTGATCCCATAAGATTTTATTTAACAGAGCTGTATAGAAGATGTCATCGTTTTCGCCAATCATCTTCATCATGCAGAGAATGTTGATGTAGATGGTGTGAGGTAGGTTGAATGGGATGCCCTCCATCAAGTGAAACAATACGAACTTGTGTAAGTCTGTGACTGAATCCTTGGATCCAACCTTGTGCAAAATGCCTTTGTTGCATATTTGTTGCCATATCTTTGCTTGCTCACACATGTTTCTGTACTCTATCTTTGATGAATCAATTGACTTATCTTTGCAAAGCACATTTCCAACATGGTTTCCATACTTCTCAGCCCAGTATGGCTTGTACTAATTCTTCTCCCTGATACAACCAGTAACTTTGGCTATGGACTTAGTTGACAAAACCATTTCTCGTCCAATCATAGTGGACACTATCTGACACTGAGTGTCAAACTTAGCATTCCTCCAGAACATTCTGATGAGCTCTGGGTATATCTTCTGAGTGTCATTGAAGTACCCTCGAATGCCACACTTCAATAGGTTCTCTTCAAGATTAAGACTAAGACCCTCCAGGTACTTGATGTCAAAGAAATGTTCAATATGAACAGTAGTTTCACCTTGAGTTACAATGGTGGTTTATGGATAAGAAGGAACATTTAGAATAGTAGCAATTAACTTGCTGGAGCTTGACATTGTAGCAAAGGTAGGATTTTTAGGGTTTTTGGTGAGTGTTTGGGTCAGGTATGAGAGAAAAGGTTAAGGTGAGAGAGATGAAGTTTCTGAGTAGGGAAAATAAGTAAAGTATTTTCAGAGAGGATTTGACAACTTAAGTATGGGCTTACTTGGGGCGAACGAAATGGTTTTTGGGCTTTTGAATTTTGAAGAGGGAGGTTATGCCACTAATCCTGCCATGATGAGGCATGCCGAGGTATATGGGTAACTCTGTACAGTTATGAACAGTTAAGTGACTCAGCATAAAGCATTAACTTGCACTTACTAAAAAGGAAACTGTTTTAGCCACGTTATAAAACATGTTAAATGAAAACACATAACATAAAACGTCATCCAGACATTGGACTTTAATGCAACACACGCAATGCACATGCATGACTAAGTGACCTTTGGACACTATGTCCATTGGATGCTATAGTCATATTGGACATTGCATATAGATGTTAATCATTCCTTTACAAAGTCCATGCCAAGTATATTCCTTAGAAGGACTAGCTTGTCTTCAGTAAGGGGTTTTTAAATATATTAGATAGCTAATCATCTGTGGATACAAACTATAATTCCACAATCCATTTCTGAACATGGTCTCTTATAAAGTGATGTTTAATTTCTATATGTTTTGCCCTTGAATGCAATATGGGGTTTTTGGAAAGATCAATTGCAGCAGTGGTATCACAGAAGACAGGAATGTTACTCTCATATATATTGTAGTCCTCAAGTTGATGTTTGATCCATAAGATTTGAGAACAGCAACTTGCAGCTGAGATATACTCTGCTTCAATAGTGGACAGTGCAATGGTTCCTTGCTTCTTGCATATCCAGGAGACTAAGTTTCCACCAATGAAATGACATCTTCTACTAGTGCTTTTTCTTTAAATTTTGTCTCCAGCATAGTTAGCATCACAGTATCCAACTAATATGAAATCTTTCTGTCTTTTGAAATATAGACCAAGATTAGTTGTTCCAATGAGATGATCTGAAAATTCTTTTAACAACAGTTAAGTGAACTTCCCTTGGATCAGATTGAAATCTGCCACATAGATATACACTGAACATGATGTCATGTCTGGAAGCAGTGAGGTATAGGAGTGATCCTATCATTCCTTTGTATAAGGAGTTGTCCACCTTCTTTGACCCTTCGTCCAGTCCAAGTACTATTGTTGGATGCATAGGGGTTTTCATTGGTTTAGCATCGTCCATCTTGAACTTCTTTAGAAGTTCCTTAACATACTTGGTTTGATATATGTATATGCCTTTATCAGTTTGCTTGATTTGCAGTCCAAGGAAGAATTTCAGTTCTCCCATCATGCTCATCTCAAACTCTGTCTGCATTAACTTAGCAAAATCCTCACATAGAGATTCATTAGTAGCACCGAATATGATATCATCAACATAAATTTGAACAATGATAAAATCAAAATTATAATCTTTGCGAAACAAAGTAATAGTAATGTCTACTTTCTTCTTGAAAAACCATATTCTGTAAGAAATGAACTGAGTTTTTCATACCAAGCTCTTGGTGCTTGCTTCAGTCCATATAAGGCTTTATTAAGTTTGAAAACATGATTAGGAAAAACATCACTCTCAAACCTTGGGGATTATTCCACATAGACTTCTTCTTTTATCAGTCCATTGAGAAATGCACTTTTTACATCCATTTGATATAACTTCATATTGTTATGAGCTGCAAATGACAGTAAAATGCGAATTGCCTTAAGATGTGCAACAAATGCATAAGTTTCAGTATAGTCTATGCCTTCCTGTTGTGAGTAACCTTTGGCTACCAGCCTGACTTTGTTTCTCACAACTTTACCTGTTTCATCTAGCTTGTTTTTGAATACCCACTTGGTTCCTACAACTTCTTTATTGTCAGGTAGTTCAACAAGCTTCCAAACATCGTTCTTTTGAAACTGGTCAAGTTCTTCTTGCATTGCTTTGACCCAGCTTTCATCTTCCAAGGCATCGTCCACAGTCTTAGGTTTCATTTGTGATATGAGTGTTGTGTGACCTTGTTGTTGATGTGAAGATCTAGTTCTGACTTTATCCTTTGGGTCACCAATGATTTGACCTTCTAGATGATACTTCTTCATCTGCCAGTTGCGTCTAGTTGGCTCTTTTTGTTCTCCTACTGGACCATCCAGGGGAATATTGGACTCTTCAACTGAGACATCATTGTTGGACGCGTCTGATGACTTCTTTTCATCATCTAACCTGAGATCTGCAAATGATTCATCCAGCTCTGATAATTCCTTATCAGGCTTAGTGTCATTGAACTTCACATGAATAGCTTCTTCCACAACTAAGGTTCTAGAGTTGTAGGCTCTATATGCCTTTGAAGTTTCTGAGTATCCAAGCAATATCCCATTGTCACACTTAGAATCAAACTTTCCCAGATTGTCCTTAGTGTTCAGAATGAAACATTGACATCTGAATGGATGGAAGTAGGATATGTTGGGTCTTCTCCCTTTCCACAATTCATATGGAGTCTTTTCCATGATGGGTCTAATATAAATTCTGTTTTGTAAATAACAGGCAGTATTCACAACTTCAGCCCAAAAGTGTTTAGGGGTTGAATTATCATTCAACATGGTTTTGGCCATCTCTTAGAGTGACCTATTTTTCCTCTCAACAACACCATTTTGTTTAGGCATCCTGGGTGTTGAGAAGTTATGATGGATACCATTATCCTCACAGAACCTTTGAAAACTCTCATTTTCGAATTCTCCCCCATGATCACTTCAGATCGAAGTAATGCATACTCCTTTTTCGTTTTGAACTCTTTTACATAAGTTATAGAAGACCTTAAAAGACTCATCTTTGTGAGATAAGAACATGACCCATGTCCATCTTGTATAATCGTCCACTACAACAAATTTGTATCTCTTACCACTTACTGAGGCTATTCTTGTGGGTCCAAACAAGTCAATATGTAACAGCTCAAGAGCTCTAGAAGTGGAAACAATGTTTTTGCTTTTAAAAGAACTTTTTACTTGTTTCCCTTTCTGACATGCTTCACAAAGAAGATCATCTTTGTATGACATACTTGGTAAACCTTTCACAAGGTTATGCCTATTAAGCTTTGAGATTAACCTCAAGCTAGCATGACCAAGCTTTTTATGCCATAGCCAATGATTTTCCTTAACTAAAACTAAGCAAGATACATTTTGACTTGATAGTTCCCCAAGTTTAATCTTGTATAGATTACCTTGCCTCTTCGTAGTTTAGAGAAGGGATCCATCAGAGTTCTTAACTATACATTCACCTTTGTTAAAGGCAACATCATATCCACTATCACATAATTGACTTATGCTAAGCAGATTGTGTTTGAGACCTTTAACATAAAGAACATTATTAATAGAAGGATAGGGTGGTATACCAATCTTACCCACGCTAGCTATCATCCCTTTCTGATTCCCTCCAAAAGTGATTGTCCCACCAGTCCTGGGTTGGAGGCTTTGGAACACACACTTTTTTCCTTTCATGTGATGCGAGCACCCACTGTCTAGGTACCATGACTGGAGTTTCTTTCTTGTTGTTAAGCATTTCTGCAACAGGAACAATTTTATCTTTAGGTACCCAGATTGACTTGGGTCCTTTCTTGTTAGTTTGAAGGGCACTGGACGCTCTCTTCTTAGGTAGGTGTCTGCATCTGGACGTTATATGTCCAGGTTTTCCACAGAAATAACAAACATCCTCATCATGAATATATTTCTTTCCCTTATATCCATGTCCTGACCTGTCATTGGGTCTCTTACAACCTTCATATTTTAAAAGTTTGTTAAGGTTGTCAGATCCCTTAACAAAGTTGGACAGATCCTTCTTTAGGCTGTCAATCTCTTCATGAAGTTTCACAACATCATGTGGTTGACCTCTTAAGGAAGTATCTGCTTCAACTTTCAGAAGCTTCTCAACAAGCCTTTTGTTTTCTCCTTTGAGAGTTCGAATCTCTATGGAAAGCTTCATTTCTCTAGTCCTTGATTCCTCATAGGACTGATAAGCATGACCGCTATCATTCCATAGGGTTCGTCTATCCTCATTTAAGGCTTCATGTTCCTTTGAGAGCTCTGTAAACTTTTTCTGTAAATCCTCCTTCTCACTTTCAAGTTGTTTGAAACTATTTTCTAAAACTTCTTTTTCTTTTGAAAGTGATTTGGATGATTTCTTCAAAGTTTTGTAGGCCTTTGACAGAATATAAGAGTTGGAAAGTAATTCATGATAAGCTTCTTGAAGAGATTTTAAGTCATTAAAGTCTACCTCATCTTCCTTTTCTAGTTCAGAAGATTCTGATGTAGTGTTTGCCATCAGATATATGTTGGCTTCTTCCTCTTCATCGTCGTCCGATGATGAGTCATCGTCCGATGATGAGTCATCGCCCAAGTCTTCCCATGTGGACATCAGAACTTTCTTGCCCTTCTTTTTGTTGAAGACTTTCTTCTTCTTGTCCTTGTTCCACTACAAGAAATTCGCTAATTAGCGAGGGATTAATTCCAAAGCTCATCCATCACTGATTTGCGATACATTAGTGACGGAAAAGGACCCCACGACGATCCCTCATAAGTTAGCGAAGGATTAACAAAGACCAATTTTTCCCTCATTATTCCGTCGTAAGCAGAGTTAATTATTTTGCGAGGGAAGTTTTTTCTCGCAAATCCTTCGCTAACAAAAATATAATTATTGTAAACAAAAAATTTAAAGTTTGCGAGGGCTTATTTCCCTCCCACTTCCCTCTCTAATTTGCGAAGGAAAGCCCCCTCGCAAAACCCTCCCAAAATGGGTAGTCAAAATAAAATTGAGTTTAGCGAGGGAAGTTTCCTCACAAATCCGCCGCAAGTTTGCGAAGGATTATTTGCCTCGCAAATCGCTCGCAAAATGCAAAAATAGAATAATGTAATTTAGCGAGGGAATGGCAAATCGCTCGCAAAATGCAAAAATAGAATAATATAATTTAGCGAGGGACAGATTCCCTCGCAATTCCTTCACTATACAATTGTGAGAAACTTTAATTTAATTATGAATATGAAATAAATTAAAAGTTTGCGAAGGATAATTTGCCTCACAAATCTGTCGCAAAATGTAGTATCAGACTATTGTAATTTAGCGAGGGACGTGTTCCCTCGCAACTCCTTCACTATTCGAGTGTGAAAAAATTTAATCAAAGTATCAAATAATTTAATATTATTTAGATGATAACATAATTTAGGAGATGAATTGAAATTATGAAATAAATTAAAGTATAACATAAATTTACATGTGTATCTATTTTTTTTACAGAATATGTGTATCTATTAGTGATATGAAAATTTAAAGGTTAAATTACTTTTTGGTCCTCTAATTTATTTTTTAGGTTCAATTTGGTCATCTTATTATTTTAAGGTTCAATTAGGTCCTCTATTTTTTAAAAATGGTTTAATTATGTCCTTTATTTTTAAAAAATTTAATTAGGTCCTTTATTTTTAAAAATTGGTTCAATTTGGTCCCATTTTTCTTCCATTTGCTCTGAAAATTTTAATAAAAAAAATATCAAAATTGGTTTTAAATAGACCAAATTGAACACATTTTAATGAAATAAAGGACCTAATTGAACCTTTTTAAAATTAATATATATGATATGCATAAAAAAATTAATATATACGATTGAAATAAAAATAAACATTATAACTTATAAATATGTTATTATACCAGCTTTATCTAAAAAAAATGATGTCGCATACTCTCGACAGTGCTTGCTTATATCTTCATATGTTTTGATTAAATTAATATATTATTAAATATATAATTTTTAAATTAAAAAATACTATAAAAGTTATTTTTGTCATATTTATTTTAATATTGTGCGCTGCAGTGATTATTAGACTCTTAAAAACATAACATATATTTTAAAAGTCCTTTCAAGAACCATTTTAAAATAATAATCTCGCAAAATATATAATATATTATATACTATATTTGTTAGCAATATATTAACTAATACAACTGTTAAGGAGTTGGGTTCGAATCCAACTGACTATAATTTTGTATTTTTACAAGATTTTAAGCAGTAGGAGTCAACCTGGTCCGAGTCACCGGTTTCAATACATATTATTATTTTTATATTATTATTATTTGATATAATACATATGACACTTAATAATATTGTGAAAATTATTTTTTCAAAAAAAAATTTAGAAAAAAGAAAATAATTTATAAAAAATAATTTCTAATTTAATAAGGGAGGTCCTTGTATAAGTGTATTCATAAAAATAATTGTGAATTAATTAATTAATTATAAATTTATCAAATAATTTCTAGTAATATATGTGTATAGGGTGACATTGGAATGACCATCTATAAGCAATAATGTTTCGAGTTTACCAAAGTCTATGAAGAGTAACAACAAAGTATATATTTTTTGGTGCTTGTTTTTTTTTTTTAAGAGTATTGAGTTGTAAAATATATATTATATTGTGGGTTCCATATATAGTGGAAAAGTTACTCAACTCTCCCACTGTGGGAAAGTAACTTCCCACTGTTAGATATTTTATTTTTTTAGATCTATGGCTGAAATATTTTTTCTTATTTTTCTTTTTACTTTTTTCCCTTCTTTTTCCTTATTTACCCTTCTTTATTAACACAAGTTTAATCAAACCCTAATCCATCTACCACTGCTTGACCTTCCTCACCGCGAACAACCACGTGCACGACGCCATCGATCTTCCTCCACCACGGATTACCACAATGCTACCATGCATGATCACGAGCGAGGTTTCCTATGACGATGCTCCCCTTTCATCTGAATTGCACAAACCACAGAAAATATAACACCAGACCTTAAGATAGTGGGAACACGATGAAATATTTATCACAATATAAATTATTTATCACAAATTTGAAATATAATTTATGTGTTCAAAAATATGTATTTATTAAAAATTTTAATTATAATATAAATTTTATATTTAAAAATATTCATTTATTATAAATGTTATTTTAGTAAAATAAACATTTATTCTATGTAATGTACATGCTAAAATAATAATAATAATAATAATAATAATAATAATAATAAGTAATTAATTTTTTAATTATATTTTTTAAAATAATGGCACACACTTGTTAATTTTAATTCTATACTATTTTTATATCAAACTTAATTTACATTAACTTAATTTAGAAATATAAAATATTATTTGATATTTATTATTTAAATAATTTAATAATATATTATAGATAAAAATATATTATATATTATTTGTGATTTGATTCGGATTGTCTACATATTTTGATCCAGATTGTATATAAAAATATAATATATTTATATTGTATATTTTATATAATATATTTAAATATATAATTATGACTAATATTTATGAATTAAGTTGAAACTTGAATTCCAAAACACTCAGTTACACACTCTCGAGAGACCCACTTTGCCCCTTTTGTTCTTTGCTAGGGTTCACGCCGTGATAACCACTAGCCACTCGCTCTCTACTGGGGTTCACACCGCATCAGTACACCGCTACCTCTATCGCAACTCCACTAGCCACTCGCTCTCTGCTGGGGTTCACGCCGCAAGAACCACTAGCCACTCGCTCTCTGCTCCATTGAGGTATGTTTCCTCTTCTTCTCATCACCTAAGTCATGAATTGGTCCTTCAGTTTTTTACTTGATTTGCTTCTTTTCTCTCACCATCGCTCCTCACTGCCGGTGCTCGGTGTTGTTCTATTGGTCACCACAGGCGCCTATCAAATTAGAAAGGAACACAAGTGAGGTTAGTTCAATATAATGCTTTCTCTTGAATTAACCAATTTGAAGAGGAGAGTGTAATCTGACATTTTTTTATTTATTACAATTATTCCTTGCTTCACTTTACATTATTAATTGCTCTAAACTTGTTCAGTTCTTGGATTGGATTCAAACTTATGTAGATGAACAATTCTTAGTGTTTTGGTTTGGACTAATTAATAATAGTCTAATTAATTGACTGCAATTTTTGCTTCATGCATCAGAAAATTTTATTGTTGTTTTTATGTCTAATTAATTGGATAGAGTAACTTCCTTTTGGTGCATTACATTCTTCCACTTGTAGTTAGTGTACACAAGGACTTTGGCCATAGTCTCTGACTTTTTTTTTTGCTGGAATACTCTCTGGTTTCTGCTGCATTGTTGCTTTCTTAACTTTTTTAGATGGTCAACACAATATAGAGCATGAGTAGCACAACCTAAATTATTCTTTTGACTTGAAGTATGAATTGATTCATAAAGTTGGCATTCACGACTTCCAAGTAGTGAGACATTGACGGGGTTGGGTGTGATATTTTTTTTATTATAATATATACACAGTCCATTTCACATGACATTTTGATAACTCATTGCAAAATTATCAAATCATTTTTTATCTTTTGTGTCAGGAATTCTTTTGACGATCAAAACACCAACAACGTGGCATAATTACTTCCCCATTTATAAACCAAATAAAATAAGTTGATGTAGATGCAGAAAGGCATTGCTCCCCATTTCCCTTAAACAATATCATGTTGTTTATAAAAAAAAAATATTAAGAAATAGCATTTCTTTAATTGAATAATCTTCTTTATAAAATGCACATATAATCTTAAAAAATAGTACTATCATTCATCGAAAATGAGTAAGCTGTCATCAAGAAGGGATTGGGTGTGTTATCAAAATGTCATGTGAAATGGACTATGTATATATTATCAAAATATCACGTTTTGAATATAAGAGAAAGCATCTATATTTAGATAGTGTTTGTCTAGTTTAATTTTTGTTTTTCTTTTCCTTAAAAATTCTAATTATTTTAAAGTTGCTCATTTAATTTTATATTTTAAATTATTTTTAATTTATAATCATGAGCTATAGTTTGATTTTATATCATGATTTTATACATCAAGTTATATGTCATTGTGTTTTTGATTTAGTTATGCTATTACATTTATTTGTTATAACGAGTTATTATTATATTACATGTCATGAATTTGGACCTATAAGCATATAATTTGAAATTTGAATTACTTTAAGTCATGAATGTATGTATATTGAAAGATTCTTACATTTTGAATACTAATAAAGCTCTTGCTATCATGTGCAATTTTTCTTGCAGCTTTTTATACATTACAGAATTACAACTTACGTGTTCCTCCCTACTTCACTCAAAGCATCTTAGTTTTCATCTAACTTTAGTGCTGAAAGAGGTAGGTCCTATCTTTTGTTTTCTTTTCATGTAGTTTTATTTTGTTTTCTTATGTATGATGTATGATGGTAGGACTTCACTTATGTTTTTTACCACATGATTTGCTTATTACTTTTCTTTTTTAACATTGAAAGCTTGCTTTTTCTAATATCTGCTTTTAGAATTTTAAGTTGAAATCTCACTTTGAAAACCCTCACTTGCAATCTGCATGTTTGGTTCCTATCTCTTCTAGTCTTTTAACAAGGTCTATGACCATTATGAATATATATGAGAATAAATTAAACACCCACCCGTCATCTTAAATAATTTTTATATGTCATCTTCTTATCAATTTTATTCTTGCATTTTTGCCTCTTTGTGTTTAAGAGATTTATTTTTATTTCATTTTCAATTTAGAGTAATGCCATTGCTTGGTGTTGAGCTCAGTCATATTGATTTAGTTAATAGAGTTCTTGTAGTAATTTATTGACAAAGAGAATAGTATAACATACACAGATAACTTAACAATGACACCTTTATACTCCTGTGACTGAGCTCTTTCTAGTAGGTTTAATTGGAATCCGATGATTGCATCAATCATTTCTTTTGTCTTCTACAGAGCTTGGTATGCTTCTTCTAAGGTATTTTGATTGGGATCAAGATTCTATACCATTAAATTTAATTTTAACTGCACAGATCTGAACCCATGAGAATAAAGCATATTTCTTTCCTCAAAACTTACGTATTATTGGATTATAACTAAATGGAGTGCAGTTCAATTCTAAACTCTAGAAGATCCAGTTCCATTTGGCTGGTTATGAATGAAACTTGATCACAAGATTATTCTTAGTTAGCTAAAATAACGTTGATAAATATTTTTAATTTGAATATTTTAGATTGTTGGAAATTGGTTTTAAAAATCCATTAAAGTTTTACTGGGCTATATCACTTACTCAATTCACTTGTCCACAATATTTACAAGTTGAGTTGAGTTGACTATTCTGAAAATTTGAAAAGAGATAATTTGAATCACAGTTTTAGGGGAAAGTTACATACAATACAAAGGTTATGAACTATAAGAAAATAATTTTTAGTTAAGGAGAGAGAGGGGGCATTACCTTTTGGTATTGATAGAAAATAAATTGTCTTATAGCTCAAAAGCTATGCCCTACATGCCAATTTTGAAAGTACCATAATTATGGACTTCCTCTGTATTACAGACAACAAATACATGATAATTTCTCATTGAGTTCCTTTTATTGATATGAGAAACCGGATTTTGATTGTATTTTGATGTGAGTTTAGATCTCATTTTCATACATTTTGAATATATTTTATTGGAAAAACTCATTATCTGGTGTTAGTTGATGCAAGATAGGTACTCAAGAGGCTTCATGAGGAAAAGAGTTGAAAATTGTACTTTTTGGAGCAAAAATGCCACTGTCTAGAGGACCAAGAAAAAAAGGCCAGAATTGAAGTAACGCAAGGACCATGGCCATGCTAGTTGCGTAGCAGAATTGGACCTTGAGTACCATGCAAGGACCACAGTCGTGGTCATTTTACCAGGGTCGAGGTAAGTTGCGCTGTCAGCCCATTTGAATTTTGAATTATTATAAATAAGAGCTGAGAAACCCTTTTATTTTTATCTTTTGTTCTATTTTGAAAATTGAGGGTTCTAAGTGAGAAAGAGGTCTTGTGAGAGGCCATGAGCTACGAGAGGATGTAGAGAGCACCATTGGGGATCACCACTGTAAAGTTTTTTCCCTTTTGTAATTTTTATGTCTTCTTTTGAGTTTTCTGACTTAATCATGAACATGAGTGGCTAGTTTCTCTTAGCCCCGGATTGTGATGTAATTGTACCTTTGTACCCCGATTCTAATTTTAATAAAACCTCGATGTTATTCAGTTATTTGTATCTCTTCACTGCTTTTATTGCTTTTTAGGACCGATCAGTCTAAACATAAGTTAATCTCTTGGCTATGATCAATTGCTTGCGATTAACTGAACTGTGAAGTGATTGGATTCATACAATTTGCATGATCAAACCTATTGTATGAATTTCCAGTAGATTAACCTGTTAATCTACCTCTTTGAGATTCATCATTTGCTCTAAATTAATTCACCTATGATCAATTGGGAATTAAATTAGGGGAAATAACTTTGTTAACTATGATCAATTGTTAATTAACGAATTTAAGAGGTCGCTGGCAAGTAACGCATTTAGGGATTTTATTGGGATTAGAATTGGGGGGAAAAGGGGGTACATGTGAAATCACAATCCTAGGCTTCTTTATTATAATTGTTCTCACATTAATCTTTCTACTCCGATTCTCTTTCTTTTGAATAGAATAATTGAACACCATTCCCCTCAATTTGGTTTTAAATTCTGGATTGTTTGATTATTTGTGAAATTAATTATTTGGGAACGCGACTAGTCCTTTGGGTTCGATATCCGGACTCCTAGAGTTCACTGTTATTATTGCGTAGGGTACACTTGCCCTTTGCGAACGCATTTTACGCATCATGATACCATTAGCACTAGTATCATGTGTTTACATGAGTGATTTTAGTACGGAGTATGTAACCTACTTTTGTGTAGGAGAAATTAGTGTTCAACTAATAATAATTGTGACATTTCATTGTAGGAATTTTTGGCCAGGTTGCTAGTGTTAACTGGATTATCTACAGCTTAAGCTTTTGACCAAAGTATTTTCCTGGTAATTTCTAGTTGTTGATTAAATTGTTTTGGCTCCATATGTATCTCATGAAATATTTCATAATGTTTTTTTAATGACTTGTTTTCTGCTTGATAATATCATGCATTGTTAATGTTGTTAATGATTAATCTTTGGTTGGGGTTTTTTCTTTTACATCGTTGTCTTACTTGATTAACAACCTGCATGTGCTTGTGTATTTTGGCATGCAAATAATCTAGTATTTGCAGTCTTGTTTTGATAGATAGATAGATAAAGTTTTCAAAAATAATCTAATAGGTACAAAGAGTACATAGGTCAAATATAGTGCGTGATAAATAAAACAAAGTATTATTGCTTTGATACCAGTGTTAGAACTAGCAACAGATTTCACGATATCAAAACAGAGTATTATTACTCAAGAACACTATCTCTATCTCTCTTATTGACAGAGAAGTCAATTTGTCCATACCTACAGTCGTCTCACCATATGCCTATTATAACTCCCATCTCTTCTAGTTGTACTGTATTTCGTCAAAGCATGATCAGTTTATGTGGTTATGGTTATGGATGCTGCCTGTGATATATTAAATCTAGAAGCGGAAGAGATTGAAGAGGATTCGAATCCGTCAGCTTCAAAGTTCTATAATTTATTAAGTGATGCGGATGAACCTTTATAGGATGGTTGCAAGAAGCATACGAAATTGTCAGCAGTAACACAACTCCTAAACTTGAAGTTAGAGTATAACATGAGTGTGACTTGTTATGATCAAATGATTGCCATAATCAAAAACATGCTTCCAGAGTCAGAATGGTTGCCCAAAAATTTTTATAGATCGAAGAGAATGGTTAATGAATTGGGATTAGGATATGAGAAGATAGATGCATGTCTTAATCATTGCATGTTGTATTACAAGGAAAATATTGACAAGAATATAATATTTCCCCATTATTCCAAGACTCCAACGCCTGTTTATGTATAAAAATACTTCCAAACATATGCGTTGGCATGTGGATGGAATGCGTCAAGATGAATCAGTGATGACACATCCGGCTGATGATGAGGCTTGGAAGCAATTTGGCCACATACATCCAACATTTGCACAAGATCCGTGGAATGTTAGGCTTGGACTTTGCACAAATGGTTTTAATCCATTTGGTAATTTAGGTACCCCAAACTCTTGTTGGCCAGTTTTTGTCACACCATACAATCTTCCCCCAAGTATGTGTATGAAAAGGGAATACATATTTCTCACTCTTGTGATTCCTGGACCAAAGTCACCTGGTAAAAGTTTAGATGTTTATCTCAGGCCTCTAATTGATGTGTTAAAGATCTTATGGGACGTTGGGGTTAACACTTTTGATACGTGGAAGAGGCAAAATTTCATTACGAAAGCAGCATTGTTGTGGACAATAAGTGATTTTCCAGCTTATGGAATGTTGTCTAGCTAGAGCACTCATGGGATATTTACTTGTCCCTATTGTATGGGGAATACCAAATCATTTGGACTGAAAAAAGGTGGGGAACCTTGTTGGTTTGATTGCCATCATTGATTTTTTCCCATTAATCATCCATTTCGTCGTGATCGCTACTCTTTTAAGAAGTCAAGAGTGGAAAACTCTTTGCCTCCACAACATTTGAGTGGGACAGATGTCTTAAATCAAGTGAATCAGCTTAATGAAATCACTTTTGGCTTGAAATCGGGGCAAACAAAAGCAACCTGACTTTGGGATAACCCACAATTGGGTGAAGAAGAGCATATTTTGGGAATTGGATCATGTGCTCATTTTTTTTTTCTGAATTAAAGCCTTTTTCTCCTTTTACATTTACACCTTCAACTAGTAATCTCTAATTGAATGTAAGACATAGTATCATTTTTGTTCTGATTGTCTTGAGATTCAATGTACTATACATGATTTTCTTTTTCTATGTATGGTTAAAACTTTCACTCTGTATGGCTATGCTTTACTGTTGCCTAGTTCTTAAAAGACTCAATTAGTTAGATTTCAAAACAAGTTCCAATGTTTCAATTGAAAATTGTGATGCTGCTAAGCCTATTTGATTCACTGCACTTGTGTAATTGGATCATGTGCTCATTTTTTTTCTTTCCTGAATTAAAGCCTTTTTCTCCTTTTACATTTACACCTTCAGCTAGTAATCTTCAATTGAATGTAAAAAATAGTATCATTTTTGTTCTTCTAATTGTCTTGAGATTCAAAGTACTATACATGATTTTCTTTTTCTCTGTATGGTTAAAACTTTCACTCTGTATGGCTATGCTTTGCTGCTGCCTAGTTCTTAAAAGACTCAATTAGTTAGATTTCAAAGCAAGTTCCAGTGTTTCAATTGAAAATTGTGATGCTGCTAAGTATTCTTCGCCTATTAGATCCACTGCACTTGTGTAATTGGATCATGTGCTCATTTTTTTTTTCTGAATTAAAGCCTTTTTCTCCTTTTACATTTACACCTTTAGCTAGTAATCTTTAATTGAATGTAAGACATAGTATCATTTTTGTTCTGATTGTCTTGGAGCAATAAGGATAAACTAGTACTAGAAAATTACATAATTAAAATGTTTAAGAATTACATTTTCTCCTTCCATTCTCTATTCTTATGTGTTATTACTTTAGTGCTGAAAAATGCTTTTTGGTAGCAGGGATCTAAATGTAATTTTTCAGTGAAACATTTATATGGATTTACTAGAGGCATCAGCCTATCTAATTAACTAACTCATTGTGTCAGATGCTTTGTAAAATAATATAATGTACTTTAGGAGAAAATCGTATTGTGTGTCATAGGTATAACTTTATGCCTTCATCATTAAAAAATCATTGAACTGCACTTCTGGGAGGAATTGATCCTTCTATCATTGTAAATTAAATTGAATATTTTGAATGATTAGTAGCGCATTCTTATCTTTACATTTAATATTGATTCCATGACTTTTAAGGTTGCTAAGAAGCGTTCTTAACTTTTAGGCCGTGTATTTTGATATTGAGTTAAAATTTAAAGATCTACTTAGTAAGAGTTTGCTTATTATGTTATCACGGGAGGTAGAGCACAAGCGTCCCATTACTTACAGTGAATTGTACTCCAAAGTGCATAAAAAAATCAGATGGGGAATATGTCTCTAGCAAAGCTAAGAACTTCATTGTAAGTAGTTTTTTTTATTATTATTGATGTTGTCTTTGTTAATCTATTTGCTTCCACTATGTTACTAAAATTTTATTAATCTTTGTAGGAATCCTATGAAAATGCTATAACAGAGAAATATGGAGAAGATAAATCAAAACATCCTAGAGTTGACTCTGACGTTTGGGAAACAAGTGGCTGGTGAAAACAAAAAGGGTAGAATCCATGACATGGGCCATAACTTAGAGCTTATTAGTGATTCTCCACATGGTTTATCTTCAACAGTTATAGGTCCATCTTCCACAACACATTCCACAGAAGACATCACTGCAATAGCTACACAAATGTCTCAAATGCAGGAGCAGATGCAAGCACAATTGTAGACACATACACAGGCACTATAGTAATCATTTCAGACACAGATGCAGACACAAATTGCAGACATGCAGTACAGATGCAGGCACATATGCAAGTACAATTGGAGTTCTGTCGAAAAGAGATATTGCTTGCCTTCATGAATCCAACACCACCATCAGACAAAAATAAATGATAATGATGCACTTTAGTTTGATAATCGAATTTCTATTTTTATATATGTTGTAAGACTCAACAATAGATGAGACTTGTTGACAATGTTTAAGTGTTTCTTGTTGCCTTTTTTTTTGGTATGCACTTTGATGACAATGTTTATTATTTAGTTATGTTGAAAGAAGACTTAGTTTTATTATTTAGTTATCTTGAATAATTTTGGTTATCTTGAATCATATTATTTTTTCAAATTCATTTTTTGTAATTATTTTGAATATACAGGTCAATAAATTTATAATTATTTTTGAATATACAGGTCAATTTTAAAAAAAACATTGAATTTACAAACTTAAAAGGAAAAGCGAGGGACATGCGAAGAAATAATACAACAACTAGCAAGGAACACTGAGAGAAAAATGACAGATTTGAAAGGGAAAGTTGCAAGGGAATAGTGAGAAAATTGCAAGGGAATACTTGTAACGAGCAACGAGGGCATAGCGAGACAATTACGAGGGAATTCTTGCAAGGAATAACAAGGGAATAGTGAGAAAATTGTGAGGGAATACTTAAAGGGAACAACGAGGGAATAACGACAGATTTGTGAGGGAATAACGAGAAAATTGCGTGGGAATACTTGCAGCGAGCACCGAGGGAATAGTGAGAAACTTGCGAGGGAATACTTGCAAGGAACAACGAGGGAATAGTGAGAAAATTGTGAGGGAATACTTGGAAGGAACAACGAGGGAATAGCGGCAAGTTTGCGAAGGAAAACTTGCGAGAGAATACTTGCGACAACATTGCGATGAATTAGCGAGGAAGCGTCGTCGCAAATTAGCGAGGGAATTGTCTATCATGGGTCATATATTTTGCGAGGGATTTACCAAGGGAGTTGCGAGGGAATTGATGAGATTAGCGAGGCAATAGCGGGGGAAAATTCCCTCGCTAATTAGCAACCTGGATTAAGCGAGACAAAATTCCCTCGCTAATCCGTCGCAAACTCTATAGGCGAGGGATTAGCGACGGATTAGTGGGGGATATTTCTCTTGCTAATCAGCGAATTTCTTGCAGTGTTCTTCTCAAGGTCTGGGCATCCTGACTTGAAATGTTTGAGCTTCTTGCATTCGTAGGAGACGATTGGACTCCTCTCTTTGTCCTTCTTCTCCTTAAATCCTTTCTTGTTTAGGTTTCTCCATCTGGATCCACCTTTCTTCTTCCACATAGCATGGATCCTCTTGGATATTAAGGATAGTTCATCATCCTCATCAAAGTCTTCATCTTCAGATTGCTCTTTTGATGACTCTTCTGCTTGCATAGCTTTGGACGATGAAGCTTTCTTTGGCTTCTGAACGCTGAGTGCCAGAGACTTGGTTTTTTTTGCATCACCATCTTGTTGCAATTCTAGCTCATGCACTTTTAGGATTCCCACAAGCTCTTCTAAGGACATCTCATCCAGTCCTTTGGTTGCTCTCAAGGCTGTAACCTGTGGTTTCCATTGCTTAGGCAAACTCCTCAGAATTTTGTCAATATGTTCATAGTTATTGTAATCTTTACCATGTGCTATAAGCTCATTTAGTATGGTTTGAAACCGTCCAAACATACTTTGTATGTCCTCGTTTCCCTCCATACTAAAAAACTCATATTGACGAGTAAGAAGACTGAGTTTGTTACGTTTTGCCTGGGTGGAACCCTCATACGTTAACGCAAGAGTATCCCACATCTGTTTTGCGCTTTTGAAGTTGTTCACCTTGTTGTATTCTTGTTCGGATAGTGCACACATGATGGTGTTTCTGGCTCTGGAGTTGAGATAGAATTTCTGCTTTTGCTCCTCCATCCATCTAGCCTTACGGATCTCGTTGAGGTTCTCATTATATGGAATGTAGTCGCCCATCTCCACAACGTCCCACATATCAATATGACAGGATTCAAAGAATGCTATCATTATTTGCTTCCAATAATCATATTTGACACTTTAAAGAGTGGTGGTCTGTTCACAGCTTGTCCCTCATTTTCCATCTTTCTCAGGATCTGGTTTTCCTTTGTTCTACTAAGTACTCAACCAAAGAGGTCGAGCTCTAATGCCAACTGAAATGCAGAGAACACACCAGAAGGGGGTTGAATAGTGTGTTCGATAAAAATTGAAATTTTTTTGCAAAGATGGAGATATCTTAACTTAGATTATACAAGGAACTTGTAAAACAAAGAGTTACAGGTATCGTCCAATAGTTTAAAATAGCAGTTCAATGAAACTGCGTTTTTCAAGTTGTCGTCCAAGCGAGAAACAAAGTCTTTTCATAAAACAGTTAATAAAGGAAACTTATGCATCTAATGCGAAGAAGTAACACAAGAGATAACTGGTAAGCTAAAAGCAATAGAGTAAAAACATTTGATTTATACTAGTTCACTCAACCTGAGCTACGTCCAGTTCTCCTTCAAAATAACCTTTTGAAGGGTTTCACTAATCAAAACATTGATTACAAACAAGTATTCTTTACCCTGCCACTTCTAGCTATAAGTATTCTCTAGGCCACTTTTGGCACCCCATTAATCTCCCCCTGAGATTAAAGTAACACCCAAGTATTCTTTGTCACTAAGCCACTCCTAGCTTTCCAAACAAACAGTTTGATTATAAGATTCAAATCAACTCTCACAGAGAGGATATTACAATGTAAAACAAATTACACAGAATAACTTAGCAAAACTAAGAAGTTGCTCTTTTGCACAAGTGTTGATCGTCCAAATATTTTAGCAGAGTTTCAGTTCTTTGAAAAACTTGAATGCTTCGTTTATTCCTTCATGAGCTTGATCCTCTATATATAGGCCTCTGAGTTAAGATATCCGTTGTGGGATCTGAGCCTTTGCCAAAAACCATTCTCTCACAATCATATGACCGTTACCACGTGTCAGCTTAGGTTGGAGAGAGAGAGAGAGGAGACAATAGTACTTGCAACGCCACCACTTCTATACAATTTTACAGAGAGAAGCATTTTTGTCTCCTGTGGTACACTTTTTTAATATTCAAATGAAATGTCACATATGAAAAGAGAGGGAATAACGGAACATTCCAAAGAGTCAGCATCGAAAAGCTTAAGTGTACTCTCAAACATAATGGATGCATGATATAACTGTTTGATAGAAAAAGATGTGTAAGTTATATAAGCGAGTAGACGCTTCCCAAATGGACGCAGTGTTTGCACACTAGTTTTCACAAGGCATCATCAACGCTTGTTTTATAACAATGCATTGGACACTGGATTTATACTTAGAAAAACAAGTTCCAGTTACTCATTGGATGCAATAAGCATATATCGATATTTAGTTTGAGCTTAAGAAATACAATACCATGAAGGCATTGGACGGTGTGGTACCTATAATACTTAAACATAAGACATTAGATACTTCAAAATTTAATCTAATTTGTTATCATCAAAACTGAAGTTTGAGGGGATGAACATCGTCCAAAGTCTTAGACTCTAACATCTGTAACCATGTTACGATGATCGACCTCATAGGTTAATTTGGTAACACTGGTTAGTACAATCTAGAGAACCATATCACCATCATCAACCTCACAAACATCTTCTACGACCACTAGCATTATGAGAATATTTCCATCACTGCCACAAGGTTCCACACACTTAATAACTCGTCCAAATTGAATGAAACAATAACATTAAACACCCTCCATCATTACATTGTATCACTTTTGCACTCCTTCTGGAGGCAGATGCCAAAAGAGTGACGTAACCCTGTGAAGCTTGGTGCCAAAATGTCGGCATGAAGCCATAGGTGAAGTGGGTTCCACAAGAGATTATGTATCAACAGTACCTTGAATATGATTGTTTGCAAAAGAATACTCGTGAAAATTAAAAAATAATAACACTAGTTTGAAGCTTAATGAGAACATGAATTCAATATCAAAATATTAGCCCATTCGATCTTAGTGCAACACTTACACACTAGAGCATCATTAATATATATTTTGCAATCTTTGTTAGCAACTAAGTAAAGTCAAGGCAGAAAGAGCTTGACTAGTTAGAATCATATGGTGTGAATTAAGGTCTACACTATTTAGAACTAATAAATAAATAACTCATGTCAAGCAATAGTAGTAATATCTATGACAACAGAAGGCTATTTTTAAGTGCCCCTCCAATAGACAAGCTGAGAACCCCACACACATCCACTGCTTTTTTTCCAAGTTTGCACGCCTCACACATCAAGTTTGTAGTCGCGATCAGCAACACAACCGTGTGGCACTAGTAGTGTGAGAGTCCAACACCATGGAAACAATCCACACACTTGACAACTCTACCGCACTGAGCGAAACCATAAAATTAACATTTCCATCCCAATTTTATGATGCTCCCAGTTATGTAGATGACTAGAAGGTCACCTCAATGGTATCACCACCACCATCACTACTGATGTGATTACTCGAGCCAACTCGAGTGACCTTGGACCTCCTGTTCGTCATGGACGAGCCTGTTGCACCCATCTCAAATCGTAGCCTTGAGTGGGTTTCAATGGACTAACCGTCGGACAGGAAAGGGAGGCCTCACCACCTCGGCCGCTGTTGACACTCGGCTTATCTGTACCCGATGCTAAAATTGAGGCTACCACCTAAATACTTGGTCCACCTGGTACTGAGAAGGAATCAATCAAGAAGGCGACGATGGACTTGAGTTTGAAGATCTAAGGCATTTAGTGTCTAGCATTTTCAATTGATTTGGCTTTGGACTGAATTGAGTTTTTATTTTCTATTTTAGGGGTCAATGTTGGTGTTCCGGTTATCTTTAATTTATATTTGTAGCTACTGGTTGTTTAGTTTCGCAGTAGGTGAATTTGGTCCAAGCAATTTAAGGCAATGATGGTTCGTGGCTGGTCTGGTCGTCTAGGCTCTTTCAATGTATTTTAATCAATTAATCTATCTAGTGTCTGTGTTAAGATCGACTTGTTCTTCTTTTGTGCTTCTTCTCATCGGTAAATTGAACGAAAAATGATATTGAAAATTTTCCATTTTTCTAATTTATATTTTAAATTATTTTTCTTTTTTTCTTCATCCAAATAAATTGTGAATGATTTGTTCTTTATTCGAAAAAATTACCAACAAGTCCTAAATTATGTATTTATTTGGAAGCGGGGAAGGAAAAAAAAAGCTGCCAACTATTTCCAACAATAAATGTGACCCGCGAAGATCAGATATTCATAGTCGAAGTGGGGAAGGAGGAGATGTTCGAAAGCAAAAAAATAGTAATATGTTCTTTTTTCATTCCATGAACATGAAAAAAGGTCTAATTATATTCTATTGTAACCATCATCTATTAGATATTCAGACAACTCAGATGAAATTAAAATAAAATATTCACACAATGGTATTCTGTTGTAATCGTCATCTATATTAAATGAAATAAAATTAATTATATGAAAGACTTGGCTTTATAATATTAATTTGAATGCAATTAAAGGTGTTTAAAAAAAGGCATTAGAGGGAAATAATTAATCCCCATTCTTCAAAATCATATCTTTTATTACAATTTGTTTGAAAAAAAACTTCCACTACTGCAAAATATGCATTCTACATCGTCCAATTGACATCGGTTATATAACAACCGATGTCAAAAAATGTACGGTGGCATTTTTGTAAATAAAAAGATTTTGTTAACATCGGTTTTCTATATAACCGATGTTATTGATTGTCATCAACATCGCTTATATCTTATAACCGATGTTGATACATTTTCTAATTCCCTTATGAGCGCTTTCCCGAACACTTCTCCTAAATCTAAATTTCACTCAACACCTATGGCAACTTCACTTAACGCACTCCAATTCCAAACCTCTCTCATCACTCTTCTCCAAAACTCAAACTTCACTCAACACTACAATGCCACAACCCTTCACTCTTCTCCCTCATCCTCTTCAGTGCATGCCACAACCTTGTCGCCGCACCCTTTCCTTGAAATCGAACTAATGCGTTTCCTGGCAAGTCCTTATGCTAGCCCAAACATGCGTCATGCTGCGTTCCAGATCTTGCGTCCCTCATAGTAGATCTCGCGTCCCTCAAAACATATCTCGCGTCCCTCAGAAGATCTCGCCTCCCTCAGAAGATCTCGCCTCGTAGTCTCAACCCTTCGCGATGAAGATGAAGATCTTCGGCGTTTTTGTTCTCAACAGTGACGGCAGACACGGAACAAAGGTCGTTATTCTGTTCTTTATTTTTTCCCTTCGTTTTCAATTTCATTTTTATTTTCGTGGAATCTAAGGTTTCTTAATCTAAGGGATCCATGCTAGGTTTTTTGTCAAAGGAACCTGTACGGCTGTACCCTATCCATATTTTTTTTATTATTTCTTTTCATTAATTTTGCCCTTTGTTGTATTTTAGGAACAAATCGTGAAACTCCATAACTAGGTGCATTTGATGATGAAGCTGAACCAGTCGTTACAATCTGTGAGTACCTTGAGGAAGTTGATGAGCAAGAACTGGTATGTCATTTTCGACATTCCTGCTATACTTAATTTCATATCTCTATGAAACGAGGTTGGTTAATTTTATGTGTATCATTAGGTGAGGAAAGTGAATGTGCTTGAGGGCATTTATGTTGTTAGATCTAAAAAGGTAAATTTTCAGTCTTGTTTCTCAGTATGTCAAATCATTGGCTTGTTAAAGTGTTACAAACAATGTTTTTGAAGCTTTGGGCTGAATAACCGAGCCTATTGCATATATGTCTTATCTTATTGTAAGTGTATTTAAGTTTAATATGTATTTTCTTGATTTTCTTGCATGCTTTGATTTTTATTTTAATTCTTCCCCTGGTTAATTTTTTTTAATTCTTATTTTGTTTTTTGCTTAATTTTACTTAAATTATGGTCTGATGATTTGTATCTTTATGGAAGGCCACCTTATGGCAGCAGTTGAAAACTTGCAGTACTAAGGGCCATTTCCCTTCCACTTTGTTGATACTTTCTTCCCCTTGGTGGCTGGATACAAACCGTGGAGTGTAGGTGGCATTTCTCCAAAATCTGAATTTATTTTATCCTCTTTAAAGCTTCATATAGTTTTCCCTAAGAGGTAAGGGAGCTTATATTCTTTTCTCTTTTCTTCTAATCTCTAATATGCTAGAATGAAATAGGAAGAATTATGTGGTTATCTATAGATTGATTGTGGTCAGCTTTGAAAAGCTTGTGATGGTTAAAATGTTGTGAGAGATTGTTCATCTTTTACCAAGATTTTGTTATCTTGATTTATTTCTAGTTTTTAACTATAAAAAAGAGATGCATTGGAGTGGTGTAGCTGCTGTATAGTATGACAAAAATATTGTTTTTATGTTATTTTATTATGTTATATGACTATTTGAGTTGATAGGGGTGATGTAGTGCTTGTAGAAATTTGTTTGGTCATATTGATGGACCTGATGATAACAATTCATATATCATCCAAAGGTGAAGTGAAAAATTTGTAGTGAAAAGTTACATTTCATTAGAAAATAGAGTTAGATTAGTATGTGCTGTTAACTTCTGTTGTGTAGACCATTAAAAAACTTCTTTAAAGTCTGAGTAACTTTCTAGGTTTGGACTACCTGAAATCACCACCATTGCAATTTGTGCTTTGCACTCGGATGGATGAGGTGCAGCCATGTGTGGTTTTAGGTGGATTTGAAGAGAAAAAGAAAAAGGGGGAAAAAGGTTTGTTCTACATTTTTGTTAACAGAGAATTAATATCATAGTGCACATGCAAAGTGAAGCAAAGTAGTCCTTCAACATGAACATGACCAAATTTGGGGAATAAATTTATGATTAAGTTAACAAATTCAGGGACTAAATTTAAATGAAGTTGACAGAGAAGGACTAATTTGTCCTGAAATTGATAAAGGACTAATTTTTCTTACCAGTGGTCTGAAACTTAACCTTATTGGGATGATTAACTTGTCTTTTATATTGATCTTATATATTACATCTCTCCTTTCATCAGAATGTGTTTCTGCTAGATTTCATCATATTGAGGATGTTAGGTGACTTATATTTTTATTACCACATATGGTTCAATGCAATTTGCAAAGCAAAAGATGTAAATTGAAAAGCTAATCATATGGCAGCTAAAATTGCTGCACAAATTTGTTTGATATAGTTCAGAAATTGGGAATTTCCAAATTCACTGCTTAATTTTTAGTTTGCTAGAATTCCTTTGGTTTAAGGGTATATGATTAATTTTCTTTTTCTTTCTCTTGCAGTCAAGGCAAAAAGCTCTTGCAAATCTACACCATATGCAAACTGTTCATGTATGTTATACAAACTATTAAAATTTGATTAAGTGAAACAAGATTTACTCCAGTGGCTTACTTGTTGCCTAGCATGTGGTGAAGGGTCAGGATTGTCTCTGTAACACCCTAAGGATATTACCGTAACTACGCTTAATATTTCTAAAGACGCAAAAATTAAAAACATTTACACAACCATCTCATGCGGAAGCTAACATATAAACATATAAATTACAACTTGATTTAATAATTACAACTTATTTCTTGTAACATTTACATCATGCAACATATAAGAAAATTACATAGAAATATAAAATAACTAAGCTACATCTTCTATGACGAGGCTCCATGCTCCAACGACACGCGCCATCACCTGTTTCCTGAAAGGAGGGAACTTAAAGGGGTGAGACATAAGGTCTCAGTGAGTGCTCTAAGACTCTACGGCTGGGTTAAACCCTTCTACCCGAACAATTCATCTATTAGTCTTTATGAATTTACCCTCTCCGAGCCTTTATAAAACTCTATTATTTCTATAGTTAGTCCACATCCATCGATCATAAAAACTTTCCTATAACACATCTCTCATGCTCACTCTACTACGCTAGTTCACCATCATCAGTATCTTAGTATTTATTCTTTAACTAGCAAGTTACTTCCATTACTCCCTCTACGTTAACTTCACTTTCCATGCTCGTATTCTACTATCTAACACTTTCTTTGCATCAATCTATTTCTTAATAGCAAAATACATCATGACCTATACTCACATAGTGTCGTTCTAGGTACATCTCTCTCTATGCCCACTAAGAGTCACATCCTATCCCATTCCATTACAAGTCTAGATATATATACATTCACAACATATTATGATTATGGATAGAATCATTCACACATCACATGGCATCCACTTCATAAACCACACAAGTCAGACAAAACTTACAATAATGCACGTATGCAATGCAATGTTCCATTCTCTTTTCTCATATGCATGTGGTACCAGTAAAACATTCTTGTGAAAGTAGCCTGGGAGTACGTGCGAGTCGACGAATAGCCACACCATGGGCATCCGACACTAACAGTCTTGTGAAAGTAGCCTGGGAGTACGTGCGAGTCGACGAATAGCCACACCATGGGCATCCGACACTAACAGTCTCAACCAGGATGATACCCCTAGCGGCTCGTCAGGGTTACCCAGTCTTGCAAGGATACTCCAACCCATGGGATCAGCATGAGTTTAAAGGAGATTCCAAACCAGATAACACCCCCAAGGTCAGAACTCATCGAGTTCTTCACGACCTCCCCAGTTAGGTTCATAAACAACTTTCAAAAACACATATATATCATGTTATGATGCATGATTCACATAGATGTTCATGACTTCATTAAACCTCACATCAAACATAGTGAACCCATTCTCGCCCCACATGGGCTAGGTCACTCACGGTCAAAATATCACTTGGGTCCATTCTCACCCCATATAGACTAGATCACCCATCTCAATGGCATCTAACATCACCTCTTAACTCACAAATTCAAAGACATTTAATACTCATACATTACAATTCACACTTTAGGGATAATGTAAAGCATTCAATGATTGCACAACACTCACAAATCACCATTCAAGTTATAACAACAACACATGTATTCAATCTCATTATTCAATCAAGTCAAGTACCTGAAATACATCTTAACCCTATGCCATACATCAATTGTAGAATCTATCTACTTTGTATTATGATTGGTATAACGTCCTTTAAGTTTTTAGTATTACTTCTATCATTTTATGTTGTGCATCTATGACCTTTCTGAGGTATAAACATGATATCTAGAGTTATACTAATCATATCAAGTTGAATTTTATCTTGTTTTAAATTTAAGACAATTATCTACAACTCGTATGTTGACCTCAAGATCTAGTATTATGATCTACTATGTCTAAAATTAAGAACAACATAGACTTATCGCGGAATCCTGACAGCTTGACCTTTGCTCACTAATTGGGTGATATCTAGAGTTCTAGAATTCCGATTGGGATGAAACCAAAGCCATTAGTTATCTAACATCTAGGGTTACACCTCTTATGAAGACACCTAAGCCTAATTCGGTCATATTCACCACTCGTTTTTCACATTAAAATCACGTTCCTGTTTACTCTCTTTACATCTCTTAATTTCCACATCATTTTCCTAAACTACGATGAGATATCTGGGTCATAAGATAAGATACTTAAATATCTACAATTCAAACATGATCGAATCCTAAGGTGAGATGTCTACAATTCAAACATAATCAATTCATCATCGCATTAAAGAAAACATAATGCTTCGGGGTATTCACAACCCGTCCAATTAAAATCTAAAAGCGAAGGGTAGGGGAAAGCACTCACTTGGGAAGCACAAAGATGATCTCCGACTGACCCGGGAGAGCTTGGTGGCGTTGTCCATCATGACCACCGCAACAACTCTTACTATGGCTAAAACTTGGGTGTGAAAAAAAAACACGATCCCAAGCCCCGCCTATATGCCCCGAGTTTGGAAACTCTAAGGGGAAGATAAAAATATTAACTATAAGGGGCTCCACGCTTAACGCTAAGCCCACTTTATTCTTTGGTGCTACTAAGGCTTGGTGATCTACTCTATATATATAGGAAGGAAGGGATTTATGAAATTATTTTGCCCAATGTGGGACTTAAAGGGTTTTTCATAATCAAGTGACCTACTTTAGAGCCGATTTTCTCTAAGATGGAAGCCGATTTTGGTTTCTAAGGTGTAGGGATAAATTGTAGCTTTTTCAGCAACCTTTCCAACGACGCAAACAACACCTCATATGGACAAGTACAACTCAAGATATGACGTAGTCTTTCTAGGGTTTTCATCATAAAGCTCATCACTATACTTAAACACTTTTCAAACATTCTAATTATAAGAACTTAATCTAACACTCCTCTAACACCAAATATAATAACTATAACACTAACATAATATAATATAATAAAGATAATAATAATAATCTAACATCCACACCAATAAGATCACAAATAACAACAACAGCAGCAATAAAATACACACGACACACGTGCATAGAAAAGCACAAACACTATCACAACATAGGTACATGCTTAGGACAAAACCGATAATATACAAGTAATAATAACAAGAATTTACAGAAAATATAACAAAAGAGTCCTAATAAGGGTTCTCCTTAAGGTATATTCCTAGTACCCGAAACTTGGGGTGTTACAGTCTCCTCTTCTTGTTTGTTGAATTTCCCTCTCTTTAATCCTGGCCTTAGATAGTTAATCCACCTTAATCTACAGTTCTTACCATTTCTTTGCAAGCCTATGCATAAATGTATTTGCCCCATTAGTATCAGGTAAACATTAAAAAGATTATATAAAAGCCTTTTTCGGTTGCCAGGTTAGCTTTTGATCCAAATATGAAGTTTTCATATCAATGCTGCTTAGTGAACTTTGAGGTGCCTTTATTTGTAACACGTCACCTTATTTTTGGAAACAAATCCTCATAGGATATTTCTATAAGAAGCATATTATCAGTGAAACATGTCACCTTATTTTTGGAGAAATAGTAACTTTTTTTAATTTTCTTTTTTAACCTTATTGAAACACGTCACCTTATTTTTTTTGGAGAAATGATATTATTAAAATAAACTAAGTCAAGAATATAGTTAGAGGTCAATATTATAACTTAATTTTAATTTTACCTTTAAAAGTTAATATTTATGACTAAAAGCCAATTTGTTAATATTTATTACTGATAAATGATAGACAACTCACAAATCTTACCGTTCATTGTTATTGATTATATACATATTTAAGTGAACTTTTTAACCATGACTTAATTATATATTTACAATTTGATAGAATTTATCTTTAGCATAAATATATATCATAGAACTTGGAAGCAAATATGAACCTAAAATTGTTTTAGATGTCTTTTATCTTGATTCTGCCACGTGATTGAATGTGCATGGCAACATTTGCTTTTACTTATATTTTTTAATTGAAAATTATAGGATAGATGTCCTTGGTTTTCTATCCATTTTTATTCTTATCTTTAAGTAATATTTTTACTTTTTGCAGAAAGTGCAAGTTGTTGAAATTGTCAATGAGCATCCCCTGGCGTGTGAATGGCAGTCGGTAACTTCTTTTTCTTGTAAGTTTAAAAGCCTCCTAATTTTCATTTAAAAGAAGGATTTTTTTTAGTAAGTTCAGTGTTAAGAAATTTAAGTAATACGTATTAAACAAAAATGTATTATTTAATATATTAAGAAGTAAAAAATATATAACTAAATTCAATGTTGGCAGAGCACCCCTTGTTATTGTTGTGAAGAGACTTAACCAAGAGGGATTCCTGGGTCCAAGGAATGGTTGGTAACTATGATTTGTTTTCTTTCTATGTGATTATTTCCAAAATGAACTCTACTTCCCTCTTCCCCCATATAGAATATTGGTCCATGAGTTATTCTAGTAGGTTGACATGAATAAGTGAAAAAATATATATTCATATAAACAATGTGGATACTGAGAACTTTCTAACCATTAACATATTTTTTTGTTGTTTGTGTGCACTAGTAGTCTATTTTATTTAAAATGATATGACAAATTGAAGCACTAAATTATATTATTTGCTAATGTTATGCTCAGGCTAATCTAACAAAAAGGAAAAGATTGTGTCAGCTACCCTAGCTATTGTTGCAGGAACATTAGTTGGACCTGTAGTTTCTTCAGGTTTGAATAAGAAATCACGATATGGGCATGTGGTTTTTGAACCTCCCGAAGACTTCCTAGAAGAATGAGTTTGACATGAACTTCTCATGACCAGAAAATGTAGATGGTACTTCATGTTATTTTGAACAAATGGATTCCTATTTCTTTTTATTGTTATAAGTTCATTTATTTAGCTACATGACTTTTGTATAAGCATATTTGAGTTATATTCTAGTACAAGAGTATAGAGTTTTCATTTTCAAATTCCATTTTCAAAAAATGTATTTTATGATGTTGTTGCTATAACTTGTATGTGCTTCCTGAGCTGGACCTTGCAATTAGTTGATTTATATGCGGCTCTACTATGGGCCAAGTATTGGAATTTTGGAATAATTGGTGATACATTCCTAGAAGCAAAATCCATTGACCATTTTTTTCTTATTTCTTGTTTCATAATAATACTATATAGATAATTTATGTTATCTTATTTTGAAGTTGAGTTTTATTATATTAAGATTGAGTCCTTTGTATGGCAGACAGATCCAGAGGGCGAGGAAGAATACCAAAAAGTGTCATTGTTTTTTTTTTACAAATGACATTCTACATCGGTTCTAAGAAAAACCAATGTAAAAAGTACACTTTTAACATCGGTTTTAATTAGAACCGATGTAGAAAATGCACTTTTTACATCGGTTCCAAGTAGAACCGATGTAAAATTGTCAGTTTTTTCTTATAAGACAATGCTTTCTACATCGGTTGTCTCATGAACCGATGTAGAAGATGATTTTTAACATCGGTTGAGGAACTGATGTTGAAAGTTACCAACTTTCAACGTCGTTCGATTCAACATCGGTTCTAAACCAATGTTAAAGGCCCTATTTAACCGATGTTAAAAGTATATTTTGTGGTAGTGTTTGTTACCATTTATCATAGGCACACATGCTTCACATGCCTGTAAACATCTCCATCCAATTCTGACATAGGTTTGGAAACACTAGTTAGTATAAGGTTGTATCCGCAACCATGTTATGATGATCAACCTCACAAGTTAATTTGGTAACACTAGTTAGTACAATCCAGAGAACCATATCACCATGATCAACCTCACAACCATCTTCCACGACCACTAGCATTGTGAGAATATTTCCATCACCGCCATAAGGTTCCACACACTTAATAACTCTGCCAAATTGAATGAAACAATAACATTAAACACCCTCCATAATTACATTTCATCTCTTTTGCACTCCTTCTAGAGGCGGATGCCAAATGAGTGACGTAACCCTGTGAAGCTTGGTGCCAAAATGTCGGCATGAAGCCATAGGTGAAGTGGGTTCCACAAGAGATTATGTGTCAATAGTACCTTGAATATGATTGTTTGCAAAAGAATACTCATGGAAATTAAAAAATAATAACACTAGTTTGAAGCTTAATGAGAACATGAATTCATATCAAAATATTAACCCATTCGGTCTTGGTGCAACACTTACACCCTATAGCATCATTTATATTTGCTATCATTGTTAGCAACTAACTAAAATCAATGCAGAAAGAGCTTGACTAGTTAGAATCATATGGTGTGAATTAAAGTCTACACTGTTTAGAACTAATAAATAACTCATGTCAAGCAATAGTAGTAATATATATGACCACAGAAGGCTATTTTTGAGTCCCCATCCAATAGACAAGCTGAGAACCCCACACACATGCACTGCTTTTTTGCCAAGTTTGCACGCCCCCACACATCAAGTTTGTAGCTGCGATCAGCAACACAACCATGTTGCACTAGTAGTGTGAGAGTTCATCACCACGGAAATGATCCTCAAACTTGACAACTCTATCACACTGAGTGAAACCGTAACATTTACAACCCAATTTCGTGATGGCCCCGATTGTGCAGATGACGAGAAAACCACCTTAATGGTATCACCACCAGCATCACTACTGATGTGAGCACTCGAGCTAGCTTGAGTGACCTTGGACCTCTTGTCCGTCATGGACAAGCCTGTTGCACCCAACTCAGATCGGAGCCTTGAGTGGGTGTCGGTGGACTGGCCACCGGACAGGAAAGGAAGGCCTCACCACCTCGGCCTCTGTTGACACTCGGTTGGTCTGTACTCGATGCTGAAATTGAAGCTACCACCTTAATACTTGGTCCACCTGGTACTGAGAAGGAATCGATCAAGAAGGCGAAGATGGACTTGAGTTTGAATATCTAAGGCATTTAGTGTCTAGCGTTTTCAATTGATTTGGCTTCAGACTGAATTGAGTTTTTATTTTCTATTGTAGGGATCAGTGTTGGAGTTCTAGTTATCTTTAATTTCTATTTGTAGCTACTAGTTGTTTAGTTTCGCAGTATGTGAATTTGGTCCAAGCCAATTCTAGGCGATGATGGTTCGTGGCTGGTTTGGTCGTCCTGGCTCTTTCAATGTATTTTAATCAATTAATCTATCTAGTGTCTGTGTTAAGATTGACTTGTTCTTCTTTTATGCTTCTTTTCATTGGTAAATTGTATGAAAAACGATTTGGAAAATTTTCCTTTTTACTAATTTATATTTTCAATTCTTTTTCTTTTTTTCTTCATTCAAATAAATTGTGAATGATTAGTTCGTTATTCTGAAAAATTACCAACAAGTCACGAATTTATGTACTTATTTAAAAGTGGGGAAGGAAAAATAAAAAAAAAGGTGCCAACTATTTCCAACAATAAACGTGACCCGCAAGGATGAGATATTCAAAATCGAAGCCGAAAGGATGAGATATTCGAAAGCAAAAAAATAGTAATATGTTCATTTTTCATTCCATGAACATGAAAGAAGGACTAATTGAATTCTATTGTAACCAACATCTATTAGATATTCAGATATCTCAGATAAAATTAAAATAAAATATTCACACAATGGTATTCTATTGTAACCGTCGTCTATATTTAAAGAAATAAAATTAATTATATCAAAGACTTGGCCTTATAATTAATTTGAAAGCAATTAAAGGTGTTTAAAAAAGGGCATTTGAGGGATGTAATTAATACACGTTATTCGAAACTATATCTTTTATTACAATTAGTTTGAAAAAAAAAACTTCATTGCATTTTATTATAGACATACGTGCTTGACATGCCTGTAAACATCTCCATCCATTTCTGACACAGGTTTGGTAACACTGGTTAGTATAAGGTGGTATCCGCAACCATGTTACCATGATCAACCTCACAGGTTAATTTGGCCTCTCTGGTTAGTACAATCCAGAGAACCATAACACCATGATCCACCACAGAACCATCTTTTACGACCACTAACACTGTGAGAATATTTCCATCACCGCCACAAGGTTCCACACACTTAATAACTTAGAAAAATTGAATGAAACAATGACATTAAACACCCTCCATCATTACATTTCATCACTCTTGCACTCCTTCTGGAGGCGAATGCCAAAAGAATGACGTAGCCCTATGAAGTTTGGTGCCAAAATGTCGGCATGAAGCCATTGGTGAAGTGAGTTCCATAAGAGATTATGTGTCAACAGTACCTTGAATATGATTGTTTCCAATGAATATCCATGGAAATTAAAAAACAATTACACTAGTTTAAAACTAAATGAGAGCATGAATTCAATCTCAAAATATTAGCCTATTCTGTCTTATTGCACCAAATACAAACTAGAGCATCATTTATATATATTTTGCTATCATTGTTAGCAAGTAAAGTCAAGGCAAAAAGAGCTGGACTAGTTAGAATCATATGGTGTGAATTAAGGTCTACACTATTTAGAACTAATAAATAACTCACGTCAAACAATAGTAGCAATATATATGACAGCAGAAGGTTATTTTTGAGTGCCCCTCAAACGAACAAGCTGAGAACCCCACACACATCCACTGCTTTTTTGCCAAGTATGCAGCCGCGATCAACATCACAACTGTGTTGAACTAGTAGTGTGAGTGTCCATCACCACGGAAATGATCCATACACTTGACAAGTTTACCAAACTGGGTGAAACTGTAAAATTACCATTTCCAACAGAATTTCGTTATGCTCCCGGTTGTGCAGATGACTAGAAGGTCAAACATATCATATCACCACCACCATCACTACTAATGTGGTCACTCAAGCCAGCTCGACTGACCTTGGACCTTTTGTCCGTCATGGACAACCTTGTTGCACCCATCTAACATCGGAGCCTTATATATATGGGTGTCGATGGACTGGCCACCGGACAGGAAATATAGGCCTCACCACCTAGGATGTTGTTGACACTCGGCTTGTCTGTACCTGATGCTGAAATTGAACCTACCACCCTAATACTTAGTCCACCTGGTACTGAGAAGGAATTGATCAAGAAGGCGAAGCTGGACTAGAATTTAAAGATCTAGGGCGTTTAGTGTCTAGCGTTTTCAATTCATTTGGCTAGCGACTGAATTGAGTTTTTATTTTCTATTTTAGGGGTCAGTGTTGGTGTTCCGGTTAACTTTAATTTATATTTGTAGCTAATGGTTGTTTACTTTCGCAGTATGTGAATTTGGTCCAAGCCAATTCAAGGCGATGATGGTTCGTGGCTGGTCTGGTCGTCCTGACTCTTTCAATGTATTTTAATCAATTAATCTATCTTGTGTCTGTGTTAAAATAGTCTTGTTCTTCTTTTGTGCTTCTTCTCATCAGTAAATTGTAGGAAAAATGATATTGAAAATTTTCCTTTTTACTAATTTATATTTTAAATTATTTTTCTTTTTTTTCATCCAAATAAATTGTGAATGATTAGTTCTTTATTCTGAAAAATTACCAACAAGTCACTAATTTATGTATTTATTTGGAAAAGGGGAAGGAAAAAAAAAAGGTGCCAAGTATTTCCAACAATAAACATGACCCGCGAGGATGAGATATTCATAATCGAAGCGGGGAAGGGTGAGATATTCGAAAGCAAAAAAATAGTAATATGTTCATTATTCATTCATGAACATGAAAGAAGGTCTAATTGTATTATATTGTAACCGTCATCTATTAGATATTCAGACAACTCAGACAAAATTAAAATAAAATATTCACACAATGGTATTCTATTGTAACCGACATCCATATTTAATTAAATAAAATTAATTATATCAAAGAATTGGCCTTATAATATTAATTTGAAAGCAATTAAAGGTGTTTAAAAAAGGGCATTTGAGGGAAGTTATTAATTCCCTTATTGGAAATCATATCTTTTATTACAGTTTCTTTGAGAAAAAAAACTTTGTTGCCATTTATTATAGGCACATGCGCTTGACATGCTTGGAAACATCTCCATCCAATTCTGGCATAGGTTTGGTAACACTGGTTAGTATAAGGTGCTATCTGCAACCATGTTATCATGATCAATCTCACAGGTTAGTTTGGTAACACTAGTTAGCACAATCCAGAGAACCATATCACCATGATCAAGCTCACAACCATCTTCCACGATCACTAGCATTGTGAGAATATTTCCATCACCGCCACAAGTTCCACACACTTATTAACTCAGCTAAATTGAATGAAACAATAACATTAAACACCCTCCATCATTACATTTCATCACTCCTTCTGGAGGCGGATGCCAAAAGAGTGAGGTAACCCTATGAAGCTTGGTACCAAAATGTCGGCATGAAGCCATTGGTGAAGTGGGATCCACAATAGATTATGTGTCAACAATACCTTGAATTTGATTGTTTCCAAAAGAATACCCGTGGAAATTAAAAATAATAACACTAGTTTAAAGCTTAATGAGAACATGAATTCAATCTCAAAATATTAGCCCATTCGGTCTTGCTGCAACACTTACAGACTAGAGCATCATATATATATATATATATATATATATATATATATATATATATATATATATATATATATATATATATATATATATATGTGTGTGTGTGTGTGTGTGTGTGTGTGTCGCTATCATTGTTAGCAACTAAGTAAAGTCAAGGCAGAAAGAGCTTGACTAGTTAGAATCATATGGTGTGAATTAAGGTCTACACTATTTAGAACTAATAAATAACTCATGTCAAGCATTAATAGTAATATATATGACAGCAGAAGGCTGTTTTTGAGTGCCCCTCCAACGGACAAGTTGCGAATCCTAAGTTTGCACGCCCCACACATCAAGTTTGTTGTTGCGATCAGCATCACAACCTTGTTGCACTAATAGTGTGAGTGTCCATCACCATGGAAACAATCCGCACACTTGACAAGTCTACCACACTGGGTGAAACCATAAAATTAACATTTCCAGCACAATTTTTTGATGATCCAAGTTGTGCAGATGACTAGAAGGTCACCTCAATGGTATCACCACCACCATCACTACTGATGTGGTCACTCGAGCCAGCTCGAGTGACCTTGGACCTCTTGTCTGTCATGGATAAGCCAGTTGAACCCATCTCATACTGGAGCCTTGAGTGGGTGTCGAAGGATTAGCTGCTAGACAAGAAAGGGAGGCCTCACCACCTCGGCTGCTATTGACACTCGGCTTGTCTGTACCCGATGCTGAAATCATGCTACCACCGTAATACTTCATCCACCCGGTACTGAGAAGGAATCGATCAAGAAGGCGAAGCTTGACTTGAGTTTAAAGATCTAAGGCATTTAGTGTCTAGCCTTTTCAATTGATTTGGCTTGGGACTGAATTAAGTTTTTATTTTCTATTTTAGGGGTCAATATGGGTGTTCTGATTATCTTTAATTTTATATTTGTAGCTACTGGTTGTTTAGTTTCGCAGTATGTGAATTTAGTCCAAGCCAATTCAAGGCGATGATGGTTTATGGCTGGTCTGGTCGTCCTGGCTCTTTCAATGTATTTTAATTAATTAATCTATCTAGTGTATCTGTTAAGATCGGCTTGTTCTTCTTTTGTGCTTCTTCTCATCGGTAAATTGTAGGAAAAATGATATTGAAAATTTTCCTTATTACTAATTTTATTTTAAACTTTTTTTCTTTTTTTCTTTTTTTCTTCATCCAAATAATTTTTGAATGATTAATTCTTTATTCTGAAAAATTACCAACAAGTCACAAATTTATGTATTTATTTGGAAGCGGGGACGGAAAAAAAAAGGTGCCAAGTATTTCCAACAATAAACGTGACCCGCGAGGATGAGATATTCATAATCGAAGCGGGGAAGGGTGAGATATTCGAAAGCAAAAAAATAGTAATATGTTCATTATTCATTCCAGAAACAAGAAAGAAGGTCTAATTGTATTCTATTGTAACCGTCATCTATTAGATATTTAGACAACTCAGACAAAATTAAAATAAAATATTCACACAATGGTATTCTATTGTAACCGTCATCTATATTTAATGAAATAAAATTAATTATATCAAAGACTTGGCCTTATAATATTAATTTGAAAGCAATTAAAGGTGTTTAAAAAAGGGCATTTGAGGGGAGTAATTAATCCCCCTTATTCGAAATCATATCTTTTATTACAGTTTGTTTGAAAGAGAAAAGAAACTTTGTTGCCATTTATTATAGGCACACGTGCTTGACATGCCTGTAAACATCTCCATCCAATTCTGACACTGGTTTGGTAACACTAATTAGTATAAGGTGCTATCCGCAACCATGTTACAATGATCAACCTCACAAGTTAATTTGGTAACAGTGGTTAGTACAATCAAGAGAACCATATCAACATGATCAACCTCACAACCATCTTTCACAACCACTAGCACTGTGAGAATATTTCCATCACCGCCACAAGGTTCCACACACTTAATAACTCAGCCAAATTGAATGAAACAATAACATTAAACACCCTCCATCATTACATTTCATCACTTTTGCACTCCTTCTAGAGGTGGATGCCAAAAGAGTGACATAAGCCTGTGAAAGCTTGGTGCCAAAATGTCGGTGTGAAGCCATTGGTGAAGTGGGTTCCATAAGAGATTATGTGTCAACAATACCTTGAATATGATTGTTTCCAAAAGAATACCCGTGGAAATTAAAAAAATAATAACACTAGTTTAAAATATTAGCCCATTCAATCTTGCTGCAACACTTACAGACTAAAGCATCATTTATATTTTGCAATCGTTGTTAGCAACTAAGTAATGTAAAGGCAGAAAGAGCTTGACTAGTTAGAATCATATGGTGTGAATTAAGGTCTACACTATTTAGAACAAATAATTAACTCATGTCAAGCAATAGTAGTAATATATATGGCTACTATTGGAATCTACACATGTATAATCTAATAATATGCTAATTTCAGTTATATACTCTTATTCAATGCTAGTTTGATGTGGTGTTAGAGTTGTAGAATTTATGTGTGAGCATTTTGATCTTTTTTGTTTTAAATCATTTTATTCCTATCTCGGATACAATCTATAACATTTCAACTACATAAAATTATCATGTTAGATCAGTTTGTTACTTACGTTCAAGCGATGCTCTAAGTTACAATCTATAATATTCCAACTACCTAAAGTTATCTTGTTAGTTTTCTTAATATTACGAGACTTCTCATTTATTTTGTTTTCTATCAGCTCGTTGATTTCCTTTGTTACAAAGTATATACCACGCTTAAATATGTACTATTGATGGTAAATTTGAAATGACGCATAATGCATGCAGAATCAGTTTTGTGATTCATAATTACCCAATCTTTAGTTATTTGTTTTCGGGGCTCGGAAAAAGTAACATGCTAGGTAGTGTTCACCTGGTTCCAAGGTATTGCAATAACATGGGATGGTTTTAGAAATCAAATCTAACCCTGCTGTAGCTTGTGCTTCTGCCCCTTAAAGTTGAAGAAGAATTCATCTACAAATTCCAAAGATACATATAAAAATGGGAACCCTGATCATGTTGCAGCACAGGCATTCTCATTCCGTGAGTTGGCAACTGCAACTAGAAAAATTTTAGAGCTAAATGTCTATTGGGAGAGGGAAACTTTGGTAAAGTATACAAAGGGTGTCTGGAAGAGAAGTCTGACACTCTTTTTTGTCATTCTCTTCCTTTGTATTCTCTATCTTTGCCACTCTCTCTTGTTATTATCCTTTGCCTACAATAGTCTAATCTCTTTTTGTTCTCAAATATCATCATGATCCATTTGGGTCTATTGCAAAAGTACACCTGAAAGATAATATTTTAAGACTTGGACATCAATTCCATTACAACGGATAGTTTTTGGGATCTGCTGTCGAATGTTGATTCTGAGATTTTGAGTTTTCTTTGAGATATGGATATTATCTTATTTACCAGATGATTTTCTCACAAAGTTTCACTTTGTTCCTCTTTTGCTGCTTATTATTTCCCTTTTTTAACCAAAATTTTTATCTGGCTTAAATATTTTTTTAACCCTTGCAATTTAACATTTTTTTACTTTATTTATGTACCACAATATAAGTTTTACAGGTAAGAAATTATACACCTTTAACATTTATTCCATGAAAAGGTTCCTCTCTTAAATTTAAAATGAATGCAACATCAGTTTTTAAGGGGATACCAGACTGACTCTAAATAACATCAACCATGAATTCACCCAATGTTAGCAGTAACCAACATCATCCCAATTTAGTCATACAATTGTGAGACAAAACTACTATAGAAAATAACTAATATACCAGGAACACTACCTTGACAATTATTTTTGTTTCCTCAAAAGCAATGGTTGCAAGAGACAATACAGTATATGCATGGTCTATTAATGTCCAGGAGTATCATTGTAAGAAGAAGCGTCTATTAACTTTTAAAATTTACATTGAGCTTGTTCTAATAAAACTGCTCATGCTTTTGGCCAGTGTAATCTAAAGTCCGATGATTTCGGTCAATCCAATTCTTAAATACAAACAAGTTAAGAGGCATAATTACTTTATATTAAAATTGGCCTTCGCCTATTTTGTTGTCATTAAACTCGGTAGGCTTCATGAAATTGTTTTTATCAAAAGCATTTTGCTTTCATGCCTTAGAATGCACATCTGAAGAAATTGAAGAGTAGGTTACTTTATTGTAGTTAATATATACTAGAACTTTGACATGTTTAGAGAAAGTCTAAAATGCTTTAATAATGATCACAGTGAAAAATCATTGTCAACTGGCTCAATGTTTTCCTCTCTTCAAAAACAAACCAGAGAATATGGTTTGAATTGAAGATTAGATAGACAAGGAGATTAGAATATGTTAACTATATAAAAATAGTCAAACATGATGGCAGTTGTATTTAACTTCATATTAGACAAGTAAAAATGGCCCTGAATGAACATTCGAGTTTTATAACAAATAGTTCATGTGCAAATGAACAAAGCCTATATATTCACTAGAATTCTTACACAGGATACCAAAAAAAAATAATCAAACTGTTGTTTTAATCACAACCCATATACATTCACCAAACTTAAAAAATTTGAAATGAACTTGTAATGAACAAAGGATGAATAGGAGCAACTATGGACTGCGACAATGCAGACTACAGTTCTATCTTCATAGTAGACTGGGTAGTGGTGTCTCGCATTAGGTGATGACGACGACACAACGGATTGGGCGATGGCATCTCGAACTGGGCGACAACGGCGATGCAACAGACTGGGCGGTGGCATCTCAGACTAAGCGGTGGCGGCGGCGCAACAGACTTGGCAACGATGGCGATGGACAGAGCCGTTGGTCCGTTCGTGGGAGAGAAATAGCGCAACAGAGAAAGTGGTAGAACTCTTAACGTGAGACAGGGAAGTGGGGAGACAGAGAAGCAGCTGGTAAGGGAAGAAAAGAGGTCACGTATGTAAGGATCTAGTTGCTTAATCTAAACCATTAGATTAAAATAAAATGAAGGGTTCAGATTGAGAGTAACTCTTTAAAGTTACTCTTGGAATCAGTAGATCCCTCCTTATATATATATATATATATATATATATAGGATCAAATAACACTGATTTAACTTAAACAACTATTACACCATTCAATAACTTTCAACTGGATGACGTTTTCTTAAAACCCACCGTTGGATTGAAAGTTTCTTTCACATAGATCATGTATACGAAATTTCAAATTAATCCAAAATTATTTGCTACCTCATTCCTATAGATTAAAATCGGTGTAATATAAACTTTTCAAAATATACTAAAATATGGATCATTTGATTACCTTCTTATTGTTGTTCCATTTTGACAAAATTTGACACTAACAATCTTGATAATATGTAGATATAATTCAACGGTTGGATCGATAAAAATTTCATTTTATATCAAGTTATTAAAATGGTGTAACTCTTTTAGAGTTACACTGGTGTAATTTGATCTTTCATCTCTCTCTCTCTCTCTCTCTATATATATATATATATATATTTATTCACGCAATTATATTTTGGTGTAGCCATGTATATTTAATGAAATAAACTTAATTAAATAAAGAATTGACCATATAATAATAATTTGAAAGCAATAAAAAAAAGAGTATAAGGGCATTTGAGGGGACCAATTAATCCCCCTTATTTGACATCACTATTTTTAATAGCTTTATTTGAAAAAACAAAATCGCTATGCTCTTTCTTATAGGCACACATGGTTGACATGCTACATGTTGATCCAATTCTTCCTCACAAGTTTAATAACACTGATAAGTTTTTTTCTTTTTAAATATGCAAAGAAAAGTTATTAAAAGCATTCTAATCTCATCACAGGATGTGCTAAGATTTAGAACAGGGAGCAAAATTATAACCCACAAATAAGATACAAAGCATGCCCACTTGTCAATACATGGCTTGCCAATATACATTTATCCCCTAATCCTTCTAAATAAATAACTCATGTCAAGAAATAATAGTAATATATATGACAGCAAAAGGCTATTTTTGAGTGCCCCTCCAATGGACAAGCAGAGAACCCCACACACATTCATTGCTTTTTTGCCAAGTTTGCATGCCCCACACATCAAGTTTGTAGTTGTGATCAACATCACAATTGTGTTGCACTAGTAGTGTGAGAATCCAACACCACCAAAATGATCCATACACTTGACAACTCTACCACATTGAGTGAAAACCGTAAAATTAACATTTCCAGCACAATTTCGTGATGCTTCCGATTGTGCAAACGACTAGAAGGTCACCTCGATGGTGTCACCACCACCACCACCAATGATGTGGTCACTTAAGCCAGCTTGAGTGACCTTGGACCTCCTGTCCGTCATGGACAAGCCTGTCACACGCATCCCAAATCAGGGCGTTGAGCCTCAACCTGACCGGATGGATGTTGATGGATGGGTCGCTGGGCAAGTTGGGGAGGCCCTACCACCTGGCCGCTGTTGGCACTCAGCTCGCCTATATCCAATGATGAAATTGAAGCTACCACGCATATACTTGGCCCACCTGGTATAGAGCAGGAATCAATCAAGAAGGCGAAGCTGGACTTGAGTTTAAGGATTTAGGGCTTTTTGTGTCTAGGGTTTTCAATTGATTTGCCTTGGGACTGAATTGAGTTTTTATTTTCTGTTTTGGGGTCAGTTGGTGTTCCAATTATCTTAAGTATGGGTCCTTGTCTTTAATTCATGTTTCTAGTTAGTGGTTCTTTATGTGAATTTTGTCCAAGCCAATTCAAGGTGGTGATGGGTCGTGGTTGGTCTGGTCTGGTTGTCGTGTCTTTTTTTTTATATGAAGATCAGAGTACAAGCTCATCACTAGGAAAAAGCATCCCAACTATGTTGGCACCCTTCGCCCTAATGACTTGCAAGATTCCTATTAATATTAAAAATAAAAAAGAGGAACTGGACAAAAAGACATGGAGGGACTAAACCAAAACCCACGAGGAAATCAGTGAACCCTATAAAAGGGTAGATGATTCATGTTCCAGAAGAAATCTTACCTAATAAAGGAAGGAACAATATCCCACCAACAAAAAGAATTGTGCGAGGAAGCCCCAAAATTAGCTAACTTGTCCACACAAGAGTTCCCCTCTCCATACAAGTGAGAAAAAATAAACACATATCTTTACAAAGAATCAAGCAATTTTTCTAGCGGTTACTAATTCTCCAAGGAATAATGTCAAAGTTGTTATAGGCTGCAATGACTAATTGAGAGTCGCTCTCTAGACAAATATTACGCCAACCTTTGTTGTAGGCAATTTCTATGGCTATGATGACAGCCATAATCTCAGCAAAAAGTGCATTTTGAATGACTAATTGAGAGGCGCATTCCATGTCTTTTACAATGAATTTTAATCAGTTAATCTATCTAGTTTCTCATTAGTAAATTGTAAGAAAAATTATATCGAATTCCCTTACTCAAAAACATGTTTAATTTCAAATGGTACATATCCTAATTGAAATTAAAAATGATATGTTCATTATATGACAATGGTTTGGATAGAACTGCACCCATATCTGAAATGGTGGGTGTTAATGGACATATGAGAATATTTCATTAAATGACCATTAACTCAATCTGTTTTGGTCCAAAGAGAGAGACAAGTGAAAAAATAATATGTTTGTTTTTCATTCCATGAACATGAATTGTATAGAACTTAGATATGTGCAAACATATAAAAAAAGGTCTAACATCAGAAAAATGATAGCTTTATGTGTCCTAGGAACAGTAACATAGTTCACTGAATTTTTAGGCAACCAGAAAATCACAGGCGTCAATTCAAATGGTTGAGAGAAGAAGTGATAAAATATTCAGACAACTCGGAAAAATTAAAATAAAATATTCACACAATTGTATTCTATTGTAACCGTCATCTATATTTAATAAAAATAAAATTAATTATATCAAAGACTTGGCCATATAATATTAATTTGAAAGCAAATAAAGATGTTTTAAAAAGGGCATTTGAGGGCAGTAATTAATCCCCCTTACTTGAAATCATTTCTTTTATTACAATTTGTTTGAAAAAAAACAAAAAAAAAAAAAAACTTCCTTGCCCTTTCTTATAGGCACACATGGTTGACATGCATGTAAACAACTTCATCCAATTCTAACACAGGTCTGGTAACACTGGTTAGTACAATCCAAAACCATATCATCGTGATCAACCTCACAACCATATTCCACGACGACTAGCACTATGAGAATATTTCCATCACCACCTCAAGGTTCCACACACTTAATAACTCAACCAAATTGAATGAAATAATAACATTAAACACCCTCCATTATTACATTTCATCACTTTTACACTCCTTCTGGAGGCGGATGCCAAAAGAGTAGCGTAACCCTGTGAAGCTTGGTGCAAAATGTCAAAATGAAGCCATTGGTGAAGTAGGTTCCATAAGAGATTATGTGTCAACAGTACCTTGAATATGATTGTTTCCAAAAGAATACCTGTAGGAATTAAAAAATAATAACACTAGCTTAAAGCTTAATGAGAACATGAATTCAATCTCAAAATATTATCCCATTTGATCTTGCTGCAACACTCACAGACAAGAGCATCACTTATATTTCACAATCATTCTTAGCAACTAAGTAATGTAAAGGCAGAAAGAACTTGACTAGCTAGAATCATATGGTGTGAATTAAGGTCTACACTATTTAGAAATTTTCTATTCTGTTTTACATTTTTTTTTTGGTAAAACTTTATTACAAGAATTTCCAGCGATTTTGTTTATAAGCCAAAAAGAGATATATTAAAAGAGACCATAAGGAGGACTCCAACCCTTTTACAAAGACAAAGTATCATCACTTAGAGGATTGAACAAAAGAAAAAAATAGTCAATACACCAATCCGAACTCAAATGTCATTATCTAAAAAGAATATTGTTCTTAACATGCATAATTGGTTTTTATGAAATTTACTATTATTTTCCTTCTATATCTTTTCTATTAAAATATTGTTTCTTTTTCCTCTTACTCTTCTTTGAACCTGCAAACAACTTGTAACTCCCAAACCCACTGCCATCTTTAGCTTTCTAACGTTATTTTATTTTATTTTATTTTGTTCTCATATGGAAAAAAAATGTTAAAATCTTTTTACAGCCTTTTTTGTGTTTTTTGTTTGGCCTTTCTTGTGAGAGTTTCTTATACAATTAATACAATCTTTCACAAAATTTGATTCTCTCTCTCTCTTTGGTTAAATATTAAATATATATTTAATATAATTTTCTAAAAGAGATGCACACAATATAAAACCTTCCTTATATGGAAATGGATTCTTTGCGTCAAGACATTTATACATTCGTCAATTTGTACCATTAGATGAAGATCGAATGATATATATTTTAGATTAAATTTATCTATGTAAAATATGAACCATTTGATCTTCATCCAAAGATTGTAATTGTTTAATGTGTGAATGTGTGAACTCTACAAATGATCCGGAAATCCTTCATAAATTTGATTCTCTCTCTTTAAATATTGAATATATTTAATATAATTTTCTAAAAGAGATGGATTCTTTGCATCCAGACATTTACACATTCATCAATTGGGGCCATTAGATGAAGATCAAAATATACATATATTTTAGATATACATTTTAAATTAGATTTATCGATATAAATACAAATTGCCAGATCTTCATCCAACAATTTTAATTGTATCAATGTGTGAATTAGTAAAATTCACCTTATACTATGATAGAGAAAAAAAACTGAGCACATGATGCAAAGTTTAGGTGTAGAGTGTTAAGCATTTTAAAATAAATGTTTCAATAAAATCAATATGCATGGTATTTAATGAATTTTCTGTGTACATTTAAATCTCTCTCTCTCTCTCTCTCTCTCTCTCTCTCTATATATATATATATATATATATATATATATGAGGAAATGTTAGCAATACTTTCTCTATGATTGGCTGAAATTTATTGGAAATCACCAATTTTGGTAGGGTTCAATTCTAAATCAAGAGATAGAGTCATTAAATGAATAGTGGATCCCACCAAAAATCACAGACATCAATTCAATTGGTCCTCTAGAGAAGAAATTATGAAATATTCAAACTCAGAAAAAATTTAAATAATATATTGACACAATTGTATTCTATTGTAACAGTCTATATTTAATGAAATAAAATTAATTATATTAAATACATGGCCATATAATATTAATTTGAAAACAATTAAAGATGTAGAAAATAAGGGCATTTGAGGGAAGCAATATATCCCCGTTTTTTAAATCATTTCTTTTATTACAATTTGTTTGAAAAAAAAAACTTCATTGCCCTTTATTGTAGGCACACGTGGTTGACATGCCTGTAAATAACTTCATCCAGTTCTAACACAGGTTTTTTAACACTGGTTAGTACAAGGTGACAATGTCACCATGTCATCATGATCAACCTCACATTTGGTAACACTGGTTAAGTAACACTGGTTAATTAGTACAAGGTGGTATCCAATCAACCTCAACCATCTTCCATGACCACTAACACTGTGAGAATATTTCCATCACTGCCATAAGGTTCCACACACTTAACAACTCAGCCAAATTGAATGAAACAATATCATTAAACACCCTCCTTTAATAGCTAGGCCGAAGTAATGGTGTAATGGCCAAAATAGTATAAGTGGAAAGTGTTAATGCCACCGACTTCCTTCTGGAAATAGCCCCATTATTACATTTCATCACTTTTGCAGACCTTCCATAAGAGTGATGTAACCCTCTGAAGCTTGGTGCCAAAATGTCGGCAAGCAGCCATTGGTGAAGTAGGTTCCATAAAAGATTATGTGTCATCAGTACATTAATCATGATTGTTAATTTACAAAGAAGAATTTCTAAGGGGATTCAAAAATAATAACACTTACATACTAGAGCATTGATCATTAATCATGACACTAGTTTAAAGCTTCATGAGAACATGAATTCAATCTCAAAATTTGATCTTGCTGCAACACTTACAGACTAGAGCATCATTTATTTATATTTCACAATCATTCTTAGCAACTCTAGTGGACAGGATTAGGATTGATAGAACATAAGTAATGTAATTGTAGAAAGAACTTAACTAGAATCGTATGTTGTGAATTAAGGTCTACACTATCAGAAATTTACGATTTTTTTTTTTTGTAAAACTTTATTACAAGAATTTCCAGTAATTTTTTTTATAAGCAAAGAAGAGATATATTTAAAGAAATTACAAGGAGTATTCCAACCCTTTTTCAAAGATAAAGTATCATCACTAGAGGGTTGAGCATAAAAGAAAAATAGTCAATACACCAATCCGAAAATAAAAACACAGTCCCCTCCTTAAACCCACAAAACCAATGGCAAAATCTAACTTTAATCAAGTCTGGAATGGATATTACATCAGATTTCCCTCAATCAAACATGTACACTATGTCATGGATTTCCTGCGAATTTTGTAATAGATTTTTTCAGCAGATTTTCCAGCAACTTTTTACATTTTCCATAAATTTCATTAGAAATTTAAATATTATGCAAAAAAATATTTGAATATTTGTTTAAAATTTTGCAAGGATTTCTCCATAAAATTGTACTGTTAATAACAATCCACAAGCGTATCCTGCCTAAGCACATCACTAAACTTCATTCTTATATAGCTACTGCATTATGACGTGTATATACATAGCATTTAATATAACGTGACTTCAGAAACATCAACTTTTTCAGAAGAAAAAAAAACTAATAAACCCCAAGGGCGAAAGTATACCTTTTTAAGCATGTTTAGTAATTAATTAACAATAAAAAAATTGTGAGTATCAATGCAAGCATCAATACTATACTACACACCTAACATAGACCCACATCTATTATATATTATATATTTATTTATTTATTACATATATGAGTAGCAATTAGCTTATTTTAGGAGTAAGTTTTTTTTTTTATAAAATGTGATATTTGTAAATTTAATTGTCAAATCACGTGATAATATTTTAATGATCACGTATATGTAAAATTTTAGATAATAAATTGAATATTTATAATATGTAATCTTATAGCTCATAATTACTTGTATTTTGAAAAATATATTGTATGTTAAAATAAAATTGATTGATGAAATATCATGATTTTTAAATTATATGAAATTTTGTACACTTGATCTAGAAATGTAAAGTGTAAACTCCCTAACCAACTATTGAAATAATGAAATTCAATTTCTATAGGAAATTACTAAGCCATATAAGTTAACCATGACTTATTCTTGGAGTATGTTGATCCGTACCTTTAATTAAAATACAAGTAGATAAAAAGGTTTAGGATTGAGTATAGAATGCAAAAGAGGTCTTTTCCTTATCATATACAAAAAAATTGTTATACCTTTTATGTTTAATTGTTGATCACAAAATCAATATTTTGTTCTTATTGTGCTAGAAAACAAATAACTAACCAAAGCGCAAGTCATTATTATTTGTCTATAAATGTTCTTTCATTTTTCCTTGAGAGATATCACTAAAATTAAAATGATAATATTTATTTCTTATATAATATAGACAATTTAGTTATCCTCGTGAACATGAGTATATAGGTATTTACTTGATGTAGGTAAGGACAATAAAGTTACATTCTTCGCAAATATAGAGTGGGAAACAAATCTTATCATATACGACAAATTCGTTATACATTTTCTTTTAATTGTTGATCACAAAACGAATATTTTGTTATTATTTCATTAGACGACAAATTAATCAAAGACACAAACCATTAATATTAGTCTATAAATACTCTTTCATTTTTCTTTGGGAGCTATAACTAAAATGACAATGCAATGATGATCTTTGTTCCTTACAATATACGACAAATTAGTTATCATTGTTTGAAAATTCTTTTTTCTTGATCTATAGACTTTATCCAATCATTATTGATACAAAGCACAACAAATTAATTAATTGAACTTAAGTCAAATATTGCAATTGTTCCGGTTTTCCTTCTTCCTTAGAATACTATTGGAAGCAAGAATGGGAAATAGAAAAAATAGCTCAAAAAAAAATAAAGAGAAGAAAATTATAGGTTAAGTAAGTTCAGTCTCTTTTATTTATTTAATTTAAGTGTGTATGTGAAAATTTGAAGACTTTGAAATGTTTAAAACAAAGCATTTGGATGATTATGTGATAATTCTTCATTTTCTTTCCATTATTTTTAAAATCTTATACTAAAAGCATGTTTATGTATAGGCTTCTTTTCTTGTCCATATTCCTCCATCATAATAGTTCCTTAAAGATACCTCATAAAATTGAGGACATATATACTTGTGACTAACATTTTTTGAATGGATTTAGGAGAAAAACTTTGTAAAACTGTAGCCAATAGCAATAAGTATTATACTTAGTATACCATGATGCATTTACAACCAATGAGCCTATCTACAATGAGCCTAATATTGATTCATTTTAGGCAAGGAATAAAGATGACAATATTGGACGTAAATTTCATGGGTACCCATAAAAATTACTCATACACTACTATGTAAGGGGGCTTTTATATTGATTCTTTTTGGCATTCTACATTGGTTGTAGAACGATATAGATCCGACCAATGTACAAATGTTCGCAATGTGCCATTTAGCCATCATGAGTTGTCCTTTATCTGATTGTCAAGTAGGATGGTAATGAAATCAAGATTGAGAACTCATTTAAGTGATAGAAATGATGTTACTGACATGAAGGTGGTATGCATGCCAACACTTTGACCAAGCACCTTCGTGTACCCCATCTTTAATTGTCAATATCACCAATTATATCACTTAATGTATTCGCAAATTTTGATTTCATTCCCATCATGATTGACATTCAAAGTAAGGCAACTAATGATGGCTAAATGACACACAGTAAACATGTTGAGCACGACAAGCCACAAAATTGATTATGGACTCTTTTAGATCTAAGATTGGTTTTTTGGGTGTTGCATATCATTTATGGCCTTTCTCACGTTACAAGGTTGTGTTTATGGTTCCCCATAGCTTTTCTTAGGCTATTGAAGGTTAATCAATTTTCTTCAATGAGCTTATCAAAAGGAGGTGGAAGGCACTAAATGATATGCAATAGAAGAAGCTTACTCAGAAGGAACTTTGTCCTTTCTCCTAAATAAATTTCTTTTGTTTGCATATCATTTAGTGCCTTAGTCTCTTCTAATTCTTTTGTGACCAATTAATTATGTTTCTTAGTAACTTGATCCACCTTCAAAAGCCTAGAAAGACTTTGAGGATAGATCAAATCCTCTAGTCCGCATCATCTTCATTTCCATCCTACAATTTTCAATGGTATGCATAGCTAAAACCAAAGGCTTTTCGAAGCTACATACTGTTGTTGAAGGATTATTGAGAAGCAAAGGTATGACTCTAATTTCATAACTTTCGAGTTGTAATGACTGTTATTACTACTTTTAGTATATTAAATGTTGATGTGTTATGCAGGAGATGGAAAATAGAAAACAAAAAAAAAAGGTTTAAGTATGAAATCAATTACTTGCTTGGATTGTCGTTCGGAGGTTTGGAGAGGAAGAACAGTTGTTCACATTTCTTATGTTCTTATTTATCATTATATGCATTATTTGTGCACTTCTTGTATGCTTTGTATAATTCATTTGTTTTTTTTATCATTGTATGCATTGTTTGTGCACTTCTTGTAGACTCTTTTGTATCATTTGTTGATAATAGTGAATATTTTTCTTTGGTCTGGAGACCTGTGGTTTTTACTCTTATTTTGAAGGATTTTTCACGTTAAAAATCTTTGTGTCTCTTGTTGATAATTGTAGTTTATAATTTGATTGATCATAACTTTAAATCTATAATATATGATGTATATGAGCCTAAAACTAAAACCATGGATAGAAACGTAAAACATCAACAACATGTGTAAGATTACATGTAGGAATTAACTGTGAACAAACACATTTAACAAAAAATTGTTTCTACATCAATTAAGAAAATAACCGATGTAGAGAGTGTTTTTCTACATTGATTTTGAACCAATGTAGAAAGTGATCACTTTCTACAACCCCCACTATCTATATCGATTTTGGAAACCGATGTAAAATGCCTCCCAAAACCGATGTATAAGGCCCGTTCTTTAGTAGTGTTTGCCTACATCTTGAGAATACATCATATATATGCATCTCCAATGATATCATTATTGGAGCTACCACTTTTTTTTTCTTAAATAAGGTTGTTTGTAGCAATGCAAATTTTTTAACCATGATATTCAACTGCTGCCATCGACATTTTAATTGCATCACTTCCTTTAATGTTGGCGTTACTGATCATTGCAATTATCTTTAATTGTTAACCAAAAGGAATTTAATTTCCTTTTGGTTTACTCCCAAATTGCATCATTTGAAACATTTAGCCATATTTGGATAAGAAGATTATCTTCCTCCTGGGTTAACATTGCTCTTTGTTTTCTTTGAGTTGGTTCTTCCACTTTTTCTTCATCGAGTGTAATATTTTCCAACCTGACTTGGGTGAAAAATGGTGGAGCTTGAGATTTTGATGGTGTGTCGTATGTTCTTTTTTACTACATTGCCCACCACTAGCTAGTACCCATTGAAATCCCACGATCTATGGTAGGATTAGTTGGTAGTCATTGAAACAAAGAAAATTGATATGGAAATGGGAGCATTAGATGAAAATTGCCCATATTTGGGTTATTTTGTAGGTTTAGTAAATGTGGGGAATTTTGAAAATTTGGATCAATGGGAGATTGATAATTTGGCATGAAATTTAAAGAAGGATTCATCTTAAATTGATTTTGGTTTGATTTTATTGGGTGAAAACAAATAAAAGATAGCTGAGAATTTTAGACAATATAAGTGAGAATGAGAGAAATTTGAAAGGTTAGTAAACAAATTAAACTACCCCATATTTATATAGATGTTGATATACAAACGGGGTGTCTAACTCACTCCAAGTAAAAATATGGTTAAACAATCCCATGATATATGATTGGTGCAATTCTCTTATTTACTTTAAGACAATTGGTTGGAAGTATTAATTGCACCAATCATATATCATGATGTTGTTTAACCTCATTTTTACTTAGGTAAGTTAGACAACTCCTGTACAAAATTATATTAAAGAAATTGCAACTACTAAAAAGTTGCAATGGCAGAAAATTAATGGCTACAAATTTTATACTCCTCATATTGCAACGGTAGAAAATTTGGGTTACCTATACTGTGTATCAATTAACATAAATACTATTCAACAACAACAACAAAAAAAGTTAAGATAAATCCTGTGTCAATGGCTCAAAATAATATAAGATCATACAAAAGTAAAGTTTGAGCACAATTTTTTATGAGGAGGGATCAAGTTACTCTTAGAGTAACTTTAAAAAAGTTATTTTTCATTTTTACCATTCATTTTCTTAGAATTTAATGGTTAAGATTAATTACTATGAGTAATTAATCTTAACCATTTTAATCTTAACCATTAAATTCTAAAAAAAAGTAATGAGAATGATATATATATATATATATATATATATATATATATATATATATTCACATTATTGTAGTCTGTTGTAACCATGTACATTCAATGAAATAAAATTAATTATCTCAAAGACTTGGCCATATATATTAATAGTCTGATGAAAGCAATAAAAAAAGGATAGAGTAGAAGGGCATTTGAGGGCAGCAATTAATCTCCCTTATTTGACATCAATATTTTTAATTGCTTTGTTTAGGGAAAAAAATCCCTTTGCTTTTTCTTATAGGCACATGTGATTGACATGCCTGTAAACATGTTTATCCAATTCTTCTCACAAGTTTTTTTTTTCACAAGTTTGATAACACTGATGAGTTTTTTTATTTTTTCAAAATAATCAAAGAAAATTTATTAAAAGCATTCTAATCTTAGCATGGGATGTGCTAAGATTTACAATAGGGATAAAAATTATAACGCTTACAAATGTCCCAACCCCACAAAATAAGATACAAAGCATGCCCACTTGTCAATACAAGGCTTGTTAAGACACATTTATCCCCTAATCCTTCTTCATAAATAACTAATGACAATTGACAAGTAAAATTATTACTCTCTCCATACCAATTCTTTAGTTATTTTAGCTTTTTATTTAATTTTTTCCAAAACCATTGTTGTTTTAAACTTTTAAAATCTAATTAATGTTTTTTTTCAAATATACCCTAATTTATTATCTATTAGTGCAAGCATCAAAGATAAAGGAATTAATAAGAATATTTTAGTCCAAATATAATAATATTTTATTTCCATTAAACATTTCTTAATTTATATACATTAACCTTAAACAATTAAAGAAATAGAATGGAGAGAATAACATATATTACAACAAAAGAGTGTTTTTGAGTGCCCTCCAATGGACAAGCTAAGAACCCCACACATATCCACTGCTTTTTTGCCAAGTATGCACACCCCACTAAAATATTTCTCCAATGTCATACAACTGATAACATTGATGAATATAAGGTACTATCTGAAGCCATTATCAACATCACAAACCGTGTGCACTAGTAGTGTGAGAGACTGAGAGTCCATCACCCCCACAATGTTCCGTGCACTTGACAACTCTACCTCATCGAGTGAAACCGTAAAATTAACACAACTTCGAGATTCTCCTGGTTGTGCAGACAACCAAAAGGTCACCTCAACAGTGTCACCACCACCATCACCACTGACGTGGTCACCTAAGCCAGCTCGGGTCACCCTGGACCTCTTGTCTGTCATGGACATGCCTGTTGCACCCATCCCAGATTGGGGCGTCGAGCCTCAACCTGACCTAATGGGTGTCCATGGACTGGCTACTAGACAAGAAAGGGAGGTCTCATCACCTGGGCTACTGTTAGAACTCAGCCTGCCTATATCTGAAGCTGAAATTGAAGCCACGGTCCTTATACTTGGCCCACCGGGTAATGAGAAGGAAGCAATCAAGAAGGCCAAGTTGGACTTGACTTTGAAGATCTAGGACATTCCGTGTCTAGGGTTTTCAATTGAATTGGCTTGGGTATGTGAATTTGGTCCAAGCCAATTCAAGGTGGGGATGGGTAGTGGCTAATCTTATTGTCTGATCGTAGATTTTCATTAATAATTGTGTCATTGTGTCTTTTAAAATTAATTTTAATCAGTTAATCTATCTTGTTTCTGTGTTAAAATCGGCTTGTTCTTCTTTTGTGCTTCATCTTGTTGGTAAATTGTAAGAAAAATGATATTGAATTCCCTTACTCAAGAATTTAATCGCAAATGGTACATATCCTAATTGAAATTAAAAACAATATGTTCATTATATGACCATGGTTTGGATAGCTGATGGACATGATAGAACGGTACCATGAATTATATGACCACCTATATGTTCATTCTTTATTCTATGACCATTAATTGGATAGAACTAAGATATACATATGAAAAATGGTCCAATTTTTTTCTTTCACAATAGAAAAATGAATGTTTTCTGTGTCCTTGGAACAGTAACGTAGTTCACATAATTTTTTGATGAGAAGTTCAAGCTAACGACCAGAAAATCACATAAGTCAATTCAATTAGTTGTCCAAAGAAGAAATCATGAAAATATTTAGACAACTCAGAAAAAATTAAAATAAAAATATTCACATAATTGTTTTCTATTGTAACGTCTATATTTAATGAAATAAAATTAAATGTATCAAAGACTTTTCCATATAATATTAACTTCAAAGCAATTAAAGAGGTAGCAATTAATCCCCCTTATTTGAAATCATTTTTTATTATTATAATTTGTTTGAAAGAAAAACTTTCGTTCCCTTTTTTATAGGCACACATGGTTGACATGCCTGTAAACAGCTCCATCCAATTCTAACACAGGTTAATTCGCTAACACTAGTTTAGTTACATTGGTTACTGGTTAGTGCAAGGTGGTATCCAGAACCATATCACCATGATCAACCTCACAAGCATATTCCACAAGGTTCCTCACACTTAACATGTCAGCAAAATTGAATGAAACAAATGACATTAAATAAAGCTTACAAAATTTATGATACAATAACTCCCCATATAGCCCCATTAATGCATTTCATCACTTTTTGCACACCTTCCGGATCGGTGGCAAAAGAGTGACGAAACCCACTAACCCTGTGAAGCTTGCTACCAAAACGTCGGCATATGAAGCCAGTGGCGAAATATAAGAGATAATAATAATAACAACAACAACAACAACAACAATAATAATAATAATAATAATAATAATAATAATAATAATAATAATAATAATAATAATATTATTATTATTATTATTATTATAACAATAATAATAATAATAACACTGGTTAATTTAAAGCTTAATGAAAACGTGAATTCAATCTCAAAATATTACCCCATTTGATGTTGCTGCAACACTTACAGAATAAAGCTTCATTTATAATTCACAATCATTGTTAGCAATTCTCAGTAGACAGGTTGTGGATTGACAGAACATAAGTAATGTAAAGGCAAAAAGAACTTAACGACAATCATATGCTGGTGAATTAAGGCCAATACTATTACTTACACTATTAGAACTTTAAGTTTTTATTTTCGTAAAATTTTATTACTAAAATTTCCTGCAATTTTTTTTATAAGCAAAAGAGAAATTTTAGAGGATTGAACAACAAAGAGAAAGAGTCAATACGCTATGTCATAAATTTCCTCTGAAAATAAAAGTACAAACCCCTCCTTAAACTGGCTAAACCGATGCCAAAATCTAACTTTAATCAAGTCTAGAATGGATATTAGATCACATTTTCCACCATTATAGACTATGTCATAAATATCCTGTTAATATTGCAATAAATTTTTCTATTCTATAGATTTTTTCTGCAGATTTCCCAGAATTTTTTTGCATTTTTTATTTTTTTTCCGTATGAATCGAAAACAGATACGGGGGATTTATAATAACTCACACAGCCTGCTCAACCAACTGAGCTTGACCTCCTCGGTTTATTTTTTTGCATTTTTTATAAATGTTCTTACAAATTAAAATATTATGCAAAAAGTATTTGAATATTTCTTTAAAAATTCGCAAGCAATTCTAAAGGAAATTAATTTTCCACTGATAATTTGTTACACTAATTAGCAACACAGATATATCCAAACTCAGAAAAGAATCACTTCAATTAACACGTGGTTGAGCTAGGGACATGCACTCTCAAGGTGTCCCTCACACCATCTCCCAATGTACCCTTAAAAATAGTGGATTTATATAACATTGAAATTATTTATGAGTTTAATGGTGATACACTGACAATGTAAAACTATTTTATACTGTCAACCAATCATAAATCACCGTTGAAATGACTTTTAAGGTAATTATTGTAAAAGTCAACAATCTTACCATACATGGTGGGTTGTGATTGGATGATAATGTAAAACTTTTTTACACTGTCAGTGCATCACCTATTTTCTCATTATTTATTTTCATTTCTTCTCTTTCTTATCTCTCTAATTCAAAATGACATGTGATTAAAAAGTAATATTTATTTTTCTACTTATTTTTTTCTTTACTAACATGTTAGTTTTTTATTGGAGGGACGAGAAAAGAAAGAAAAAATGAGATCAAATTATTTTATTTCACTTATATAATGCACTACTTGTGTGGATCGTGAATCCTATTAGTTTTATAAAAGAAAAATCTAAAAAATGCAACCCAGAATATTATTAAATACTTATAACAATTCCTCCACATGTCTTATCATATTTAAATAAAAATCTCAGTCCTAATTTTTTAGTTGCTCAACAATCATCTGATATATTGTTGATTGTTCCTTGATTAAGTAATTATAGATCGAAAAATTATTGGATATATCCTCTTCAAGAATATAGTCTTTATGTTAATTATTTGGATGTAATTGGAAGTGAAAATTGTGGCCACCAAGAGTTAATAACAATCTACAAGCGTATCCTGCCTAACTACATGAGTAGCCTTCATTCTTATCTCTTGCATTATGACGTGTATATGCATAGCATTTAATATAATGGAGAAAAAAAAATTAAATGAGGACAGATGAATTGTAACTTAAAAAGCATCAACTTAAAAAAAAAAAACAAATAAACCCAAGGGTGAAAGCATGCCCAATAATTAACCATAAAATGTTGTGACTTTAAATGCAAGCATAAATATAGATTGTTAAATTAGACGAAGATCAGAGATGCATTGGACTGAAAATCGTGTATGAGAGTACATAGTAAATGTATGTTTATATAGGTTACGTACATTAATTATACATAATTAAAGGATATTTTGTTTCCTTTAAATCAAAGATAATGTGTCTATAAATTACTATTATTAATAAATCATAATAATATATTTTGATTTTCAACACTCTCCCTCAAGTTGAAGCTTACTAAAGCTTAGCTTATTATAAGAAAATAATTTATTCCCAACAAATAAATAGAAAACATAAAAATTGAGCTCCACCAAAAAATAATAGTTTGAAAAGCAACTCAGGAATGTTGGAGAAGCCAAAGAGAATTGTTAGAAAAAAATATTTTTGCCGGATAGTAGGAATGATCATCAAGGAGAGAAAATTCATGGCAAGCAAAGCAAGGTCCATTCTTCTTGAAACTATATTTGGAAGCTTCAAACCAATAATGTTAGAGACCCAAATTATTTAAACTTGAAACTAAGTCTACTGCTCTAGGGATAGAGACAAAACCAATGCATCTAAGACATAGTCGAGACTCGTGCAACTGGGACATAAGTGGGGCTAGTGCATCTAGGACAAAGACAGGACAATGGAAGCCATTATTGAAAAAGAAAACGAAGGCAAAGAGTGACAAAAAAACGCAAACGAAAATAATGCTCGACAAACAAAATAGTCTCAAAATGGCCTGAAATCGGTTGGGCTTTGTGCGGCTCAGGCAAGCCTGTCACCAAAAATGGTGGCCGAAAAGGTGGATGGACGCATTGCCACACGCCGATGAAGCAACGACAAGATGTTGTTTAGCACAGGAAAAACGCACATGTGAGAGCATGGGAATGGGAGGCCGGGGCTGTAACTTCAAAGGATAGGTAGATTGGAAGATTCTGATCTTGATGGTGGTGGTCTCGTCAGAAAACTCACTGGCGATTGAAAAATCCGCTGGAAAACACTTTTGAAAACACACCGAAAAAAGGACGGCGTCGAGATAGGCAAATCAGAATGGTTATAGATTTGCAAAACATTTATCTTTGGGGACAATGGGTCCACGGTTCTCAAGATTTGTCTTATGAGTCTCTGATACCATGTTAAATTAGACGAAGAATAAAGACACATTGGATTGAAAAATGAGTATCAAAGTACACAGCGGATGTGTTCTTATATGAGTTACTTACATTAATTATACATAATTAAAGAATATTTTGCTTCCCATAAATCAAAGATTATATGCTTATAAACCATATTATTAATAAATTAGAATATTATATTCTAATTTTCAACATAGATACTATACTACACACCAAAAAAAGGACGACGTCTAGATAGGCAAATCGGAATGGTTATAGATTTGCAAAACATTTATCCCCGGGGACAATGGGTCCACAGTTCTCAAGATCCGTCTATGAGACTCTAATACCATGTTAAATTAGACGAAGAACAGAGACACATTGAACCGAAAACTGTGTATCAGAGTACACAGCGGATGCGTGCTTATATGAGTTACTTACATTAATTATACATAATTAAAAGATATTTTGTTTCCCATTATAAATCAAAGATTATATGCTTATAAACAGCTATTATTAATAAATCAGAATATTATATTCTAATTTTCAACATAGATACTATTTTTATACCTGTGCCATACATGGGTAAATATTGTTAATGAATATTTTTATAAAATATTTTTAAAATATAAATATTTTCTTAAACTTATATTAAGAATTATGTATAATTAAAATATAAAATTTTTAATTATTAATTATTGGTATACATTATAAATATATAGTTCATTATCTATCTGGTAGACTATGATTTTTAAAATACAACAAATAGGAGAAATAAAAATTAGCTACATGTTAGGTAACATAGCAATTTAAATAATTATTGTGGAATAATATTTCAATCAATCTAAAGTAAGAGTTCCTAGTTACAATAAAAAATGAATTTTTTTTTTAGGAAATGACACTTTTAACTATATATTTTTAAAGTTAAACCTAAATTCAAGCAATGTGTGCCATGCACAACATATATACTAATAAGGATGACAATAAGTAGGTCTGGGTAGGATACTACAGTACTCATCTCTATACCCGCACTTTTATAAACTCTCCATATTCGAACCCATATCCACTGGGTAATAGCTTTAATACCCTTGTTCTTTCCCGTTGGTACTTAAATGCCCATACTCGTACATGTTATCTGCACTTTAATTAACATGAAAAATTTAATGGAATAAAATAAAATCCAGTATGAATAAATCAAAATTGGGTATTAATTAAAGTAACAAAAATAGTTATTAATAAAAATAATTGGGAATAAAATCAAATAAATTTAGCGGAAATAAATTTAAGATATTTTTCTTATCATTACGCGAAAATAAATTTGATTATAGATCGGGATGACTCGTATAAAGATTATTAGCATAAATCAATTTATTGATAGTTTCCTTATTTCATTGTTAATACACGCGGAAATAAAGCTTTTGCTATATATATGTTCGTCAAATTTGTGCAATATTCTTTTCTATAAATAAGTATTTTTTTTTTTATAAAAATTATAGTGAATTTGGATATTAATTACTCACAATTAAATTTTACCAAAATCAAGGAAAATTACCTTAATTATATATATATTTATTGATTTATTGATTACATTATTATAATTTATTATATATATTTATGTATTCAATTAATCAGATTGGATATTCTATTTTTAATTGCTTAAATGATCAGAAAAAATTGCAATCCACTTTAATTGGTATGGTCAAATTGAATTAGAAAACTTTTTTTTTGTTAATGTTGATTGCTTATTTTCTTAAGGGGTTAATGTTGATTGCTTATTTTATTATTATATTATTTAATGACGAATTCATGTATAAAATAATTATGTCCGTAACTGAACCGATTATTTAAATTATGGAATTAGAGAAAGAAGATAAAAACATTTAAAAAATGAAATTAAAAAATAAAACAAAAAAAAAGATAAATGACTCAAGGAAAGTAAAGAAAGGAAAAAATATATAAAATTAAAACTCAAACAAAAAAGAAAGATTAAACCTTATTTTTATAAGGTAGTAATTTTTTTTTTTTACTTTTGTGAAACCCCTATTTTAATCATTTTATATTTAATAGTTTTCTTTTTAGGTCATATATTTTAATTGTTAAATTATGAAGAAATAAAATAATATGAGCATTAAAATGTTAAATGTCAAAATATTTAATGGCTTCTTAGGTGCAGTCCATGTAGTCTTGATTTGTTTATGCGTTAATTTTCTTCCTAGAAATTATTGATGGCTTGGGATTATGTAGCAATTTGGCGGAGGAGAGCAGAACTCTATTGTGTGCCTTAGTGATACAATTTCTGGGGGTTTTAGCTGCTAGAAATGATTTAATATCTAATAAACATTTTATCAAAGTAATTTATGGCGGTTTTTAACCGCTAGAAAACTAATCGCCACAATATGTGATAAAATAATATTAAAATTAGCGTCACGTCATCATTTAACGTCTCAAACAGTTCGAAGACGTTGACTAGTCAACAAAAAAGTTTATGGACCAAAATCATAAATGTCAAAAAATTCAGGTACGAAAAATATAATTTATCCATAAATAAAAAGGTAGAAACTTACCTTAAATAGAAAAGATAAGGAGAAAAACTATAAAAAAAAAAACACAAATAAATTCAATAAAAATATATAATACAATATGATGCGCGTAAAATAAAAAAAAATGAAATCAAAATTGATAAATACATTGAGAAACTTGAATGTCATATTTACAATGGAATCAAAATTGGTAAACACATCAATATTTACATGAATCAAAATTAATTAGTTATTTTATTTCCACGCATTATAGACTTGCACGCTCTCTGTTTCAAAATTCACCATCTGGAAAGCACATATGAGCAACTACATTTAAGGCCCATTTTAAGCTCAAGGCTTCAATTGCTGCAAATTAGTTGCCTTTGCACCCGGTACATTACCTAATGAATCCATGAAAATCACACTTAAACCAGTTATAGAGCGCATGCAAATGCCAAATATTAGTAAAAAATGAAAAATTATTCCAAGAGAATAAAGAAAAAGGTAGAAACTTACCTTAAAGGAAAAAAACTAAATAAATAAAATTATAAAAAAAATTCAATAACAATAAAAAAAAAAAACATGGTAGAAAGATTTACACCAGTAAAATGAAAAGAAAAATGAAAGGTCTAAAGTTTTGAAGATTACATATATAAGTAATCCTGAACATTGATATTTACAATGGAGTTAAATTGGAAGACAAATTACAGCAAAGAAAGAAGTTCACTGAACAAATTTACAATAAAAATTAAATTTTTAAAAAAGGAATGATTGATTCTTCAAATCATAATTACTAAGTATTTTACGGTATAAAAAGAGAAATATAATCAGGAGTAAGTTTTTTATATATACTCTTCTTAATAACTTTTTATAGATTGTGAAAATTTTAAATTTAATTGTCAAATCATGTGATAACATTTTAATGATCATGTATATGTAAAATATTAGATAAATCAAACATTTATAGATGTGCGAAGTTCCAGAACTTCAAACAAGTTTATTTTGCTTCCGCGAGACCTCCAGAGCTCTTAACTTCAATCTAAATGATCCTTAACGCATCAAATCATTCTTGGGACATTTTCATTGCTTGCTCCAAGCTTCAACAAAGTTTCTACAAACACAAGCAAACAACCCAAAGATCAAGCGTAAAAGGGCATAAACTAGAAAATCCTAACTAAACCAAGCTTTTATTACAACTCAACTAAAATGAATATAAACAAAGCTCAAAAGCGTGAAATATATCAAATAATTGCCTCTAAACTATTACAAAATGTAAGAATATAAGGCAATTATTAGCAATGCTAGCCCATCATTCTATCCTCGAATGCATGTGGTATCATTCAAAATCCCTTTTTGTGAAAGTAACCTAGGAATACATGCAGTTGACAAATCACCACACCATAGGCGTTCGACACTAACACTCTTAACTAGGATGATACACGTGAGAGCGTGTCAAGGCTACCAAGCTTTGCAAAAGTACTCCAACCCACATGAGCCACCCGAAAATTCCACGCCACCGGATAACACCCTCAAGGCTAGGGCTCAACGAACCCTTCACAACCTCCCTAGTTAGGTTCATAAATGTACTTCAGCAAACATATGTATAGTCATGATGCATGCATGATTCACATAGATACTCATGGCTTTACTTAAATTATTACATGGAGGATCCTACCTTTCATAGGTCAAGTCCTCGTTCAACCCATATCAATACATATACTATGGCATCCTAAACATGCATAATCACTTACATCAAGCATATCATGACATTTGTAACAATATTCACAAGGCACAACATACACACATAGTCAAGGCCATAACATTTTCAAGGCAACCAAGAAATCATTTAAGGTCCTCTAACAAGGGGAAGGAGTTGGAAGATATAAGAAGACATAGAGAAGAAGCTCAACCAAGTGTGCACATGCTACTCTAGATTTATGTTTTGACACTTCCTCATTTCGCACTTTCGATGCAATAAGTGACTTGTACTACTAAATTTTTTTCTCGTGTTTTAAAACATTAAAATGGAACAGTAACATAAAATTAGTGAATGACAAAAACTCTAGTCTCTATTTAAATCTTAATTAATTTATAAACATATTACCATTCCTCATTTATATTGTGACACTTCCTCATTTCGTACACTTTCCATGCAATAAGTGACGTGTACTACTAAATTTTTTTCTCGGTTTTAAAACATTAAAATGGAACAGTAACATAAATTAGTGAATGACTGTACGAAACTTGATTTTAGAGATATATGAAAAATAGATATTTGAATAATTAAATAAAATGGGCTTAGTGGTGTTCGTTTGAAATCCTTCCATTTAAGAATGGAAACTTACATAACTTTTCAATTTCTTTGAAAAGTTGTAACCAAAAAAAAAAAATTCTTTGATAAGTGGAAAAAAAATAGTTGTAATTTATTTTGGCGATATATTTATTCATGTAGCATAAATTTCGTAGGCTTTAAAATTATATTTGATTTATCAGATGATATAAATTGTTAGGTAATCAAATTGTATCAAGACATAGATAAAATCATATTCAATTTCACAAAATGTAAACTATAAGCTAATCAATTTGTATCCAGACATGAATGAAACTGTTAATCATAAGATTCTAATAATAACTACTAATAACATAATGACACACAATATTTTCTGTGCCCAAAACAAAATTCCTTATTGTAATATTCATATTTATCCTGCCATAGTTTGATATAAATGAAGGTAACTCATAATAAAAATTTTATGTCTTGTAACTCGATCCTTTTTTCTAATCATGCATGCTTCTCGCTGCCAATTTGATCCCTGTAACATTCTTGTGAAGAGTTTTCCTACAAAAGCATTCAATAAATTTATCCATATTAGAGCTTCATAACAAATTAAACATAAATCTTAACATAAACTATTAACATGTAGAAGAAAATGAAGGACAACAATCAAGTGAAAACTTACAAGAATCAATTAGAACTTTTGGATTGAGTGCTCGAGCCATTCTCACTCACATGAATTCCACCGTTTCTCTTTCTAGTATTACATTTTGTTGTCTCCTTCACATTATCATCTTCATCAACTAGAAGCACATATCTTCCATTCTCATTACGCACAAGATCCCCATCGAGGCAAAGCCTCCTCAAATGAACATCAAGAACCCTCACATGGGCCCAAGGCAAATCCTCAAATTCCTTTTTTATGAACTCCGAGATTGCCTCCTCAGTCGACCCACCTTCCTCCTTCAACTCCATTATTGCTCTCTTTATCATCTACACAACAATACACACCCACCCCAAAAAATAAGTGAAATGAAAAGAAAGAAAAAAGAATGAAACTCTAATTAAAACATATTAATAAAATATTTTATAATTAAACATAAAATATCATTATCCTTATTTTCTTTTTTCTTTATGTTTTCCTCTCCTTCAACCAAAAAATTTAAAAAGATTTAAAGAAAAGGCAGATACATAATTAAGTTGGGTGATGAAAAGAGAGAGAGATTGAGCATATATACCAGGGCATAAGGTGGGTGAGTGGGGGTGTGAAAGTCTTTGAAAAGATGTTGAAGACGATCTTCAATAAAGGAGGCATGGGTAGAGTTGATGGAGACGGAAGGGTTTAGTGCCCTAAGCCGAAACAACACAGAGTTCTTCAGCTTCTCTGTTTATATAAAGAAATATTTAATATAAAGAAATAACATTTAATGTTATCAATTAATAACATTTAATAACATTTAAAACTAGAAATATTTTATATAAAAAAATAACATTTAATTAATACAATTAATAAATTTTTCTATGGTTTTCAATAAAACCTTTCCTCATCTACTATTAATTGATGTTTTTTATGTTATTAATTAACGTTATTAACACTATTTTCATGTGAGATTCAGAGGCACAGACTCGTGCGACACTATCACCAAAGGCTTTTACGAGTCTCGCACTTGCGTGTAGTTGGAGTGTGGCGATGTTGTTGTTTGGAAGCTATAAAGAAATTTGAGAAATTATTAGATGATCCAAAATTATTATAGTCTCAATTGATCTATATATGAAAAATAATTAAGCATTTTTTATTTTTTCTCGTAAATTGAAAATTTTTAATACATATTAGAAACTCACTTTCTACATCAGTTCATAACTAATGTAGAAAATCACTTTTTACATTGATTATTTCCTTAACCAATGTAAAACGTAATGACTTTCTACATTGGTTTTTTCCTTATCCGATGTAGAAACTTTTTTTTTTTTTAAATTGTGTCTATTTATAGTTAATCCCAACAATCTCATACACATGTTGTATGAGAGATTTTCAAAATGAAAGGTTGTGACTCTTCACCAAGGGTAGTGAGATCTGACTCTTCATCAAGGATGGTTAGTTGTGACTCTTCACCAAGAGTCGTGAGATGTGACTCTTTACCCAGTCATGTATGAAAGGTCAAATCTCTTCACCAAAAGATATGAGATGGACTATAAATAGAACCAATATTCATGTAGAAAAACATAACTGAAATAAAGAAATTAATCACCAAATTCTTAATTTGTATCCATATCATTTCTTTTCTTCTCTTGTACGCAGAGAGAGTTATGGAACTATTATTTTGTAATCTATCATTGACGATACGCTTGATTGTGGGTGTGCAAACCACATCAAGGGACTCCATTGTATCCTGAAGGGGATTCACCAAGATACCCTATTGCATCCAATTTCTATAGAGGTTGGTGGGGGCGAATCGAACCTAAAGGTTAGTGTTTACTCATGCCTTGGAGATTTACGTCTTCTCTCTTCTTTGTTGCAAAACCATGACCACCAATTGCACCAATATGTTGTTTACGTTTTACGTTTCTATCAATGGTGTTAGTTTTAGGTTCATACACATCATATATTATAAATTTAAAATTATGATCAATAAAACTATAAACCACAATATCAACCAGATGCACAAAGATTTTTAACGTGAAAAACCCCTAAAAGCATGGGTAAAAACCACAGATCGTCCAGACCAAAGAATAATTTCCAATATTATCAATAAATGATACAAAAGAGTCTATAAGAAGTGCAAAAACAATGCATACAATACAATGATCAAAAGAAAACCAAGCACAAAGCACACAAGAAGTGAACAAATAGTATCAGAATGGGATGAGCGACACATTATTCGATATTTATCAGAATTCTAGATCTACCAAGGAACTATGGGAAAAACTTGAAGCAAGAAACATAATGGAGGAGACAACAAGTAAGAAATTTCTTGTTAGTCATTTTAATAATTATAAGATGGTTGATAGTAGGCCTATTGTGGAACAAATGCATGGTATTTTGAATGTATTATGAGTAACTACAAACAACACAATATGCATATGGATGAAAGCATCATTGTGTCATCAATCATTGACAAAGTTCCTCCTTCATGGAAAGACTTTAAAAGAAGTCTAAAACATCGTAAAGATGACATTTCTCTTGAACAATTGGGTAATCACCTTCTTTTAGAAGAAGAGTATCATAAACAAGATGATACTAAGGAACTATATGTTGAAGAAAAAGTGCATGTAATGGACGAAGGGACATCGCGTAAGTCCTTTAAGAAAAAAAAGCGAGATTTTGGAAAATCTCATGAGAACAACAGTGGAAATGGTAACAAGCAAAGAAAAAGGAAAGGAAGTTGGTTACCATTATGGCAAACCAGGACACTTCATAAATGAATGTAGGTTCTTGAAGAAGTAAAACAAAGAGAAGGAATCTAGAGCTACAAAAGACAACCTTGTTATGGTCATTTCCAAAATCAATATGATTGAAGAAGTTGGATCATGGTGGATAGACTTCAGTGCAACTCGTCATGTGTGTAAGAACAAAGATCTCTTCAAGACAATTAAGGAAGAATGTGGAACTATTTTGTATATAGGAAATGTTTCAACTGTCCAAGCCAAAGGCAAAGGGATGGTGGAACTAGAATTCACTTTGGGAAAAATATTAACTCTCACTAATGTATACTATGTACCTGATGTTAGAAAGAATTTAGTTTCTGTACCATTACTTAATAAGTATGGGTTTAAGTTTGCATTTGAGGGAGATAAGTTTATCCTCTCCAAAGGGGGAATGTTTGTAGGGAAGGAATACTTTTCTGAGAATATGTTCAAACTAAATGTGATTAATAATAATAACTATTTCTGCTTATATTGTTGAGTCTTGTGATTTATGGCATATGCATTTGGGACATGTTAATTTTAGGAGAATAGAAGATATGATGAATTCATCTTTGATTCCTAAAAAAAATAGAATTTCAAATGAATGTACAACTTGTATGTTAACTAAAATTACTAGACTCCCTTTTAAAAGAGTTAAAAGAAGTTCTAAATTAAATATTAGATATAATTCATTCAGATGTTTGTGATTTTCATGGTTGGCCTACCATAGGCGGTAAAAGATACTTTGTGACTTTCATAAATTATTGTACCAGATATTGTTATGTATATTTAATGCATTCAAAGGATGAAGTTTTAGATAAATTTAAGATATTTAAGTCACAAGTAAAACTTCAACATGAAACTTTTATCAAATGCCTTATGAGTGATAGAGGAGGAGAGTTCTATAATCCTAGTTTCTTTGAGTCTACTGGTATATTCATCAAACAAATGCACCTTATTCCCCCACAACAAAATGGTATAGCTGAAAGAAAAAATAGGGTATTAGAAGAAATGGTAAATGCCATGTTATCATATTTTGGTCTAGCAAAAGGATATTGGAGAGAAGAAATGTTGACAACATGTCACATATTAAATAGAGTTCCAAACAAAATGAACAAGATAACCCTAGTATGAACTTTGGAAAAATAGAATGCCTAATCTCAACTACTTGAAAGTTTGGGGTTGTAGAGTAATAGTAAAGGTTCCTAAATCAAAAAGAAAGAAATGGGGTGAAAGAGGAATTGAATGTGTATTTCTAGGCTATGCTGAAAATAGCAAAGCTTATAGGTTCATGATTATAGAATCTAATGATTCATATGTTGTACATATAGTAATTGAGTCTAGAGATGCAATTTTTTAAGAAAAAAGATTTAACTCAATTCCAAGGCCCAAGGATAATGTTCATTCTAATGCACATGATTTAGAAAATAATGTATCTAATAAAGATGCATTGGAAAGGTTAGAACCTAGAAGAAGTAAAAGGGCTAGGAAAGAGAAAACTTATGGACCAAACTTTTTCTTGTTTCTTGTTGAAGAAACAAAAGAGTCCATAGATGGTTATGGATCAATTTGAAGAGGCAACAAAGTCTTAAGATGTTGCTTTCTAGAAAGAAGCTATACAAGAGGAAATAGATTCTGTAATGGGGAATAAAACATGGAAATTAGTAGACCTCCCACCAGGTTCCAAACCAATAGGATGTATTATACTTTATAATTTGAATTTAAAAAGTTTTAAATATTTTTAAATTAATTTTACTTATAATACTTCAAAATTAGGAATTGTATTATCTTTAAATATTTTTAAATAAATACTAATGACCAGGAATGTTTATAATGTTTCAATTTTAATAAACGATAGTCCTACTTATGTATTTAGATTGAATAATGGCCCTAGGTATAAAGACCCCTTATTCTTTTCTTGTTTTTAAGGAGCGGGCAAAGGCCTATGTGGGACAATGAAAAAGGTTGTTAATATAGGAAGATTTTTTTGACTTGCAATTCCATGATTCTTTATGGATAAGCTAATATTAAGAACTTAAGGACTTTAAACTCTATTTTGATGTGCTTTGAGCTAGTGTCCATCTAAAGGTAAACTTCATAAAATCAACTAGATTGGGATGAATATAGGGGATTTATTTATGGAGGCAACATCTAATTTTCTTCTTTTCAAGATTTATGTTTCGTATAATATTCTGGGTTTGTCTATTGGTGCAAATTAGAGTTGTCAAAGTAAGTTGTAATGCGCGAGTGAATACGTACATATTGTGGGTTCAACCCAGGTTGGGTTGCTAAAAATCAACTCGCCTCAATTATAAGTAAAAAGTGGGTTGGCTCACTTAAAATTTGACTCACCTGTGTTGGACACGTGGTGAGCAGGGTTGGGGAGTTTACTTTAAAATTTCATCCTTAAATATTTAGTAATTATCCTTAAATGCCACAACATTAGTCTATCCTTTTCAATTTCTTTGATAAGCGGTAAAAGAAAAGTAAAAAAAAATTGTAATTTATTTTGCTAATGATCTATTTATTCATGTATCTTAAATTTTGCAAGCTTTAAAATTATATTTGATTTATCACATGATATAAAATGTTAGCTAATCAAATTGTATCAAGACATAAATGAAATCATATTCAATTTATCAGAAGATATAAATTATATTAGCTAATAACCAATAGGGTTGGCACAGAGGTGTAAGGCCCCACTGCATTCACATGTAGGGAACGATCTATTTAGCGGGAGAACCTATGTTTGATTCTTTCTGTGTGCAAAATTCCCTTGGACCAGTGGCAGCCATGCACCACGAGCGGGATTAGTCTCTGACCTAGTGGGTTGGGGAACACTCGTGTCTATGACCCAGGACCAAAAAAATATATTAGCTAATCAAATTGTATGAAGACATAAATAAAATCATGAATCATAAGATTCTAATAATAAGTATGATAATAACATAATGACACATATATTTTCTGTGCAAAACAGAATTCTTTATTGTAAAATTCATAATTATCTTGCCATAGTTTGATACACAGTAAGGTAACTTGAATAATAAACATGTTTATCTAATTCTTCCTCACAAATTTGATAACACTGATGAGTATTTTTTTAAAAATAATCAAAGAAAATTTATTAAAAGCATTCTAATCTTAGCACAGGATGTGCCAAGATTTACAACAGGGATCAAAATTATAATGCTTGCAACCCCATAAAATAAGATACAAAATTACAAAGCATGCCCACTTGTCAATACAAGGCTTGTCAAGACACAATTATCCCCTAATCCTTCTTAAAAATAACTAATGTCAATTGACAAGTAAAATTATTACTCTCTCTCATCCCATTTATTTAGTTATTTTAGCTTTTTATCTTTTTTTTCCAAATCAATTGTTGTTTTAAAGTTTTAAAATCTAATTAATGTTTTCTATTTTCAAATATACCCTCATCTATTACCAACTAGTGCAAGCATCAAAGATAAAGGTATTAATAAGGATATTTTAGTCCACATATAATAATATTGTATTTCCATTAAATATTTCTTAATTTATATACATTAACCTTAAACAATTAAAGAAATAGAATGGAGAGAATAACATATATTACAACAAAAGAGTGTTTTGAGTGCCCCTCAAACACACAAGTTGAGAACCCTACACACATCCACTGCTTTTTTGCCAAGTATGCTCGCCCCAATTAAATATTTCTCCAATGTCATACAACTGATAACACTGATGAATATAAGGTACTATCTGAAGCCACGATCAACATCACAAACTGTGTGCACTAGTAGTGTGAGAGACTGAGAGTCCATCATCACCACAATGTTCAACACACTTGACAACTCTACCTCACTGAGTGAAACCGTAAAATTAACACGATTTCAAGATGCTCCCAGTCGTGCAGACAACCAGAAGGTGACCTCGATGGTATCACCACCACCATCACCATTGACGTTGTCACCTAAGCCAGCTCAGGACACCCTGGACCTTCTATCCGTCATGGACATGCCTGTTGCACCCATCCCATATCGGGGCGTCGAGCCTCGACCTGACCCGATGGATGTCCATGGACTGGCCACTGGACAAGAGAGGGAGGCCTCACCACCTGGGCTGCTGTTGGAACTTAGCCCACCTGTATCTGAAGCAGAAATCGAAGCCACCGTCCTTATACTTGGCCCACTAGGTACCAAGAAGGAAGCAATTAAGAAGGCCAAGTTGGACTTGAGTTTGAAGCTCTAGGACATTTTGTGTCTAGGGTCATGGCTATTCTTATTGTCTGGTTGTAGATTTTCATAAATAATTGTGTCATCGTGTCTTTTAAAATTAATTTTAATAAATTAATCTATCTTGTGTTGTTAAAATCGGCTTGTTCTTCGTTTGTGCTTCATCTCGTTGGTAAAATTGTAAGAAAAATGATATCGAATTCCCGTACTCAAAAACAGGTTTAATCTCAAATGGTGCATATCATAATTGAAATCATGAAAATATGTTCATTATATGACCATGGTTTGGATAGCTGATGGACATGAGAGAAAGGCACCGTGAATTATATCACCACTAACTCAATTTGTTTTGGTCAAGAGAGAGAGAGAGAGAGAACCGAAAACCTATATGTTCATTCTTCATTCTATACATATGAAAAATGGTCTATTTTTTTCTTTCACACAACAGAAAAATGAAAGCTTTCAGTGTCCTAGGAACAATATCGTAGTCCACATAATTTTTTTATGAGAAGTACAAGCTTAGACGAGTAGGAAATCAGAAGTCAATTCAACCCAGAGAAGAAATCATGAAAATATTCAGACAACTCAGAAAAAATTAAAATAAAAATATTCACATAATTGTTTTCTATTGTAACGGTCTATATTTAATGAAATAAATTAATTATATCAAAGACTTGGACATATAATATTAACTTCAAAGCAATTAAAGAGGTGGCAATTAATACCCTTTCTTTGAAAACAGTTTTTTTTTAATTACAATTTGTTTGAAAGAAAAACTTCCTTTCCCTTTCTTATAGGCACATGTGGTTGACATGCCTGCAAACAGCTTCATCCAATTCTAAGCTAGGTTAATTTGGTAACACCGGTTAGTGCAAGGTGGTATCCAGAACCATATCACCATGATCAACCTCACAACCATATTCCACAAGGTTCTGCACACTTAACATGTCAGCTAAATTAATGAAACGATGACATTAAATAAAGCTTACGAAATTTATGATACAATAACTCCCCATATAGCCCCATTAATACATTTCATAACTTTTTGCACACCTTCCGGATCGGTGCCAAAAGAGTGACGAAACCCACTAACCCTGTGAAGCTTGCTGCCAAAAAGTCGGCATATGAAGCCACTGGCGAAATATAATAATAATAATAATAATATATAAAGGGGATACTTCTTTTTGTAACTGTTTTTAGTCTCCACAATTTTTAGACCATTCTACCCTTAATAATATTTTAGAAGTAACAATTTTATTCTTGCACTTCTTTTTAAACTTCCACTATTCTCTTTTAAACTACATAACTACCCCACTACTCATATTTTCAGTTTCCTTTTTTTTTTTTATCAGTTTCTTTTTTTAATTTAACCTCTCAACCTTTTTATCTTCTTTTATATTATTTTTATTTAAAAATATACAGAGGCACGAAGTGCTTCTCTTCCCCCTAATAATAATAATAATAATATTCCCTCTGTTCCAGTTTATATGACGTTTAAGATTTTGGCACAGGTATTAAGGAATGTAATTAATATGTTGAATTTCCTAGAAAACATCAGGTAATTTCCTAATATACCATTTATCTCTCTAATTAATTACTCATACTACACTACTCCCACTAAGTATTAATTAAGGGTAGTCTTGGAAAAAGATATTTAATGCAGCATTGGTTTTGTAAAACGTCATCTATTTTGGAACAAATTTTTTTCTCTAAAACGTCATATAATCTGGAACGGAGGGAGTAATAACACTGGTTAATTTAAAGCTTCATTTATATTTCACAATCATTGTTAGCAACTCTCAGTAGATAGGTTGTGGATTGACAGAAAATAAGTAATGTAAAGGCAGAAAGAACTTATCTACAATCATATGCTGGTGAATTAAGGCCAATACTATTACTTACACTATCAGAACTTTAAGTTTTTTTTTTTTTTTGTAATATTTTATTACTAGAATTTCCTGCAATTTAGCAAAAGAGATATATCCGAAAGAGAGAATGGAGCACTGGTGAAGTATTGAACAATAAAGAGAAAGAGTCAATACCCTATGTCATAAATTTCCTCCGGAAATAAAAGTACAAATTAACCCCTCCTTAAACTGCCTAAACCGATGCCAAAATCTAACTATAATCAAGTCTAGAACGGATATTAGATCACATTTTCCACCATTAAACACTATGTCATAGATTTCCTGTGAATATTGCAATAAAATTTTCAATTCTATAGAATTTTTCTGCAGATTTCTCAGAATCTTTTTTGCATTTTTTTATCAATGTTCTTATAAATTTAAATATTATTCAAAAAGTATTTTGAATATTTCTTCAAAAATTCGCAAGCATTTCTAAAGGAAATTTTCCTGTTAATTCGTTACACTAATTAGCACCACAGATTTTCATATATATGTGGTTGAGCTAGGGACATGCACTCTCAAGGTGTCCCTCAACACCATCTCTCAATGTACCCTTAAATAGGACGCGTTGAGGAATTGTTAGAATTATTTAATAATTATTGTGGGTTACAATTTTTAGATTTTTCTTTTATAGAAGCAATGGGCGGGGTCATGGTCCACACATTGGTGTATTATAAAAGAAACAGAAAACGATATCAAATTATTTGATTTCACTTATAATGCACCAGTTTCTTTTCTCGACCCTGCAATTAAAAATTAACATGATAGAAAAGAAAAACTAAGCAGAAAAATCAACATTACTTTTTAATTACATATCATTTTTTAATTAAAGAGATAAGAAATTAAGACAAAAAATGGAAATAAATGGTTTCTATGTCATAAAAATCCCCATTTTTTAAGGGTATGCATCTTGGGAGATGGTGGGGAGGGACGCCTTGAGAGTGCATGTCCCTAGCTCAACCACTTGAAGTGATTCTTCTCTCAATTTGGATATCTATTTTGGTACTAATTAGTGTAACGAATTAACAGGAAATTTTCCTGTAGATATGCTTGCGAGTTTTACAAGAAATATTCAAATATTTTTTGCACAACATTTAAATTTGTGAAAGCATTTATAAATTAAAAATGTTTTTTTTTTTTTTTAGAAATCTGCAGAAAAAATCTATAGAATAGAAAAATCTATTACAAAATTCACAGGAAATCTATGACATTCTAGACTTGATTAAAGTTAGATTCGGGAATTTGATTAAAAATATGCTTTTATTTTTGGATTATTGTATTGACTCTTTTTCTTTATTGTTCAATTCTCTAAATACTTTATCTTTGTAAAATCTTTCGAGTACTGTTTGTATTGGAGTATTGATATGATAGAGCAATTAGTAAAATTGCAGGAATTTCTAATAATAAAATTTTAAAAAAATCGTAAAAAAATAGTAAAATTCTAATGGTGTAAGTAATAATAGTGTAGGCCTTAATTCACAAGCAAATGATTCTAGTTAAGTTCTTTCTCCCTTTACATTACTCATGTCCTTTCAATTCCCAACCTGTCCAGTGAGAGAGTGGCTAACATTGATTGTGAAATATAAATGAACCTTTACTCTATAAGTGTTGCAGGATTACAAGATCAAATGGGGTAATATTTTGAGATTGAATTCATGTTTTCAATAAGCTTTAAACTAGTGTTAATGTTATTAGGTTAAATTACAACTTTAGTTTGTCTTTAATTTTTTATTCACAATTTTAGTCCCTCTATTTTATTTTTACAATTTTGGTCTCTCTATTTTAAAAAATTTATAAATTTTGTCCAATACTCAATTTTGTATATATTTTATTTCTTTTATTTTAGTCCAATTGAATCCTAGACTAACATATTAACTTAAGGTACCATCAAAAAATAATTTAATTAATTAAAATATAAAAAGTAAAAGAAATAATCATATGCAAAATTAGGGATTGAACCAAAATTGCGGATTTTTCTAAAATAAAGAGACTAAAATTGTGAAAAAAATAGGAGGACCAAAATCGGAAATCAAGAATTAAAGGAGAACCAAAATTAAAATTTAGCCATATTATTAGGGATAATATCTTAAACAAGTGGCTTCATGCCGCATTTTGACACCAAGCTTCACAGGTTTACATCACTCAATCTTATGGATCTATTTCTTTTTCTCTTGGCATTTAGGTAGGGGGCCTTTGTCCCAAATGAGATTGGTGGGTTTAACTAGGGATGGCAACAGGGCGAAGCAGTTACAAGTATAGTAGCTACCCTCTATTAGTTCTGTCAGATAAATATTCGCTCCATGCCCGCTTGTACCCATGTGGGTACCCATTAAGTAGAAATTCGCAATTTTTTTTTAATATCTGTGGATATCCATGGTATTTACTGAAAAATAAAAATATTTTCAAAATATTTTAAAATGTAATTTAACTATAATTTTTATTTATTCTAGCATTTTCTTCCAAAAAATAGTTTAAAGGTCAAAATTAAAATTATTCAAATATTTTACACAATTACTCTACACAATTATACTAATCAAGATTATTCAATTTAAAAACTAAATTTAAATTTAAAATGCTTCAATCTCATAAGTCCAAACAAAAAAAGTTAATAAATTAAAATAATTCAATCTCATATGTCCAAATAAAAGTTAATAAGATATAATATTTAAATCTCACAAGTTCAAACATCTTTGTGCATCTTGTTGATATTGTGGTTTATCGTTTTATTGATCATAATTTTGAATTTATAATATATGATGTATATGAACCTAAAACTAACACCATAGATAGAAACGTAAAACATAAACAACATATTGGTGCAACTAGTGGTGATGGTTCTACAACAAAGAAGAAAGAAGGCACAAAAATCTCCAAGGCATGTGTAAACACTGACCTTTAGGTTCAATTCACCTCCACCAACCTCTATAGAAATTCGATGCAATAGGGTGTCTTGGCGAATGATACAATGGAGTCCCTTGATGTGTTTTGCACACCCACAATCAAGCGTATCGTAAATGACAGTTTACAAAATAATAGTTTACTTAATTCTCTCTGCATACAAGAGAACAAAAGAAATGATATGGATACAAATTAAGAATTTGGTGATTAGTTTCTTTGTTTCTATTGTGTTTTTCTACATGAATATTGGTTCTATTTATAGACCGTCTCGTGTCTTTTGATGAAGAGATTTGACCATTCACACATGACTCTTGGTAAAGAGCCACATCTCATGACTCTTGGTGAAGAGTCACATCTCATGATTCTTGATGAAGAGTCACATATCACAATCCTTGGTGAAGAGTCACATCTTATCGCTCTTGGTGAAGAGTCACATCTCACGCCCATTAGTGAAGAGTTACAACATTTCATTTTGAAAATCTCTCATACAACATGTTGGGATTAAGGTAAACAGACACAATTTAAAAAAAAAAAAACAAAAAAAAAAGTTTCTACATCGGTCAAGGAAAAAATCAATGTAGAAAGTTGTCACGTTTTACATTTGTTAAGGAAATAACCAATGTAGCAAATGATTTCTACATTAGTTTTGAACCGATGTAGAAAGTAATTTTTTAATATGTGGTGAAATTTTGCAGTTTACGAGAAAAAAAATGCTTAATTATTTTTCATATATAGATCAATTGAGACTATAATAATTTTGGACCATTTAACATAATTTCTCAAATTTCTTTATAGCTTCCAAAAAACAACATCGCCACACTCCAACTACATGCACGTGCGAGACTTGCAAAAGCCTTTGGGGATGGTGTCGCGCGTGTCGGTGCCTCACATGAAAGTGTTAATAACATTAATTAATAACATAAAAAAACATTAATTAATAGTAGATGAGAAAAGGTTTTATTAAAAACCACAAAAAAAATTATTGATAGTATTAATTAAATGTTATTTTTTTATAGAAAATATTTCTAGTTTTAAATGTTATTAATTGATAACATTAAATGTTATTTCTTTATATTAAATATTTCTAGTTTAGATTAAATTTACTTTTATGGCTTTCAATGGGATATTCGCTGCCTATAAAAAAGAAAGTTGTAGAACTTGATTTGGACACAAGAGCTAGCTAGGGAAGATGACAGAAGAAGATCGCAAAAACAAGTTGGTAACAGAGAAGCTGAAGAACTCTGTGTTGTTTCGGCTTAGGGCACTAAACCCTTCCGTCTCCATCAACTCTACCCATGCCTCCTTTATTGAAGATCGTTGAATGCTTTTGTAGGAAAACTCTTCACAAGAATGTTACAAGGATCAAATTGGCAGCGAGAAGCATGCATGATAGAAAAAGGATCGAGTTACAAGACATAAAAAAGTTATTATGAGAGTTACCTTCCTGTATATCAAACTATGGCAGGACAAATATGAATATTACAATAAGGAATTTTGTTTTGGGCACAGAAAATATTGTGTGTCATTATTTTATTAGTAGTTATTATTAGAATCTTATGATTAATAGTTTCATTCATGTCTTGATACAATTTGATTAGCTTATAATTTATATCTTGGGATAAACTGAATATGATTTCATTTATGTTTTGATACAATATATTTGATTAGCTAACAAGTTATATCACGTGATAAATCGAATAGAATTTTAAGACTTGTCAAAGAAATTTAAAAGTTATGTAAATTTCAATTCTTAAATGGAAGGAATTCAAACGAACACCACTAAGCCCATTTTATTTAATTATTCAAATTCTCTATTTTCATATATTTCTAAAAACAAGATTCATACTGTCATTCACTAATTTTATGTTCTTGTTCCATTTTAATGTTTTAAAACACGAGAAAAAAAATAGTAGTACACGTCACTTATTGTATGGAAAGTGAGTGAAGCAGTGTCACAATATAAATGAGAAATGGTAATATATTTATAAATTAATTAAGATTTAAACTAGCTATCTGAGACTAGAGTTATTTATAAAAATTGTTCCTTCCAGTTAAATATGATTGTCTAATCAGCAAGCAATGCAATTTAGGGGATTAATACACTAATCATACAACAACATCCTTGAATTGTCAACTTTAATTTTGAACCACGTCCAATAATCAATTGTAGAAAATGAATAGATCCTTGCTGAAATACAATCTTATTCCTCATCAACCATAAAGACCAAAACAACCACATCCCAAAGCAACATCGATCTAGACCTTTTTAATCCTTTTGCCCCTAATCAACCCTTTATGATGTAAATAGTGAGTAGATTCGGTTCAACGAGGCATGACTTCAAAATCGATCCAAGCATAACAACAATTTAGACATTTGAATACACTAAACATGAAAAAATAGGTGATTTGTGTATCACCCCAATTTTTCTTCCTATTTATGTATATAAATATATTAGTAATTCTTAAATACTCTATTTTATTGGTTTTAATTCAATAAATAGTTTCGAAAAAAGAAATTATTAGGCCTTGGTATGGGTTTATATCTAAAAGTTTTCAAAGCTTCTTAAACTTCTATGTTAGGCTTTAGTTTCTGAGAGCCCAACTTAGCCATTACAAATTTGAATTAAGTTTCATTAAAACCTAACTCTCTTCCCTTAGTTCTTTTCTTTTGCCTCTTTTAGAGATATCGTGCTATCAAAGCCACTGCAACCAAGGAAGGAGGAATCATAGGAAACCGCATCATGCCACCTTTCCCTTTGTCATGGATCATCTCTTTCGAGGTAAGAGGGAGTGAGTTATCTTGCTCATTGGGTATGGAATTGAATTTTGGGTAGCAGGGTAGCAAGGTTGGCCCTAGACCCTATAGGAATTATGTATCTCTTATGTTGTAATTTATTCGACGAGTTGTGAACACACCAAAGCACTTTTCTGTTGTTGTGTTTGATTTCACGAATGTTTGATTTCACGAATGTTTGATTACGTCTCATGCTTTTTTTTCTTTTTTTTTTCTTTTTCTAAGCTAATGTACGAATTTTGATGGGTTTGGGGGATTTGTGTGTTATTAGGGATTTGGAAGATGAATGTGTAATTGTTGGGATCATTGTTTGGAATCATGTTCTCTTGCTTAAATTCGACTAGCAATATGTTAGGAATTGATCTTAGACCCTTAGGATTTGATATTGGATGTTTGGGGGTTTGGAAGGTTTTGGAAAACAAAGTCTAATGCAGTGCATAGGTGTGCCCAATCATGAATGGGTGTGTCAAACATTGCCCCCTTCGAAAAAAAGGTATGACGCAAGTCACATGTGTTCCAAGTCACGTACAGGTGTCAGGCACTGGGCACTACCCTATGCTGCATAAGTGGCTAGGCAATGCCCTATTGTGCACAAGTGTTCCCAGTTACACACAAGTGTGCCTAATTTTATTTCTTCATTTTTGCTTCAAGGAAGTTCCAATTGACTAGCCTAGTCCTCCCTCAATCTTGGGTAGCATGTGCACACTTAGTTGACCTTCTTCTTTGTGTCTTCTTATATCTTTCAGCTCCTTGCCCTTGTTGGAGGATGTTCAATGATTTCTTTGTTGCCTTGAAAATGTTATAGCCTTGACTCTATGTGTGTGTATGTGTGTGTTGTGCCTTGTGAATATAGTTACAAATGCCATGATATGATATGCTTAATGTAAGTTAATATGCTTGTTTAGAATGTCATGGTATATGTATTGATATGAGTTGAACGAGGACCTGACCTATGTGAGGTAAGATCCTCCATGTCATAAGTTAAGTAAAGCCATGAGCATCTGTGTAAATTATGCATCATGACATGATATACATATGTTTTCAAAAGTACGTTTGTGAGCCTAACTTAGGACCAAGGCCATGAAAGGTCTGTTGAGCCCTAGCTTCGGGGGTGTTATCTAGTGTGGAATCTTTGTGTGGCTCATATTAATCTAATGTGTTGGAGTATTCTTGTAAACCCGGGTAGCATGATGCACTGTCAGGGGTGTCATGCTAGTTAAAAGTGTTAGTGTCAAACTCCCATGGTATGGTAATTCATCGACTACATGTACTCCTAGGCTACTTTCACAACAAGGGTTTTGAATGGTACCACATGCATTTGAGGATAGAATGATAGACTAGCATTACATTGCATTGCATGGGTATCGAATGATAATGATGTTTGTTCTATGTGATTGTGGTATGAACATCATGTGTGTATGTGTGTCGCCCACCCTTCATTTTCATACTGCAAATATGAAGCGAGATGTATCTAACTCCCATTGTTTGTGTTGTATTTTCCACTTAGGTTGAATGCCATTTACAAATAATGACCAACAAGGTATTGTGGCTGATGCTAAATAGGAGGCATAGGCCTTATCTTATGCAATTTTATTTTATGTTTAGTTTTGGGATTGTAAGCTTTTATAAGTTGTGACATTAGGACTAGATTATTATTATTATTGTTCCTTAAATTTGATTTGCTTTATGGACCCTTGTATTAATTTCTTTTTAGTTTGGAGTAGAGCTAGCAAAATGGGTGGCCTGGCCCGGCCCGGTGGGCCAAAGAGTCAAAACTGACCAGGCTCAGCCCGGTCCATAATGTTGTGGAATGTGATTTCTTAGGCCCAGCCCAACCTTATGTCGGGCCACCAGGCCAAATTAGCCTAAATTAAAAAAAAAATCTAGATCCAAAATAATTAAGTGCACATGTCATGAGATTTTTTGAATAAAAGAATTAGATTTTAGTTAAAATTTATGCACGGAAAAAAAAAAAACTCATCTTAACCCTATGACTACGATACCCTAAATCTTATTATTAACAAAAATGTCTAATTTATACAAGTTATAAACAAAGCATGCATATATTTTATATTTCTTTTACAATGCTACGTGGATCCATTTTGGTGTAAAGTTCAATTATGTCTCATGTCATGTGCTTCTCGTCAATTCTCTCACATTTTGATTTTAAGGCCCAAAACAAGAAGAAAAAAAAACTAAAGAGAGGTCAAGATGCATGTCACGGGCATAATTACAAAGGCAAACATGAATAAATATGTTATATTTGTTAACTTTAATAATATGTTACGTATACAAGCCTATATCTTTGATTTTATTTTTCATATTACTCACCAAGCCAGTCCTAAGCCCATGGTGCCAGCCCAACCCGGACCCAATTGGCCATTAGGCTAAATTGGCCAGGCTAAACAGGCTTGCTTCTATTCGGGCTGCCTTTTTTAGAGTCTAGTCTAATCCTATTTGCGAGGGCCAAGCCCATTTTGCCAGCTCTAGTTTTGAGTTATTATATGGCATTTGGAGAGCCAAACTTGTTTATGAACTTTTATTTATTTTGAATTTAAATTTAAAATGACAAAATATTTGATGTCTTTTTATCATGTAAAGGGAAGGGTTTTAATTTACTATGTATTTTCGCAAACAAAAAATATATCTTATTTCTAAAATGTTTATAAAATAATGACTAAGGGGTAAAGGGTGTTACAATTTGTATCCTCAGAAGTAAATTTGATAAAAAAAAAAAAAAAACATTTAGTTTCATGCACATTAATAACAATATTCCTTCTCATTTAAAAAAAAAAAAAAAAAAAAAAAGAACAATATTCCTCCTAAATAATGCCATTTGAGTTGACAACCCATCCAACAATAAGTGCCAAGAAAAGACAAATACTTTCAAAGGAGTTAGACATTTATAAAACTTGGGAAATTTTCCACAACAAAATTATCAGAAGAATCAAGCAAAAATAGATTCTACAACAAAGAATATGCAAATTTAACCCAAAAAAGCCTAAGAGCTATCCAATTTCCACAACCATTCGTCGCATCCTTTACTACTTAAAGAGAAAGAGAAAAGTAAAATAGATAATTCAACAAATCTCTGTAAACCAAAAGGAACATCACCAATCTTGAAAAGAAAATTAGATGTTGTCACCATCAATGAATCCCCTATATTGATCGCAATCAAGTTGATTTTGTAAAAGTTCACCTTGAGACCAACACTATCTCAAAGCACCTCAAATGAACATTTAAAGTCCACAAGTTCAAAATTTTAGCATATCCATAAGGAACAGTATCATCAGCATATTGAAGAATCGTGAATTCTAGACCTTTTTCAACTTAAATCCAAAAAATCTTCCTATTTTAACTACCTTTTTCATTAGCCCACACAGGCCTTCGCCCACTCATAAAAACAAGAAAGGAGTAAGGGGTCTTCGTACCTAAGGCTTTATTTCAATTGAAAATCATTAGTATGACTATCATTTACTAAAATTAAAGCATTATAAACAATTCCTGATTGTAAGCATTTATTTAAAAATATTTAAAGATAGGCTTAAATATGTTTTAGGTCCCTCATAAATTAGCGAATTTTGTTTTGAATTCCTAATAAAATTTTGCTTTGCGTTGAGTCCCTAATAATACAAAAAATTTGTTTTGGGTTCTTGTTATTTTGTCTTAGTCCTTCTAATATATCAATTTTTTCGTTTGAGTCCCTAAAATATGTAAATAATTTGTTATTAGTCCCTTTCAAATATTTTTCAAAGGGACTAATACAAATGAACAAAATATTATAAGGACTCAAATGAAAAAAATATATATTAAAAGGACTAAGATAAAATAACAAGAACTCAACAAATTTTTTATCTTATTAGGGATTCAACACAAAGAAAAAATTTATTAGGGACCCATAATAAAATTCGCTAATTTATTAGGGATCCAAAATATATTTAAGCCTTAAAGATAATACAATTCCTAATTAACAAATATTACATATAAAATTAATTAACTTAGTTTAAAAGTATTTAAAAACCTTTTAAATTCAATTTATAAAGTATATATAATGTATTATATGCAAGTATAGGTACGGTTAGATAATATAGTACCCACACCTATACCTATACCTATACCAATAAACTTTTGTGGATAATTACCTATATGGTAAAAGTTACAGGTGCAAACTAAGGTCTATTATTTATTGGTCTATTCAAGGTATCAATATCCTTTAATATATGTAAACACAGTAAAATTTGCCTTAATTTTTTTGTTATGATTTTCCAAAATTTATTAGATAATTTAATTTGTTGTCTTTGGGGTGAAACGTTGCAAATAAAAAATGCATTGAAAATACGTGTGTGAGAGGTTTTAAAATAATCGAGAAACTGTAATTTATAAAGTTTTTTTAAGCAACGAGCGTAAAAAGAATCTTATTAAAATGTACTAATCATATAAAAAAAATTATGTTAAAATTAGTGCAGAAATTCCCACCCAAAGCAATTGTTGTTGAGGCTAAGCAGAGAGAAAGAATGAATAAAACATATGAAGAAGCCATGTTAATTTGATCACCTGAAAAAATATGAATGCGACTAAGGTATTTAAAGTGAAGTTGCATTCACGGATTCAGATAATTACAGTAAAATGCTGTCGATTCATATCAATTTAGTTGTCAAATGTGGTTGTGGTAACCGCCTCAAGCGCAATATTGCTGTCACAATTACTGGTCAAAACCTTGAAGAACAAAAGAAAAATATAATTTTTTAATGGCAAAAAGGTTTGTTTGGAGGAGAGTTGGTTTTTATGGCTATTTTTTTCTATTTTTTTTTTATTTTTGGGCTTTACATGGCTGTGCCTTGACGAAATTCTAAGGTTGTTGCTATATCCACTACCCCTTTATACTAATTCACTCCCACTTCTCCTTTTTTTTTTTCCAAACTACCCCACTAAAACAAACTTCCCCCATCTCCGTTTCCCTCTCCTATATATAACTATCTTTAAGAAAAAGAAAACACACTCCTCCTCAATGTCTCTGCACATATAACAACACATTTGACAAATATCAATAACATCATTAATAATTTTAATTGCGAGAACTCGTGAACTTCCTCAAATTTACTTCCGTGATAATTTCTCCCTAAATATAAAAAAAAAAATGCAGTTTATTTTTTCACAGAGAAAAATTCTCGAGCTGATTTGTTGTCGAATTACAGTTTTAGTCAAGGTTTGGACTTGCAAACCTGAAACTTTCCCTTTCCTTAATCTAAAATGTCTTTTTTTTTTTTCCTTAATGTCCCAGGAGTCTCTATGCTCTAATATAGTATAGTTTAGTTGTTCTTTTGTTTCTTGGCCTCAGTCCCGTAGTACATCCCAAAACTTACACTAACACATGTTTGGCATGTCCAGAATGAGCAATCCCGGATTTTGTTTCTTTGTTTTTAAATGTTTGCATAAAAAACGAGAAAAAAGAAAATAACAAAATCGGATCCTTCTGCCTTCACCAAAACAAATGTGGTGGGAGTGTTCGTGGAGGGACGCTTCTCTTTGTTGAGTGCCATGTTCTTAGGGGGACACTTCCAGTTTTCACTTCCATAATCGATCTCATTGTATTTTGGAACCAATTCTTTGGGTTGAGAAGAATTAATGAAGAGATTGAGAGAATTGTTAATGGTGTTATTGATATTTGTCAAATGTGTTGCTATATGTGCATAGGCATTGAGGGGGAGTTTGTTTTCTTTTTCCGGAAGAGAGTTATATATAGGAGAGGGAGAAGGAGATGGGGGGAGTGTGTTTTAATGGGGTAGTTAGGGAAACTAAATGAATGTGTCAAACTCTGATATCAAGAGGCTTATAACAACTTACACATATTACTCGACCAACTGAATTAGACCCCTTAATTAATTAAACAAGTTGAGTAAAACCTAAACTCAAACCCTTTTAATATATTAAACCTAGCAAATATGAGTAATTTTTATGGGTACCCACTAAGTTTAGGTCCAATATTGTCATCCTTATTCCTTGACTAAAATGAATCAATATTAGGTTCCATGTAGATACGCTCATTGGTTGTAAATGCATCATGGGATACTAAGTGTAACACTTATTACAATTAGCTACACTTTTCTAAATTTTTGTCCCGAAATCCATTAAAAAAAATGTAAGCCATAAGTATATATGTCCTTAATTTTTTATTTTTTTTTTAAATATGTCCTTAATTTTAATAGGTATCTTTAAGGAACTATTATGATGGAGGAATATGGACAAGAAAAGAAGGTTATATATAAACATGTTTTTAGTATAGGTTTTTAAAAAGAAAATAAAAAAAAGAAAATGAAGAATTATAATATGATCTTCCAAAGACTTTGTTTTAAACATTTCAAAGTTCTCCATATTTTGACATGCACACTTAAATTAAATGAATAAAGGAGATAGAAATTACTTAACCTGTAATTTTATTTTCTTCATTTTCTTTTGAGCTTTTCATTCTATTTCTCATTCGAGCTTCCAAAAGCATCCTAAAGGGGGGGAAACTCATAACAATTGCATCTTATTTGAGTACAATTAATTTGTTGTGCTTTGTAACAAACAACTTGATAAAGTACTAGTCTATAGATCAAACAAAAAGAATTAATTTCCAAACAATGATAAATAATTTGTTGTATTTTGTATGGAACAAAGATCATCATTGAGTTTTTATTTTAGTGATAGCTCCCAAAAAATGAAAAAGTATTTATAGACAAATAATAATGATATGTATCTTTCATTAGTTTGTCATCTAATGAAATAACGACAAAATATTCATTGTGATCAATAATTAAAAAGAAAAGGTATAACGAATTTGTCGTATATGAAAAGATTTATTCCCCACTCTACATTCATTAAGATTGTAACTTTAATGTCCTTACCTACATCTAGTAGATACTTATATACTTATATTCATGAGGAAACTAATTTCTTTTATATTATGAGAAATAAATATCATCAATTTAATTTTAGTGATAGCTCAGAAGGAAAATTGGAGGATCATTTATTGACAAATAATAACAGTTTGCGCTTTGGTTAATTATTTGTCATCTAGTTCACAATAACGACAAAATACCGATTTTGTGATAAACAATTAAAAACAAAAGGTATAACCAATTTGTTGTATATAATAAGTAAAAGGCCTCTTCCCCAATCTATACTCAATCCTAAATGTTTTAATCTAATTTAAATATATATATATATATATATATATATATATATATATATTACAAATGATAAAATATTTAACTTATTCTATATTGTTGTTTAATAATTTTTTAAAATAAAAGTTAAGAACTTTAATTCAATCCAACTTTAAAAAAACAATCAAAATAATAAATAAAGTAGCTCTGAGACCATGTTCAAGAAGGTATAGAAAACCATGTAAAAAAAATCATAAAAATAATAAAATATAAGGATACAACAAAATATAAATATGCAATAAAGTATGAAATATAACATAAAATATGCATTTACAAGATTCGAAGTGAGGTCCAACATAGAAAAGCCCCGCATAAGCTCCTCCAATTAGTTTTTCTACAAGCTCTTTATTTTCTTTATTTCTTCCAAAAAATAAGCCTACTTACTTTTCAAGAACTTTTATATAAAGAGTGTTTGACCCAACTTTTACTTTTAAGGAGAAGAAAAGCCAAAATTAAGTTAGGCCAAACAATACCTTAATCTTTTTAATATTTTTTTGTAAAATGTGAAATTTGTAAACTTAATTGTCAAATCATTTGATAACATTTTAATGATCATGTATATATAAAATATTTTAGCCAACATTTCTTTATATTTTGAAAAATATATTGTATGCTAAAATAAAGTTTATTGACGAAATATCAAATATAATAGAAATTATATGAAATTTTGTATACTTGATATGCAAATGTAAAGTCCTAAACGAACGGTTGGATGAATGAAATTCAATTTCTATAGAAAATTATTAAGTAAAATAAATTAAGCATGACTTACTCTTAGAATAAGTTGATCCATATCTCTAATTAACATACAAGTATATTAAAAGGTTTAGGATTGGGTATATATATTAGGCAAGAGAGGTCTTTTCCTTGTCCTATACAACAATTTCGTTATACCTTTTGTTTTTAATTGTTGATCACAAAATCAGTATTTTGTCGCATTATTGCACAAGAAGGCAAATAATTAACCACAACGCAAAACATTATTATTTGTATTAAATGTTCCTCCATTTTTCTTTGAGAGCTATCACTAAAATTAAAATGATAATATATATTTCTTATAATATTTGACAGATTAGTTATCCTCGTGAGTATTAGTATATAGGTATTTACCAGATGTAGATACGAACAATAAAGTGACAATCTTCATGAATATAGAGTGGGGAATAGATCTTATCATATACAACAAATTTGTTATACCGTTTTTTTATTATTGATCACAAAATGAATATTTTGTCAATATTTCATTTGATGACAAATAAATCAAAAACACAGACAATTTTATTTGTCTATAAATACTCTTTCATTTTTCTTTGGGAGCTATAACTAAAATGAAAATGCAATGAAGATCTTCGTTCCTTACAATATACAACAAATTAGTTATCATTGTTTGAAAATTCTTTTTGTTTGATCTATAAATTTTATCAATCTATTATTGATACAAAGCACAACAAATTAATTGAACTCTAGTCTGATACAATTGTTATGAGTTTTCTTCTCCTTCTCTAGGATACTTTTGGAAGCTCAAATGGGAAATAAAACGAAAATTTCAAAAGAAAATGAAGAAAAGAAAATTATAGATTAAGTAATTTCTATCTCCTTTATTTATTTAAGTGTGTATGTCAAAATATGAAGAATTTTGCATTGTTTAAAACAAAGCATTTGGAGGATTGTGTGGATATCCATAAAAATTACTCATATTTGCTAGGTTTCCATCCATTAAATGGATTTGAGTTCAAGTAGGTAGGTAATTATATATCAACAAAATTTATGGGTATGGGTGTAGGTGTGTGTACTATATTACCTAATTCTACCCATACTTGCATATATAATACATTTATTGTACTTTATAATTTGAATTTAAAAAGTTTTAAAAAAAATTAAATAAATACTTATAACTATAATTGTTTATAATGTTTCAGTTTTAATAAACGATAGTCCTACTGATGGATTTTGATTGAATAATGACCATAGGTATGAAGAGCCCTTGCTCCTTTCTTGTTTTTAAGGACTGGGGGATGGCCTATATATGTGGGATAATGAAAAAGGTTGTAAAAATGGGAAGATTTTTTGGCTTTAAGCTTGGAAATGGTGTACAATTCCATGATTCTTTATGGATAAGCTAATATTCAGAACTAAAGGACTTTAATCTCTATTTTGAGGTGCTTTGAGCTAGTGTCCGTCTAAAGGTAAACTTCATAAAATAAACTTGACTGGGATCAATATAGGGGATTTATTTATGGTTGCAACATCTAACTTTCTTCTTTTCAAGATTGGTGATGTTTCATTTAATTTTTTTCGGTTTGCCTATTTGTGCAAATTAGAGTTGTCAAAGTAGGTTGTAATCCACGAGCCAACACGTACATACCGTGGGTTCGAGCCGGGTTGGGTTGTTAAAATCAACCCGCCTCAATTGTAAGTAAAAAGTGGGTTGGCTCACTTAAAAGTTAGCTTACCCGGGTTGGACACGTGGTGAACCGGGTTGGCTCATGGGTTGGGGGGTTTACTTTAAAAAAAATAATTTTCTATTGCTTAAAATTATATAGATTATAGATATATTATATATCCCATCCTTAATTATTTTGTAATTATCCTTTACCATTACAAATGCCACAACATTAGTTTATCCTTTTCAATTTTTTGATAAGTGGTAAAAGAAAAGTAAGAAAATAATTGTAATTTAATTTGGTGATGATATATTTATTCATGTATCATAAATTTCGTAAGCTTTAAAACTATATTCGATTTATCACATGATATAAATTGTTAGCTAATCAAATTGTGTCAAGACATAAATGAAATCATATTCAATTTATCACAAGATATAAATTATATTAGCTAATCAAATTGTATGAAGACATATATAAAATGAAACCATGAATCATAAGCTTCTAATAATAACTATGCTAATAACATAATGACACATATTTTCTGTTCAAAATAGAATTCTTTGTTGTAAAATTCATGATTATCCTGCTAACTTGCATAATAAAATTTTTATGTTTTGTAACTCGGTCCATTTTCTAATCATGCTTCTCTATGCCAACTTGACCTCTGTAACATTCTTGTGAAGAATTTTCCTACAAAAGCATTCAATATGATTTCTCCAAAAAAATTTGTTCAATTTTGGTATCTCAAAATTCAAAACATATTGTTTTTGTCCAAACATCTAACTCTATTAAGGAATTGTTGACATAGCTAACGGAGTGTTGGAGCGTCATGTCAGCATGACAAATGTGGACATTTTGGGTGACGTGGCATACACATGTCTATCACATGTCATCCAAAGGGCTACCATATGTGGCAAGTGAATTTATTTCGTCCATAAAAAATGAAAAGCTCGATTCTAATTCCTATAAAATTTAAAGTTTGATTTTCATAAAATTAAAAAGTTTAATTTTTAGTCCTTATAAAATATTATATTTTATTTTTAAAATAATATATTAAGCAATATTAAACAAAAATAACATAATATTATTTTGTTATGAATATTATGTTATTTTTTGTTTAATATTGCTTAATATATTATATTAAAAATGAAAATATAATATTTTATGTGGACTAAAAATTAAACTTTTTAATTTTATGAGGACTAAAATCAAACTTTAAATTTTATAGGGATTAAAATTAAACTTTAAAATTTTATAGGGAATAAATTTTACTTTTAAGTTTTTTAAGGATGAAATAACACTTGCCACAAGGCAGCCATGTGAATGACACGTGGTAGCCACATGGATGCCATGTCAAATCCAAAATGTCCACGTATACCATGCTAATGTGGCTACCATGTCAGCAATTCTCTAACGACGTTAGATGTTTGGACCAAAATAACACGTTTTGAATTTTAAGGGATAAAAAAAGAACAAAAAATTTTGGAGAGACATAAAACATATTTTCCTAATGAAAAAAAAATTAAAGGAAAAATTATGTGTTTAGTCCTTGAACTTTTACTAACTTTCATTTTTAGTTCCTAAATTTTTATTTGACCGATCTTTGTCCCTAAACTATTTTTCCATTTGGTTTTTTGTCCTTGTGCGTTAGATTGTTCCGTTAATATTCCTCTAATATTCAAAAAATCTCAGTAAATGTCAGTGTAATTTACGAAAAAAAATTAAAGAAAAGGCACATACATAATTTGGGTGGTGGAGAGAGAGAGAGAGAGAGAGAGAGAGAGAGAGAGCATATATACCAGGGCATAAGGGGGGTGAGTGGGGGTGTGAAAGTCTTTGAAAAAATGTGAAGACGATCTTCAATAAAGGAGGCATGAGTAGAGTTGATGGAGACAACTTGCTTTAGCGATCTTCTTCTGCCATCTTCCCTTTCTCTTGTGTCCAAATTAAGTTCTACAACTTTCTTATTTATAGGAAGCTAGCGAATATCCCATTGAAAGCCATAAATGTATATTTAATCTGAAATTAGAAATATTTAATGTAAATTAAATATAACATTTAATGTTATCATTTAATTTTTCTGTGGTTTTTAATAAAACCTTTTGTATCTATTAATTAATGCTTTTTAGTTTATTAATTAATGTTATTACTTTTTTTATTAATTAATGTTATTAATTAATTTTTCTTAGGTTTTATTAATTAATGTTATAAATTAATGTTATTACTTATTAATACTACCTTTGTTCCTATTTATAAGACCTAATTACCTAATTCACCAATATTAAGGAAAGTGGTTAATTTAGTTGATAACAATAAATTTGTCTTAAATTTATATATTTTTCCAAAAATGTCATTGTCATTAATGCTCCTCTCTATCTCCAAATGTTTATCAATATAATCTCTCTCTTATTTAATTATGGGTATTTTAGTATAAAAATAATTAATGCACGGGACATTATGGATTGGGTCTTATAAAAAGGAACAAACATCACTTTAAATTTGGGTCTTATAAATGGGAACGGAGATAGTAATATTTAAGGAGTGCTATATGAAATACAGAGAAACACACTAGAAGGGGGGTTGAATAGTGTGTTTATATTTTCTTTGAAATCCTTTCACAAATATGAAGATAGTGTATCTTAAGTTTTACAAGAACCTTGTGAAACAGAAGGCTATGCTATCGTCCAGTGGTTCAAATACAACAGTTCAATGAAACTGCGTTTTTCGTCAGAACACACGTAAAATATTTTTGTAAATAAAATGTGTAAAAAAACTCTTTCGTGGTATGTGAAGAGATAACTTAAGAGATTTACGAGTAAACTAGAAAGCGAAAGAGTAGCACACTTAGTTTTATACTGGTTCACTCAAACTGAGCTAGTTCTCCTTCAAAAACCTTTGAAGGGTTCTACTAATCAGAATCTGATTACAAACAAGTATTTTAACCTGTCACTTTTGGCTACAAGTATTCTCTAGGCCACTTCTGGCACACCTTTTAATCTCCCCCTAAGATTAAAGCAAACCCAAGTATTCTTTAACACTAAGCCACTCCTGGCTTTCCAAACAGAAATTGTTCGAGTATAGAAAGAATGAATAGCTCTCACAGAGAGGATATTGCAATAATAATATCGAATACACAGAATCGCTTAGCAAAGCTAAGTAGAAAGCTCTTTTTCGCTTAGTGTGAATTGTCCAGTCATTTTGACAGAGTTTCGGATCTTAATCAATCTTCGCACTTTTTGATGCATGAGTTTGTTCCTCTATTTGTAGGCAGTTTGGTGTAAAGTATCCGTTGTGGGATCTGTACCTTTGCCAAAAGCAGTTCTCTTCCAAATATATGACCGTTTTTCACGTGTCAGCTTGGGGTTGAGAGATAGAGGAGACAATCGTACATGTAGCGCCTCCACTTTTTGTACTATTTCTGCAAAGAAATGCTTTTCTGTCCCTGTACAATACTTTCAGAAAACTCAAATGAAATGTTATGTTAGAATGAGAATTGAATATTCCAGAGAATCATCATCGAAAACGTATTGTCACATTATATAACTTTTAAGATAGAAAACAGAGTGTAAGTTATATAGGCATTGGATGCTTGCTTTGCAGAAACATTGGACGCTAGTTGTTGTTCTTTACAAAACATATTTGGACGCTTTGCTTATAGAAAAATAAGGTCTAAGTTTGAGAGATACAATACCATTGCGGCATTGGACGACGTAGATCTTATAACACTCAAACAAGACCATTAGATACTCCAAAATTTATCCTTTATTTGTTATCATCAAAACCAAAATTTGAGGGGTTGGACATCGTCCAATGTCTTAGAACTTAACAATCTCCCCCTTTTTGATGATGACAAATAATGTTAAATTTTGATGTTAACAGGCACATGATCATTTATGAATATAATAAAGCATATAAGAGATGATTATGTTATGCCAGTGTATGTTAACAGGGTTAATATATGTGAAATGGAGTACTCCCCCTGAGTTCAAAATTTCTTATGCATCTGATAACAGTTTATAATAGATAGCAAGAGTGTAGCGTTGTAGTTTTCCTAATTGTATGATTAAGTGTTTGACTAATAATGTAAGAGAAAAATTAAAATTAAATTATGTTGAAATAATATAATAATTAACTTAAGTTATACGTTGTGCTATGTGATGTGGTATTATTCTTAGAATTTAATGAGGTGTTAGGCTCAGAGTGTGTGTTGGGAGATTTTCAGGATTTTTACGTAAGTTCCGTAAGTTGTAGAAGAAAATAATAAGAGAAGGGAGTGTCTTTAGAGGAAAGGTGGGGACAAATAGCAAAATTCCATGCAAATCTTCTTATTAAACGTGCAAAGCTTCCTGTTTCTTCCATTCTCCTTCATCCTTATCTTTCTTTTTCTATAAGTTTCTTTACCGTGAGTGAGAGATTTATTTTCTACCTTAGCTTGAGGCTTGATTTCTTCTTTCCTAGAAATTTCTTAGCTGATTTTGCGTTGGTGTCTCCTAATTGATTATGTAACAAAACTTGAGGACAGATCACTCGAGAACCTCAAAGTTATCCTCTCTAGCTTTTTCTTCTTCACGGTTTGAATCAAGAGCTGTAGGTAAGGGAAGCTTTAAACTTGTTTTACTGATCTGGTGGTGATATGTTTGGAATTCTGTTTCTGTTTTGGATGCTTTAAAGATCTGTTATGATGATGTGATGATTTTTGCTCTCTTGATGTTTTGATGATCTGACCTGAGTTTGTTGTGATAATATGTTGTTGTGCTTTGGAATGATATTGTAAGTGTTGGAAAATGGTTTCAAAATCTTTGAAGCATGTGTTCGTAATGGATTTTGAAAGGTTCTGGGCTCTGCAGAAAACCACTCGTCCAAAGAAAACCATCGTCCATCTATATATACTACAACTAAAAACAACGTCCAGTGAATACTAGAGACCAGCGTCCAATGACCCAGTGCCTAAAGACCAGCGTCCAATGACCCAGTGTCTAGAGATCAATGTCCAATGATTCAGTGTATAATGAACCGCGTCCAGTGGTGCCTTATGTTCAGTAAAGTCTGACGTCCAACGATGGTGGTTGTGAAATTTTGAGGGTGTGTTTAACAGAGAATCAGAACCTAGTCTTGTTACGAACGAGGATGTTGGATCTGCCACCACTTTGGTTCTAGAACTATGTTAGGAAATTCACCCTTAGTGAAATTTAGTGTTGTGTTGTGAGTAAGGATTCGAGGTGTGAGAATGCCTTACTTGTACTTATTGAACTGCTAGATTGGGTTCATAAGTGTGATTTAAGAGAAATGGTGAATTTATAACATAGAGAGAGCATGTGGCGAGCAGAGTTGTTTGGTTTGTGCATAAGATTGCATGCGGGTAGGCACGTAAGTTGAGGGTGCTAGGTGGGCTCTCAACCTAGTGCTGGAGGATTTCGTGATGGCCAATGGTGGGCATATAGAATAGACAAGTGGGCGAATTCCTAAAGATGAAAGGTTTTGCAAACCTGACAGAGGTAAGCCAATACCAACACTTGTCTATATTGGATTAAATTCACACTTCCTCCACATGGTGGCTCAAGGGACTCCCTGAATGGTCTAAGGCGAGACTAATGGTAGGGGATGGGGCCTATGGGAACCGCCCGAAAGTTGTTGAAATCTCCATGGAGTCGAGTCAGCATAATGTTGCATGATGATATTGATGTATGGAATGATACCTGAAGTGAACTGAATGTTTACTGTGAATGATGTTGATTGAAATTGTGTATATTATATCATTCTTTTTATAAGTAAGCTTACCCTTGCAATTTGTGTTTGTATTGTTTTACTGCAATGATCGTGTGGTTAACACGGGAGCAAGTAGCAGTGATGGTGCTGGCTCTCATGCTAGTCACGATTGAAGATTGGACGATTCTCCTGCTATGTTGATTGGACGATCCTAAGATTGGACGATCCTCCTATTTTGCTAATTTTGTTCTAGTATATATGTATAAATATTAAGATTAGTGTGAACGTTCTCTACAAGGAGATCTTTCTTCTGATGTAATATGTATCCTCGTATTTTAAGGTGTAAATCGGTATATTATATTTGGACGATGCGGTGATGAACGTTTTATGTAGGTACATATGTATGTATTTTAAATGTGAAAAATTTATACGTTCTTTCACATGATAATAATTAATTAGAGAGTTTAGTATAACATATCTGTAACGAAGTTGGGTCGTTACAAAGAGTATATCAGATATAACAGATATCAGAGTGTAAAAAACATATCAAGGATATGGATGCAGAATATGTGATATAAACACCTCATGTATTAAAAACGTATTGATAAAAACAGCCAAAACATTCACAAAGTGTAAAATGACTCTATGACATCAAAAATTCCAATTTCTCCCCCTTTGTCATCAACAAAAATGGGTTTGAAAGATGGAAAAATGACTTGACCATCATGGTCACCTATGGCTGTGAAGGTGGTTCTTGTTGTGGTGGTTGTTCTAGTAATGCTTGAGTAGGTGGTGCTGGTTGAGGAGGTTGTGGTTGGACGAGTGGAATGGCATGAGCAACTTGTCCAAGCAGGTTGGTTGCAGTATTTTGAATTTGATTCACAAGCGTCTGGGAGAGGCTCATGAACTGTTCAGTGATAGCATTCTGCAGCAGCATACGATGTTGAGTAGCCTCAGCTTGTTGCCTTTACTGAAATGCTTGAAGAGTTGCGTCGGTTTCCAGCTGTTGTTGCCTCAGAGCCTGTTGCACGATCTCGTGAACACGATCTTCTGAGACCCCTTGAGGTTCAGCAAATCACAAGGGAAGGATGTCCCTTGGACTTGAAGATCCTGTGGGAACCAGTTGACACGTACCCGAGTGAGCTTTAGTAGACGCATCAACAACGGGGAGGCTGGTGATATCTTCAGCATGAGGCTTTTTTGCAGTTGATTTCATGGGTTGGGATGCTTCAACAATAGGCTCTCCATCATCCTCGGACTTTCCAGATTGGACGGTGGGTTCTTGTTCCACTTCTACTGGTACAGATGGGTCCGAGTCAAGATGAGCTAGCACCTTTGTTATCCTGGCAGATGCTTCATCCAACTCTGCTTGTGTATCTTTCGGCTTGGCAACCTGATCTTCCTTTTCTGTGGTTACAGCCTCAGCTTACTCAAGAGCCAATTGCTCTGTATGAGCTTGTTCCGCTGCTCTGGCCTCTTCTGCCTTGTACTCCTCATGCAGAGTTTGGAGTTCCTCCACAAACTTTGTGTGATCCAGTGTCCAAAGATCAAACACTTTGTTGCTTCTGATGATAGGTAATGTCTTCATTAAATCCATATAGTCATCTGAATCTATCAGAAAGCAAGCAAAGGTATTTGTGAAGTGATGAGTTTTCACTGGATGCAGCACCTCAAGACCATGAGGGGGGTGAATGAAATCATTCTTGGAGCTACCGGAGGAAGAGGCCTTCTGGGAGTCGTTCCATAAGATCTGGCGCCAAAAGGTCATGGAATTGAAAGTTCCAAGTGGACTTGTAGGCTTACCAGTCTTGTCAAACAGGTGACCCCAGGTTGAGAGGATTGTTGCAGGGCTTCAACTTTCTCTTCCCTACTTGGCATCTCAATGTCATAGAACTTGTAACATTTCTTTAGACCGGCATCATATAAGGGTAGTCTAGGACACACCCTATCTGGTACAAACTTGATTTCTATGGCACGACTGATATGAAGGTTTGGTGGGTAGGCAATGGCTTGGTTTGGTATATACATCTGTTGAAGAAGTTTGCCAAGATCATCATAGTCGCTTGGCTGGAAATTAAGCACTGGAGTTCCAGCTGGTAGAGGCAGGAATTTTGCAATGGGAGTCCAGATGCGAACATCCTTGACCCATTGTACATCTGGACGCTGCTTTGACTTGGAAGGGTCCAGGCTTTCTTTAATGGTCAACTTCAATTCTACGGCCAGTTTAATATCCCTGCTAACAGGGGGCTTCTTGGACGGTGCCTTCTTCTTTCTTGGAGCCTTACTTTTCTGCTCTGCAACTATCTTTGTGAATTGAGAAGCAACCTCCACCTCTGGTTCAGGCAGTTCTGTTGCTGCTGGACGCACCCTTTGTTAGGTTCCAGTTGGACAAGAGTAAGGATGAGTCAATCAGATCAAGTGTGGATACACTTCTCTCATCCAAGTGGGCAAAGGGTTGCTGATTATTGCTCCTTCTGGCATAGCAGCATAGTCAGCTGAAGGATTATGAGCATAATCATACCTCGTCCACTTTGGTGCTGAGGCAGTAGTTAGATGCCTCTCCAAAGGTTCTTGTTGAGGCCTCCAGATCACATCACACCTCTTACAGTAATTTTGTTCATTCCGTGTAAGGAATGTAACAAGGAAGCGTTCTCTGTCTTCTTCTTCTTTGGTTTTCTGCTTGGGGGGTATGGTCCATGGGGACCAGGTATCCCTCCATGCATCCCTTGGACGCACAAACTTGGACAGGTCCAAGTGAAAAGGTGGATGCTGGGTTGTTGATGTGGATAGAGCACTAGATGGAGCTGGTAGTGGGGCACTGCTGGATATGCTGTCAGTGTCTTGGGAGGAAGGTGGTGGAGCTACAACTCTCCTTGGTCTAGCTGCCTGAGTCTTAACTCATCGAGGCACATTAGAAGGAAAAGAAGTTGGTTCAGCAGGTTGTACCTTCTGCTTCTTTTGCTGAGGGGCCGCCTTCTCCTCTGCTTTCTTCTTGATTTGACCAATTGGGGTCTGGTCATCATCAGAGTCGTCCAGTATTTGAATCTTTCGAACCTTTGGCTTTTCTGGAACAGGCTTCACTGAGGCTGCCTTTGGACGCTGCTCAGCTTGAGCAGGTTTTGACGCATCAGTCCTTAGATGCTTCTCTGTCAGGGACTGAGCAGTGGAGGTGTCAGCATGTCTTTTCTTGGTTCTTCTCTCCTTTTTCAGCATCTTCCTCATGCTTCAGAGACATGTGACATGTTACCTTTCTTCTCCCCTGTTCCTCCATCAACCTTTTGATCTTCTTGCCAATACCAAGAAGATCAATCTCCTTCTCATCATCATTGGAGATAATCTTGCTCTGTTCATGTCGTTGCTTGTTGATGCTATCTTCGTCCAAGTCCCTTAGGACCTTGGCTGTCAGCTTAATCTTCATAGGCTTTATGTTGGATTTGCCAAATAGTTGTTGTGTTGCCACCATTTGCCCTTTCTTCACGATAGCTTCGTGAACAGCTTCGTCCAGTTCTTCAAAGAAGCATTGATAGACCTTCTGGTCCCAGAAGATCTTGTTCAGTAAAGCGGCATAGAAAATGTCATCATTGCCACCAACAGTCTTCATCATTCTCACAATATTGATGTAAATGGTGTGAGGAAGGTTGAAGGGGATACCTTCCATAATGTAGAATATCACGAACTTGTGTAAGTCTGTGACTGAGTCCTTAGACCCAGCTTTGTGCAGAATACTCTTGTTGCACACCTGCTACCAGATTTTCGCTTTCTCACACAGGCTCTTGTACTCAATCTTCATTAAGTCTATGGATTTGGTCTTGCAAAGTACGTTTGCAACGTGATTGCCGTACTGCTTGGCCCAGTCTGTTCTGTACTGGTTCTGCTCCCTTATGCAACCAGTTACCTTTGCAATGGACTCAGTGGACAGAGTCACCTCTCGTCCAAGAATAGTGGCCACGAGCTCCCTTGTGTTCTGGAATTTTGCATTCCTCCAGAACATCCTGATCAACTCAAGAAATATCTTCTGATTTTCGTTGAAGTAGCCTCTGATTCCACACTTCAGAAGGCTCTTGTTCAGGTTCAGGCCCAGCTTCTCTAGCTTTTCAATGTCAAAGAAGTGCTCAATGTGCACTGTAGCAGCAGCTTGACATACAATTGTGGTCTCAGGGTAGGTGTGGATGTCGAGTTCAGAGTTGCTTGAGCTTGCAGAGTTCGACATGGTAGAAAAGTTTGGATTTTTAGGTTTTCTAATAAGGGTTTTGGGTTTTTATGAGAGAGAGAATGCTTAAGGATGAAGATAAGCTTAGAGAAAAGAGATACGGTAAAGATTTTCTGAGGCGATTTGACGGATTACATATATGGGCTTTGTTCGGAGAACGTGAAGCGGTTTTGGGCTTTTATGAATATTTGAAATGGGAGTTATGCCATAAAATCTGCCCTGATGAGGCGTGTGAAGAATGTGGGTAACTGTGTACGGTTACTAACATTTAGGTGACTCGCATAGAGCATTAACTCATACTTACTCTGAAACGAACCGTTTTGGCCATTTAAACAATGTTTCAAAAAAAATATGCTAAGTTAAAAACATCGTCCAAATGTTGGACTTAAGTGTAACATGTTCAATGCGCGTGCATGACTTAGTGATCTTTGGACGACATGTCCATTGGACGCTAAGGTTTTATTGGACGCACCATGTAGATTTTAATCATTCATTTACCGGGTCCATCCCAAGTTTGTTCCTCATAAGGATTAACTTGTCTTCAGTAAGGGGTTTAGTTATCAGCAAGCTGATTATCTGTGGTTACAAAGTGTTGTTCCACAGTACCCTTCTGAACATGGTCTCTTATAAAGTGATGTTTAATCTCTATATATTTAGCCCTTGAATGCAATATGGGATTCTTAGAGAGATCTATGGCAGCTTTACTATCACAGAAGATAGGAATGTTACTCTCATATATGTTGTAGTCCTCAAGTTGATGTTTGATCCATAAGATTTGAGAACAACATTTTGCAGCTGAAATATATTCTGCTTCAGCAGTGGACAGTGCAATGGTTCCTTGCTTCTTGCATATCCAGGAGACTAAGTTTTCACCAATGAAGTGACATCCTCCACTAGTGCTTTTTCTTTCAATTCTGTCTCCAGCATAATCAACATCACAGTATCCAACTAGCCTTAAATCTTTCTGCCTTTTAAAATATAGACCAAGATTAGTGATTCCAACAAGATATCGAAAGATTCTCTTAACAGCAGTTAAGTGAACTTCCCTTGGGTCAGATTGAAATCTGCCACATAAGCATACACTGAACATGATGTCAGGTCTGGACGCTGTGAGGTATAGGAGTGATCCTATCATTCCTCTGTATAGAGTGTTATCCACCTTCTTTGAGTTGTCGTCCAGTCCAAGTATTGTTGTTAGATGCATAGGAGTTTTCATTGGTTTTGCATCGTCCATTTTGTACTTCTTTAGTAGCTCCTTGACATACTTGGTTTGATGTATGTATATGCCCTTTTCAATTTGTTTGATTTGAAGTCCAAGGAAGAATTTTAGCTCACCCATCATGCTCATCTCAAACTCTGTTTGCATTAATTTGGCAAATTCTTCACAGAGAGATTCATTAGTGGCACCAAATATGATATCATCAACATATATTTGTGCAATAATAAAATCAGAAGAGTGGTCTTTGCAAAACAATGTAATGTCTACTTTTCCTCTTGAAAAACCATTTTCTGACAGAAATGAGCTGAGTTTTTCATACCAAGCTCTAGGTGCTTGTTTCAACCCATATAAAGCTTTGTTAAGTTTGAAAACATGATTTGGAAAAGCATCACTTTCAAATCCTGGGGGTTGTTCCACATAGACTTCTTCCTTTATGAGTCCATTAAGGAATACACTTTTTACGTCCATTTGATATAGCGTCATATTGCTATGAGCTGCAAATGATAGTAGAATGCGAATTGCCTCTAGACGTGCAACTGGAGCATAAGTTTTAGTATAATCTATACCTTCACGTTGTGAGTAACCTTTTGCGACCAACCTCGCTTTGTTTCTCACAACATTACTTGCTTCGTCCAGCTTGTTTCTGAACACCCACTTTGCTCCTACAGCTTCTTTGTCGTCGGGGAGTTCTACTAGCTTCCAGACATTGTTCTTTTGAAACTGGTCAAATTCTTCCTTTATTGCTTTGACCCAGCTTTCATCTTCTAAGGCATCGTCCACAATCTTAGGTTCTATTTGCGATATGAGTGTTGTGTGACCTTGCTGTCGTTGAAGTGAAGCTCTGGTTTTGACTCTATCTTTTGGATCTCCGATGATTTGCTCCTCTGGATGATGTTTCTTCATTTGCCAGTTGCGTCCAGTTGGTTCTGTTTGTTCTGCTACTGAACCGTCCAGTGGTACATTGGACTCTTCAACTGGGACATCATGGTTGGACGTATCTGATGACTTACTTGCATCGTCCAATCTGAGATATGCAAATGATTCGTCCAGCTCTGATAACTTCTTATCAGGCTTGTTATCATTGAACTTCACATGGATAGCTTCTTCAACAATTAAGGTTCTAGAGTTATAAACTCTGTATGCCTTTGAAGTTTTAGAATATCCAAGCAATATTCCTTCATCACTCTTAGAATCAAATTTTCCTAAGTTATCCTTAGTGTTTAGAATGAAACATTGTCATCCAAATGGATGGAAGTAGGATATGTTGGGTCTTCTTCCCTTCCATAATTCATATAGAGTCTTTTTCAATATTGGCCTTATATAGATTTTGTTTTGCAAATAATAAGCAGTATTCACTGCTTCAGCCTAGAAGTGTTTAGGGGTTGAATTATCATTCAACATGGTTCTGGCCATCTCCTGGAGTGACCTGTTTTTCCTCTCAACAACACCATTCTGTTGTGGTGTTCTGGGTATTGAGAAGTTGTGAAGGATACCATTATCCTCACAGAACCTTTGAAAACTTTCGTTTTCAAATTTCCCCTATGATCACTTCGGATAGAAGTAATGCATACTCCTTTTTCATTTTGTACTCTTTTGTAAAAGTTATGAAAAGCCTTGAAGGACTCATCTTTGTGGGATAGGAACATGACCCATGTCCATCTAGTATAGTCGTCCACTATAACCAATCCGTATCTCTTACCACTTACTGAGGCTGTTCTTGTGGGTCCAAACAGATCAATATGTAATAGCTCAATAGGTCTAGAAGTGAAAACAATGTTTTTACTTTGAAAAGAACTTTTCACTTGTTTTCCTTTCTGACAAGCTTCACAAAGAAGATCATCTTTATATGACATACTTGGTAGTCCTCTTACGAGGTTGTGCCTATTCAGCTTTGAGATTAACCTCAAGCTTGCATGACCAAGTCTTTTATGCCATAGCCAATGATTTTCTTGTACTGAAACTAGGCATGATACATTTTGACTTGATAGTTCCCCAAGTTTAATCTTGTACAGATTACCTTGCCTCTTTGCAGTAAAGAGAAGGGATCCATCAGAGTTCCTAACTGTACATTCACTTTTGTTAAAGACAACATCATATCCACTGTCACATAATTGGCTTATGCAAAGTAGATTGTGTTTAAGACCTTTAACATAAAGAACTTTATCAATACAAGGATAGGGTGGTATATCAATCTTACCTACGCCAGCTATCATCCCTTTCTGATTCCCTCCGAAAGTGACTTTTCCACCAGCTTTGGGTAGGAGGCGTTGGAACATACACCTTTCTCCTGTCATGTGATGTGAGCACCCACTGTCCAGGTACCATGATTGGAGTTTCTTTCCTGCTGTTAAGCATGTCTACAACAGGAATAATTTTATCCTTAGGTGCCCAAATTGACTTGGGTCCTTTTTTGTTAGTTTGAAGGGTATTGGACGCTTCCTTCTTAGGCAGGTGTCTGCATTTGGACGTTATATGTCCAGGTTTTCCACAGAAGTAGCAAACATCTATTTCCTTGTCATGAATATATTTCTTTCCCTTATATCGATGTCCTGACCTGTCATTTGGTCTCTTACAACCTTCATATTTTAAAAGCATTTTAAGGTTGTCAGAGCCCTTAACAAAGTTTGACAGATCCTTCTTTAGGCTGTCAATCTCTTCATGAAGTTTTACAACATCATGTGGTTGACCTCTTAAGGAAGTATCTACTTCAACTTTCATAAGCTTCTCAACTAGCCATTTGTTTTCTGCTTTGAGATTTCGAATCTCTATGGAAAGATTCATTTCTCTAGTCCTTGAATCCTCACAGGATCTATAGGCTCGAGCAGCATCATTCCAGAGAGTTCGTCTCTCTGCATTTGTAATTTCATGTTGCTTTGAGAGCTCTGTAAACTTTTTCTGTAAATCCTCCTTTTCATTTTCAAGTTGTTTGAAACTTTTCTCTAAAACTTCTTTTTCTTTTGAAAGTGATTTGGACGATTTCTTTAAAGTTCTGTAGGCCTTTGACAGAATAGAAGAGTTTGAAAGTAGTTCATGATAAGCTTCTTGAAGTGAATCTAAGTCATTAAGGTCTACCTCATCTTCTTCTTCTGGTTCAGAAGAATCTGTTGAAGTGCCTGCCATCAGGCATATGTGTGCTTCCTCTTCTTCTTCATCGTCCGATGATGAGTCATCGTCCAGGTCTTCCCATGTGGACATCAGAACTTTCTTGCCCTTCTTTTTGCTGAAGAATTTCTTCTTCTTGTCCTTGCTCTTGTCGAGATCTGGGCATTCTGATTTGAAGTGTCCTGACTTTTTGCATTCGTAACATACTATTGGACTCTTCTCCTTCTTTTCTTTGAGGCCTTTCTTGTTTAGGTTTCTCCATCTGGATCCACCTTTCTTCTTCCACATAGCGTGTATCCTCTTGGATATGAAGGATAGCTCATCATTCTCGTCTGAGTCATCATCTTTAGATTGTTCGTCTGATGATGTTTCAGCTTGCATGGCTTTGGACGATGGTGCTTTCCTTGGCTTCTGGACGCTGAGCACCAGGGACTTGTTTTTCTTACCATCACCATCTTGATGCAGTTCTAGTTCATGCACCTTGAGAATTCCCACGAGTTCTTCTAGGGACATATCATCCAGTCCTTTTGTTGTTCTCAATGCTGTAACCTATGGTCTCCATTGCCTAGGCAAACTTCTCAGAATTTTGTCAATATGTTCATAGTTATTGTAATTTTTATCATGTGCTCTAAGTTCATTTAGTATGGTTTGAAACCGTCCAAACATACCTTGTATGTCCTCGTTTTCTTCCATACTAAACAATTCATATTGACGAGTAAGGAGACTGAGTTTGTTACGTTTTACCTGGGTGGATCCCTCATACGTTAACGCAAGAGTGTCCTACATTTGTTTCGCGCTTTTGAGACTGTGCACCTTGTTGTATTCTTGTTCGCTCAGTGCACATATGATGGTGTTTCTAGCTCTGGAGTTGAGATGAAATCTTTGTTTCTGCTCCTTCGTCCATCTAGTCTTTGGGATTTCGTTGAGGTTCTCATCAAGTGGAATGTAGTCGCCCATCTCCACAACGTCCCACATGTCAATATGACTGGATTTAAAGAATGTTATCATTCTTTGTTTCCAGTAATCATATTTGACACCCTTAAAGAGTGGTGGTCTGTTCACAGCTTGTCACTCGTTTTCCATCTTTCTTAGGATCTTTCCTCTGTACTGCTAAATACTCAACCCAAGAGGCCGAGCTCTAATGCTAACTGAAATACAGAGAAACACACTAGAAGGGGGGTTGAATAAGGTGTTTATATTTTCTTTGAAATCCTTTCGCAAATATGAAGATAGTGTATCCTAAGTTTTACAAGAACCTTGTGAAACAAAAGGCTATGCTATCGTCCAGTAGTTCAAATACAACAGTTCAATGAAACTGCGTTTTTCGTCAGAACACACATTAAATATTTTCGTAAATAAAATGTGTAAAGAAACTCTTTCGAGGTATGTGAAGAGATAACTTAAGAGATTTACGAGTAAACTAGAAAGCTAAAGAGTAGAACACTTAGTTTTATACTGGTTCACTCAAACTGAGCTACGTCCAGTTCTCCTTCAAAAACCTTTGAAGGGTTCTACTAATCAGAATCTGATTACAAACAAGTATTTTAACCTGCCACTTCTGGCTACAAGTATTCTCTAGGCCACTCCTGGCACAGCTTTTAATCTCCTCCTGAGATTAAAGCAAACCCAAGTATTCTTTAACACTAAGCCACTCCAGACTTTCCAAATAGAAATTGTTCGAGTATAGAAAGAATGAATAGCTCTCACAGAGAGGATATTACAATAATAATATCAGATACACATAATCGCTTAGCAAAGCTAAGTAGAAAGCTCTTTTTTGCTTAGTGTGAATCTTCCAGTCGTTTTGACAGAGTTTCGGATCTTAATCAATCTTCGCACTTTTTGATGCATGAGTTTGTTCCTCTATTTATAGGCAACTTGGTGTAAAGTATCCATTGTGGGATCTGTACCTTTGCCAAAAGCAGTTCTCTTCCAAATATATGACTGTTTTCCACGTGTCAGCTTAGGGTGGAGAGATAGAGGAGACAATCGTACATGTAGTGCCTCCACTTTTTGTACTATTTTTTGCAGAGAAATGCTTTTCTGTCCCTGTACAATACTTTCTGAAAACTCAAATGAAATGTTATGTTAGAATGAGAGGGAATAATCGAATATTCCAGAGAATCATCATTGAAAACGTATTGTCACATTATATAACTTTTAAGATAGAAAACAGAGTGTAAGTTATATACGCATTGGATGCTTGCTTTACATAAACATTGGACGTTGGTTGTTGTTCTTTACAAAACATATTTGGACGCTTTGCTTATAGAAAAATAAGATTTAAGTTTGAGAGATACAATGCCATTGCGGCATTGGATGACGTAGATCTTACAACACTCAAACAAGACTATTAGATACTCCAAAATTTATCCTTTATTTGTTATCATCAAAATCGAAATTTGAGGGGTTGGACATCGTCCAAAGTCTTAGAACTTAACACTATAACGACACTCTCCATGTGATTGGTTAAAATTTATTGGAAATCACCAATTTTGGTGGGTCCCATATCTAAATCAGAAGAAAGAACCATTAAATGGGATGTGAGACCCACTAAAATTGGTGATTTTCAATAAATTTTAACCAATCACATAGAGAATAGCATAAAGAGTGTCTTAGCGCTAGCATTTCTCATACTATTTATCATAAAGAGTGTGTCAGCACTAGCATTTCTCATACTATTTTCATGTGAGATTCAAAGGCACCCACATGCGTGACACCATCACCAAGGGCTTCTACAAGTCTCACGTGCGTGGAGTTGGAGTAGGATATTATGAAACGAATAGTGATATATAGACATTTCTCCAATATAAACACTCCATTAATCATTTTCCTTATAAAATATTCAGACAACTAAAAAAATGAAATTAAAATATTCACACAATTGTAACAATCTATATTTAATGAAATAAAATTAATTATACAAAAGACTTGCCCATATAATAATAATACTAATAATTAAAGCAATTAAAGAGAAGAAGGGCATTTAAGGGCAGCAAATAATCCCCCTTATTTAAAATCATTTTTTATTGCAATTTTTGTTTGGAAGAAAACTTTCTTGCCCTTTATTATAGGCACACGTGGTTGACATGCCTGTAAACAGCATCATCCTATTCTAACAGAGGTTTGGTAACACTGGTTAGTACAAGGTCGTATCTAGAACCATATCACTACTTGCTAGTATAAAGTGGAGAGAGTTAATTCCACCAACCTCATTATGGTCATTAGCCCCATTATTTCAGCCTATACGCTAACAGAAAAAGAAACCGATCCATTATAGTTCATCACTTTTGCAAACTTTCTGGAGAGGGTGCCAAAAGAGTGATGTAACACGTTGCCAAAAAGTCTGCATGAAGCCAGTACTGTACGTTGAAGTTGATTCATAAGAACGAAATATAAGATATATTATCCGTAATAATAAAATTTTTTAGGTTTAAATATCTTTTTGGTCCTTGTTAGTGTTTTTTTGTTTTTCGTCCTTGTAAAATTTTTTTTTTAATTTCAGTCATTGCAAATTATGTTTTTTTTTTTTCGTCCTTATAGTGGTTTAGATAATGCTTTAAACAGTGAAAAAAACGCTATCTAAATCACTATAAGGACGAAAAGCAAAACAAACATAATTTGCAATGACTGAAACCAAAAAAAAAAAATTTGCAAGGACGAAAAGCAAAAAAATACTAAATTACAAGGATCAAAAAGATATTTAAGCCTTTTTTTTAATGAAAGCTATGCGTGCAAAGCCTCAAAATAGGACGAAGACATCCCAACTATATTGGCCCCTCCGCGTCTATCAATCATCAGCAAGCAAACCACAATATAGAGTAGAGCTTATTAATAACATTAATAATATTAATAACACTAGTTTAAAGCTTATTGAAAACATGAATTCAATCTCAAAATATTACCCCCATTAATTTGATATTGTAATCCTGCAACACTTATAGAGTTGAGCTTCATTTATATTTCACAATCATTGTTAGCCACTCTCACAGTGAAAAACATGAAAAATCTGAAGTTATATTTTGTTGCTTCATTGTTAAGGTAAATTTTTTAATCAATTTTCCCAAAAGTGAATCTAAACCATATGCTTGTGAATTAAGGCCTACACTATTACTTACACCATTAGAAATTTGCTACTTTTTAAAGATTTATTTTGTAAAATTTTATTATTAGAATTTCCTGCAATTATTTTTATAAGCAAAAGAGATATATTGAAAGAGATTACAAAGACTAGTCCAACTCTTTTACAAAGATAAAGTATCATATTCATCACTTAGAGGATTGAACAATAACGAAAAAGAGTGAACACACCAATTCGAAAATAAAAGCACAGCCCCTTCCTTATATATAATGCACCAATAGAAACAGAAAACGAGATCAAATTATTTGATTTCACTTATATAATGCACCACTGCATGGATCATGAATCGCATTGCTTTTAAAAAAGAAAAATCTAAAAATTGTAACCATCAATAATTATTAAATAATTCTAACAATTCCTCAACGCGTCTTATGATATTGAAATACAAATCTCGGTCCTAATCTTGGACTAGCTCAAACACACACGTTATAAGGATTAAAAATACCTACGGGGATGGTATTTCAGATTCTGTTATCAACAAAAGAATCTTAGAGAAGAACAAGGGAGAGGTGGCTGAGAAAGTGTGGATGATGGCGAAGGATATGGGGTTGGTGGCAGTATCGGATACATACTACGTTCAACAAATACAACAGATGGAGGATAGAGATCGTGCAGCTAAGGAGTCAAGAGGGGGGCAAATAAATAATCCATGAAGATCTTGTCGCTAACTAAATCAATGGACAACATCTCCAACGAATAGGAATGATATCCATGATTTGGTTGAGAATATTTTGTGTCGTACCAGCAGAATATGTACTACCATGTCGTCATCCATAGAAGTTGTATAAGACCTTCAGATAGGGGATCTTGAGGCATCAAAATGAAAAGTGAGAGAAAACCCTAGAAGGAGAAACTAGGATACTTTGCATTTGCATGTAGACATAGTCACTATGTGGGACCATAAGGTTCGTGTTAATTATCTGCGATCTTTGAGAGAGTGATGAAGGCTCACTCCCGCGTATTATTTTTCTACATACAAGGATGGCCCCAAGACAAGTTCTTTGAAGAGGACACTTTTTTGGGAACGATGGGTTTTTCATTTGGAAAAAGGTATTTGGACATCCAAATGTCTTTTGACACCTAGAGACACAGTGAAAAATGAAAGAAAAATATAAATATGATAGGAAGAAAGAGATAAAAAAAAATTAGAAATATTGATGAGGTATTTAAAATATAAGAGTGTTCAAATATAATTACTCTTTTCATTTATGCCAGCTATGTTCAGCACGTGTGAGTTGACTTGCCTATCATCCTAACCTAGACACCTGCTCTGGGCTATGTGCGTATTCCTGACTCCTCATTATCCACTTCTTCAGGATCGGCTCTCCTCGACACCAACTTTGATTTGATAGTCCAGTTCTACTATTCACCCTCCCCAAGGAGTGTTATCCCGAATTCGACTTTTCCACCCTTCAATCTACTCACCCAATGTGGATTCTTGCTACCTGGCTAGGTGCTCACCGTGGACAGCGAGATCGAGGTGGTCAAGGAGGAGGAGGAGGATCCTTCTGAGGAAACTGCATAGTATAGATTGGGCTATGGGTACAGTAGGATAGATATGGATAACCGATTGACTGCTCTGATTCTATTCTTTTCCACTTTTGGTATATTTATTTTGCGTAGACTAGAATTGGTAATTTTGTTTGTACTAAGCTGGTTATTACTCTCGAAGTTACTCCTATTACAGTCTGTATATGGTTATGGTGATGGATCCTTATGGCTAACATTTATGTGCTCTTTATTATGATATTACGATGATGATGTTTATCCTCATGCGATGTAGTTGTAAAGTTATTTTCATATGTTTTTCTTTCAACGAAAGGACATTTTGGCAATTGGGCGGTTCTTTATTTTAAGCATAATAGTTGAGCATTGAGGACTATGTTTTTTCTTTAATATGAAAAGAAAAGAAAAACAAGTTTTATGAAATTTAATATTTCACTAATTAACGAGAATAAGAGGAATTAGTAATAGATTTACATTATAACAAGGGATGTTACACTCCTCTCTCTCTCTCTCTCTCTCTCTCTCTCTATATATATATATCTTATGAGAGGAAGACATCTTATATGAAAGTAAGATTATTCAATTTGGACCATATAACCATACATAAAGAATCAAGATTTAATGTTATGTGACTATTTAAAATAGTCATGTGACTTTTTAAAAAACTCACATGACTTAGCATTGTTTAACTCATTCAAATAAAATCTAGTGATCAATATTTATTCCTCTTACTCTCATATAAGATAAATTCTCTCACTATATATATATATATATGAGGCATAACTTGTGAGAAGGCTCTTTAGATTATTGAGATTTAATAGTAAGTAACTACTTAAAAAGTCATGTTCACTTGATGTACATTTTTTTTCCATTTTTTGGCAGTTATAAAAAGTTTCACAAAACGATACTCCACTTTCTGTCTATTCTTTTTTTTCCAGTTTCATTATATATATGAATGGTTCGTCGGCTTTAGCATTTTCGTTCTTATATGATTTGTGTTAACAATGGTATTTAGGGGGGAAAATAAATGAAAAGGATAGCTAGGAGGGAAGCAACCATCATTTATATACACAAACTGGATTACTGGAAACCCCTTTCTATGGACCAATACAGTAGGCACACTTGCATGTTAACAATCACTGCACGTCTCTCGCTCAAATCCTTCCCACTGAAATCCAATTGTCGTAATGGATTAACTAAAATCCAATAATACAAGATCATATCAAATGTCAAACATCAGTTTCAGCTCCCTGTGACTTCTTTAACTTAGCTACAAGAACCCACATGTTGGCAAGTTCATTTTCCAAGTATGCTTCTCTTTGCTTTGATTCTTCAATCTTCCCTTGAAGCTCAGCTTCTTTATGATCCCTATCTAAAAGAGCAGCTTCGTATGAAAGTTCCCTTTCTTTACTCAGGGCGAGTTCTCTTTTGATATCAGAGTTTGACCCAGCCTGATCATTTCGTCTAACATGGCTTTCTCTTCGTCCATTTCGGACTGTTCCAGTTCCACTACTTCTACGTTGGGCGGGAGAACTCTTCGATGCTGCCAGCTCAGCCAATAATCTCTCGTTCTGGTTCATGAGTTTGGCAACTTCTTCTGACAATGCCTTAAGCTCCACTGCAGCAGCTGAAGCTAGCCCTTTAGCATATGAACTCTCTTCTGCCAGTTTCTGATTCCGAAGTTCTAGCTGTTCTTTTGATTCTGTTAGTTCTGCCAACTTTTGCTTCAGCCATTCTATCTCGCTTGCCTAATTATTTGTACGGATCAGTAGGAATAATAGCTTGAATATATGGAAAATACTAAATATAAATGTCATTTGATGAGGATAATATTTTTTTTTTAATTTATAGAAATCGAAAACAGGTGTCAAGGAGTTATGGAATGACAAATGGTTTTGGATTAATGTGAAATTCCAAGACCTAATTGCAACTACCTGGTATAACTACTACTATAAAAAGTAGTGCTAATCACCACTCCTAGAGTGGAATGAAAAATTAAGAGAAATTACATGGGATTAGCCGTCTAAACTATAATAGCACCACTCGATGTAGATCCCACAAGGAAAAAAAATATACCTTCTCTTGCAAAAGAATCTTTTCATTGGTATCGGTTAACATGGCACTTTCCTTGTCAAGGTGAGGTTCACCATGGTAGTCTTTTGTTACAGAGAAATGTTGAGAATGATTGAATACAGGCCTTAAGTTTCTCAACTCTAATGCATCTGCAAGCTGCTGTTTCAGAGAGCTAACTGTTTCTTGAAGGCTTTCACATTCATGGATCTGAGAATGCAAATTACTCGCTTAACTAATAATAACATGATAAAAAGAATAGTAGGAATTTCATGCAAAGTGATTTAAGAATTTGCACCTTCTGATTAAGCTGTTCTTGAATTATATGGTTATCTGCTGTTTTGACCTGAATTAGCAAACAGTTAGATGACACAAGACTCGTCAGAAAACAATTTACAGCAAGGCAGTATGTTCATTGTGTAAGTTATGCTAATATAATAAGAACATCACCGTCTTGTATGATCAGAACATAGGTTTTCTTGAAAGAAAATCAATTATAACAAATAACTTAATTACTATGTACTTTTTGTTCTGATTGCAAAGTACCACACCAACTCTGTTTACGAACCAAAAATGGATTTAAACAATCATAAGCTCCACAAGAAGACATATTTAGTGTTGAATACTTGAATTTCATTTACAGACTTTTTTTTTAAATGCAATAATTGGTGGGATAATACAGCAAGATGTATATAATGGTCACCTCCAGTTCAAAGGATTTTTCATTTAACAGTGACATCAGCTCGGTGAGACTCTGCAGCACAAAACAATCAGCATTAAATTGGAGAACTACCAAGTGAAACAAAGGAACAATGAGGTCACGTGAACTGTGAACATACTAGTGATACTCCTGATTCATCCAACTTATTTTTGGCAATGAAAGAATCAGCAATCTGCTTTTCCAGAAAATCCATCTGTTCCTTCTTAGACTTGATTTCATCTTTCAACCTTTCCATCTCCACCTTGGTATGAGTTAACCACAAAAAATGCAAACTCTCAGATATACTGCTATAATAGTCAAAGTAATCATACTAATCACACAGACAAACATCTATTTTGAGATAGTAACCTACATGAATCTGATCCTTCTGAGGATTTCTTGCAGCTTCCTGAGACAATCTCTTCAAAGCACTTGAATGAAGAGCAACTTCTCCTGACAGAATCTTTTGTTGCTCCCTCAAAAGATCAATCTCATCAATTGATTTAATGCTTATCTAGAAAATTAAGAAAAAAAATTGGAATATAGAAAAATAAAAATATAGATGTCCATAGCATATACACTCGTCAACTCATCATCACATCTCTAGCAAGAACTCCATATCCATATTTCAGCAATTAAGATTAAAATAAAAAGATATAGGTTCCCCATAAATAAAGTGAAACAAAGATAAACAGAAAAAAAATTATTACAATACTAACTAGAATTTGGCCAAAAACCAAATAAACAGTGTTTCACAGTACTCATGACTCGGGAATAAAAAAATACTTTGCTTCAAAATTTTCTTTCCTGGTTATACAAGGACATTTTATGCACAAATTTTACCTAACAAAATTTGGATATTTAAAATATATGCATTGCTACCAGAACTGAGATTTGTTTTGGTGACTTTTAAAAGCATAAAAGTGACTTTCGACAGAAATTGCTAATGCTAGGTTTGTGTTGGTATTAATTTATTTTGTTGCCAAAGCAGATTAATTAAAAGCTCTCAACAATTATTTTCCCAAAATAATCAAAATCAAATATGCCATAGAAAATGGCACTTTTCTCAAAAGCTGCAGTAAGAAACAATAAAAGCAGTCAATAACATACCAAAGGTGTCTCTTGTCCCAATAAACTATCCTCATGAATTTCCTTATCCTCTCTTGCCACTGATACAAGATCCGCTGATGGAGAGCTTTGTGCAGGTAGAGAATGGGAATGTCTGGACTCCGAATGATTACCAGTTTCTGCTTGAGGATTAGAAGGTGTGCTAACAGATTTTGCTCCACATGATTTATCACTGGTGCCTGACAAGGCACTTAACCCAGTATCTCGTTTCTGATTAAAAAGAAATAATAGTGAAACACAGAAACTTAAAGAAACGGAAATTTAACATGCCCCAAAATACCAAACCCATCATACCATTTAAGAAATATCAGATGTTCAAAGCACTTCAGATTGTAACAAAAGAAATGTTGAGTTTAAAAAAAAAAAAAAAAAAAAAAAAAACAAACTTGCTAGAAAGTTGAACTCAGGTGACAAATGCATGGCTGCACAGAAGGCTTAAACTCGTGCATAATTAAATGCAGTCAACAAAGTTTTGGAATGATGATTAAAATTATCAATTGAAAACCATTACCTACAAAATGAACTTATAATAATTCCTCATAAAGAAGAAAGTGCTTTCAAATTTTCAATTAGAATGAGAAATAATAAACATATGAATCAAAGTTGGAAATGACAAATTCAAGAGAAGACCCAACGAGGGTCACAACTGAGGGTAAACCAAAATAAAAGGCAATAGGAGTGTATTGTCAACTAAAGTAAAGAAATAATAAATCCGAATGAATCTGATTTAAAACAACATATGCTAAAGTACATTCACACCAACACAAACAAAAGGCTGTCAGAGATCTCACCAAAATATGAAAAGGAATCAATATACCTTTGACTCCTTGGTAAAAAGTCACTTCACACTATGTTGATAGTAGTTGTAAATTCAAACAGGAACAATTAAATACACATTTTAAATTTTCATAGGAATGAATTCAACACAACAATTAATTAGAATAAAACAATTTCTCAGAATTGACTTTGCCAATAAACCAAATTGCACCACCATGTTACAAATGCATAAAAGACCATCACTACATGAACCTGATATATTAATTATTTTAAATATAAGGTTTAACAAATCTTTAGTTTCTTAATTTCCAACTACTGTAGACTCAGTCTGATATGCCTGAGATAAAAGTGATAGAATCTGTTAGAATATCTACAAAATATTTAGACAAAGAGAATGACACATAATAGATTAGGATAATGTATGTTATTTTTGGGATAGTTTTACCTTATTTTGGGATCTTATGTTGTTAGGAACTTTATCTTATTCTTAGGGATCTTATCTTTAGGAAGTTATTTGTTCTCTGGTATTTAGTACAAATAGGACTACTGGGATAGTATTGAGTCACACCATATAGTACACTGTATTAATTTAGGCCCAGTTTAGATAAACTTCTCAACAAGCATTTATAGGAGACAAAAATAAGGGAAAATTATCAATCCAGATAACCAGCTACATTATCTTTCAAGCAATACTCATATATCAGACTCCAATATTGGTGAGTTAATTTTTCAGCCATGCTTTATGAAGCCCAATTTATATTTTGTTATTTCCCTTTTTAAGAGTGTTAATTTGTCACAACAACTCACAAGCTTAAAGATTACTAAGCTTTAGCTTGAGATGGAGTGTTAGAAAATTCACCAAATTTTTAGAAGAGATTCATAATAGATTAAAATATTTTTTATCTATTTTATTTATTTAGTCTTTATATAGCATATTTATATAGTTAACTTAATACAGGAATCAATGGACAACTTACCCGTATCTTCAACCAATTTAGTAACCCATGTTTCTTTGTCTTTTTCTCCTCCTTAAAAGAATCATCAGCTGTTTCAGCATTTCCCTCTAAATTAACATGCAGATCAGTGTTTTCGTCATCTGAGATTAAATCCCTCCTTTTGTATGGAAGGTATACCAACTGTAAAGTGTAAACATAATTGATTATTAGAAAAATGTATATACAAGGAAAGAAGTGAGCAGAGTATTGTCATCTTGAGACATTAATATGTAAAACGGCAATTTAAATTCCTGATATTAGAGAAGAAGAAAAAATTGATAAAGCTAATGCAAAAAGAAAAATACCTCTTCTTCCCCAAAGGAATGTCTTCTACGAGGACCAGGACGGTTAGAAAATCTAGTTGTGTGTGACGCTTTAGTGGAGACCAAAATTAACTTAGTCAAACGTTGAATTCTTCCTAATAAAGCAGCTTTAGCTTCTTCTTCTTCTTCCAATCTTGATTGCAACTTGACTTGACCATCTTCTAGCTTTACATATCACACAAAACAATTGATAACCATTTAAATTTCAGAATGTTGAATTCCATAGAATAACAATGAACTCAATGTGCAGGAAATTTACTTCAAAATAATTTGCCATAATTAATTACACTCATTTCCAACTCCACACATAATATTATTTAGAGGCAAAACAATTGAAAAATAATTACCTATATTGCCTCTAGAAAAATATTTATAGAAAATTCACATTTTGAAAACCATTTTTAAGCTAGAAAAAAATACCAAGAAAACAAAAATAAAAGTCTGATATAAATCATATAAAATAATCTACCTTTTGTTTTAGAAGCACAAAGTCAACTTCACCAGTTTCTTTTGACTGAACTGAGACAATACCCCGCTTCATTTGTTCCAATTCTTCCTTTAAGCACTGAATGTCGTGTTGGTATTTCTTGATAAGTGACTTTTCATCAATTATCTGGAGGTTCATTTAACATGTAAATTAATTAATGAGGGATCAGAGATGCTACAAGATTACTGGATGAGATCTTCCCAAATAGAAGGATTTCATTAAAAGAAAAACATCAACTAAAAGAAATTTCTAATCATTTTAAATATTTACAGGGTATAATTCCTCAAGAAACGCTAGAGGCAGGTCAACAAAGTGAAGTCAAGAACATGCTCTTCCCAGACTATGTGAAATGATTTACATACTGAATTTGAAGCATCCCATTCCAACTAGACACTCCATCCAACTACTAACATAGAAAATCTTCAAAAATACCCTCCCACATAAATTCTTCATGTTCAAATTACTTGCTACCAATTTAAATTAAGCATTCCGTGATGCAGCTAGACAGGTCTAGAAGGGATAAGGTTCTCTGGACCCATGGGCACTGGACAGTAGGTAATACAGGTAATTCTCAATAATCCCCTATTAGGGATTCCCTACAGGTAAATTTTCAACATGCTACTTGACAGAAACTTGATGAAATTATTTTCATTTTCTCAAGAATAACTTCATCTTAAGGTTGGCTTTAAACCAAAGATTGACCACCAAGAGGAAAGGTAACACAACAGGGTTACAAGTGGAGGGTGTTGCATGTGTGTGAGTGTTTAATTAGTAGGCTAATTGAATAGAGAGTATTAGATTTCAGATCTTTGAGAGAAAACTAAAGAAATCTATTTTATTGATTCTGAATGTAAAGGTACTGTTACAGAGAGATGACTCATGTATTTATAGAGTCGATAGACTATGGTGTCCAGCTGTATTCAGCTGTTATACAATCAGAAAAGAAATTATACAGTACAGTCAAGTATATGTTGGGTTTTAGTAAACCCAAGTATACTCTAATACAGAGTATGTCTTGTACTTTGCATTGTGTACAAGGGGAGCATGCTAATAATACCCTGATTAAGAGAAGCAGTTGTATTTTGTACTCTGATCTGTTCAGGTTGTATAGAAATAAAATTCTAACAAAAAAATAAAACTTCAACATACTGTGTTCTGGGCTGCTTGTATTTCAATGTGCTTTGCCCGGTGAGCAAACTTCAACGTAATATGTGTCTCTTCAGCATTACTAGATGAAGGTGTTACTGTGCAAATGAGCTGTATTTTAAATGACAGCAAACTATCAGAATTGCCATGTTATGTTTCAACTTTTGTGCCACAAAGATCAGTATAATAAAATTTATTTTTAATAAAGAAAAGAATGTAATCGCATTTCTGAAAATCTATACACAAGTAAGCCTTACAGATATACGTCCATGACCACTGAGCGAAGACTGAAGTAGTCTAGTCAATTTGGAGTCCCTATAAGGTATGTGACTAGCTCTGCCTTCAGTCAATTTTGAAATAACCTGTGCAACAAAAATAATCACACTTCAAAAGGCTATAAAGAACTGCACACATTCAGGTAAAAAATATGTATGTACAGGTAACCATTGGATGACAAACATGTACTGAGCAAACTTATCAAAGAGAAGGTCCAAGCCCTAGAAGAATATAGAAAAAGAAAGAGTATGAAGTAAGGTAATGGGAAATGGACCATAAAAGAAAGAAATGAGGATGTATGAACATGTCAGTCTCAGAATTTAGAAAATAGGAACTTCATTCATTTGAATAACACATCAACAGGTGAGCTATATACACAAGAACCCAAAGCTAAAAAAGGAAAAGAATTAAATGTCAAATCCCATTATTTGTGGGTAGTGATAACTAACTAAGGAATACAATTAAACGGGTCTAATTCTGGGGATACTGTCTTTATCTGCTATTATTAGAATCCGAGTGAGAGAAAATGGAAAACTGAAAGATAAATTCTGAATGCGAAAATGTATTCATTACACATCTGATATGAGATAGCTCATATTTATATACATGATAGAAGACTCTGAGAAGAGTCTGGAGTAAGTTGTTAGCTGTGCTGACTGAGCACAGTTATAACAGAAAGATAACTACCCTAACTAAGAGAAAGAGATAGGCTGCTACAGAGACTAGAGTAACTATATATAACAGAAAGATAACTACACCTAATGACCTAAGAGTAATTATATATACTTAATGAGACCAAGTGATCTACACTTCAAACTTGCCTTCCCCATTCTTCTAATGAAAACTTGAGTTTAGGCATAAGGTAGGTGAGCCTATGCTTTATCAATATTTCAAGCCCAAAGGGCTTGTGTTAAGGGGCGTGTTAGAGATGTAATAAAAAACCATTCATGTCTTTTCACCCAACAGCTTAAGCTTTTGGGATAGTTGGTTCATGACATGTTATTTTTGAAATTTTCATGTTTTGGTGGATTAAAAATTAAACAGGTTGGCTGATTTAACTCAAATATTTTGGTCCTTTCTAGCCTATTTTAGTCCAGTCCAGGCTAGTCCAGCCAGTCTGATTGACAATGATAAATGAATAACAACACAACAAAAAAGAAATAAATCCAACTAGTACAGAATATCATGCAGAAGTTGGTGAAAAGACAGATATCACAAATAAAACAGAGAATCTGATAGGAAGAGCCAACAAAGTTTGAGATCTCACGGTTCCAAGAGTTAGAAGACTTTTATTGATGTAAGATCCTTCTCGCCTTCTCATGCCAGTTGTTTCAGCCCTTGAGCTCTCAGAACCTGCCAGATCGATGAGGTTCTGCATATATAAGTAAAATATTTTTTTAAAAAAAAATAACAATAGCAAAATGTAAATCATGAATAATAAAATCATTACCCAAGTTAAATCTCGGAATAGATCACATGTGCAAAGAAAAGGAAGTGGAAAAAAAATTCTAAAACACAATTCAATAATTACCAGTTGAGACAGTGTTACTGCTTCTCCTTCATTATTTTCACCACATGGACTACTCTCTATAGTCTACAACAAGATAGCCAAAAGTTAGAAAAGAATGCAATTATATCACATCATAAATAAAAAACTCTAGGCACAAAGTCCTTCTAATCATATGATGGGGAAAAAAAGGGGGGGCATTCTAAAGCTTTGGATGAAAGATGGTCATCAAGAGTTTCTCCAAGGTAACTCAATTAAGTGATGTGTGTAGGAATGAATTACTAATTACAAGGCTGTGTTACATGCTTAGTACATATAACTGCACAAAAGTATGTGTCAAGATGTGAACACAAACAGAATAAGTATAAACATCAATATAGTTAGGACATAATAAAAGAATTGTGATGCCAATTAAATAAAAAATACTATTGTTCCTTTTAGGCCTTGTAAACCCACCAGGGAAAACAGTGTATGGCTCCTGCTGCTGAGTAGGTTGAAATTTGTGGACCCGACATGTCTGTGCTCTGTTATCAAATTAAATTTTTGACAAGAATAGTGAAAGCAGCACATTAAATAGCATAACTCAGCAATGGGACACGAAGTAGTGATGTAGAGAAATCCAATTCCCAGGATCATCAAGAGGCAAGCTAAACAGGATTATTTAGGATTTACTAACCACCCACCCATAAGCATGATATATGCTGTATGCAGCTACTTTGTGAGATATATTAAAAATTGTCCATCAATATGCTTAGTATTTTAAATGCATAATAAATTCCCCAAACAGAACTTCCAAACAATGTGATAGGAATTAGGAACTGAATTTACTATGAAATTAATAGAGAAAATTCCAGAGAACAGTGTTCTGGTTACAAAGGGAAAATGCAGTAGATAGAGAGCTAGGAAGTAAGAAATTATACAACAAAAATTTCTCTTCCCATTTGCAAGAGCCAACCAAAACTACCCAATTGATTGCCTACCTCTCATTTTCTCCCTCTTCCCATAAATCCCCAGTCAGCCTCTAACTTCACTTCAATGCTTCCCACACTTCTTGCCACATGTGAAAGTTTGTTACAACCTATGTAAGTCCCTCTTTTGCCCTTACCCATATAGGAGTTCCAAACACAAAGCATTGAAGAGATGACTGGGATGTATTCTCTCCCATGGTCTTAACAGTGATACTCAATTAAAAAATTACATAAACTCCAATAACTATTTACTAAAGGCACAAGCAGATACATTATGTAGCATGCAAACCAACAAACTAGAATAATTCAGAATTAGCTGGCATATTTACCTTCTCCAGCAGCTATAAGGGACAGTGCATGAGCAGGGGAGAGTACAACCTCTTCCTTTATTCCCTCAACAAAGGTTCCCTACATATTAATAAACATGTTGAATTTAGAGGGCGAGATTTAGAGAAAGAACAGAATCTTTCTAGAGAGAATTTAAAGAATGGGAATGCTTTTCTTAGAATATATGAAAATATCCAATAATATCTTGATCACATCTTAAAATATCTTAGATTATCTTTTAAAATTAGTTTCCCTATTTCCTCAATATCTCTTAGGATTGCTTACCAAATTTCCATATCTCATTATTTGTTTCCTGTTTAGTTAGGACTATGATTAATATAAATAAGGGTTGGTGCTCCCATTTCTGTTGTTTCCGTGATTTGTGAAGGGGATCTCCATCAAGTATCACTTGGTCCGATAGGCTTTTGTGGAGGGGAAGAGGGTGTTGGAAAATCCAACATAGCTTGTCTCAATTACTAGGCTACTATTAATTGAGTGCAACTTCCTAAACGTAAATACCGAGTACTAAATGCATCATGTGCAACATGGACATACTATTTTCTAAGTGCATTAGCAGAACATGTAAATGACACAAGTTTTCTTTCAAAATACTCCTATTTTGTATAACTTTGAATAAGCATTTTGACAACCATATGTCTGACTGTTATTAATATTATGATGGTTCAAATTACAATATATATTCTACACCGTTTTTTTTCATATACTTCCTTTCTTCTAAATGGGGAGAAGAGGTGGAGAACGTCTGCCTCAACAATTATCTCTCATTATTATTTTAGTCCCTAGAAATTTATCTCCCATGGATATATACAACCTTTAATCTATGTTATCAATTGCAGATGGCAGTCCATGGCAGAAAACCAAAAATCTGCCATACAATATGGCAGATGACATTGCGAGCAAATATTGGAAGCATAGCGGATGAATCGAAAAAATATAAATATATAAAAAATACAAAAATAACAAAATTAGAAATATATTGTATGAAATAAGATTCATCAACGTCTTACAATGTAAGCATAAAGTCTAATAACAACACTAAAAAAAAAAAAGATAAAAGCTACAAAACTAAAAATGTCAAGACAAGACACAAGAATAAGTTAAAAACCCAATCCATCTCCTCCCCCTCCTCTTGGTAATGGTGATGTTTGGAGATGCTTACTAGAGTTTCAAGTCTATTCCATCATGTAAGTTTATTGAAAGTCTTTAGTTACAAACAATCAAGAAAAGAATTTCAGTGTTTTATCACTAAAGTTATAGAAAAAGGGTCTGATATGACAACGAAACAAACCATTGATATTTAATGCACGCTAGTTAATCCATGTGCCTAATGTACGTGATGCTACATCAACATAAATTGAAGTCAGTGTCTTACATTCAAGTCACTGATCCACATGAATTGACCCCAAATTCACAATGGTTAATATACTCCACAATCAAAATTTTGGACTAGAGGGAACTAATGATGCGTCAAAGAAAGTCAAAATAACCTAATCCAATCTTTACTCTCAATTTAGTTATCAAGAATTAAGACAGAATATATTAAAATTTGGTAAGAAAAAAATATAATCAGCACCTGTGCATCCTCTCTGATTCTTAAGTTCTGTCCAGCTGGATTTAATAAGTCATTAACTACCTGAAATAAATACAAAGCTTTAGGGCTAGCAGTACAACGAACAAAGCAACATTTATTAAATTTCATTTGATGCACAGTCCAGAGCAAAATAATTAAGTTTGTGGAAGACAATATCAACATGAACGTCACAAAGCAAGAAGCTAGAGAGCAGGAAGCAGCCTACCTCATTGTAGATCTCCAAGTACGAAACTCGAAGAAGAAACTCTCTGTTCGGAGTCTGGTGTAAAGGAACATCCAATTTTAAAATTTATATGGTAAGAAATACAATAAACAGAAGGAACAGAAAACTGGTATTCAACATACCTCTTGGATAATGCTAAAAGCATCCTTCACAGCAAGAGGTATTATTCCCGGAGATCTTTGATCACCCTGCAAATATGAGCTTTATAAGCATATAATGTTATATTCAGTGACCCAAATTCATAGCTTAACTCAATGCTAATTGCTATCACCATATAACAAAATAACTGATAAGATCAACTAAATTATTTATTCTTATTTCAAAAAAATAATAAGTATATTGTTTTCCAAATTCCAAAAATGTACCATGAAAAATTATTAAGAGGCTAAGAAGGAAACAAAAACTTAACTGTTATTGTTAATTAAAAAATTAGGGTTCTTATAGTTTTAACTTTTAAGAGTATTATGATGTTACCAGTCTATTGTCATGGGCATATACTAGTTGTACAACACTAGAACCTAATGAGATTATTACTATAGCATTAGTGATGATGCCTGCCTGTGGAAGGTCACCACCAGCCAATCACCCTTGTAGTCAACCAAATGATGTCTTTTATATAGTCATAGTGACATGGGATTTAGGTGGGAAAGAGAAAGAAACAGAAAGAAAGAGGGGAAATGGGAAGAAGAACAGAACAAAGAGGACTGAGAGACAAGAGAAGCGAGAGAAACATAGAGATCAGGAACTGACTAGTGCCCTTCTATTATTATTATTTCAATCTGTCTAAAATACAATAGTCGTGCTTTATTTATAGGCAGCTATCCAATGAATGACTATAAAATTACTGACTAACTAACATTATTTTCCTATTTGTATTAACATAGCACATAGCATCCTCAATGATGCATTAATATTGATCATTTATTTAGTTTATTGTTCTTGATACATATAAAACCTTTTATGGGTGTTCACTTTACAACTTAAGCTTTTGAGACAATTGATCTGTGACATGGTATCAGAGCCTTTAGATCATGTTTTAGTGTATGATACTTGTTGATCCTATTCTTCAGCATGAGATAAAGATGAGTATGTGCATTGTCCACACTTGAAGCCTAAAGGAAGGACTCTTGCGTGAAGGAACATGTTAGATATAATATCCTTCATGTTTTTTAACAGAATAACTTAAGGTTTTGAAATAGAGCTTAAGCTTAATTCCATTGATAAATCCAATTCATAAGAGCAATTAGAGGGCAAATAGAGCTTAATTCCATCTATGTCCCTTTTATTTTGTTAGAGTATGTACAAATTATTAATCCCGTTGTGTAATCTCCGTTTCTGTTTAGGTTAGTGTAGAAACAAGAATTATATCATATTTCAGTCTATTGGTATCTAATCTTAGCATTTTCATTAATGTCGGAAGCATTTAAGGGAGAGGAAGCAAGCAAATTGAAACATCAACATGTATAAACAAGAAAATCAGCATCACTATGTTCGGGGTGAATTTCAGGAAAATCCAATTATGACTAGTGTGCATGAATACACTAGATTTCCAGCATGTCCACACTCCAGCCAACATAAAGGAATTTCAGATTTTGCATAGCACACATGACACATGTTGATGCTAGAAGTTCAGCATGTACACACCAGAACTAAGTCAGAAAGGTCATTCTCTGCCCCCATGTGCGTGGCTATGCCAGAAAAGTCACATTCATGCCAATAACCTATAAATAGATGTCAATGACATCAGTAACTGAATTTTGAGATCTTTAGATACATTTATGCAGGAATTACAAGGAGAACCCTAATTTCTTAAATCTCATGGCTCAATCTTTGTGGAAGTAAGAGATTGTGTCTCCAAATCATTATGGACTCAATCCCTCGTTTGTCTCCATTTAATTTACCTCTTTTCACTTTGATGTGTGTGCTTGATTTTTAGGTTGGGGAATGAGGATTCCCAATCTGAATTCTATGGAAACTTTATTCTTTAATCTCAATTAAAGGCTTTATTGTTCAAATAGATTGTCTACTTCGTTGCTTAATATATCTGTGAATTAACCAATCCTTGGGTGAATTCAGAGTTGTTCTCTAAATTGGAAAATAGAAGAATGATTTAGATTTGAAGTAGAGCAACATATTCTTAATTACCTAGGGATAGAAGTTGACTTTTATTATGTGATCTTGTGAAGTTCTAAACCTAATGAATATTTCAATTGAAATTGAATTCAGCTAAGGAATTAGGGATTATAATTAGGGGATAGGATTAGGCCATCAAGGAATAGGACCTTAAGTAGAATTGCAAATTCGATCATCAAATTGAGCCCTAAAGCCTGAATTAAAAGAGAATCAGTTGCGAGGAAGGATAGGGAGGAATCAATCCCTAGCTACACTTGAATAGTGAATTTCCACTAGTTTTTCTGTACCTCCTCTAGTTGCACGAATATTTTCGTTGTCTGAAATTGATTTTAGTTTATAATTGATTTGATACTTCTGCAGCACTATTAGGTTTTGTAGTTCAAACTTCAAATAACAATTCAATTTGTGAACTGGATACTGAATTTATGATCCTCATGGGTGAAAATGATACTCACTCTCTAGTCTCTATGACTTGAAATGACTTGGTATATTTGCCAATGTTGCATCATAATGATAATTACAACAAACATGAAATTATTTCTAATTAATTATTTTGTGACTCAATATTTAATTATTTATACAAAATTTGAATAATAATCGGCTAAAATATTACATAAATAGCATTTAAATTTTTATTTTCTTGAGGCCAGATTAGCTTTGAATATGCATGAAAGGAGAAAAAGAAGTAGAATAAAGGCAAGCAGGAAAGAGACAGATGTTGGAACTTGAAATCTTTAGAAATTACAAAATCCTGTACCAACAGTAATTTTTAACAAGTTTAAATCATAATGACCCATTGATATGAACACTTTCCAGGATGCTATGTTATCTGGTAATATATGCATTTCATAATATAATAAGGCTAAAAGTTGTTGCTGCAGTTCAAACTAAATGAAGTTGCAATTCTATTTGGACAGTACATCAAGGAACTCAGTGTTACATCTCCTAAAAACCATGAAATTCGACTAAGAGAAATGACCTCAAGAATGGCATGTATCAAAACCATCAATAATCTCTTTTTGTGATTTAGGTATGGTTTAATGATCACAAGCACCTTGCCAAGGAAAGAAGTCAAGAACTTATAAAAATAAACATATATTATTTATTATAAATTTCTTTTTTTTGTAGTGGTCCTATCCTGCTCAAGTAGGATTGCCTCAGGTGCAAGATATTTGTGGTCTCTATTGACAAGAGAAAAAAATTTAAGTGTGGTCTTACATGCATTGTATGAGTCTTCCCACTGCTTGTTACACCATATGCAAATATTGTACCTGCAACGAAAACCAAAGAATGGTTCATTTGTAAGTTACTCAATACGCCAATATGCAATTGAAAAAAATCTAGTTCCTTGGAGACATAGGTCACTACTCACTACACATGATGACTTTTCAATTGAAATGACCAACTTCAAGAAGAAAGAGCAACAAATAAATAGGATGCCATATAAAGGAAATCAATTGCATGTGTATCACCCATAAGGGAAATGTTCCATGGTCCAAATCATCAAGTTACCTCACTTTCTTTCTTCATTGATCATGTGAAGGTCCAAACCAACTGGTTATTGTATGCAACGACAACATTATGTGAAACCAGTTGCTAAGATCTTGAATCTCAAACCTCTATAGGTTACATCATGATCTGGCCTACCTCCCTAAGCAAGCATCTGAGCAGTTTGCAATCTTATTTTATCAACAATCATAAGGTAAGTGAACAGTGAAGCCAAAAACATATGGCTTCTACACAAATTGATCAAAATTTTATGGATGGCAATGCTTAGTGAAGTTTTGTCAATGGTCCATCAAGTGTCAATACCATTGATAACAACCTTGATTTTCAGTGAGCAATAGTATCGAACAAAGAACTGACTGGCAATATCAAATTAAACAAATTAAATTACAGACTCTAAATTAGTTGACATAATACTCAGGTTTAGTGTTATTTTACAACATACATTCACAAACCCATCTGCATATTAAGGATAATTTGATAATAGCAAGACTAGATTTTATACTTTAACCTAGTAGCCAAACAGATAGTAAGAAGTTCAATCTGTCAATTACCATTGATGCCCTCCATAGCACCACTAATAATATGTTGAGCAGCAACATCATAGACCTGCCGAGTTGTAGTTGTGGGACCAAAGACACAGTCTACAGGTAACAGGAAAAAACTAATTACACAACATTGACAAATGAAATGAAGAGAGGACCAGAGGGGGAGAGAGAATATTTCCTAAGAAAGAAATGCAAGTGATAAACAATTTTATTTGTAATAAATGTACAATATCATCACATTTAGAATCTTCTCTCAAAGAGGATCATGATAGATTTATTATATCATTACTCTTCTTCAAATTATATCAACTTTTTTTTAGTTGAAATTAGGGCATGTTTGGCTTTACTGTTTAAAAAAAACATTTTCTGTTTCATTTTTTGTTTTCACTAATAATTAGAAAAATGCTACTTTGTTTTCACTTTGCTTCTTATTTTCAAAAATTAGTACAAAAAATGGTGAAAACAGTAGGTAACAGTGAAACTGCAATAGATTTTTGGAAGGACCTAGAGGTAGAGTATATTTCTTTCTGAGGCTTTTCCTTGCCTCTTCAGTATTGCTTGGTTGCATCATCACCATAACATAGCAATTCACAGTAGTCAGGTCTCCATCATTTCTTGGAAATTCATTTATCTAGGATACAGCAGGATGTTTCTGAATTGGAGTCCTTTTTGGGTTTACTTCTTGATCCTTCAACCAATATCTCACCCATTCTTAAAACCTAGATAAAAATATTCCTTGAGAAACCCTTTGGAAATCCAAAACTCCTTCTTTGGTCAAGTCTTTTATTATACTAATTATACTAATGGTATGCTGCAGAGTGCAGACTCAGGTCTAAAGGCCCTATCACTTGTTATGTCTGATTTGTTGTTCTAATTCAGAAAAGGTGGAAAATATCCAACAGCATGCTAAATTTGGAGCCTTGCTTTGGAGTATATGCTGATAATTGGGCATGTGATGTGTCCTCCAAACTTGGATCATTTCCTAATCATTAATTTCAGAGGTTTCAGCAGTAGTAAGGAGGGAAAAGTTATTTGGCAATGTCCTATGCTCACTGTACTTTGGTACCTGTAGTTAATAATGCTCAAAATTTTAATGTAACATATCTTTCTAAGCCAGGATTTGAGACAAGATTGTTTGCTTAACCTTTCTTTGGTGTTCAGTACACGCATTCTTCAGAGGAGTCCCCATCATAGATTTCTAAAGGAATTGGAGAGCTATTTCGCATTATTAGTTGCTTTGTTTTTGCTTAGTGTCTAAATTACCTATGAACTTTTCCTTACAATGATTCCTATCCTCCCTCTCCTCTTATTCTTTCCTTTCTTATTCTTCTTATCCAAAACAAGATACTAATACTTCTGGCTTTGGTTTCATCAATTAAATCAATAAGATAACAATAATCTCGAGCTTCTATTCTCAAAAGGACAAAACTTTGGTTTCTTCAAGTACTTTCCATGCTATTCTCCTATCAGAATTAGAGTTTCACATCATCATATATGTTAACAAATAATGCAAACTTTTTATTATTCAGATTACCAAGGTAAAACTCCAATTTTGACAAAATAATAGCACCAAAAACACCTAAAGAACTGCATCTATGTTTGTCCTTCTCAAAAAATAAATCAAAGAGAAGTTCAATACCAAATGTTATACATGTGTACAGTCAACCTCCAAAGCACTATACTCGCAAATTCCTAACATATATTTTAATTTCACAGTCCATACCAATCAAACAAAAGTAAACGACAAAAACCCTATTCATAAACATCAAAATTGCATATATTTACCGTAAGCATACGCTAGGGACGGGTTATACTCGTTCCGCACCACAGTCTCTCCATCAGCATACCACGCTATCTCCTCTCCCTGACGAATTTCCCTGGGACTACCATTCCACACACAAACTTCAATCAATTTAACAGCCACCAAACTCAAAACGACGACGTTTAGAGACGCAACGCTTACTTCAGAGGACGAAACCGCACCGTCACGGTCACGTTTTCCTTCGCATCCAAAGGCACGCTCTCGGAAAACGAATATGGCGTCTTGCTCCGAGCGGAAGAAGACGCCGGCGAGCTCAGACCATCGACGGAAGTTTCTAGAAACTGCTTGGAAGACGACGTCGTTGAAGATGATGGAGAATTCGCAGCTTTGGAACCGCGCAGTCCTAATCCCTTCGACTTCACGCTTCGTTTTGATGCCATCGCCAAACCTTCTAAACCACAAACAGTGAAAACAAACAAAACAAAACAAAAAAAAAAACACGTTAACTAAGCGAAAACGCTAATTTCATGTTAATTTGTAGCAGAAAACTAAGAAATGTTGAAGAAAAACTAGTGAATTACTTCAATCTGTTCAGTTACAGTTAGAAGAAGAAGAAGAAGAAGAAGAAGAAGAAGAAGGATAAATTTCGCGGAATTTTCGAAAGAGAGAGAAAATAGGAACTCTGACCTAAAAGGAGAGAAAATCAGAGGCGCATTGTGAGGAGACGGAGAATCGGAAACAGATCCGAAAGGTGAATAAATAGGGAAAGTGCTTTTTAGAGTTTAGAGTGTGAGAGAGTGGAGAAGAAAAAATAGCGCATCAACTTCTTCAACATGCAACAACGATTAGAACGAGGCAGAGAGAAAGAAATAAATGGTGAGTTTTTATGTTAGAAAGGGTAAGAATAAGTGCTTTTGGGAATGGTGGCTTTGAAGTTGTCTTGGCTTGGAAGGGATGAGTGAGTGATCAAAGCGAAAACGGCATTGACATTGGCTTAAAGTTGGGTCAGCAAGGGGTGGTGAGAAGTCAACGTCAGAATTTTTTGGATTAGAAGGGAGGAAGGGGGAGACTCTATTTAACAAATGGTTTTTCTTTGCATCTTTTTCTGACATGGAAATAAGTGTTGTGTAGCAGAGAAAAATGTGGTGGCGGCACAATGGAAAGTGGAGACTGAAAAGATGCAAGTGGTGGGGCTTTGTTTTGTTTTTGGTAGAAAGTGGGGTTTTCTAGTAACATGTATGCCAATACTTTCGGGTGGTCAAATGTGAGATGTAGTTTATATTTTGGGTAAATATTTATTTCAGTTCTTGAAATTGTGAAACAGTGCCATTTTAGGTCTTAAAAGATGTAAAATTCAAATTTAGTCATCCAATGTATAAAAAGTGTGACATAATAGTCGTGTCATTAACCTTCCTCTGTTATTTATAACAGGCTTACCTATGTGGCAAATCAGGACTAAAATGTCATTGGAAAGAGTTCCATACGTGGTATCTCGGGACTAAAATGGCATGGGAAGGAGTTCCAGTCAACGGGACTAGATTGTCATAAAAAATTATTTGCTTTTTACTACTTGGTAACACACAAACACATTTCATTTGTTACCTTATTTCACCAATGGTCAAGTCCTAAACCGTTTCCTCTTCCCGCCTTCTCTGAACCAGCAACAAACTCCGATGACACCATAGCCACCGTAACCGAGCTTTTTTCGTCGCGATATTTGAAGATCAAGACAACCTTTTCTTATTCTACACTCCATCATAAGGTAAAACTTCAAATAAACTTGAGTCCATTAATTTTTTTTAAGTTTCAAATTTGTTTGGCTGTGGGTGGCTCTGTTTTAACCATTGGGTGAACTCTGTTTTTTGCCAAATGCATCTTTGGGGGTCAAAATGATGTCAGTTCAAGATTCTGGAAACTAAGTTAGGGTTTAGGGTTTGTAATGATATGTCTATTTTTCTTTTTATTGTGGGTGCACTCTGTTTTTTGGTAAATAAATGTGTGTGTAGGACGATGGGGTTTAAGGTTTGTAATGAGGTTGTTGTTATAGTGTAATATTGTGTTTTTGTGTTTTGGTAAACACGTGTGCTTATTTTTTCATTTGACATGGTGTGGACATTGATATTAAAAGCAACATGAATCTTGTATGTGAAGAAATTGACAGTAGCATAGTTCTAATGGATGTCTGATTACATCAATGTTATTGTGCACCACAAGGGTAATTTCAAACATAATGATCATGGCACATTGGAGTACGTGGATGGTGAGTTATGTGTTTGGGAAGGCTTTGATATAGATTTGATGACCGTTTGACAGTGCACGACATGTGCAAATCTTGTGGAGGTTATCAGAAGTTTGCTGCTATGCATTATTCGATGCCAGAAAGAGGTTTGGAGGGTGGTTTGATGCGGCTGGAGAATGACAAAGATGTGTTGGACAAGTGCAAAATAGGTGTTGTTGATACTAACAATGATGTCCATGTGTATTTTGAACATGTGGTGGATGATATGCCGAAGATTTTGCATGGTGTTGTACCGGATGTTGTTATTGAAAATGTAAATGAGGAGCCTAATGAAGGTATTGATGTTGAGCTTGAAAAAGAAATAGAAATGATTGCAAACAAAACATGTAGTGAAGTTGAATAGCCTATTATGGAACAAGTTAATGTGGGTGTCAGACATATTGGATAAGAGTCTTTAGCTGAGGAATTGATAAAAATGTATGGTGATTTGAATGAACCATTGGCTGGAAATGTTGATGATGTAGTGGAAACTCTAGTTGTTGAGGAGTCAAATGATAAAGTGCAAACTAAAATTGGTGAGGATGCAGGTTATGTTTTTTGGAACTCAACCATATTTAATGGGTGACCTTTTTGGTGAGGCTGGCTAGGGTGAAAATAAGGCTGATGTTCAAAACAATGAACCTGGAATTGATGATAAGCAGAATCAGGATTTAGGGTCTTCCGATGGTGAAGACAGTGACCTTGATTATGTTTATGTATCTCCAGCAGATGATGATAGGCAATCAAGTGACAATAGCAACTATAGTTACTATTCTGAAGAACTCTAGTCCTTACCCAGCAATGATGATGAAGGTGATAACATCCAGGAAGTTATGTACCCTCAATTCAATCCACAAAATCGATTTGGCAATGTGCACTTGGAGGTAGGGATGGAATTTGACAATGTGAGAATGTTCTTTGATGTTGTTAAAGACTACACCATTTATCATGGCAGGGATATTGTAACATCCCTAATTTACGAACCTTAGAAATAAATAATAAAGAGACATCTTTTATGGAATAACCTTTATATTTAATGGTTAAAGGATACCCTTAGGTATTATTAATAATAGTTACCTTTTTATAGGAGTTGTCAGGAATGAGATAATAGGATCTAGATGGGGAGCCAAGGCCCAAGGTGAGCTGAGGCCCACTTAGCCCACACACACCACACACTTTATATAGATAAGAGAAGGGACTGTTAGAGAGAGAAAGAAAGAAAGAAAGGGAAAGGTAGAGAGAAGGAAGAGAAGAGGAGGAGATGGAGTAGAGATCTAAAGACCCAGTGCTCGGAGTTCATCTCTATGTGTCCCAGGAGGTGAGTGTTTCCCCCTAGTTCTTCCCTATCCCCTTGATTTGCATGTTTTCCCCTTTTTCTCTTTTAAACCTTAGGTTTGGAGATTTTGGGTTTTTGGTGATTATGTTTAATTAAGGGGTTTTTCAGGTAAATCAATCGGTTAGAAACGTAATAGAAGTGTTTAGGGTTTGATTTTGTATGCTTGGGATGAGTGGGTATGCCATTGATGGCCATGGAGCTTGTAGGTCGCAGCCCTAGTTTCGCTCTGGCCCAGCGTGAATTTTGGTGCTGCTGGGCTAGAGGGCGTCAGAATGGAACATTTAGTTTTAGGGTCTTTCTAGCCCAGCGGGATAGAGCTTGTGCGGCCGGGCCAGAGAGTGTCAGTAGAGAACATTCATTTCTAGAGGGGATCTGGCCTAACGGGAGAGTTTGTGCGGCTGGACTAGAGAGTGTCAGTAGCAAACATTCATTTCTAGAGGGGTTCTGGCCCAGCGTGAAAGTTTGTGCGGCCGGGCTAGAGAGTGTCAGAATGGATATTTAGCTCCAGGAGGGCTCTGGCCCAGCACGAGAGTTTATGGGGCCAGGCTAGAATTTGGTTAATTGAAATTCTCTTGAAACTTTTCCCCTTTTGATTTATATGATTTTAAAATGTTTATACAAATGTAGTATGTTTAATTATAAGATGATTATGTTGTTCTTGAGGTATTTATATTATGGTAAGGTAGTTGCATTATTGTTGTAATAATTATGTTTTGATGAGGTGGATGTATTATTATTGGGATGTATATGAATTGTTGATGAGATGATGTTAATGATAAATAATAATCTTGTATTGTAACCATCCCTATATGTTAAAAAGGAGTTAGCTATGACCTTTGGAAAGATTTTTATAGAAAAATGGTATACTTAGGAGGCTGAGTTTCACGCTAAAACTCTAGCCACTAAAGCGACCTGGGGGTCTCGGCTAGTGGGATATCTTCTCGAGTACCACCCATATGTTTTGACTCCGAATGGTGTGTTGGAGTGTTGAGAACTACTTTCCAAGAGGTTGAGTGACCCTTTTAATGTATAGGGGATGGATTGGTTTCGTGGTTGAGGATTGTTGATTGATGAGATGTATTTGGACCCTTAAGTCAGGCTATAGAAGATGGCGGGTACGGAGGTGTCGTATCTAAGACTGTAAATGACTCCAAATATGTTTTGCCATTGGAATACAGTGGGTGCATAATTGATGCACAGAAATATTTCGAATGTTGTATTTGCACAGTTGGTGCATAGGTGTTCACAGTTGGTGCACAGACATATGAGTAGGCAAATAAGTTAAAGATGCTTGGTTGGCTCTCAATCTAGTGCTGGGAGTTTTTGTGATGGCTAATGGGAATGGGCCTATAGAATAGACGAGTGGACAAATCCCTATAGATGTAAGGTCTTGCAAACCTACAGAGGTAAGCCACTATAACACTTGTCTATTTTCGATAAAGCCACACTTTCCCCGTAGGGTCAACTCAAGGGACTCCCTGAATGGTCAGAATGTACAAACTATGGTAGGGGATGGGGCCTATGAGGGACCGCTCATATGATGTTGAAACTCCATGTAGTAGAGTCAGTCTTGATGATTAAGGTTGTCTAATGGTTTATGATATACATCATTTTAATGATGGATGTTGGTGTTTGTATTATGTTGTTGATGTTAGTTGAGGATTTATATTATGACTATGAGATGGCTGACTCATGATGTTGTTGTTTGTTGGTGGTTATTGATAAATAATATGAACTGGGTTTTTGTTATAAATTATGGTAATTATATACAGTATTTTCAAAGTATATAAAGTTTAGTTTCTTTCCTTTTCCTTGATTGGAATCTATTTATGTATATGTATAGATTGGTCCAGCTTAGGGATAAATGAAGAGATGTTGAGATTATAGTTGTGAGTATGAATATCAAGAAAAGAAATGAGAAGCCATAAGAGTTAAGAAAAAGGTCTCTAGAATAGAGAGTCAACTTAGAGTCTTCAGAGCACTCATTGAGACATTATGTCTCATCCCTTTTAGTTTCATGTTTTTACAAGCTAAGCAGATGGACGAGCTCAAGGGAGAAGCTTGGAGCTACTTGCATGAAGGAAGATAATTATAGTTTTGTATCTCCCAATGTATGGGAGTTAATTCAACTACCCTTTTTGGTTATGTTTTGTATAGCACATAAATGCCAAGAGCTTTGTATTATATTTGTTTATGTAAGATATGTTTTAAGTTTTATTTTTCTGCATAGTAAACTATGATATCCTTATATTCTAAATTTTCAAAATTTAGTAATATAAATAGAAAAAAGGTAACACACCCCTTAGGGTGTTACATATATTACTTGGAAGAAAAATGATAAAATTAGAGGTAGAGCAGTATGTAAAGAAAAAGGGTGTTCGTGGGAGATTTACTGTGCATAGGCCGAAAATAATAAAAGCTTCCAATTCAAAACTTTTGTGGAGGAGCACAATTGTGGTAGGGTGTTCAAAAATAGGCAAGCTACTATGAAATGGGTTGCAAAAAAGTTAGCTGATAAGCTGAGGGTTCATCCAACTTTAACTCATGTTGAAGCTCATGAACACATGAAATTTGATTATGGTGTACACATAGATGAAAGGAAGATGTTTAAGGCGTTGAAAGAAGCAAGGATGATGATTGAGGGCAGTATTAAACAATAATATGCAAAGATATGGGACTATTCTCATGAGTTACGTAAAAGCATTAAAGCTTAGGACATTATTGGAAACAACCTTTGGCAATGGGCAAGTGTAGAAAATCCTCCTTGGGTTTTTTGTTGTTTTGGATGTTTGAATGACAACCTTCCTCCCACCATGACATTCAACATTACACCTATTACATCCACTATTGTTGGAAGACTCACATTCATTATGGTTGCCACCACCATGCACTCTCATTTTCCTTCTTTTTCCACCGAGCACAACCTCTGTCTCTCCACCCATTCAATAGCAACCCACGAAGCTTGCTACAAGACAGTGAGCACACAAAAAAAAAATAATGGTCGTTGGCCTTCAACGATAACAAAGAAGGAGAAAGGGAAAATTGAAGTTGATTGAGAAGCAGGGAAAAGAACATATATAGGAGGAGAATCCACAAAGTAGTTGTTTGGCTTTCAACGGTAACAATTAATCCTACTTTCAGTAAAAAAACAATTCAATGTTCAAAAATGACAAATTAGTCCATCGTCAAATTGGTAACAAATTAGTCCATCCGAATCATCAACGACATGGCAATTCGTTTGCACGCATGGAGTGCCACGTAACCAAGCGAATGCCACGTAGGCAAGCCTGTTAGGGATAACAGAGGAAGGTTAACGGCAGGGCCATTATGTCACACTTTTTGCACATTCGAGGACAAAATTCAAATTTTACATCTTTCAGGGACTAAAGTGTCACCGTTTCACACTTTCGAGGACTAAAATGAGTATTTACCCAAAAAAATAGTGGATAATGAGATAATTTTTTAGACTAATATTATAATTATAAAATAAAGGCTTAAATATCTTTTTCGTCCTTGTAATTTACCATTTTTTTGCTTTTCGTCCCCGTAAAAAAAATTGCCTTTGGTCCTTGTAATTTAGCACCATTTCATTTTACATCCTTACAGTTGATCTTTGTTAAAAAAACATGATGTGGCATAAACTTGACATGGCACACTGTTATTGGATGTGGTGTAGGCAGATGTGGCCCGCGCCAATTTACAATTTTAATATATAAATTAATTTATTTGTTGGTTTGAATAATATAGAATTTGAAAATTAAAAAGAGATTTTAAATAAAAGGCAGAAGGAATGGGAGTCACCATTGCTAAGCAAGGCTGGAATCGTGTCTCCTTGTTTTATCTAACAACCCATCCACAACAACTTCCTTTCATTAATATTAAAAAAAACACTTAAACCAGAAACCCCATTTCGTGTATCTATAGATAAAACATCATGAGAAGCTACAGTAAATAGACACTACAAACCCACGTTCCAATTTGCACACTTCTAGAATCTTCGATTTCGATTTCCAGATGTGTTTGCACTGTAGAGGCGCATCGGGTCTCCACAACCACAAACTGGGATAGAAGATGGCCTTGAATTTGCACTCCAAGAAGCTCAGGTTGCTGCCATTTCAGATTGAAAAACCAACACTTACTCTCGCATTGCAAACTGGTGTTGTACACTTTCCACCTTCACAAACGAAGATAACCTGAAAACTTTCCTCATGCGACCCTCCTTCTTAAAATAGATGTTTGTTTTATTTTATTAAAACCCAATAATCCAGTGCCACGTACACCTCCGTTAGCCACGTCACATTTTTTTTAACAAAGATTGACGGCAAGGATGTAAAATGAAATGGCGCTAAATTACAAGGACCAAAGGCAAAAAAAAAATATTTACAGGGACGAAAAGCAAAAAAATGATAAATTAGAAGGACTAAAAAGATATTTAAGCCTAAAATAAATTTAAAAAGATTGAAAATTTTCTTTACTTCTATATAAAATAAAAAAGAAAAATGTATATAAATTAAGAATACTTTATTTAAAAAAACTTAGATATTCCTAATAAAAAAATAAGTGAAAGTAAGATTATTTTAATTTTTTTTTACTTTGCGAAAACACTTGTCACACTTTTTTTTTTCTCTTAAACTTTTTATTATATAATTATTGTAATAGTGGATCTCATTTTTTTTTATTCATTCTTCCAAGGATATAATTGGAAAGGAGTTTTAATTGCGATTAAATCCCAAATTGAGGTAAACCATATAGCTAACCTAAAAGACAAAGCATGTGGGGAAATCTCGAGATCCTATCAAGAGCCAAAGGTCCTACAGTGGTTAAAAAATATTATTTTTTATTCATTCTTCTGTGACATGTTGATACCAAATGATGAAAAGATTATTACTCCCTCCGTCCCAAAATGAATGTTGTTCTAGGTTATTTTACACGGACAAAGAAAAGTTAATAAATAGATGAGAGAGAATAGTAATTTTACAAAACTAACCTTAGTATTAATATTACATTGAAAAGTTAAAGTGATAATACTTATTAGGGGTATTAGTGGAAAAAAGCAATTAATATTGCATTGAAAAGCTAACCTGACACTCCTTTTGGGAATTTTTTTTTCAAATGTAACACTCATTTTGGTACGGATGGAGTAATAAAAAAATAAGAGAAAATTACAGCAACACCTCCTGAGTTTTTATCAAATTACACAATATTTCACTCTTTTTTATTTTCCTACATTGACCCCTTTAAGTTTGAAAAGATTACACTAACATCCCTTTATATGTTTAAAAATATTACACTGACACCACTCAAACCTTACACTAATACATCCTACAAGGGAGGCAAAAGTAATGGTTAAAAAGCAGGAAGTGTTTGTGTAATTACACGAAATCTCAGAGGGTATTGTTGTAATTTGCTCAAAAAAGAATAAAAATATTAAAATTAATGCTTTTTTTTTCATTTTTGTGTATTTGGCCATCCATTTTCACTCTATACAAATACAAATAGTGTTGGTAAGTTTGGTTTAGAAAACAAAATGAAAAGGGGTAAAAAAAAAGAGAAAGGAAAGAAAATGAATAAAAATTGAGATAATTTTTTAAGTTGTTTGGTAGGAAAGAAAATTAAAATAAAAAATACGTAATTATATAAAATGACATAAATATCTCTAATAGAAAAAGGTAAACAAAAATAAGAGTATTTTAATTATTTATTGTATAAAAACACATTTCTCTCTTTCTCATTGAGTAAGAGAAATAAATTAATATGATCAAACACTACATTTGAATGATTAATATGACATTTTTTCATATTACGTAAAAAAATAATTAAACAAAGAAATAACATTAATCAAATAAAAAATATATTATTATATTTTTTTTAAAAAGTAATATGAAAAGGAATGTAAATATAAAAAGGGAAACTAATATGAACAAGAAAATAAAAACAAAAAATAAAAATGTAAAAAGAGGATCTATTCAATAAATAAGAAAAATAGACTACATGTATCATGTATGTATGTATATACAACATAAAAATGGATAATATGTTACAAAACTATCCCAAACTTTAAACATTGTTCATTAATATTATAACATAATTTTATTTAACTATTTTTTAATTTTCATTTTATTACACTTTATAAATTTTTATTTTTTAATCTGTAGATATAATTTTAAATATTTTGAATTAATTTTTAAAAAAATCTTTAAAAGAAGAATGTACTTAATAAGTCTTATTGACTTCAATTTAAAATATTATTGTCTTTGATTCAAAACTGCAAAACTCAAACCTTGTAGAGGGTGGAGCATTTTTTTTTGGGTTTAATATTTTTTTGATTCCTAAACTTTTTTCAATTTATGCTTTTAGTTGTTCTTAATCTAAATTTTGAGCAGTCAAGGTACCTCTCTATCTATGTACACACATACAGTTAGGGGTGAAATATAGGTCAAGTTACTTATTAGAGGCCTACAGCCTGACCCAACTCATTTATTAAAAAGGTTGGGTTTAGGCTTTTTAAAAAACATATTTAAGTAAAAAAGGTCAGGTCTTAGACCTTAAAAAAAGCCTACTAAGCTTGATAAACTGACCTACTTATATGCATACATAATATATTATTATTATATTATTATATTTTTTGTACACAAATATATATAATACATATACATAATATATTAGGTTAAAATACAACTTTGGTCTCCTTATTTTAAAATAAAGACATTTAGTCTTTCATTTTCGAAATCCATAATTTTGGTTCAATCCTCAATTTTGTCTACATTTATTTCTTTTTTCTTACATTTTAATTAATTAAATCATCTATTGATGGTAGCTTAAATGAATATGTTAGAACTAGGATTCAATTGGACCAAAATAAAACGTATGCAAAATTGAATATTAGACCAAAATTTCAAAAACTGAGGAACTAAATGTCTTTATTTTAAGATGGGAGGACCAAAACTATGGATTGGGCACCCAAAGTTGTATGTTAGCCTATATATTACACATAATAATATAAAAGTTGCATGATTACTAATTGGCATATTTAGATTGATAACCAATAGGCTTATAGGGCTTTTATAGGCCATATCACAAAATAGGCTTTTAAACATGCTTTTGGGCCATACCAAGCTTTTATGTAAGTTAGGTTAGGCCTTAAAAAAAGGCTTATGACAATTAATAAGCGGCCTTGTCTTTTTAATGAAGGCTAGGCTCATGCCTACTTTAACTTAGCCTATATTCACCCCTATATTAAATACATAACAATACGCATACGTTTTTTTTTCCTTTCACTTGCTTGTCCACACAAAAATATAAATAATATTAAAATTGTTGTTGACAAGAATTGAACACAAGCCCTTTTCCAAGATAGGAGGAAAATTTGCCACTACACCACCAATTAGCTCTTTGGTATATGTATGCTAAATATAACATTAAATTTAAACTAAACATGTTATTATAGAACTTATCGATCCATGCGGTTCAACCAATGAGTCATCAGTTTGACCATTAACCCATCGACCCAATACTTTTATCGGGTTGATCACTGGTATGAGTTTTATAACACAGCGCACAACACACACAATAACAAACCTTCTCACCTAGCTTATATATTGAGACTCCCTCATTTCACCCCTTTCAATCCACATACACTGAAACCATGACACCCCGTTCAAACCTCCATAGTCACCAACGTCCATCATCATGCTCCAAATCGTCACCTTCTTAAGCTACCTCAAACATAGGGATGGAAAAGTGTACCTAGACTCTACGAGTACCCGCAAAAATATTCGCATATGAGTAGGATAATTTTTTTGTTATATTTTGAAATTTTGTTATAATTACTTAATATAATATATAGTCAATTTTAATAATACAATTAAATATAATATTTATGAATTATTATATATGTAATAATGTAAGTATTTAATGTAGTATTTATATAAAAATTAAATAGTATTATTTATTGTATTTATTAAATATAATAAATCATTAAATTTAATAATATTATTGATTATAGTAATATTTATGAAATATAATATATATATATATATATACATAATATGTATTTAATGTTGTTAATATAATATTTATATAAGCATTAAATAATATATTTATTGTATTTATTAAATATGATAAATATTTAAATTTAATAATTTCATAAAATATAAAATTTATGAAATATAATATATTTAATAAATATAACATATGCTTCAATATATGTATTTAATACACGTATTTAATGAAGCATTTATTATATTTATTAAATATTATATATAGTTAGCTTTAATAATATTATTAAGAATAATATTTAATAATTATATTTTTTTTAAAATATAATAAATATAATATATACTAGTACTTATTAAATACTATATGACATTTCATATCATTATATATATAGAGTGTGCTTGAGAGAGAATATATACATTAATTAACCATAATTAATTTCTAAGTTCATATACATAAATCAATAATTCTTTATAAAAATTACATGATTTTGAGTTTTCATTACGATTGAGAGATAAATATGCAATGTTTATTTTGTACATGCTGAAATTGTAAATTCAATAATTTAATATACGATACTTTCTCTCTCTCTTTTACATGTTAGTAGCTATTTGATGGTTTGTTTTTTATTTATTTTTCATGAAAATATTATGTTCATATTTCAACATTATTTTGTACAATTCCAAACTTGTAAATTTTATAAATTAATTATTTATAATTTATATATATTTTAATGACATGTAAATATTTGGTTCATATTATACGTTTATTTGTTTGTAAATAATTAATTTATCTTTATTTATATGTTTCAAACATTCTAATTAATTTTATTTAATTATATATTTATTTTTGTCGTTACATTTTGTATGGGATAAATTTAACTTATTTAATTCATTGTAATGATGAATTATCTATGTGGATCAACTAACATAGGGTTATTTAAGCTTAAAAAATAGTCTTTATTTTCAAATTCCAATTTTAAACATGCAATTGTGTTAAATATTTAGAATTTTAGAGGGAGAATTTTGTCGTCCATAGTAATCTTATTCTGCACGACCTGATTATCTCTCATAGAAAATACCCATGTTCTTTACCGAAACATTATAATGAGAGATTTATTTAGTTTCAATTTTTTTTTAAAATTATTCATGATGAATAAATGAGAGTCCAATTACTTTATTTTGTTAAATTACATTTTTCACTATTCTTTTTGACTTCTACATTAATTAATTTGAATATTTCTCATATTATTGAAATCTTAAATTAATGCAATTCATATTTTTTACATGTTACATTATATAGTTTATTTTTCTATAATTGGAAAAATGAAGTGAAATAATTGGAAAAAACATGAAATATATATATACTTCTTAATAATTTTTAAGTCAATTTATTATGATAAGAGATATTATGACCGACAAGACTATTAATTTAAAAAAAAATTGAAATTATGACTGATAAGACAATTAGTTTTACATATATAATATATGTATAAAATTTATTGCTAAGTTAAGTCAATTACAATATTCCATATGTGCAAGTTAAGTCAAACATTATGACTGACAAGACTATTAATTTAAAAAAAAACTGATATTATGACCGACAAGACTATTAATTTTAAAAAAATTGATATTATGACTAACAAGACTGTTAATTTTACATATATAATATATAATATATGTATATAAGTTATTTCTAAAAGAAAGCAAGTCAAATGGATATGACTTGAAATCTTGGAAGGACTTGATATATAAATCTTTTAGGAGTTAAAGTTATTTTAAATGCATTATTTTGTGTCTATAAATTGATATTTATTTTCCTTAAAACATCACAACAAAAATTTAACATCTATACAAAATTCTGAAATAGTTTGTAAAGACTTAGAAAAAAGTTATGACAAAGATTGAGATGAAAACTATTGAGGTTGTGATCATGATCATGACAATGTTGGGTTTTGCACAAGCTGATTACAATCTTCCATTTGTGCAAGTTGAGTCAAACACAGACTCTCTTGCATGTTTTAAATGTCTACTCTCTTGTGTACCTTATGAACCATATCCTCCTATTTATTCAAAATGTAAAGATGATTGTCATGTAAAATGTGGTAAAATGTTCATCGGTCCAGTCTACGATTGTATTACTCATTGTGGCTTGATCAAGTCCATTGACATCAACAATGGTATTTATTCTCTTACAACATTAGCCTATTTTATGGTTTTATAATTTCTCTATATATTGAGTTAATTGTGTTTTTACATGTTTTTAATAATGACTTTACTTGTTAGATGCTCGTGGTCATGCAGCCTATGTGGTGGATTCTTGCTTGCAAGAGTGTCGGAACAAGTAATAATATGTTACAAGAATGTTCAATAAAAAGGTTGTTAGGTAAAATAATATGCATACATATTTGATATCTGTAATAAATAAATCTTAGTCAATAAGAGTAACATCTATTGTTTTTTTTTTTGCAAATCCTTTTTTCCAATTATATTTCACTTTATTTTTCTTATGTTCCCTTCATATTATCGTAATCGAGGTAACGAAGGAACGACTAAAAAGAATTAAAAAAAAAAAGTCACCACCAAAATTTATTAAGGAAAAACATTGGAAAAAACTTTTATAAAAAAATATCTTTGAAACCAAATTTTGGAGTCGATAGTCGACTATGCTAAAGGAGGTATTAGCATCTAGAGGTCCGTCATAAAGATGGTTACCACTAATCAAATGTGAAAAACTAAGATAATTTTAAATATATTAATTTTACCCATTTCAAACACACACAAAAACATTTTTAAATGAATTAATCATTTTTATTTATAATAAAACTATATTATGAAAAATCAATTTTGTCCCGATGGTTTAATTTCTGCTTCTGCATATCCTTCAGCACAATGAAATCTTGTGGCTAAGGGCTATACCCAAAAGGAAGGGAATGCCTTTAATGAGACTTTCTCTCTAATTTAAAAGACTCTTAGGATAACTATGACATAGTTGCACGTTGCACATTTTAATATTAAGTTTTATAATGGATGTTAAAATAGTGTTTCTAAACAATATACAGTATAATATTTAATTTCATAAGATAATAAATTTATAATAAAATATATTTATTAAATATATGATTTTTAGTGTATGTCTATCTATCTATCTATTACACACACACACACACACACACACACACACACATATATATATATATATATATATATATATATATATATATATATATATTATAAAACATAGTTGCTGACTGGACTGATAGTCCATGTGTCGCATTCTGATGACATTTTTTCATTCCTAATTTTAGTATCAATATATAATCAATTATTAATTATTGATTAGCACAATCACAATCTTAATCTTAATATTTGTAAGACATTTAATATATTATTAATTATCTTTCTAGATTTAATATTTTAATTAAAGTAATTTTAAAATTATATTTATATTAATTTATTCGATTTTAAAATTATTATTGATTATTTTCAGTTATATGTACAATATACGGTAATCGTGAATTAGATTTAATATTTTAGTATATATTTTATTTTTTTAATTAAAATAATTTTAAAATTATATTGATATTAATTTATTCAATTTTAAAATTATTTTTGATTATTTGATATTTGATTTGATTTTATATTATATATTCAATTATATGTGCAATATATGGTAATCATGAATTATTTTCCTCACATATAAACAATAATTTTTTGAGTATTTATAAGGTGATAGGACAAATTGATGTGTACTGTTCGAGTCATTTATCTGTGTATTATTCAAAACGTGTCTCAGTCATTCATTCCTTTACAACATGTCACAGGTATATCTGGAATGCAAACTATGTTCTTAATTTTTTTCCTTAAAATTACTTTGTTTTTTTTTTTTAATTTAGCTTTTTTCATTGAAATTACTTCATTTTTTTTTCAATTATTCAACAAAATTTCTTTTATTTTTTAGGAGGGTCAGTTTGAAAAGTTATGGAATGATTGGAAGGACAAGTATTCATTCACAACAATTTTTCCAATTGACAACAATGTTAAATCCAATTTTATTGTAACATCTTTATATTATGTCATCTTCCACTTTACTAAATTTTAAAATTTCATCTTTGCAGGTTTATCATCTAAAAATATATTCTATTTGGTGAGGTTCTATGGTAATCGCATATAAGACTCAACTTTGAAAAATGGTAAAAAAAGATTTGTTGGCTCAAAAGATGCATAGGTAATATATTTTTTATTAGTTGTAATATTTTTTTTTCCATTTAATATAATTGATGTATAAATCTAGGGAGGGAATCCACTTACTCCAAGAGTAAGTTTAAGGAGTTACTCTCAATCTGGTCCTTCTATTTCATTTTGAATTAACGGCTTAGACTACTAAACCCCCTCACGTGACTTCTTCTCAACCCTACGAGCTTTTTTGTTTTGCTATTTCTCTCTCACGAACAATCCAATAGCTCTCTCCGTCGTCCTCATCGCCATGTCCGCTACGTTGCTGTAACATCTCAGTCCGAGACGCCACAGCCTAGTCTGCTACGCCGCCACCACCGCCCAGTCTGAGAGTCACAGAGAACACCATGCGAGCAAATTATTTGCATTCTCTATTGTGCGAATAGATGGGATACAGAAGGCGCGATGGTAAGACAGTGTTGGTAGCGTTAGGAAGCAGCCAAATTAAGATTCCGATTATGTGAATCCTTTCAAAATTTAATCCATGAATGCTTTCAAAATTTAATCCATGGTTGCTTTTCTTTTAAAAATTGATGTCTTAATATATATGAGATTCTGATTGGAGTGATGGTTTGTTTGTTGTTTTTTGTATTTGGTACTCTGTAAGAATTCTAAGGAATAATAGTTTTGTTCATTTGCACATGAATTGTTTGTTATAAAACCTTAATGTTCTTCCATGGCTATTGTTACTTGTATGATATGAAATTAAACCTCTGCTATCATATTTGCCTACAAACTTAGCATGCTGCAATTTCTGGTGTATAAGGCATACAGGTTTAGAAAAATCATTGAGTAGTTTAAAAAAAAAACATTATGTATAAGGCATGTTGTAATTTCAAGTGTAATTGGAGAAGAAGAAAGTTCAGCTTGAGTTTTTTCATTCATTTAAAATTTTATTTAAAAACTAAGATTTGACATGAATTTCATTATTGCAAATTGATACTGCAATTGAACATTTAGTTAAGTATGTAAATTTTAGATTGAATTATTTGGTTTTATGGCTTGGTTGTCCTTCTATGACATTGAATGCATATTTATGAACTTTGAAATTTTTACTTTCATGTCTAAACTGGAAGAAGCTGGTTTTTAATTATTGTGTCTTTTCAAGTTGGTGTATGACCTACCCTATTAACTTTATCAAATTGTCCTTGTTAAAATTTACTTTTATAATGCAGGGATCTATTATACAAGCTTATTATGCTATGTAAGGCAGCATAAGTTGTTGGAAGATAGAATGAAATGGTTTGTGATTCCAATAGTTGAACCAGCCTTCTTTGAAATACTTGTTGAGTCAAGTTGAAGAAGAATTTAGATATGATCATCCCACAAGTGGTCTTACAATTCCTTGCAGTGAAAATGCGTTCCAACATATAACTTATAGATTAGGTGGGCTGTAAATCTCACACTCTAAGAGGCTAACACACATTTGTATAGACATGTTGTACCATAGGCATTTTCTCAACTTGTAAAAGTCTCCCTTTCTCAAGAAATAGGGGGCAAAGACCATTAGAGTGACAAATTCATACAGCATGTCAGTACTGTATATACTTATACCCTTCTGTATCATTGTAGTGAGTTACAATTATTTAATAGATAATTCAATTCTCTTTCTCTCTCATGATCTCTGCCTTACTACTTTTCTCTTATTTATATTACAATTATTATACCTTTAAGTACTATTGGGTAAGAAGCTTGCATTGCAATGCCTAATGTATAATGTTTACATTGATATGCAATAATATCTATACTTAATAAAATGACCGAATGAACCCCCATCCAAATGGGTAATACAACTCCTACGAATGGACTAGTTAAATACCAAAAAGACAGTTAAATACCAGTTTATCAGCCTCATCCAAATGAGCAATAAAGCTCCTCATAAGAATTAGGAACCTAAATACATTTACATCATAAGAGTTTATTAGTTTAATAATCATAACACTCTTCTCATTCATAATCAAAAGTATGTTATAATCTATGGCTTTTTTATCTAGAAAATTAAATAGTGCATCCCACGGGTACAATTGTTGAAATAGTATTTTCATAAGTTCCTTGAATATTTGTTGTATAAAAGTCACGAAAGTCCCGAGTTAGTCACAAATCTTAAGTTATTTCACAAGTATGGATTGCATGTGAAGAATTCATCTTCCAAGTTCACTAGAACCTCAGAACTAGCCTTCAATGTCTCATCCTCTGCCACCAAAAGTTCGGTCAGAAACTTATGTTGTAACTTCGATAGTGGAGTGCTGCAAAGCAATGTGAGAACTGTCACCATCAATGAGGCAATTGTTTGATCCATCTTCAACAATTGAGTAACATTTTGTGCTAGTAATTAGTAACAAGGAAAGAAAGAAGTGCTTGCAACTAACACTTACCAAGAACCTTCACATGGAAGCCACATGGTTTGAATTGAGGAATAGATAGGCAGGAAATGAGAATCTGATAACTAAAAAAGTCAAACAAGATGGCATCTGTGTTTAATTTCATATCAGACAAGTAAAAACATCCATGAATGAACATTTGAGTTTTATAATAAACAATTCATGTGCAAATGAACAGATCCTACAATTCATTAGAATTGTTACACAGGGTATCAAAAACATTCAAATCGTCATTCCAGTAAGTGCCCATATACATTAAGGGCTTAAGGCATTAACTTTAAAATATCCGTAATGAACAGAGTAGGAACAGGAGAGACTATGGAAGACCGCGATGTAAACTATGGTTCTTTATTTGTAGTTGATTGGGCGGTGGCATCTTCGATTGGGGAGGCAACGACGTGCGACGAACTGGGTGGTGGCGTCTCAGATTGGGCGGCGACGATAGCACAACAGATTGAGCAATGGCAACTCAGATTAAGCGGAAACGACTACACAACGGACTTGGCAATGACGGAAACAAACAAAGTAACTGGTCCATTCGCCAGAGAGTTATAGCACAACAAAGAGTGGTAGAAGTTCTGGCAAGACAGAGAAGCAGAGGTCACATGTGTGGATTTAGTTACTTAATCTAAGCCGTTAATTTAAAATGAAATAGAAGGACAAGATTGAGAGTAACTCCTTAAACTTACTCTTGGAATAAGTGGATCCCCTCCCATAAATCTATGTTAATATATTTTTTCCATTTAATATAATTATAACTATTTTTTTTCTCAATGTTTTTTTACTGCAATTTTTTTTCTCAATGTTAGTAAAATAGAAGATGTAATATTTTTTCCATTTAATATAATTCTAACTAATATAATTTTGTTGTTATATTATTATATTAATTTCAATATAAATATATTTTTTTCTTTATAATATACTCTCACTCAAATTCATTGAAGACTTTTTTTATTTAAGTAAATTTAAATTTTTAACCAAATTAATTTAGATTCAATTAAATTATAACATATTAAAATCAATTCATGTGTTTGTTTATTTTGTTTATCTATGCACATTAAATTTGGATTCTAAATTATTTTAACAGTTTTTTATTTTTCATTATTATAATAATTTAATATAAATATTTATATCTATATTTCAAATTTAAATGTATTTTTAAATTGATTTAGATATTAGTTATATTTTAAATATATTTTCAAACAAAATATATAATTTCATCACCTAAGCATTTGAAAAAATTAAAATCAATTAAACATGAATGGTAATAAATATAAAGGGGACAATATTACATATTTATTATTAAATTAATGTTATATATCTTAAAGAAATAATGAAATAAATATAAATTGTCAAATAAAGATTAACATATTATATATATTTATGTGGTTGATTTGAATTTGTGACAATAGATGGATGTGATTCTCAATTGTCTTTTTTTCACTTGTATCTTTTAAAAAGACATTTGAATTTGATAATTTATTTATATTATTTAATACATGAAAAGACAATAGTTTTTCAAATAAATTTTAATAAAATTATAATAAAAATTTTAAATTATTATTTATCAAAAAAAATATTTTAAATTGCTATTTTTAATTTTTAAGTTTAATTATAATTTGTCTTTTAAAATAGTGTATTAGAAAATGTCTCTCTCAAATATAAAATATTACAATATCATATCAAATTTATACAAATGAATGTGATATATGACATTGCGCTTATATGTAATCATTTAAATATGTGTTCTTAAATTTATATCCTTTAATTAATTCGCTTAATTTTGTTTCCAATATTTTTACAGGATATTAAATTAATGAACTCCATAAGAAATATTTTAATGGAACAATATGTGAGTTCTTATAGTTAAAATTATTTTTCTTATTATTTTCATCTTATTTTTGTTATATAGTTTTATTTGTCTCTTTGTCTCTCTCTATATGTATAGAAAATTTTTAATTCAAGAAAGTGACATTGTGAAATTTAAATTTATAGTTGTATTATAATTGTGTTTTTTTGAAATAAGTTGTATTATAAAATAAACAATCTAATTATCTTTTATTATTTTTATTAATGGATAAGTTTTAGATTTTTTTTAATAATATAACAAATTAATAACATTGTCAATATACTTTATACATACAAAAAATTCATTTCCTCCTCAATTGGCAGAAGTAATGGCAGGTAAATATCCAAATGTGGAAATGGAAGAGAAAAGGGAATAATTACCAGAGATATGGTTAGATGCACCAAAATCAAGCACCCAAGGACCCAAGGAAGGAGATTGAGAGATGTAAGCAATAGAATTACCAATGTGTGCAACCGAAGCAGTGGCATTAAGGCTCTAGCGATTCTCGAACCATTGGAAAAATCCTCATAGGTAGCTGGTGTAACGTGAGGATGATCAGTGGATTGAGTGGAATCATCAAGTGGTGTTTGAGCTACATTAGCAGGACATGGAGGTTTACAATGTTGCTTCCAATAACGGTCAATGGTATGGCCATGTTAGTGAGAGTGTTCACACTTATGATGACTCTTGGAGCCAAATGGCCTCGTGCAAGAGCATATAGAGTTACTACTTTGGGAAGCAAGGGCATAAGTGTCCCCTATTGAAGGAGTAGGGACCTTAGCAATAGACTTTGGTGGAATCCGAAGAAGTGCAAAAGAGGTGGAAGTCATAGTCGAGGCTATAGGCAACCTAAGAATTTGGTCCCGTGTAGTAGCATACTCCGAGGGTAGACCATAAAGGGCCAATATCATAAAGAAAATGATGTGATTCTCTAATTCCTTCTTGGCCTCAGCAGGAATGGAGGCAACAGGTAGAATGAGATCGTTATAATCATGTATGGCTGCATGGCCACACCCAAGATAAGCTGACATAGGACTGTCAAAGCACTGGGCGGCAAGAAGAGTCATCAAGTCTCGATATACTCCAAATAGGCATTAAATGTCATTTATGTAAAAGGTGCGAGCCTTACTCCAAATCAATTCACAAGTGTCGTGGTGTCGAAAAATCAATTTGAGAGAGGGGTGGGTGGACTTGATAACACTACATAGTTGGGCATCTATCTTTGCCCATTGTTCACGATTAGGAACGGGTATGGAATCCACAGAAATGGTGAGGGCGATTTGTAGCCCAGCCTAGTAATCCATAAAGTGACGTTCGAGGCCCAGGTAGAATAGTTTGAAGAACCATCTAGTTTCTCAATAGAGAGTAATGTTCGAGAAAATATGAAGGTTTGCCTTAGTAGGGGTAAAAGTAGGGTTCATCGTGTCAACCATAACCAGATGAAAAATAACACTTGAAAAAAAAAATAGAACAACAAACATGAGGCAGAAAAAGTGTCTTCGTAAAAAATGCTTAGATCGACTTGAAACTTCAGGGGTGAGGTCTCGTTGGGTAGGCGACCTCTATGCCGAAATTGTGGTCGAAAATGACAACGGACATGCTGGTTGAAGACATTGTCTAACTGTGTTTGGTGCGTCAAAGATGATGCGCGTGTGAGATCGATGCAGCAGGTGGTGGCCAGATCTTGGTAGATCGACGGCTAGCGAGTCGAATGGTGGTGCCGCCAACAGGGAAGCTTGTCGGAGATGCGACGGCGGCGGTGGTCGGAAAAGTTGCAAAAAATGCAAAAAAGGACTCGCTGGAAGGATGATGACGATTTGAGTGGTGAACCAAAAATGTACAGTTCGCCTTTTTTTTTTTGTTGTCTCGGTGACAATGGGTCCACCAAGCAAGCACGATTATCGAGGTACCTCTGTTAGGTTATGATACCATGTAAAGAAAGAAGAAACAGAGGCATTGTTTGATTGAAATCATGTGTCTAAACACACAATGGATGATAGTTTATATAGGCTTATTGAATTTATTACACATAAATAAAGAATATTCAGTTTCCTTTAAATAAGAGATAATATGTCTATAAACTACATTTATTACAATAAATCATATATTATGTTCTAATTCTCAATAGATTGGATGAATTCACTTTTAGATGGATTAGATGGATTGTGGATATATGGATTGCTTTGTCACCCTTACTTTTTACTAACTACAACTCAATATATGCGACAACATCTATTTTTTTGTTAACTAAGGCCCAATTAATTCTTTTTTTCTCTAATTACTAAGATATTCCTTTATTTATTTTATTCACTAACATGACTAAATTACTAACAACTTAGATAATTATTCTAGGCATTTAATCTATTTAAAACTTTATCTATTTTGTTCACATACAATCATACGTATCATAAATAAATAAAATGAAAGCAAATAAAACATCAAATGCTATGATGTATAAAGTATCAAACGGAATTAATTGCAATTGCTTGCATTTTAATCGTAGTTTTAAAAATCAGCTCGAACTGGCCGGGACCTGGTGCCATTAACAGTTCAAGTTGGTAATTCAATCGATCATGTCATTGGACCAATGTGACTTGGTTTAACTTGTCTGGGTTTGAGGTTCAATCGACGAACCAATCTGCAGACAAACCACAACTAGATGTTACCACTAAGCCAAATTTAGCATTTGATATATGAATTACAAATTATATATATATATATATATATATATATATATAAATAAAATTATTTATAGTACTATTATAACGGTTCAACTATATAATATAATTACTAAATAGTTCATAATAATATGCTCCTATAATATTATTTGATCTTGATCATAATAGTATATAATAGTTAATTGTTATTATCTTGTTCTTAATATGATTTAATATTTATGTACTTTATACATCTTCACTAGACTTGCTCAAGGTCCAACAAAACAATTTATAGTAATAAATGAATATGTAAATAATTTATATTAATTTGGGATGCAATTCTTTTTTGGCTTTTTTTAAAGCAGGATATAAAATTTAATTTTTTTTTAATACAGATCGGGTCACGTGGTCAATTAGTGATCCACTGGTTCGATCATTGACCCAATGACCCAATGCCTTAACCGGGTCGATAACTGGTTTGGTTTTTAAAACTACGATTTTAATTCCCTCACACCAAACAAATTATTTTTAAGAAATTATTATTCTTTTGATTTTATTTAAAATACCGAAATAATTAAACCCGTTAAAATCATTCACACATCGTAAAAAGATAAATTCCTTTAAGGCAGAAATTGGGTCGTTACAACCGGTATTCGTTTACATGCATAAAAACTTGAATTTTTAACTTTTAATTAAATAAAATTAATTTTTGTTGGAACTTGGTGGAAATATTATTTTATATTTATAAATAAAAATAATTGTTGTGAATTAAAATTAAATTTTTATTAATTGTACAAGTATTTTTGGGCTAAAATTCATATTAATTTTATTTTCGCTCAATAAATTCCCAAATTTTTATGGAAATTATATTTTTATATGGTTAACCTAAAAATGAATTGACTTTTCTATTTTTATCAAGTTTTAAAGCTGAGGCATTACTAGTTGGCTTTTTGGCAAATAGTCTAAGACATACAGTTAATTTTTCTCATAAGTTTCTCAAAATTCAAGAAAAATTAATAGAGCTATATTTAAACATATAGAATATGACTGAGAGGGTCTAGCTCAGTTGGTTGAGCAGGACATGAGTTGTTGTAAATCTTTCAATACCTGTCTTCGATTCCTACGGATAAAAAAAAATATAGAACATGATTCTAAAATCAGGTAAATGTATTTCAATCACCCAAGTCTTTTTCCTCATGTCTGTCACCAATATTTATAAATCCGTACATAATTGTTGTTTTAACAGTTAAGTAATTATCAAAATTCTAATCTCAATGAGACATAACAGAATTATGAGATTCACTCTACATCTCCAGAATAAATTCTAGAAATAAAAGAAAATAAAAAATGTTCTTAAAAGTTGGGTTATTACATCGTGCTTTGTTGGCGGAAGCTATTTTAAGTAGTTACGACTTCTTCTCCTTCATTTGCAACAAAACCCAAAAAATCAAGAAAAAGAGGAGGAGGCTTGAGAAGGAGAGGAGAAGGAAAAGGAGGGTTGTGAAGGAGAAAGGAGGTTTGAAAATTAAGAAAATGGAGTAAATTACACTGGCACTCCTGAAGTTTTTTCAGATTGCATAACGTTTACAACACCCCTGCACACAATTAATGTAATATTTTTCAGGCGGAATCTGAAAAAAAAAATGGTTAGGGAAAATGCACACAATTAATGTAATATTTTTCAGGCGAAATCTGAAAAAAAAAATGGTTAGGGAAAATGAAGTAGCTAGTTGGAGAGGTTATAGCTTTTAGGCTCAAGTTAAAAACTAGCATCAACTTATTGGCCAACACTTATAATATATTTTCGGCCAACACTTATAATATATTTTCTAAAATCATTAATTAACGTTGATCTAGTCAACACTTATAATAATTTTTTCAAAAATTATTAATTAATGTCGGTCATGGCTAACGCTTTGGCCATTGCACGAAATAAAATAATAGAATGAATAATTTAAGGAAACTTGTATATATTACTTTTTTTAGGATTATTATTTATTATGTTAATATTTAAGGTAACATAATAATTTATTATCGTTACCAGTTTAATACATATTTATGGAAAATTATTAAAAATCATTTTGAAAAAAAAAAGATCATAATTAGAAAAAATATTATATAAAATTTAATAAATTGATTACCACATTATATAAAATCAAAATCTATATAAGATTTAATAATTTGATTGATTAATTTAATCAAATATATACTTATTATAATAACCATAATTATTATAAATAAATATAATAATTACAATAAATAAATAAATAAATATAATATTTTTTAATTAATTAAAAAATTAAAAATTGATGAAATTTAAGTGAGAAAAATAATGAATATAGTGATGCCACGTCACATTTGCTTAGTTGACAAAACCTTCTTTTATAATATATAATTGATGATTGATTGATAATCGATAATTGATAATTGATTTAATTATTGGATAGAACTCAAAGTGATCCATATAAATTGGTAAGGTGAAAAAAAAGAGAGAAGAGTAAATAAATGAAAATATTTTTTTAAAAAAAATTGTACTTTCTTTTTCAATTTTCTCTCCAATAATATATGTCACCCAAACCTATTATTTGAATTTTGCGAATATAAATCAGAATTAAAAAAAAAGTATAACATTGGTTAATCAAAATAAACTAATGAAAGGTTGTTTGTAGTATGTGAGAAAAAAAAGTTATGCATTAACATTGCCAGTTAATCACAAATCATAAACTATTATGTATGTATAGTAAGTTTGTTAATTTTTACAAAACTATCTCATAACAACATTGATTTGTGATTGGATGACAGTATAAAATCAGCGTCAATACATTGCCATTAAACTCCATTAATATTTCTAAATGGAAATTACTTGAAATTAAAGAAGGTATTGATTTTTAATTTTTTGGTGCCGTGGAAATATAGAAAAGAAACACACAAAGCTACAAGATAGTTAAGTCATGCCCTAAGGCTGCGCGAACTCCATCAGGGGGATGATCCCACATCTTGTCCCAATTCATAGAGCGAGAACCCCAAGAAGCTGGAATTCAGAATGCACCAAATGAACTTGCCTGCAGGTATAAGCCAAAGACCACTTTTCTTCTGCAAAAAATCAAATTATTCCGCCACCATTTCCACACCATCCAAACTACAGCGAGGACAAGTTTTCGTTGAACTGAGGTGGCAGCGCTTACGTTTCCAGTTGGTTGAAAGAGAGTTGTGAGCCACCTGCCAAAAGAAAAACCTCAATAATTTCTTTGGCAATGACAGCCTCCAAATAGTACGCCAAAAGCCTCCTGGGTTTTCCGGCGAGGTATCCGAGAGCCACTTATCGGTAGTGGCGGAGATATAAGATTAGCTTGGTGGTTGGAAATTAAAGAGGGTTTAAGGGTGAAGGGGGAGGGAGAGGTCCTGGGTTCGAATCCTTCCCACTGACATTTCTAACAAAACTAACAAACTAACATTTGCGGATAAAAAAAACCAGCAGAGGTGGCTGAAATCTGAATAAATCCCTGATGAATTCGCACCCTGCTAGATGAAAGAGTCATTTCCTTGGGGAGAAGCAGAGATAGAGATATTTAGAATGAGTTAGGTCACATGAGGAGGGAGCTGCGTATATAAATCAGTAAATCTCCGGTTCCCAGCGTGCCACAAATCTGCAACTACCTTCTGTGTGTCTGAAAAGTGAACGTAAGGAACTTGGCTGGCCAAATTGCCAATCCCTAACCAATGTGGCAGCTTTCGTACTCCAAGGAATTCCAAAAATTTGACACAACACTGTAGGCACAATGAGTTTCCAGCAAGATAAAATAGCATGCTGGAAGCTCCTCACCAATTCTTTTACTCTTCGCTGCCCTTTAGAGTTGACAGCCCCTCTATTCATATTATGAGAAGTCATCATAAGCCCAATATAAAAGGATGACCAATTCAAGGTCCCATGCATGTTTGAGTCCACATTCACCTCATAAGATCCACGACCAGTTTGAATGCCTGGCTCCACCATAGTAATAACTTCCATATTTGCTGTTTCTTTCTCAGTAGAAGTACCATCGACAATTGATGGTGTAGTAACTATGAGCATATTTCATCTCTAAAGCATAGTAACTTCCATATTTGCTGTTTCTTTCTTATGTGGGGCCTTGCCTTTATTAGCTTGCGTGATATTTTGTGGCATAATATCACCAATAATCTTGGAATTGCCTCCAATTGCACCGTTACTAGAATTATCTCCAAACCCAGATTTCGCATTAAAGATAATAATGCTATCAGTTTTTAATTTTTTTTTTTTCCAATGATTGCGCACCAGATTTGATACCTTGCGGTTTCCGATTTTTCTTGGTGACTATGGTTCACTCACCATGTGGGACCATCTCGTTCTCATTCTGATTAATTGTGAAATGATAATGATTTCAAAACAAAACAGCGGCACTTCATTTTTTTATTGTTTTGCAAAACAGAAAAAGAGGGAAAGATCAGAGGGGGCTTTGAATTTTAGAGAGAGAGAGAGGAAGCATAACATCCATGGATCCGACGGAGCCGGAGTGTGATGACTGGGGTTTGAGCGACAAGCTTTTTGATAGTCTGGAAGCAGAACATTTTATGAAGCTTGCTCAACGAGCCAACCTTTCTTTTTCTTCTTCTCAACCCCTTCTTATCAATGGTATGGTTATTTCTCTATGTAGTTTTTTTTATTTTTTATTTTTATTTTCTTGCTGTAATTTGTTCTAGTTTCAAGGTATCAAAAATGGTGTTTATTTTGTTTATCTGGCATTGCTTTATGTGTTGCAGACAAACACTCAGAAGAACTGCCTTCCATCACAATTTCTCCTCATTCCGGTGGAAATCTTGCAGCAAAGATTCAAGATGGCAAGGTTTTATCATATTGGTTAAACTATTTGGAAACTACTTCCTTATTTTATTTTCTTTACAGTTAGGAAATTGATGTTACAATGGTGATTTTTTCTCTTTTGTCTAATTGTACATTCAGTTTCTGTATAGTAGAATGCTATGGTGGCCAAAGTCTGATTTATATTTCTACCCTTTAGAGAACATTTTGTCAGGGTTTTAAAACATGAAAATCAGAATGGGTCACGACCATGACTCAAATGTCATGGCCAAGACCTCTGTCAAGTGTCCAGATTTTATATTAAGAGCTTGTTTGGGAACCAACAATTTCAGCTGTTTTGTGATAATTTCAACGGTGTATATAAAAAGCAAGCTGTGTATATAAGAAGCAAGATGTTTCGAAATCTAGCTTAAATTTGGGAAGTTTTTTTTTGAAAAATAAGTTGTTTTTATGAAGCTTATGATTATTTTTCAACAACTTATTTTTCTTTTTGGCTCTTTTCACTTTTTTACTATGTAAAAGCTAATTTTTTGTTGCATCCAAACGAAATTAATTATTTTCAAACAACTTTTCTGCAAACTTACTCAAACAAAAATTGATTCTAATTATAATCAATTATAACAATAATCGATTATACATAAAAATCGATTATTGAAATAATCTAAGTTTCACAACTATCCCAAACACACCCTAAGTATTCTACTACTATTCTTATACTTTATCTTAAAATATTTTTAATCAAGTTTAAAATAAAGTAAAAGAAAAAATACACTTAGATAGACATCATACTTTTATTATGTTAATTAACATATTAACATAATAGTTAAAATAAATTGTCTAATATAAATAATATAATGGTTAAAACAAATAGTGTAATATAAAAATATAAAATATAATAACAAAAATAAAATAAAATAAAAAAATAATAAAACCTTGTTTTATTTAAAAAGGGTAATAAGAAAATTTAATAAATACTTTAAGGATAAAAAGGGAATAAAATATAAAAAGCTAGAAGCTAGCGTTTTAAAAAATGCTACTTCAAATAGCGTTTCAAAAAACGCTAGAAGCTACTAAAAACATCTTGTTTACCAATCAGTTAAACAAGTTTTTCAGCTAGTAAAAAAAGCTAGGAGCTAGCTAAATTAACTTGCCATTTCAAAACAAAACAGCCGCACATGATTTTTTATTGTTTTGCAAAATAGAAAAAGAAGGAAAGATTGAATTTTAAGAGAGGGAGAGGAAGCATAACATCCATGGATCAGACGGAGCCGGAGTGGGATGACTGGGGTTTGAGCGATAAGCTTTTCGATAGTCTCGAAGCAGAACATTTCCTGAAGCTTGCTCAACAAGCCAACCTTTCTTATTCTTCTCAGCCCCTTCTTGTCAATGGTATGGTTATTTCTCTATGTAGTTTTTTTTTCTTGCATTAATTTGTTCTAGTTTCTAGGTATCAAATGGTGTTTATTTTGTTTATCTGGCATTGCTTTATGTATTGCAGACAAACAATCAGAAGAACTGCCTTCCATCACAATTTCTCCTCATTCCTTTGGAAATCTTGCAGCAAAGATTCAAGATGGCAAGGTTTTATCATATTGGATAAACTATTTGGAAACTACTTCCTTATTTTATTTTCTTTATAGTTAGGAAATTGATGTTATAATGGTGATTGTCTCTCTTTTGTCTAATTGTATATTCAGTTTCTGTATAGTAGAATGCTATGGTGGCCCATGTCTGATTTATATTTCTACCCTTTAGAGAACATTTTGTCAGGGGTTTAAAACATGAAAATCAGAATGGGTCACGACCATGACTCAAATGTCATGGACATGACCTTTGTCAGGTGTCCCGATTTTGCTTTTCTTCTAATCTCTAAGTGAAATACTATGCATGAATGATGTAAAATGCAATGCATCACAATTATACACTCAAGTAATTTTTAATAGTTTGGAGTGGATTGATGCTTTTAAGAAGCATTCTGAATTTTAGTTATTGAAACAGATGTTAGATGGCCATGAGAATGCCTCAGAGGTATCGGCAAAGCAGGAAACTCTCAACCAGTTTGTTAGAAACATGGATAGGTTGAAACTTGACCCCAACCCCGTGAACGAACGAACTGACCCTTGAAACGGTAAGCAAATCTATTCCTTCGCGGTAGCTTCTAACTGTTTCCCTTGAACTTTGATTGCTGCTCTTGTAGTGCTGCTGTTATGTTTTGAAACTGGTGTTCTGCAAAAGAATAAAAAATCATTAGCTTTTCTGAATTAATTACTTTCTTTATTTTGAGTAATTTCCATTTAGAAATATTAATCACTACATCAGCCTTTCATTAGTTAATTTTGATTAACCAATGTTATACTTTTTTTTTTCCTGATTTTTATTCATACTTTCAAAGTAACTTTCATCATGCCTTTTTTTAAATCAGCAACATAGAACTTTCATCATGCCTAGTATATAGTAAACTACGCAGCTGATGCCAAAGGAACTTAACGGTTTTGTGGAATATGTATGGGATGAAAATGGTGATCAAGTTTAAGCACTTGAATTTTGTAAAAGCACTTTATGAGTTTAGTCCTACGAAAGTGATATTGTTCACTTCAAATGACCGAATTTGGTTGTATAATATAAACCACACTGACATTGATCTTTTTATGATTTAATATTATATAAACTATCTGTTAAGGTGTTAATTTAAAAATTAAGGGCAAAGTGGCAACTGCTAATTGCTGCCAAATTATTTTATAAGAGTGAAACAATCGAATGGTATTCCCAGTAAACAAGGAAATGAAATTTCATAACTAATTTATATACAGTATGAACAATTAAAAAAGCCATTAGCAATAGTTTCCTCCGCATACTGGCTACGTGTGTGATGCACTTACATGCAACAACAGCACCACCTTCAACACCCACCACTCTCTCAAACTTTTTTGGCTTTGTGACATCATTGTGTGTTTTTTCTAGAAATTTGTTCTATTCCAAATGATGTGTTTGCATTCTGTTCAAAAATTTGTTGAAATAGTTTATTGGGCATTCTGAGCTGTAGGCCTAGGAGAGGGATGATTGAAAAAACTGGTATTTGTTAATGTTCAGTATAGTTTGTGAGGCTTAGGAGAGGGTGATTGAAAAAACTGGTGATTGAAGCTTTTTGGCTTATTTAGGCAGTGGATAACAGAGAAGGGATCATTAATGCTGCTGAAAACAGACCAAAAACTAAAAGGGGTATAATAATAAGACCAAAAACTACAAAGTCATTTTAACTTTGATTATATGCTTCTGCTAGTCTACATTCTTAATTCTTAATCCACCATTTTCACAAATCATAAGTTTAAATAGCAAATAGTCAAAACTGTTGATCCTAATATGTGGTTTATATCTTCTTATGCCTTGAGCTACATTTGCTATTGTTAATGCCATCCCATGGTAATTGCTGTGATGAGATTAGTCAGGGTAAGACATTCTGTTTTATTGAATGTTTGTGAAGTGACATTGTTACTTATCAGCCAACCTTTTCTATTCCTAAGCAATGCTTGTTTTAGCATACTGCTGCTGTCATTTCCTAAATTGTTTCCTCTTAGTCAAGAACTCTATCTAGAAAATTGCATTGTGAATATAAATAGTATTAAAAGCAAGAAACTTATATGGTTTCTATATTTGATTTCAATCTTTGTGCATTGCACTGGCCTTAAAATTTTCTGCCAATTTTTGTATTTCTCTTTATGTGCCTTAATTTTTTTTTCTTTTTTGCCAATTTTTGCATTGCCTCCTATTTTATTTGGTGTTCCTTCTATTCTACTGTTATTATTTGCTTCTGCTTCTGCATTTTTGTTATCATGCTACATTCTTGTATTTGTTTTCAGGTATCTCATTGAATGTGCTGCGCAATCATGTCGAAGAATTTGATAAGGCAGTTAGTAAGAATTCTTAGGAAATGGGCATCAAGTTGATTTTTAAGTATGGGGATTAAAGGATTTTTTTTAAGTATAGGGATTAGATTTTTTTTTTGTAATTATAGGAATCAAATGAGTAATAAAACCTACTAATTTTGTTAGAATAATTGAGAAAATAAAGGATATTTTCGTTCCCATCCAATTAATGAATGAAGCCAACTATTACCATGAATCTTCAAGATCTGTATATTCACTATTCTAATTATAATCGATTTTAACAACAATCGATTTTTGAAATAATTTAATTTTTCCAGTTGTCCAAACACATAGTTGCTTATATGTGTGCTTGTAATCAACCCTAGGGGATTATTTCATTTAGCCATAATTTTATTTGTATTAAAATGCCCTTATTTACTTAAATTTAAATATAGAAATATATAAAAAAGTATAAACATTTTTTATTTTATTACTGTAAATCATTTCATCAAAGTCATTAATATGTCCATGGTTAAAGTTTAATTTTAAAAAATATAAAAAAAATATTTTTAAAAATAATAAGTTGAATTAAACAGGCTTTGTACATGCAATAAGGCTTGGGTACCTTCCTTCTTCCCCTTTGGGTCCACCTACTTCCTTTCCTTCTTTCTTTGAAGGAATACTTGCGAAGACACTTTGATGCTTAAGTCAAGATGGTGCGCTAGTTCATAGGTATATGAGAAAGAGTGATTAGGTTAGTGTGTCTAACTTCATGGGTTTACTCCTTTTATATAGGTTTTGGGTGTTATCTCTTATTTAAGGAAAGATTTGATACAATTACTCAAGGACAATGTTATAAAACTCGGACTGGTCCGACTGGTCAAACTGATTAGATTGGGACCAGTCCGATTGTAATATTAGATTGGATATGTATTTAACCCGATGATGATGTCAACAACTCGACATTTAACCAGTTAAACTTGGCTTGATTTCAACTCGGTTCGCTCGCAAAATCTTTAATCTGTTGGTCATTGCTCGCATTTTTTTGCTTCTCAATACATGATTTTTATGGTGGTTTCCTTTTCCCTATGGTGGTTTCCGTCTTTCCCTATACTAGTTATACATACACATCTCTTCACTTCCAAACGGTACACGTTGCAGGATTCATCATTTTCCAAGTTATTTTAATACAATTTTTCACCATTTCCCAAGTTGCTTAGATTCAAATTTTCAGTGGCACATTTTAAATAAGTTTAAATTGAAAATTCCCAAGTTTTCAAGTTTTAAATTACTTTATAGTTCTTTGCACCTGATTCAAACATGGGTCTTAAGGGATGAGAGTTATGTAAAATGGTTTATACCACTAAGCTAAAATAGTTTATTGTGCACACACACACACACACACACACACACACCGAATCAATGACCGGTTTGAGTCTGATAACACGACACTTTAGGAATGCTATGTTGAAAACCTTTGCATGGGATTAAGTTGGGATATTAATGCTTTGTAATTGTTAGCTAACATATATATATGTCATACTGGATGCTTCCAATGGGCAATTTATTTTTCTTTAAAGCCAAAGTTGGATTAGATAGGAAATTATACACATTGGGGTAGAGGATATAAAGGTGAAGGTTTGTTTTCATTGGCTAATATTGTAAAGCTTCGTACTATTGTAAGGGTTGGGTATCCCTTGTAACCTATCTCCTTTATCTTTATAGAATTTTTTTTGCTGAGACAAAAAAACACTGCTTGGGGGAGAGAATCCTAGAGATAATGCATAGGATTAGATAAGATTATGGTAATCTTTGCCTTCTTGCCATGTTTCCTTATTAACATTGGTTCCCTTGAGTTGAGACCTAGTCGATTGGGGGAGATGACCAAGAGGTATTCGACCATCCTAGTACATAAGCCTCTTAAGCTTTATACCCCTTGTGGACATGGAGGCTGAATGGCTAGAGTTGTTCTTCTTGGGCCGAGATTTATTCGACTAGGGGATGACCGAGAGGTATTCAGCCATTCGAGTACATAAGCCCCCAAGCCTCAAGTCCCCTATGGATGTGGAGGCTTGATGGCTAGAGTTGTGTGTCGGGTGTGGGCCTGAAGGGTTTCTAGACTTTTCAGCTCATGAGGCACCCAAGCCCTTCGCCTTCCACTGCACCGGCATGCCCATCAAAGCGGGATCGTGAAGGAAACTGAGCCCTATGGAGACCTTTATGCATTCCCCTCCAGAGAGGCCATGATCGAGGGTACGAGTCTAAGTTTAGAGAAGAGGGAGGAAACAATGGCAGTGAGGTTGGAGGTTTTGGGTTTTAGGAGTTTTGCGGCGAGGCAGTGGTCGTGTTGGGGGAGGGTGCGGGCGGCTTAAACAACCGTTGCTTAAGCTTAAACAAATATTTTCTTTCCATTTTAAGGGTGGATCATTTAAGTGTGAGTCATTTTGGGATCATTTAAAATGTGTCATTTAAGGGTTGCTTAAAACTATACCATTGGAACAAAATGTGTATGAGTTGTTTAATTTTGATGTGGCATTATGGGGGCTAGTTAGCAACTCAAAATGCATTATTTAAATTACACCAATTGGAGATGCTCTAAAGTGCACCCGCTCACTTTAGAGGAGTCAAATCTAATATTATTTATTCTTTATTCTTAATTTCCCCTTTCCTATCATTTATTAATTTCAACAATGGAAAACTAGTAGCAACATATAAAAATTCTTACCTTAAATAGTGAAAGCAAAGATTTAAGGTGTGGATTGTATTATATGATATGAATTAAATCACATCATATTGTAATTACCAATCAACCTGTGTTTGCCTTTAATTGTAAATGTTTTTATTGTAATTGCAACACAGTCACATCTGCTATTTAAAATTTTTGATTGAAGGATTTAATATAGATCCCTTCTAAAGATCAAAATTGATATCTTGAAATTAAATTGTTAAAAAAAACAAGGAAAATAGAATGAAGTAGCTAGAATAAAATAAAATGATATTAAATTTTATTATTTAATTATTTAAAATAAGACAAAAATAGAATAAAAAATAAACTTTATTGTTTAAATTGGAATGAAATAAAATATAATAAAATGTCTTTATTTTATTTTACATTTATGTTTTTCCTTTAATTAAAGAAGTAAGAGATAAAAAAGTACTCCTTTTTAATTTCATCATAAAATATTTAACAATAAAATAGTAACTTATTTCGACACCATCCTATTTCACTATATTTTATTTTACATTTGAATATAACAATAGGATATATGATATTTTATTTTTCTATTAGACTAAATTTTAAATAATTATTAATAGTAAAAGTCAGTTATCGTTACTTTTAAATTTTTGCCCACCCCCATAACTTTTTTTTTTCTGGTCCAGTCCCTGTTTTCATGGAGGCTTGTTTGCGTTTTGTGGTGAAATAATGTCGTTTGTACATATATATGACAGATTAGTATACATACATATGACTTATTTGTATAACTGAAACCACTTATGCATGAGTGTTAGAAAAAACAGGAAAAAGAACATAAGAGGTATTGGATTCCATCAGAAAATGCTTACATTCCGTCTTTGTATATTGACTTTTGTATTTTATTTTTTGGATTTTAATCTCAGCCATAAGATTAATCCTACGGTACTCGTCCTCGCTGGAGAGAGCTGGAGAGAAATCTTTGCTGGAGAGGATCCAGACTCCTGTAAGAGACAAACTAAAGTTTATGTCATCCAAGTCGAGAATTACTTCGTGGAATGCAAACATAGTTCTAAAGTCAATACTAGACTTAGTATCATAGCGTATGAAACTTCCTAGAAACATACATGAATCTTACAAACTAAAGTTTCTGTCATCCAAGTTGAGAATTACTTCGTGGAATATTGCACACATAGTTCTAAAGTCAATACTAGACTTTGTCTCATAGCATATGAAACCTCCTAGAAACATACATGAATCTTACAAACTAAAGTTTATGTCATCCAAGTTGAGAATTACTTCGGGGAATATTGCACACATAGTTCTAAAGTCAATACTTGACTTTGTCTCATAGCATATGAAACTTCCTAGAAACATTCATGAATCTACAAAAGTTGAGAATTACTTCGTGCAATATTTACACACATAGTTCTGAAGTCAAGACTACACTTTGTATCATAGCATATGAAACTTCTTAGAAACATACATGACATTATTGACATAGGCACCACCAACACCTTTTGATCTAATATATTTATATATGCACTATACAATTGTTGTCTAGTTATTCTCTATTGTGCCCAAGAAGCTCTTGTGTTGAAGTAAAAATCTCTGCATTCTACTTTGTTGCAAGAAGTTGGATTGGGTCTGTGGTAACCTTGTTTGCTCCATTTTCAATTTTACCTCCAAATAGAAATAATAGAAGATGAAATGACATGGCTAATTTGATTTCTTCTTTTTTTCCCATGCTATAACTGAAGGAGAATGGGTTAAGAATGTTAATACTACCTGTGAAAATAGATTATGGACTTCAAAACATGAGAGGTTCTGTGGTTGTCTAAAGTGAAAAATAACTTTTATTTAAATATTTGGTGAGACAGCATGAGCTTTTCATTGAAGAGCTTAAAGCCATTCATCTATATTCTTTGTATTATTGATTAAGCTCGCTTTGGATGTTGCCATTCTTTTCATTAAGTTGACTACAGTTCTATGGGTATGAGATGAGAGTGATCTAATTGTTATTCAGATTGGTCATCTACAATTCTCTTTAAATTTAAGGTAGACCTACTTTGACTTATCTGATAGATTTGTGAATCGAAATTCGGAACTGATATGTTGGTTTATTTTCTAAATCTAATGAAGTGCTAAGCATGTTTTTTGGTTAGAAAGTTGAAACCATGACCGCCTTCTGCCTATGCTATTAATTATGAACATGTGGTCTGCAGATTTAAGTTCTTTTCAATTTGCTGTCAATGCTTTTCTAAGAATCTAGGTTGTTTAAGGCTAAGCTCATGTTATGTTTGAATGAACTATCAGCTTTTCCAAGTCAAAAGCAAGCCACTAATCAAGGCAAAATAAACTTCCAAGAGAACACCTCAAAATGAACTTTAAACAGTTTGATCTCATATTAGACAGGTCTATAAATTTCAATGAATAATAGCAAGGACAGGAGTCAAGAACCCTTCAAATGTAGCATTCTGATTGTTGTAGGTGCAGCACCAGGAATTCATAATGGATGAGCAGCAAAGGATCAGTGATGTTTCTTCTTCCTCCAACTCTTCTTCTATGGTGTCTCCTGAAAAATATGATGATTTTCTAAGCTTTCAAGGAGAAGATGGGAGATCAGGAAGCCTTTTGGAATTGTGAGCTCAAATCTGAACGTGTCAGCATCCCCCTTCCTCTTCCTCATCTTCTTCAACCCTTCACCATCTCCCAAGATCTCCGATTCGACACAGAGGAGGTAACATATTTACTGTGATTCACGAAGGAAACTATTGCATTTTTTAACAAGACAGTGAATCGGGCGTCGGTGTTCCTCTATTTTCTTTATTTTACAAGATGATGATTAGTTTTGAATGATTAGTTTTGAATGATTAGTTTTGAATTTGGATTTATAGCTTATTCTTATAAATCATTTCAGCTTGGGGTTAGGATTTGTGAAACTTATTCTAGGCAAAGACTTCTTAGGCATCCTGTATCTAGGGATGGAACAAGAAAATATTGTTAGGGGGGGCAAAAATATTGTGAGACATTTGTAAAATATTTACACATCCCTCTAAAAAAGGAAGTTACGGTTTATAAATATCAAATATAATAATATTAATATACTAAATGTTAATTCAAACATAAAATATCAGTATAGTACATTTCAGAAGAGATAATCTCAATTTTCATGTGCTAGAGGCAAATAGACAGTGGCTTAAGGGGGACAATTTTGTTTTTTAACTGTATAAAATAAGAAAGACTTATTATTTAGGGGGGGGGGGGGGGGGGAAATTTGTTCTTTAACTGTAAAAATTAAGAGAGACTTATTATTTGGGGGGGCAGCTGCCCCTGTAGCTTAGTATGTAGTTCCGTCCCTGCTGTATCCATTTTTTATCCTATTAAAAAGTGTAGGTAGATGCTTAGAAGCTTCATCTTTAAAAAATAGTCCAAACCTGCTCTTCAAAGCATGCATACTGAAGATTGATCCATAAGAGAAGTAATATAATTACTTGAAACTTAAAAAGAATAAGAAGCAATTTCCGAAATCTACAATGGGCTGCAATAATCGAAACTCCTATCAAAGGTACCTGCTGCAACTACTAATTGGCTAGTTCCAAAATTGAGACCCAAAGTTTTATGTAACTCTTGCACGACGTTTGTGAAGATTCTTATAATACTTATCCTATCTCTGTGGTTTACACTGCATTTATGGTACTTAGCTTAATATGCATAGAAGAAATGGCAACCGTATGTCACTGAAAATTCTTCATTTGCAAACCTCATTTAAATAAAGTGCGGAAAGACCATTCCGCATTTTCAGAAGCACACTACATTGTACAGGAATACCAGAAACAGTATACTTTGCCAAAAACTGATTCAATTATAGAATTTATGAAAACTCTGTTTGTTATTATAGAAAATTCTACTCAAAATCTTTACAACAGGTTACTGGTCACCAACCTAACCATCGGATTATTAAATTGATATATCTATGGTCAATAAGTAACTTGTCCATTGTTGGGGAAGGTATTCACTTCTTCATGTTAGACGTTCGTTCCCCAAATTAGACAGGTCTCAAGAACCTATTGAAACATAAAAGTATTTTCATTTCTTCAAATGTAGCATTCTGATCGATGCAGGTACAGAACCAGGAATTAATGGATGAGCAGCAAAGGATTGCTTCTTCCTCCAACTCTTCTTCTATGGGGTCTTCTAAAAAATATGATGTTTTTCTAAGCTTTCGGGGAGAAGACACCCGCAGGAACTTCACAAGCCACCTATATAAAGCCTTGAAGGATGAGAAAGTCAACACCTATATAGATGACCAGCTTAAAAAGGGAGATGAAATCTCATCCGCACTCATCAAAGCCATCGAAGATTCTCGTGTATCTATTGTCATCTTTTCAGAGAACTATGCTTCCTCAAAGTGGTGCTTGGGTGAACTCAGCAAGATTCTGGAATGCCACAAAGTCCAAGGGCAGATTGTAATACCAATATTCTACAACATAGATCCATCCCATGTGAGGAAGCAGACTGGGAGCTACGAGCAGGCCTTTGCTAAACATGAGGGAGAACCCAGGTGCAACAAATGGAAAGTTGCTCTGACTGAAGCAGCCAATTTAGCTGGGTGGGACTCTCAAACTTATAGGTAAATAAAAAGAGTTGAGAGTGATTAAATTTTCTGAAAGAAAATATGAGAAAGACAAAGGTATTGTTTTAAATGAAGTTGGCCAAATTTGATTCTAAATTGAGCATACTTCTATAGTACAACACCTTCTTTCATGGTAGTTTTCTTAGGAAGTTCACTGTGTAGAAAAAATAGAGGCATTGATTATCTTCTCTATGTCGTTGGATTTTCATTCTCCAATTATTTTTTTTGCTTCTTTGTCTACTACACTACCATATTGATCATATATTATGTATAATCATTTGTATAGTTCATTTTTTTCTCTTGAATTTGCTTGAATTATAACACATCATTTATTTCTCTGTTGCCTTTTTCATATGTTAGGACTGAATCTGAATTCCTTGAGGATATCGTTCAAGATGTCTTGAGAAAATTGGCTCCTAGATCCCCAAACCAGCGTAAAGGGCTGGTTGGAATTGAGAAAAATTATCAGCAAATTGAATCGTTATTAAAAATTGGGACAAGTGAAGTTAAAATCCTTGGAATATGGGGCATGGGTGGCATAGGGAAAACCACCCTTGCTGTAGCTTTATATGACAATTTGTCTTATAAGTTTGAACGGCGTTGCTTCCTTGCAAAAGTAGGCGAAAAATCAGACAAGCTAGAAGATTTACGTGTTGAACTTTTTTCTAAGTTGTTAGAAAATAAAAATCATGGTTTTGATGTTTTTGACATAAGTAGTCTACAACGTAAAAAAGTTTTCATAGTCTTGGATGATGTGACTACCTCAGAGCAATTAGAAACACTAATCAAAGAATATGATTTTTTGGGACCAGGAAGTAGAGTCATTGTAACAACTAGAAATAAGCAAATACTTGGCCCAGATGATGAAATATATCCAGTCAAGGAATTGAGCTCTCACCACTCTCTTCAGCTTTTCTGTTTGACTCTTTTTGGAGAAAAACAACCAAAAGATGGCTATGAAGATCTATCAAGAAGAGTAGTTTCCTATTGTAAACGTGTTCCTTTGGCTTTAAAAGTTCTAGGTGGAAGTCTTCGTAATAGAAGTAAATAGGCATGGGAAAGTGAATTGATAAAACTCCAAAGGATTCCAAAAATGGAAATTCATAAGGTATTAAAATTAAGTTATGATGGCTTAGATAGTTTTGAAAAGGAGATATTTTTAGACATCACATGCTTCTTCAATGGAGAAGAAATAGATTGGGTAACAGGCCTGTTGGAAGCTTTTGGTTTCTTTCCAGAATGTGGGATAGAAGTCCTTTTAGACAAAGCTCTCATAACAATTTCAGATAACAATCAAATAGAAATGCATGACTTGCTACAGGAAATGGGTCAGAAAATAGTTCATCAAGAATCTGATGACCCTAGAAGAGGAAGTCGATTGTGTAGTCCTGAGGAAGAGCATCACACATTGAAAAATAACAAGGTAAATGGAATATGCAACTATTTCTATTTGATAACACATTATTCTTTTTACCATGTAGGTAGTATGATATTCTATACTAATTATTATTCTAAATTTTGTTTGCTAGGGAACCGATGTTGTTGAAGGCATAATTTTATATTTGCATAAATTAAGTGAGGTTCTATATTTGAGCTCTGATTCCCTTGCAAAGATGACTAACTTGAGATTTCTTCAAATCTGTGACCGGCACTGGTCGTATAACAACAATTTGAAAGTGAACCTTCCTAATGGTCTTGAGTCATTGTCTGATAAATTGAGGTACCTTGAGTGGGATGGATGCTGTCTTGAGTCATTGTCTGATAAATTGAGGTACCTTGAGTGGGATGGATGCTGTCTTTAATCTTTGCCACCTAACTTTTGTGCTGAACAACTTGTAGAGATTAGAATGCCTCGCAGCAAGCTTAAAAAGCTTTGGGATGGGGTTCAGGTAAGAATGTTGTGGCTATGCGTACTACATTTTTCTTTCAATTTGTAAAGGTATGGGAGAGAGTACTAAGTGGTAACTGTTCTTGTGCTGGCTCAAGTGCTTTATGTATGATTAGGTTCTTCTTTTAGTTAAGGTTCGTGATTATGAATTTAACAATTTCTTAACAATGTGATGCATCTTTCTTGTTACAGAATCTTTTGAATTTAAAGAAAATTGACCTTCAATATTCTGAAGACCTGATTGAGATCCCAGACTTATCTAAAGCAGAAAAACTTGAAACGGTATATCTTCATGGTTGTAAAAGCTTGCATCAGCTCCATCCGTCCATTTTATCTCATCCTAAGCTTACATGTTTGTCTTTAAGTTGCATAAAGAATGAAAGCCTCAAACTCCATTCAAAATCTCTTAGAGAACTTCATCTCGTTGGTTATCCATCTTTCAAGGAAATCTCGGTGACATCAGAGGAAATGAAATTATGAACCTGGTTGACTGTAGAGAAATTGAAAGCCTTAATGTTCATTCAAAACTTCTCAAAGTACTTAATGTATGTGGTTGTTCATTTCTCAAAGAAATCTCAGTGACATCAGAGGAAATGAAAGTATTGAACCTGTTTGACTGTAGAGAAATTGAAAGCCTTAATGTTCATTCAAAACTTCTCAGAATACTTAATATATGTGGTTGTTCATTTCTCAAAGAAATCTCAGTGACATCAGAGGAAATGAAATTATTGAACCTAGTTGACTGTAGAGAAATTGAAAGACTTAATGTTCATTCAAAAATGAGGGTTTTGGGCTTGGTGCGTGGATAACAATGGTGGGTGGCCCTTTTTAATGGATCTAGGATAGGCTCTGATACCATCTTAGAAAGTGGGTTTGGGTCTAACTCAACCCCAAAAGCTAGCTCAAGGGGTGAGGGTTGCCCCTCACTTATATATTGTATTTTGGCCTTATCACTAGTCGTTGTGGGATCTCCAACACACCCTCCTCACGCCGAGGTCTGGATTTCTCTACAGTCATGTTACGTAGTATATAGCTCATCAAGCTGATCCTAATTGTGCAGGAAATGATTAACACTCTGTCCTCCACCACCGCCACCATTATTGCTGGATGCCTCTCTCGCCATTCATCTTTCAATGTTGAATTGATACAGGACTGGCCTGTCATTTTTGCTGGGACACTCTGCCGGCACTTTTGACACAATTTCTCTTGCTTCTTTTGTTTGCTATTTACAGACTGATTCATCTTTAACATATGGTGCGGTTTCCAGAAGTGTTCAGCATAATCTCCTTCAGGTTCCCTTCTGGTCTATATCAAATAGTACCCATGGAAAAGGATAATTCAACTAATGATGTGAAAACTAGTGAATGATATATAATTCTTCTATGTTAACTGTTTACCACTTTCTCATGTGTAATTTTGTGTATTGATCCTAGTCTTAATTGGTATAGTGCCATTCAACTCGATGTGAAAACCATTGCTTTCTATAATAAAATATGGTACTGAATATTGTCACACTTTCTGGGTTAAAAGCCAGACTAAAAATCACACCAAATAAACAAAAAAAGGTTTTATATGTTTGGCTGAAGTTATTATTTTGGCAGGTGGGCTATTCAGCGCCCACTCAAGCGGCTATCAGGGCAGATCATAATCTATCTCTTGCTGAGGGTTAGTATTCTAGTAGTGTTCCCTCCTCATTGAAATTTAATTAATATTCTCTCTTCGGATTAATTTTAATGCTTAGTTTCGAATGCTAAAGCAAAAAAAAAAAAAAAAAAAGCCTAATGCATGGCCATAGACAATGGAGAGTGGAGAGATGGAACTTGACAACGGAAATGGGATGGGCGGAGGCATTTCTTTTAGTTGAAGATTAATATAGTTAACTTGTTTAGTGAGAAAATAAATGTAAAGTTGCGGGGAAATTATAAGGAAAATTTATAAATTCAATTTTCTATATGATATATTAGATTCTGTCATTCTTCTAAGCTTTTCTAATGCCTAAGTACCTAATCTATGTTTCACCAAAAAAAACAGTACCTAACCTATGTTTTTTTACCAGGTTTTATCAGCTTTACTCAGTGACATCATCATGTGGTGCACCCATTTCCTTTTCATTAGAATGGGCTGCAGCTCCTTATTTTGGCATAAAGGTACATGGGAATATCTCTTGGTACTTTATTACAAAACTTGCTTTCAAAAATTTTTGTAGTTCCTTCCTGCAAATGTTTGAAGTCATACATTCTCAAGGTATGGCTAGCAGTATGGTTTGATCTTAGGTTCATCTCAATCCTTAGAAGTTTGAGTCATATTTTCAATGTTTTTTTTTTTTTTTTTGAGAAACATATTTTCAATGTTAAACCAAGGGTTTCTTACTTAATTAATTCGGCTCCAACACATATACTTTTTATCTATGCAGGTGCTGAACTCGCAGGATGATTTGGCATCTCCTGCTTAGTAACATAAAGGTACAAACTCAGTCAATGAAGAAAGTGAATTGCCATCTTATTTGGTCAAATGTTGGCTTCCCTTTTAATTCAATATTCTTGTGTTCTTTCCTTTCAGTCAATGTATTTGGTTATTCTCCTGTGTCTTCATAAACGGTGGTTCTGTACATGGAAATGATGCGATGCTCTTCTACCAATGAAACAACAAATTGTTTTGCTTTTCTCTGTTCTCATTCTTTCCTCTCTCTTAGCTTTTGCCCGTCTCCTTGAACCACCAAAAGGTCCAAGACAAGGTAACTAACTATACATGACATGGTATTATGTTATATTGTTTGATATTTGTCTTTGTTCACCCCTGATCTACATGCTTGTCTCCTTTATATTGTTTCCTCTTGGCTTCTTTAGTTTTTTTTTCTCTCTCTCTAATTGGATGCCATTTCATACAGCTAATGGGACCAGAGGAGTGCTATATGAAGCATCATGGTGGGAATTTGTGAAGGCTTTGCTCAAACAATTCCAGCCATATTTGATCCAGATATCTAGAACACAATATCTAAGCAATTTTATCATGAGCATAATGCTTTATGTAAAAGTACAACCAATCAGAAACTCAAATAAAATTCCATGTCACTTTAGATTGGAAACTGAAAATTGATTTATTGTAAATTTTCCTCTTTTATTATTTGTTCACGACATGTTTAACATTATCAGTAGTTGCAAGTGTTACTCTTATCGCCTAAGCAACATATGCTAGAAATTCACAAATTTCTTGCGGAAGTTTTTGCAAAAATATATCGTACGAATTAAAATCTGTGAATTAATGTTTGGCTTCTTTTTTTTTTTTATGTTCGACAATGGAAAACTAGAAGCAACATCCAAAATCTTAGCCTAAATATTGAAAGCAGAGATTTAAGGTGTGGACTATATCATATGATATGATATGAATTGAATCATATCATATTGAAATTACCATTCAACTTGTGTTTGCTTTTAATCGTAAATGTTTTTATTGTAATTGCAACACAGTCACATCTGCTATTTAAAATTTTGAGCGAAGGATTTAATATAGATCAAAAGGTGATGTCTTGTGATTAAATTGATAAAAAGAAAAACAAAGGAAAATAGAATGAAGTAGAATAAAATAAAATGATATTAAATTTTATTATTTAATTATTTAAATAAGACAAAATAGAATAAAAAAGAAACTTTATTGTTTAAATTGGAATGAAATAAAATAAAATAAAATATCTTTATTTTATTTTACATTTATATTTTTTCCTTTAATTAAAGAAGGATGAGATAAAAATACTCCTTTTTCATTTCATCATAAAATATTTAAACAATAAAATAGTAACTTACTTTACAACAATTCTATGTCACTATTTTATTTTACATTTAAATATAACAATAGGATATATGATATTTTATTTTTTTATTAGACTAAATTTTAAATAATTATTAATTGTAAAAGTTAGTTATCGCTACTTTTAAATTCCCCCCCCCCCCCCCCCCCCCCCCCGCCCCTAATTTTTTTTCTGGTTCAATCCCTATCCCCATGAAGCCTTGTTTGCGTTGTATGGTGAAATGCCATTTGTACATACACATGACAGATTAGTATACATACATATGACATATTTGTATAACTGAAACCACTTACACATATGATACTGTTAGAAAAATAGAACAGAACATAACAAGTATTGGATTCCATCAGAAAATGCTTACATTTCGTTGATAATTGTTATGCATACTTATAATTTCATTCCAAATTCACAATAATTATCTCACTTTCTTCTTATTTATAGCTTTGTTTGGTTCCTTTTAGTTAGGATTTTCTTAGTATTAGAAGTAATTAATTAGATAGTTTAAATTTTAGAAAATTTATTAGTTTTTAAGTGTTTTTACAGAGATTTAGTACACCTAGAAGAGGAGTTGAAGTTGGAATTTGAAGACTGTTCAGCGAGTTGTTACTGTCGCTAAGCGAGAAGGCAATTTCCAAAAGAGGACACGTGGCATATCATGGCTAAGTGAGGAGTTATATTCGCTAAGCCACATGGAATCTGAAGAGCCACCTTAGAATTATCAAGGTCGCTTAGCAAAACAACTTTCGCTAAGCGAATTTTGCTGTCTAGAAGAAGAATTGTAATTTCAAATTGGAATTCGCTTAGCGAGTTGTTTTGCTTGCTAAGCGAGAATGCTTTTATGCAAAAAATGACAAAGCAGAGATTTTGTGCGCGCTTTAAAGGAGCCCATCATTGGACATTCAAGGGCATCTTCCTAGGGTTTTGTGTGGCGGCTGAGACCTACCTACTCCACTCTCTTCATCTACTTCATAATTTTCTCTCATTTTCTTGTATTTTCTTAGCTTTTTGATGCCTCTCATGACAATGAGAGGCTAGTTTACCCATTGTTGGGGGGGGGGGGGGGGGTTTGGTGTACTAAGCATACTCTGATGTAATAATCTTTACTATTTATTTAGTGTTATTTCAATGTTATTGCTTCTCTTATACTTTTATTGTTTTGTTTATGGCTTGATCACCCATATACATGTTTTTTATAGTGTGAATGTCATTGGAAAATGCTTTTATCCTAAGAACTGAAGTAAGCTTCTAATGAACTCATGTCTAAGGATAGAATGATGTTTGTTAGCCTTGTTATTAATCCTTGCTTCGACCCAAATTGCTTGGCTTAGCTTTCTAAGGGATTAGAAGCTGAGTTAAGTGAGTTAGGCTCTTTCAAATGAGGACTCATGGTTAGGGTATGATAGTGGGTTAAAGTGACACTAGATCTAACATTGAATGGAAAAATACCCTTAAAATTACAAGAGTAGCTAGCTTAGTTAAGCCAACCCCCAACATTTATTAAAAATCTGCATTAAAATATCTTTTGCCTACAAATTGTTTGATATTTTGCCTCTTAGTATCTTGCTCTGTTTTTAGTTAATTGTTTTAGAATTTAGCTTTTAATTTTTGCACTATAATCTTGAAAACAAATCTTCCTTTGCCTAGAAAGTGGATTTACACAAATAGTCTAGTATAAACAAGTCCATGTGGAAACGATCTTTGTACTTATCATTGGAAATACTACACTGATTGGTACGTTTTCCAACGATGTAACATTCATCTTTGTATATTGACTTTTGTATTTTATTTCTGTTCTTCTTGGTCCTGGTTCTGGTTTGAAGCCTCTACCATTTGGTTCTACAATAAGGGGATATGGTGATGATTATGCTAATAATTTACATGTAGCGTGAGACTTAATTAAAAATTCAAAAGTACTTTCAGGGACCAAAAAGACAGTACGTGGTTAAGTTTAAGGCCCAAAATGACAGTACGTGGTTAAGTTTAGGGACCAAAATGTCAGTAAGTGGTTAAGTTCAGGGATTAAAATGACAGAAAGTTGTTAAGTTTAGAGACTAAAGTGAAAAGTCAGCTTTTAGACACGTGGCTGTCACGTGGATGACATGTGGCAACCGTCAGCTGCCACGTCATCACCAAAGGTGCCACGTAGGCACATTCCTAAAGATTAACGGAGATGCATTAACGGCAGGAGGAATTTGTCGCACTTTTTTCACTTTCTGGGACTAAATTCGAATTTTTCATCTTTTAGAGACCAAATTGTCAGCGCTTGACACTTTCGAAGACCAAAATGCTCATTTACTATAGATAGATAGTACAAAATAGTTGCGTAATAATACAATTAGTCTCTAATTACCAATTTAGTCCCTAAACTTTCCATTCGCTGACAATTTGGTCCCTATATTTGGGTAAATAAAATAGTTGCGTAAAGTACAAAATCTATAATAGTATAGATTTTAATTTAGGTAAATAGCCTATTTACTCCCTAAACTTTCCATTCGTTGACAATTTGGTCCCTACATTTTCAAAATTACCGATTTAGTCCACAAATGTACAAATCTTGCGACAAATTAGTCCAATCGTTCAGTATGCGCTGCTTCTATTAACATTGAGTGCATACGTGGCATGTCGTCGATGACTTGGCAAATCCACGTGTACAGGGGGTGTTCCACGTCAGGGCAGACTAAATTGTCAATGAAAATGAAAAATTTTTACCGTTATTTTTTAAGGTTACGTACATAACGACCATTTACCCTCGAAAGTTGGGTAAATAGCCTATTTAGTCCCTGAACTATGCATTCACTGACAATTTAGTCCTTACATTTTTTAAATGACTAATTTAGTCCTTACATTTTTTAAATGACTAATTTAGTCCACAAATGTGCAAATGTTGCGACAAATTAGTTCAACGGGTAAATAGTCTATTTAGTCCCTGAACTATGTATTTGCTGACCATTTAGTCCTTACATTTTCAAAATGACCAATTTAGTCCAAAATGTGCAAATGTTGTGACAAATTAGTCCAACCGTTTATTATAAGCCATGTATGTCATGGACTAATTTGTCAGTAAATAGTATAGTTTCAAGACCATTTTGACATTGAGTGTCATACTTTAAGGACCAAATTATCAGTATGTTTAACGGTTGGACTAATTTGTCTCAACATTTGCACATTTGTGGACTAAATTGGTCATTTCGAAAATGTAGGGACTAAATTATCAACGAATGCATAGTTCATGGACTAAATAGGCAATTTACCCTTAGTTCAACCATTAAACATGTTTACAAAGTGGTCCTAAAGCTATACTACTTACTGACAAATTAGTCCACGACATACATGACATATAATAAATGGTTGGACTAATTTGTCGCAACATTTGCATATTTGTGGACTAAATTGGTAATTTAAAAAATGTAGGGACTAAATTGTCAGGAAATGAATAGTTTTGAGACTAAATAGGCTATTTTCCCCTCAAAATTTTGAAGAAGACTTCATTTCGTTCAGGAAATAACTGTCAAAATGGTCCCCAACTTTTTACACTTAATGTTAGAATGGTCCCAAAAAAATACAACTAACTAGGAAACTGGTCCACAACAATTATGTAATAAACGTGCATTCATAGTAAAATTGCAAAATGGGTTCATTACATTGGCAAATACTGCTAAAATTTCTAATGTGATAGTACCCAAAACCAAAAAAGGGCACCAAATATTGTCCTTAACATCCCTGATAGTGCCCACAAGTAGTAGATTAATACTTTCACAACAGAAATTCCCAAAAAAAGAGTTCAAAAAGTAAATTGTTCATCAAAAAGCCATAACAACTAAATTACAACTTAAACATTATAGCTTAATCATCCAAAATATAAAAACTAGCCATTTATCACTTAGAATGATCTTGAGGACGTAGGAATCTTGGTGTAGGAATAAAATTCATGAAATTTGGTTGGTTCATTCTTGGGGATGGTCCACTTGAGAAGGGAACTCTGATCATAGGAGTTGTAGGTTTGATTGTAGGTGGTCTAAATGCAGGTGTTGCTGGTACAAATGTAGGCACATTTATAGCTTCAACATGAGGGACAACTTCTGGTGCAACTTCAACTGCCTTTGGTTCAATTACTGGTGCAGTATGAGAGCAATCAATTTCCTCCTATAATGAATGATTGAAATTAAGATAAAACAGCAAATAAAAGCATTGTAAGTAAACATCAAACATAATGAGTAATAGTATATTGTTGTTTCAGCTGTTGAAGTTGGAGTAACTTCAGGTTCAGGGTGTAGGTTTCCATTTTTTGGGTTTAGGTGGAACACCACCATTTGTACATGTCCTCATGTTGTGACCATAAAGACCACATCTGTTACATGTGATAGTAAAGTAAGCACTTTTTCAATTTGGTCCTATTGTTGCTGACTTCTTCCTCAGTTTGGTCCTTTCTCCTAACATTCTTAGGCCTTCCAGGTCTTTTCTTAATTGGGGGTGGTGTTGGTTTGTCATATGCAGTCCTCTCCCAATACTGTTGACTTCGTGTTGGATGAATGTAGTACTCATATGTTGCATTGTATGACCCTATTGTCAACATCCCATCGCAGTAATCCTCAGGTTTGTAGTTTTTAATATAATAGCAGCAATTGCATGCTTACATGACAAACCTAGTTACATAAAGATCATTTATTTAGAATTTAATGCATAAGTAATAAGAAGACATGAACTAGAATTAGGAATGTCATACCTGTCAACTACCACATTCTACATGAACAACATCCTTTGTTCAAATCCACATCAACCTTAACTGAGTTTTGCTAAACCTCATATCTATTGCCATCAGGATCTCCAACCTAATGTGCAGTCCACTTGTTGCTTTTAACTTTTTCTTTCTCCAATCTAGATTGTTGCATGGTACCAATGGTCCCATTCTAGTAGCCATTTTGAGTTTAGCATTTGTCATTTTGTGCATGATATAACACCTAATCTCCCCACACAAAGATAGAATTGGCTTACCCCCTAAACGTCAAAATCTTTGCATTGAAAGCCTCATAGTTGTTGTTGGTGATATTGTCCACTTTACTATTTTCACTGAAGTGAGCTTTTGTCCATGATTCCTTTGGCCATTTGTCCAAATACTTCCAAGCCTTTTCATTCTTCCTATTCACAGCTTCCATGCTTAATTCAAATTCTGGTACAGTAGATGCCTTTGTACACTGCCAAACTAATCCCCTAAGCTTTTTATCTTTCCATTGTTTGGAAAAATTCCTCCACAAATGCATAACACAGAACCTGTGAGGAGCATTAGGAAAAACCTCCTTCATTGTTGTGAGGAGCATACATCAGTTACAGTTAGAAGTAAATTTTTCTTGCAGCATACTGACAAATTAGTCCCTAAAGTATGCCACTTAATGACAGAGTAATCCTCAAACTATACAACTTACTGACAAATAAGTCCACTACATGCATGGATTATAACAAATGCACTAATAACAGTATACATGCATGCAAAAATAAGTGAAAGTGTTACCTTTTGGATATTAGACATAAAGTTCCAACCGAATTACATTTGATCCCCTAAATTTCATTAAGCAAAATAAAAAACCATTTCCAATTATTTTTGTTTTCAACATCAACAATAGCATATGCTATTATTGGAAAAATTCCATTGTTAGCATCTTGTCCAACAACACACAACAATTGAACCCCATAATATCCCTTTAAGAAATAACTATCAAGACTAATAAATGGTCTGCAACCAGCCTTGAATCCCTTCTTACATGTATCAAGACACACATACATTCGTTGAAACTGTCACATTTAAGTTGCTATAAACAGAAGAAAAAAAGGGGTTCAAACACAACATCATTAAATACCAACATATGAGTAGGTGGAGGCCAAAAAAAAAAAAAACCACAGCGAAATACCTTAACCAGTCGTCGTTTGTCTTCAACAAGTTGTTACCAATTGTCTTCTAAGGGTGGCCAAAAATGAACCGCCACCGTTTGCCAGTCATCATCACCATTGGCCACTAGCAAAGCAAAGGGCGGGAATGAGAAGAAGGAAGAAAGACAGTGATGTGATTTTCTCTTAAAGGTAACAAATGGTAACAACAACACATTGAATGGTCACTTAAATAGGTAAAAAAGAAGAAAAAAATTGACTGACAAATTGGTCCTCTAACCTGGCTAAGCGCGTGCAAATCATGCAAATCACGTCCACCACATGGATTTGCCATGTCATCGACGACGTGCCACGTCACTGTTGATGTTAACGGAAACAGTACATACTTAATAGTTGGATTAATTTATCACAACATTTGCACATTTGTAGACTAAATCAGTATTTTAAAAAATATAGGGACCAAATTGTATGTTAATGAAAAATTTAGGGACTAAATAGGGTATTTACCCTTTTAATTTTATTCTATCAATAGCCTATATATTTAGTCCATGAACTATGCATTCGCTGACAATTTTGTCCCTACATTTTTTAAATGAACAATTTAATCCACAAATGTGCAAATGTTGTGACAAATTAGTCCAACCGTTTATTATAAGTTATGTATGTCGTGGACTAATTTGTCAGTAAGTAGTATAGTTTCATGACCACTCTGACATTAAGTATCATACTTTAATGATCAAATTGTTAGTATATTTAACGGTTGAACTAATTTATCGCAACATTTACATATTTGTGGACTAAATTGGTTATTTCGAAAATATAAGAACTAAATTGTGAATAAATACATAGTTCATGGACTAAATAGGCTATTTACCCTTCTATCTATTCTATACTATCTATATTCTATTCACGTCAAGTTGGCAAAAAAAAGTGAAAGCAAGTAATATTTGCTTCAACTTGACGCACGTCAATAATGGTAGAGAGAGGCATTAGCAAACACGCAGAGAATAATAGAATAGAATATAAATAGATTTTAAGCTTTGATTCTTGACATTTGTGGTTACTGTGAGCAAGCCTGAACTTAACTTTCCTTGCGCGTAGCTGTTGCTCTAAACCTTCACCTCACGGAACCTCCCCAGCTTCGTCCAGTTTCTCTTCTTCACTGTCTTGTCGTTGTCGAAGGCCAGCAAGCCATTCGGAGGTAACATATTTACTGTGATTCACGAAGGAAACTATTGCGTATTTTCTTTATTTTACTTTCTTCTTTGTTTCATAGCTCCACAACATGATCATCATTAGTTTTGTTTGAATGAGTAGTCCCGGCCAGAACAACACAGATAAATGTTAATTTCTGGTTTTTACAAGTTTTGATTTATAGCTTATTCCTATAAATAATTCCTACTTGGGGTTATGTAACTCTTGCTGTCTTGCATGAAGTTTGTGAAGATTCTTATAATACTTACCCTATCTCTGTGGTTTCACTGTATTTACGGTACTTAGATTAATATGCATATAAGAAAAGGCAACCGTATGTCACTGAAAATTCTTCATTTGCAAACCTCATTTAAATAAATTGAGGAAAGACCATTCAGCATTTTCAGAAGCACACTACATGTACGGGATTACCAGAAAACAGTATACTTACCAAAAACTGTTTCAATTATAGAATTTATGAAAACTCTATTTGTAATTATAAAAATTTCTACTTAAAACCGTTACAATAGGTTACTGGTCACCAATCCTGACATTTGGATTATTAAATTGATATATCTATGGTCAATAAGTAACTTGCCCATTGTTGGGGGAAGTTATTCGCTTCCCCATGTTAGACGTTCCCCATATTAGACAGGTCTCAAGAACCCATTGAAACATAAAAGTTTTTTCATTTCTTCAAATGTAGCCTTCTGATCGTTGCAGGTGCAGCACCAGGAAGAATTCATAATGGATGAGCAGCAAAGGATTGCTTCTTCCTCCAACTCTTCTTCTATGGCGTCTTCTAAAAAATGTGATGTTTTTCTAAGCTTTCGAGGAGAAGACACCCGTAGGAACTTCACAAGCCACCTATATAAAGCCTTGAAGGATGAGAAAGTCAACACCTATATAGACGACCAGCTTAAAAAGGGAGATGAAATCTCATCCGCACTCATCAAAGCCATTGAAGATTCTCGTGTATCTATTGTCATCTTTTCAGAGAACTATGCTTCCTCAAAGTGGTGCTTGGGTGAACTCAGCAAGATTCTGGAATGCCACAAAGTCCAAGGGCAGATTGTAATACCAATATTCTACAACATAGATCCATCCCATGTGAGGAAGCAGACTGGGAGCTACGAGCAGGCCTTTGCTAAACATGAGGGAGAACCCAGGTGCAACAAATGGAAAGTTGCTCTAACTGAAGCAGTCAATTTAGCTGGGTGGGACTCTCAAACTTATAGGTAAATAAAAAGAGTTGAGAATGATTAAATTTTCTGAAAGAAAATATGAAAAAGACAAAGGTATTGTTTTAAATGAAGTTGGCCAAATATGATTCTAAATTGAGCATACTTCTATAGTACAACACCTTTCATGGTAGTTTGCTTAGGAAGTTCATTGCATAGAAAAAATAGAGGCATTGATTATTTTCTCTATGTCGTTATTTTCATTCCCCAATTATATTTTGTTTCTTTCTCTACTACACTTTCATAATAATCATAGATTATGTATAATCATTTGTATAGTTCGATTTTTTTTCTCTTGAATTTGTTTGACTTATAACACATCATTTATTTCTCTGTTGCCTTTTTCATATGCTAGGACTAAATCTGAATTCCTTAAGGACATTGTTGAAGATGTCTTGAGAAAATTGGCTCCTAGATCCCCTATCCAACATAAAGGACTGGTTGGAATTGAGGAAAATTATGAACAGATTGAATCGTTATTAAAAATTGGCACAAGTGAAGTTAAAATCCTTGGAATATGGGGGCATGGGTGGCATAGGTAAAACCACCCTTGCTTCAGCTTTATATGACAATCTGTCTTATGAGTTGGAAGGGCGTGTTTCCTTGCAAAAGTAGGGGAAAAATCAGACAAGCTTGAAGCTTTACGTGATGAACTTATTTCTAAGTTGTTCGAAAATCAAAATCATGGTTTTGATATTTTTGACTTAAGTAGGCTTCAACGTAAAAAAGTTTTCATAGTCTTGGATGATGTGACTACCTCTGAGCAATTAGAAACACTAATCAAAGAATATGATTTCTTGGGACCTGGAAGTAGAAGCATTGTAACAACTAGAAATAAGCAAATACTTGGCCCAAATGATGAAATATATCCGGTCAAGGAATTGAGTTCTCACCACTCTCTTCAGCTTTTCTGTTTGACTGTTTTTGGAGAAAAACAACCAAAAGATGGCTATGAAGATCTATCAAGAAGAGTAGTTTCCTATTGTAAAAGTTCTGGGTGGAAGTCTTCGTAATAGAAGTAAAAAGGCATGGGAAAGTGAATTGATAAAACTCCAAAGGATTCCAAAAATGGAAATTCATAAGGTATTAAAATTAAGTTATGATGGCTTAGATAGTTTTGAAAAGGAGATATTTTTAGACATCACATGCTTCTTCAAAGGAGAAGAAATAGATTGGGTAACAGGCCTGTTGGAAGATTTTGGTTTCTTTCCAGAATGTGGGATAAAAGTCCTTTTAGACAAAGCTCGCATAACAATTTCAGATGAAAATCGGATAGAAATGCATGACTTGCTACAGGAAATGGGTCGGAAAATAGTTCATAAGGAATCTGATGACCCAAGAAGAGGAAGTCGATTGTGTAGTCTTGAGGAAGTGCATGACATATTGAAACATAACATGGTAAATGGAAGATGCAACTATTTCTATTTGATAACACGTGATTCTTTTTAGAATGTAGGTAGTATGATATTCTCTGCTAATTACTATTCTAAATTTTGTTTGTTAGGGAACTGATGTTGAAGGCATAACTATTTATTTGCATAGATTAAGTGGGTATCTATGCTTAAGCTCTGATTACCTTGCAAAGATGATTAACTTGAGATTTCTTCAAATCTATGACTTGTACTGCAAAGTGAACCTTCCTAATGGTCTTGAGTCATTGTCTAATAAATTGAGGTACCTTGAGTGGATTGGATGTTGTCTTGAATCTCTGCCACCTAACTTTTGCGCTGAACAGCTTGTAGAGATTAGAATGCCTGGCAGCAAGCTTAAAAAGCTTTGGGACGGGGTTCAGGTAAGAATGTAACTATACATACTACATTTTTCTTTCAATTTGTAAAGGTACGGGAGAGAGTAATAAGTGGTAACCGTTCTTGTGCTGGCTAAAGTGCTTTATGTATGATTAGGTTTTTCTTTTAGTTAAGGCTTGTGATTATGAATTTAACAGTTTCTAAACAATGTGATGCATTTTTCTTGTTACAGAATCTTGTGAATTTAAAGAAAATTGACCTTAAACATTCGCAAGACTTGATTGAGATCCTAGACTTATCTAAGGCAGAAAAACTTGAGACGGTATATCTTAGTTACTGTGAAAGCTTGCATCAACTCCATCCATCCATTTTATCTCATCCTAAGCTTACATGTTTGGATTTACACTATTGCATAAAGATTGAAAGCCTCAACCTCCATTCAAAATCTCTCACAAAACTATATGTCCATTATTGTTCATCTCTCAAGGAAATCTCAGTGGCATCAGAGGAAATGACAAAATTGGAATTATCTGGCACTGCTATATGTGCATTGTCATCATCAATGTTGTCTCTCCCCAAGCTTACATATTTGGGTTTAAGAGACTGTAGAGTGATTGAAAAACTTAGCCTTCATTCAAAATCTCTCAGAGAAATTGATCTTACTGGTTGTTCATCTCTCAAGGAAATCTCAGTGGCATCAGAGGAAATGACAACATTGGATTTATCTGGCATTGCTATAAGTGTGTTGTCGTCATCAATGTTATCTCTCCCCAACCTTACATATTTGGGTTTAAGTGACTGCATAGTGATTGAAAGACTTAGCCTTCATTCAAAATCTCTCAGAGAAATTAATGTTAGTGGTTGTTCATCTCTCAAGGAAATCTCTCTGGCATTAGAGGAAATGACAACATTGGATTTATCTGGCATTGCTATAAGTACAGTGTCATCATCAATGTTATCTCTCCCCAAGCTTACATATTTTGGTTTAAGTTTCTGCAGAGAGATTGAAAGAATTAGCCTTCATTCAAAATCTCTTAGAGAACTTAATCTCGCTGGTTGTTCATCTCTCAAGGAAATCTTAGTGGCATCAAAGGAAATGACAAAATTGGATTTAACTGGAACCGCTATATGTGCATTGTCATCATCAATGTTATCTGTCCCCAAGCTTACGCATTTGTATTTAATAAGTTGCAAATTGATTGAAAGCCTTAATCTTCATTCAAAATCTCTTAGAGAACTTAAAATCAGTGGTTGTTCATCTCTCAAGGAAATCTCAGTGACATTAGAGGAAATTACAAAATTGTACTTACCTGGCTGCAGAGAGATTGAACGCCTTAACATCCGTGCAAAATCTCTCAAATTACTCACAATCTATGATTGTTCATCTCTCAAGGAAATCTTAGTGACATCAGAGGAAATGACGGAACTGGACTTACATGGCTGCAGAGTGATTGAAAGCCTTAACCTTCGTTCAAAATCTCTCAAACTACTCAGACTCTATGGTTGTTCATCTCTCAATGAAATCTCATTGACATCAGAGAAAATGATAAAATTGAAGTTTTCTGTCACCACTATATGTGCATTGCCGTCATCAATTGATCACTTATTGTCTTTAGAAGAGTTAGACGTAAGTGGAAGTCATGTTGAGAGCTTGCCTATAAACATAAAAATATTTTCAATGTTGAGAGACCTTAATTTAAAAGATTGCAGGAAACTCGTGTCTCTGCCAGAGCTTCCACCATCCTTGAGAGTGCTTCGGTTAGATGATTGCAGGAAACTCGTGTCTCTGCCGGAGCTTCCACCTGCCCTGTATGTGTTGAGCGCCTTTAACTGCATTTCTTTGGAGACAGAGATTACTCAACAGCTAGTGTTACAACACATGTTACAGAGCTACATACCCTACTTACACCAAAACCTTCCTAACTCATGGGTCAGAGTTTATTTCGCCTTCCCAGGAGACCATGTCATGGACAAGTGTGGGTTTCGTACAACAGAGAGTTCAATAACTATTCCTTGTCTTCCAATATCTCACTTAAGCGGTTTCTTTTGCTGCATCATTCTTTCTAATGGATCAATCTCCTATGATATTTTCGTATCTATCTATCTATCAAGATGACATAAAGGTCTGGGATAGCTAGTATGGCTGGGACAACTGGTATACATGTTGCCAAAATCCAATTTCAGAGCATGTGATATTTTGGTATCATGACATCAGCAAATATGACAGAATAAGTGAAGTGTATGATCGTTCCAGGGACATAACATTTGTACTTAAATTTGGTGGAGGTAAAGAAAGCATAAAAGGGTTTGGGGTCTTCCAGTATATGCCACAACATCGGGGTTCAAGCTGGAAATTTTTTAATCGGAATCCATTGACGGGGAACAATTTCCTGCATTGAAGAGGAGGAGGACTTAGCCAGAAATGATAATCTTCCTGTGATTACTTCATCGGTATGAAACTTCACCCACTCCTTCATTGAAGAGTACTTATTTGTTGCTTTTTTTCTTAAATGGAATTAGTCCTTCGAATATAGAAATTATCAGTTAAACATACTCTTGATTCTAGAAAATTATGCGTAATATTGTTAAAATGCAAATATAGCGAAGAAAATAATAGGAAGAAGAGATAACAGAGAAGAGGAGTACTAGAACTCTATTCCATTAATATACGCAATAGTGAAAAAGATGGAAATATAAAAGCAACAAGTAAGAAGACTAGACTACCCTCAAGGAGAGTAATAATAAGATAAATATAAAAAAATGACTTATTATCTAACAAGTATATATTGCAATAACTTCGTGTTCTTAACATGCTGCACAGCTTTTCTTTTGAATCCCTTGTAGAGAATATTGACGGGAAATGAGCACTAGCTTGTTGGGAGAGTTAAAGCTACAATCATTATTGTTTGGTTGTCTTTTTCTCTTTATTCAGAAATATAAAGGGACAATATCATGGTATTCATTGAACAATATCCTTCCTTGGATACATGAGTGATATCAAGTTGTTATAGTAATATATTGTTGATTCAAAATTTAGATATAAATGTGCAGTCATATGTTGATGCTTATCACTGTTATACATTCATTTGTTAATACTTATGACTTTTTCTCTGGAGTTTTATACATTCATATGTTGATAACAAGTTGCAATTTTTAACCGTTTATTTCATCTATTGTAGTTATCACAAAGATCAGTATTCTGGAAATAGAAAATATCATATTATGACATAGGGTATTAACTTAGCTAACAAGAGTTGGCAAAATCTTAAAGAAGATAAAAATTATGGTGATTGAGCCTCAAAATTTGAACATGCTTGGATGCCTCCCTCGCAAAGGATTGGGAATTTCTTCTGGGAATGATTCCAAGCAATCCAAATCAACTGATAACATGGAATGTAGCATTATCATGAAGACTATAGAAAATGAATGTAAGGACAATACAACAAGTCTTAACACATCCCTACTGCAGGTTGACATTTACAATGGTGAAAAAGGAATCTCAGATGTTGTTGAAAGCTAAGGTGGAAATCCAAAAAGTGGTCCATCCTTGATGGGTATGTCTGATAGCCTCTCTCTCCAACATTCACCAACCAGCAGACCCTGATTCTGCACAAGGTCATTCATTCTCTGCCGCTATTAGACCAAAATGATCTATAAGCACTGTCACAAATTTTATTTTTTTTCCTTGCCACATTTGCATGACCATTCTTCAGTGCGTGTTACATAGTATATAGCTCATCAGATTGATCCTTATTTTGCAGGAAATGATTACGTGTGTGTTTGGTTTACCATTTGAATGGACAGGCATACTTTCCAAAGCAGCTTTTTGTGAGAAGCAACAAATTTTTACTTCCACCAGAACGGCAGTTTGAGGGGTGCAGAACGGGAAAGCAAACACACTAACACTCCGTCCTCCTCCATCGCCACAATTGTTCCTGGATGCCTCTCTCGTCATGCACATTTCAATGTTGAATTGATACAGGACTAGCCTGTCATTTTTGCTGGGATACTCTGCTGGCACTTTCGACACAATTTTTCTTGCTTGTTTTGATTTCTATTTCCAGAAGTGTTCAGGAAAATGTCCTTCAGGTTCCCTTCTGGTCTATATCAAATAGTACCCTTAGAAAAGGATAATTCAACTAACGATGTGAAAACTAGTGAATGATATATGATTCTTCTATGTTAACTGTTTACCATTTTCTCATGTGTAATTTTGTGTATTGATCCTAGTCTTAATTGGTATAGTGCCATTGAACTCGATGTGAAAAACATTGCTTTCTGTAATAAAATATGGTACTGAATATTGTCACACTTTCTGGGTCAGGAACCAAACCAAAAATCACACCAAATAAACAAAAAAAAAAAGATTTATATGTTTGGCTATTCAGCGTCCACTCAAGCAGCTATCAGGGCAGATCATAATGATCTCTTGCTGAGGGTTAGTATTCTAGTGTTCCCTCCTCATTGACATTTAAATAATATTCTCTCTTCTGATTTTTTTTAATACTTAGGTTTCGAATGCTAAAGCAAAATCAAAAGCCTAATGCAAGGCCCTAGACAATGGAGAGTGGAGAGATGGAAGCATGGTTGAAATACATCAAATACTGATCATTATTTTTTTTCCACTGTATTAGCAAGCATTAATGCATAATAGATTTATACCTTTACACATAAATTACTTATTATTCTTACTTTTTTCTTTAAACGGTTGCAGACAACAATTAAAGAAATAAAAACGGCTTTCTTTTTTATTGACTCGTGCTGATTAACTCAACCCAACAAATAATGGGTCGAATTGGGCCTTGAAATGTTCGCATTACCACTTAGGGCCCTAATATTGGCACCACCAGCATTGCTATTAAGATCCTCACTTTTCATAAATGTGTTTTTGACGTAAATATCTTTGATCTTTGACCTTTGACACCCCTCATAACACAACGGAAACTTGTTTTCGATGTGTATCCAGTTGAGATACACAGCGGAAACAAGTTACTGTTGTATTGTTTTTTTTTTTCTCAAAAAATTAACACAACGTAAACTTATTTTCATTATGTAATTAATTATATATGTATGTTATTTTAAAAAAAAAAAAAGTTACCTTTTAATAGTAATGAAATTAATTGATACAAACAAGTTATATTTTTAATTGAAATTGAATTAATTATGATGCAAGTTATCCTTTTTAATAATAAAATATGTTTTGGTCCTACCATGGGTATTTCCTAGCCTACTGAGCGAGAGACTAATCTCGTCTGCGGTACTGTGATTGTTACTGGCTCGAAGGGTTTTTGTACACAGGGGAATCAAACACAGGATTCTCTACTAAGAGCATCTACAATGCATGATTGTTTAAATTGATTGCTTATCTTAGATTTGTGAGTCCTATAATGTCACATAGATGTAAGAACTTTACACAAAAAAATACTTCAATTCTAAAGTTGCTAGAGTGAGTGCAAAAATAGTTCTTTATTTGGTAAGAATGAATTAAGCAACGGTTGCTTAGAGCATCTCCAATGCTCATTGCTTAACGAGTTGCTTATGTTAAAGCTCTGTTGCTTAGTTTTTTTTTTTTTTTTAGCATTGGAGGTGATCTGCGTGTCATGTTGGATTGCTTAAACTTAAGCAGCGTTGCTTCTATAAGCAACCGTTGTTTATGCTTAAAAAAATATTTTCTTTCCATTTTAAGGGTGGGTCATTTAAGTGTGAGTTATTTTGGAGTCATTTAAAGGTGGATCATTTAAGGGTTGCTTAAAACTATACCATTGGAACAAACTGTGTATCAGTTGCTTAACTTTGATGTGACATTGTGGGGGCCAATTAACAACTCAGAATACATTGTTTAAATTACACCCATTGGAGACCCTCTTATATAAGCAACTCACTTAAGCAACGCGTTGTCATGTTATCTACTCCAATGGTAAAAATTTGTTAAGCAACTCAATAAACACCTGCATTGGAGATACTCTAATCATTACGTGTGAGTGCAAGGTGCCTAATCATTACAATAGTAGTAGTAGTAATCAAATTAGTTATAATATAAATTACATTTCTTAACTATAATCAAATTAATTACAAATAAATCTAATTACCTTTTTAATAGTATGATACTTAATTGAATTAATCAAACTAATTATGAATTAATCAAGGTAATTTTGAATTTTGAAAATTGTTTGATTACGAATCAATCAAGGTAACACAAATAGAGTAATTTGTTATTTCATAATTAATTTGATTACTTTTTTAAAAGTATAATAATTATTCGAATGAATCAAATTAATTATTCATATAGAATCATGCGCAACTTTTTAAAGTAATTTTTTTATAAAAAAAAACATATATATAGAATTAATTACATAACAGAAACAAGTTTCCATTTTTTTTTTAATTTTTTTGGAAAAAAAAAACAATACAACAAAAAATTATTTCCGCTGTGTATCTCAACCAGATACCTAACGAATACAAATTTTCGTTGGGTGTCAAAGGTCAAAGGTATTTTCATATAAAGAAAAAAAAATCACGTTTCTGAAAATGGGTGGTCTTAATAGCAATGCAGGGGTGCCAATAGTAGGCCCCTTGCCACTTTCTTCCGGATTAACTCCCCAATGTTGAAGAGGCCAGTATATCAACATTGATTTTTGAATTAATTACACTTACCCCCCTAATGTTTACTCTTATTACACTTAGTACCCTTTCATTTTTTGACATTACTTTGAGTACCCCTAAGGGGGGTCAGTGTAAGATTTTTCAAACTTAAGAAGATGGATCGGTGTAACAATTTAAACTTAAAATGGGGGTCGGTGTAACGAAAATTCAAAAATTAGGGGGGATTTCTGTAGGGTTAAAAAATGGAGGGGTATCAGGTATAATTAGGACAAATCTCAAGGGGGTCCTTATAATTTACTCTTGATTTTTTAGCACTTGGAATTGTTACCACTTTATGGTTAAATCAAGCATTGTTTTATTGTTTTATGCACCTCATTTTTTTTCCTGATCCCACTCGTCATCTTTTTACCCCTCATCACACAATATACAAATATACTTTCGAAATTTAAATTCTAGAACAGTGAAATCACGCTCAGTAATAAGGACATTATTTGAAAATAAAATTACAAAACAAATTGAATGGAGGTGCCAATTAAAAATAGGAAGATGCATGTCCGTAAATCAGTATATTCATGGATGACAGAGGTGGACTCACAGAGGCCTTTGCTAAACACACCTTCCAAATTACTAATACACCTCCTTTTCACTTATTTTATAATTATTTTTCCAAATATATCCTTTCTCCTTTTTCCAGAAATCAGTGCACCCCCCCTCATCCGTCCCTTCTCCTCATGCGTTACGCTTCCTTCGTGGGTTACCATTCCCAATCCCTACCTACCTTGTGATCCCATTATCGTTAGTAATATACATTTTCCTTTCGCCACTTTCTATAATTTTTTCCCTTATCTTTTAACGTTTAATAACATTATTAGGTTCAAGTCGATATACAATCCCTGGAAGCAATCACCACTTCTCGAATAATATTAGATTTCGTGATTTCTCGAACCTCTTCTCTGAACTGTGTGCTTTTTATGCTCCACTCTCTCAATCTCTTTTTTAGCTTTCTCGTGTGGAGAAAAAAAAAATTCAATATTTATTTTTGTTTCAATTTTACATCTGAAAAAGGAATTTGCCATGAAAAATCTGCCTCTACCTCCACCCAAAATTATACCGAGAATTTAAAGCCAGACTATTTTGGAAGAGGTAGCTACTAGCTACATAATTTATCCATCTTTTCTCACTATGTATTACTGCAATGCTTGTCTATTTGATAAATGACTCTTAGTTCTATACAATTTGATACTGGCAGATTGCTTAATTTCAGCAAAGACGTTTATTGGCAGATTGGATGGAAAAGTTATTATCGGACATCAATGTATTAAAAAGTCCCTTGGTCCATCTTGTTCACCTGAGGATGGATTACAGGAATTAGAAATGAGGATGGATCTATGGCGAAGGACCCCATGTTAGGACATAGAATCAAGAACCAAATATTTTCTATCTACAACAAAGATGATGATGAGATAATACGAAGATAGAACAAAAGAGAGAGGAGGGTGATTGAGATGAAATGCGATGTGTAGAGCAACATAGAAGGGGGTGTACTAATTTCCCTGAGAAAAAAAAAAGAAGAAAGGGCACATTTGGAAAAATAATTACAAAACAAATGAAAGGGGGGTATACAAGTAAAAGTGGATGTGTGTTTAGCAAAAGCCCTCACAAATCTACCTCATCCAAGGCAAGTTGGGCCTTATAAAAAGGGGCTTATTATATGGTGGTGTAACGTTGCCCTTCTAAATGTTTTTAGCTTTTTTTTTTTTTTATGATCTATCTTCTAAACATTTAGGTATTTGAGTTAAATGGTAATGCACTGATGGTGTAAAGTAGTTTTACACTGTTAATATATTACAAATCATCATTAATATGACTTTTAAAATAATTATTGTAAAAGTCAACAAACTTACTGTACATGGTATTCCCTCTGAATCTAAATATAAGCAAAAAAAAACTGTTTCACATTAATTAAAAAAATTGGTTAAAAATATTTAATTGCACCAATCTCAATTAAAAAATAAGTTATTTTCCTAAACTGTTCTTCATTGAAATTTGATATAAAAAATAAAAAGAAATCATTGGAATTAAAACCTTATTAAATTATGGGTATTTTGGAGATGATCTCATTAAATGAATTAAAATTAGTTGAGATTTTCTTATATTTAAATCCAAAACTCAAGTAATTTTTTTGCTTATATTCAAATCAAAAGGGGAATAGTTTGTAATTGTATGATAGTGTAAAATTACTTTACACTGTTAGTACATAACCTATTTTTTCTAAATATTTTCTATATGGAGCACGTTATCAAATCGCTCAGTGTAATGTTTCCCTAGCTGCTATAATTCTAAACTGTGAAATATACCATCCATACCTCTTTAATTTATTACAAATTTACAATTTATCCTATGATCCATGAACCATTATGGTAGCTCTATCCCCTTTTTTATGATGTCAAGATCCAATTATCTTAAGGCTTCATTTGATGGTAAGAATATGATAGAATGTGAGTGAGATAAGAACATGATATAAACTTTAATTCTATTCAATGTTTGGTGCACATTAGATATCAAACAAAATAATTATAAGATATAAAATAAATTATGTTTAAATGACAAAATTACTGTTTCGTTAAAATTACATATAATTTTTTAAAATAAACTTTTAATTATTTTTTTTACAAATTGTGAAAATTATAAAAAAAAAATTATGAATTTAACAAAATTATATTTTATTTATGTACGTAGTTTTCATAAAATTATAAAGAAAGTTATATAAGATTTTTAAAATTATAATTATTATTCACTTTTTTCTTTAAAAATACTTGATTAATAATTATTTAATTTTTAATATTTTAATTATAATATAATTTAAATTTACATGTCAAAACTATTATATATATATATATATATATATATATATATATATATATATAGTTATTATAATATTTAACATAATACATATAATATATAAAGAGATCAAAGACAACTTATTCTATCATGTTGCTTCTTAATCTAGTTTCTTCCTTAGGATAAAAAAAATATACTGGACTAATAGGATAGGATAAGCGATAGGATAACATTATTATATTCTATTAGTGTAACAAATAACATATAACATAATAGGATAGTTATTGTTTGATATTCTCACCACCAAATATGTCCTAAAAGATTAAAATGTTAGTTTCAAGTCTATGAATTTTCACGCAAGAGCTTTCTGAGATTGAAGCATGGGCCACATACAAGGTTATTTACCTCATGCTGAAGTTTAACTTCTTATCAAAAGAAAAGAGGTGACAAAAAAAACTCGGGGACCACATCATCATATAAGCTTTTTGGTTACATGTTAATAATAAATTATTCCAAAGTTTAGGTGGAGATTTATGAATGATTATATCTAACATTTCTAACTTTCTTTAAACTTAGCTAGAACCACTTCATGGCACTAAAAGAACTTAGCTAGAACCACTAGCAAAGATATAGATACAATTCAACAACACGCTATATACTTTTTTTCCCTCAAACTCACCCAGGATAGGATCTTCATCATAATTAGTTTAATCAAGCTGTAATTAACTATCTTAAAAAAAATGATAGCTCTTCTGTCACCCATTTTTTATTTTCTCCCAATATGGATCAAAGTCCTTCACAAAGGAAAACTTACACTCTTCGTTCATTCGACTTGGAGTAATATGAATTAATTACTAGTAGTTGTCCAACTGTTTTAATCCATAATTGGTTAATTGAAAGTGTTAGAACCTAGAAAATTCCAACTAATTACAAAACCCTAATTTAAGCAATCTTAATTAGTAAAACCTATATTTGGATAATTATAAGTAAATGCACTACTAACGGTGAAATTATATAATGATGGAATTGCCCAAAATTCATATTGGCCTCTCTTACATTATAACACAACGTGATTCACAGGCATAAGCATAACGGTCTTGAAGTAGATGAGAACACATTATGAAAATGAAGGTTTGCAATAAGTTGCCACCTGGTCATAGCTATCCCCACCTTTTTGAAGCAAACAATTATACGCGCATATATTTCATACAAGTGTTTGTCACCAAATGAAAAAGAGAAAAAATTTAAAAGAAGGGGTTACACATATGTGAAGACAGAATATATGTTTAGTCTTCCATAACTAGTTATGATTGCTTTCCCGGTTTGTCCTCTACTTAGCTTTACAGTTTTGGACTATGCGTGTGTGGTGCATGTTATCCTTTTGCGGAGGTTAGCATGATGGAAGCTTTTGGTTTCACCCACGTCACATCAAAGGGTACCCCACATGACTAAACATTTAAGAAAAGGTTAAGTAGGTTAATGTGTGGAGGAAAGCAATGGAAGAGAAGATAAAAGCACAAGGCGTCAGAGACGATAAATTATTAGGTAGTCTTGAATAATCATTTGTTCATGGTCTCGACTAATCTCTATGTGACATGTATTTAAGTTTTTTAATTTAAAAAAAAATAATTAATAACACTTGATAATGTATCATGTAGAGATTGGTCAAGTAGGTTAATGTGTGAAGGAAAATAATGGAAAAGAAGATAAAGCACAAGGCGTTAGAGACGACAAATTATTAGGTAATCCTGGATCACGACCTGATCATGGTCTCAACTAATTTTCATATGACACGTATTTAAGTTTTTTAATTTAAGAAAAAAATAATTAATAACATTTGATTGCGGTATCATGTAGAGATTGGTCGGGTAGGTTAATGTGTGGAGGAAAACAATGGAAAAAAAGACAAAAGTACAAGGGTTAGAGACGGCTTGTTTTTGGAGCTAGGACCACTTTGAGAATGCCAGAAGAGAGCAATAAAAGAGCACTGGTTTTCAATTAAGCCTATTGTACTGCATTTGCCCTACCAAGTACATCTCTCTAGCTTTTATTTCAGTCACATTATATTATTATACACATACACAAATACGTACACTTTATAGATACATACACGATTCTACTACAGGGAGAAAGAAAAATTTCAGCTGGACAACTGTTAATCATGTTGGAGGAAAGAAATTGAAAACACCACATGCAGTTGGTTTGGACAACACATACATGCAGCACTGATCCACTGGATTCTTGCTCAGAAGGGAAATGGCTAGGTTAAACCTGCAAGGAAGTTGACACTTCTTGTCATTACACAGTTGACATGAGTTTTCTTTAATTTTCTGTTTTTGGTGTACATTAAAGTTTGAATACAGTGTAAATGAGCTAGAGTTGCTGCATCTAGACGGTGCCCAAATGTACTGTTAAACGAGCAAGGGTTCTCACATTTTTCTGGACAGATGTAGGTAAAAACCAATAAAAACATACATCAGAGGAAGTTGTTAAGAGGACTCTTATATTACTAAATAATATCTTTAAAGATTTTATCTTTAACTAAACAAAATGTCATCATGTGATTTATATAACTGATCCCACCTAATAGGATAAGACTTTTGTTATTGTTTATTAACTGTGTATTAAAGTATCTGCTAACAAATAAAAAAGAGACTAAATCCTTTCGAGATGTAGACATATCACTAAAATGGTCATTGCAGTTTTAGTTTCTTTCTTCTTAATTTTTTACACATCACTTCAAAGAATCAACTTCTCATGATCATGCTTAACAGATCCATCTATTTCTTGTGATGGACTTTGTTGGTATAGTTGACATGAGAATGATATTGAATGATCTTATCTCAATTAGTTAAGGCTATCTTATTTCAGAATTATGAGAGAATTAGAATCCTAATGCCAAGATATAAAAAGCAAAAATAGATAAAGAATGACAACTGCATGAGATTAAGATAGCTATTTTTTATAATATTGTTGACAAAAAGTAGAAGTAAAAAAATAATAATGATTACCAATGAGATTCAAGTATTAGGTAATAATGCATAAATCCTCTAAAGCATGAGTTTAAACGCACTTTATGGTATTATAGAGAGCAGTCTCAAGTGTCAACATCTTTGATTTATGGATGTGGACCAATGTTCAGTGATTGAAGTAAATGAAGGGAACATTATTCATGTGAACGTCGTTAACTTACAACTACCAAATTCAGATACTATACTGTACTGCTTTTAATGTCAAACTCAAAAAACAACATACAAATGTGAATGAATTTTCTATCCCTCCGTGTCTCTTCCTCTACCTCACATATTGTCTGTCAGCAACAGTCACAAGTAAAATGAAATTAGTTAAAGTTACTACTACTTAGGGAAGGGTCTATAAAATTTTTCGTGGAAAAATTATTACAAATTTGATATATATTTTAATTTTAATTAATTAAAAATTCACTTCACATTGTATGTTGCTTTTAAACATCAAATCATGACATTAATGGAAGACAAAGATATAATTAATGATTTGTAGCTTGTCCAACCCACTTCTTTTCACATTGTAATCATGTGTAAAACTATGTCTCGGGAACCACGAATCTATATTGATGGACTTTGCAGATGATCAACCACTCGTTATCTATCACCACGAATCTATTAAAATCCAGAGAAAATGATAAGATGATAGGAACATCTGTGGAAGATTAACAAATGGTGGTCAACCAGACAATACAAAAGTGTCGATTTTTAATTTTTTAATTTTAACCTAAGAAACGAAAATTTCCTACACAAGTTTGTTAAATACAATAGGGGAAATATATTTGAGCAATATAACATGTTCCTCATGTTTAACTTTTTCAGATCAAAATAGTTTTGATAGGTATGAATAACCTTAATTTTATGCTGTTTCTCAAAATAATTAATGATTCACACTGTAGCATATACATGTATCCACATGAAGCTCGCAAATTGATTGCAATTCCTTGTGGTCCATGTTTCCTATTTTCCCAATGAACACTTTTTGTGTTTCATTGTGCGAAGAAAATTAAGATTTATTTATGTAAGATAATGATTATGAGATTAAATAAATAAAAACAAAAGAAACCATGGATATCACGTAGTTTAGATGGCCCCCACAATGCTAACTCAACATCTGAAAAGATGCCCCATTTGTGGTCCAATGCCTCTAGTTTCAGAAAACAATGATATCATACCCATCAAGCTTTTAAGTTGAGGAATTCAAAGAACTATCCATTTATTTGACAGTTAAGGCTCTTGCTTGTAGAAAAAGCCCACAATCCATCATGGTCATTATGTTAGGTCCATGCATGTATATTGTTACCTTGTTTTTGTGCTTGATGGTGCTATCTAGCTATAGCTTTATCCCTCCAAGTCCAGAAATGGTTGGTTCTCATGTTTTCTCTGCCACTTGCATCAGTTTTCTATCATCCACATTCTTGCTTTCTGTTTTCTTCTATAAAATATCCATTTCTTTTAATCTATTTTTTCAATTTCAAATGTCCAAATATTTATTTGGTTTTTTCAACAAAGAATACAAAACAAATGTACTTAACCTCGGATTGAAGTTAAAATATTATTTTTAAAAGAAAAAATCAAATCCCAATCAAAAGAGTATTTCTAGCTTGTAACAGATTAAGGTTATGCCTAGATAAATTTTTCAATAAATGCTTATTGGAGAAAAATATAAGAAGAAAAATTAATTAAATTTTGTTTATAAGTTAAGATTATCTCATGCCTAAATTAATTTGTAGAAGTTCTCTCATTTAATTTTTCAAAAATTAATTTTAATTAACTTTTGCATAAGTTAATTTCTCACCAGAAATATCCAACAGTGGCTGTATACCTCAGTAGTTGAATACAGTTTCTATACCAGATTATACACTAGAATTAATTTGGAGCAAAATTCGGCAGAACAATTTCTAGTGTACTAATCCACTGAAAACACATTGGGGATGACAATAGTAAGGATATTTATCTTTTAAAAAATTGTATATATATACTTGTGTCTAGATCCAAAATTACATAGATAGCATTTTTAGTACTCAAACCCTTAATTAATAGGTATCTATTTGTCCATACCCAAACCCATTAGTCACATTTTATTTTATTTGAATATAGTTTCTTATAATGTGTTTGTTTTTGCTTTTTTTGTGTGAATATAATGTGTTTGTTTGATAAAATAATAAAATATGAATTCTAATATTATAATATTAACATTAAAAATTAAAAATCAATAACAAGAGGATTGATTTAAAACAAAACATGTAACTCAATTGAAAAAATATATTCAAAGATCATCCAATTCCTATTTAAAAATATTACAAATAGAATTAATTAACATAATAAAAAAAACAAAAAATTGTTTCAAACCTAAATACAAAATATAATAAATATATCTTTGTGTGTATGGGTGGACTTGGATACTATAAATATTTTTTATTCTTGTAAACTAAACAAACGCTCATTAGAATATTGAATATTATCAATTATTTTGTGTAAGCTTATTGGGAGGGTATCAACACATGAGTTGATTGATGCATATAATGGAATTTAACATATGCTCATGTGCTGATTAATTTCAGAGAAATTAAATCATACTAGTAAGTATTTGTTGTTATGAATGATCATATTTTATTATTGTTAGTAATCGAATTTTGCAATTTCGGTAATCGAATTTTGAGTCATGCTGAATTTGGGCTAATTTTTTTATATTAAAGAGATTAATATTTGTAGATTAATTGAATATTAATTTGATAAAATAAGATGATTTTTTTCCATAATATTTGGGTTTCAGATATGCAGTTAATTGTTTAGAAACATAAAGATCGTGGTTCCTTAAAAATAGAAAGCGGTTTTGCAGTAGTTTGAAATTCAAAATGCATAGTGAGGAGTTGTTGGAGGTTACAGATCATGCTTGGAAAAATTAGTAGCAGTTGCAAGCCATGATTTGATAGATAGGATGACCCACCACAACTTACTTAAAGTCATGTTAGGCAGTTACTAAATAGAAAAACGTGGCTGAGTTGATATATTTAATTTCTTACCTTATAAGTAGGTTTTGTACTTCAAATTTAACTACACAATCAATCCGAATCAAACATATTTTACCTTTAATGCTTTCAACCTTTATTACTTTCTTTTACAGCCTTTCCTTTACTATTTTTCTTTATCGCTTTCATTTATTGTTTTCCTTTATAGCCTTTCAACCTTTACTTTTCAGCCAATCCTATCTTTTCCCTTCTTCTTTTAACCTAAACGAAGCGTTTATTGTAATAGCTTGGGAACCCATTAAGAAGCAAATTTCCCTTCTAAGCATCGATCGCTTGACATTATTTTGGAATCGTGTTGAAACAATTAGCCTATCCAATCGGCTGATTTTCACGCAACAACAATTCTTAATAAGACATCATTGTACATTTGTTAAGTTACAAATGTTGTATTAGGTCCTTCTTGGAATGCAATATGTAACGTTCAGCTACTTTTAGGACCGTTAACTACCCCCACAAACAAACACAAGACTTTTCAGCGTGCTTTGTCCTCACTCACATGTTTCCCGAGAAACTTTCTAGAAGGTCATTCATCCCATAATTGTTCCAAGCCAAGCACGCTTAACAGTGGAGTTCTTAAGTGATGGGCTACCGAAAAGTATATGCATCTTGTTGGTGTAGGTAGTACAAATTATTTTCTTTAAGTCATCCTTAACTACACAGTCTCATACCTGCACAACTTCTGGATCCCTCTCATTCGGGTGTGTATTCGATTCATTCATGTATCCCTCCCGCTAGAAGCCTGCCAGGAGCCACTCGTTGTCCGTGCCTCTTCTCTTTTGCACTGGCGACCACTCCCTGCCCTCGTCAGTGCCCGAGCTGTTACACAATACCCATAAATGAACAAGATTCTTCTACAAATATACATTGATTTTCCAAGATAGTCATCCTTATTTTTAACATGACAATATACTATATTTGTTTTGAAATGTCTATAAGATGCTAATGGAGACAACCAAGACTTAAAGGATACTTGTCATATGGTCTTTTTTCAAAAGTTAATTATTAGTATAAATACTTTGCCAATGGTTACAGGTTTCGTACCTAAATATGGAGTAGAGGTAAGGAAACTATAGAAAGTGGGATCTTTGTTAAAGGTATAACAAAAAGATGTGAAGATAATTTTTATAAAGTGATTAATCATATATATTTATGGGTGATAAAAAGTGGTATTGTTTTATTGTCATTGGTTTGATTCATCTACGAGGGACACAAAAATCTCATTCATAATATAACATTGTGGAAATTTAAATGAAAAGAAATTATGATTAATCTTATCTATTCATAATTGGATAGAATGTAAGACAAGTGTGTTATGTCCCACACCTTGATTTGAGATGGACAAATGCAGTAGAAATGTGACAATCAAAACCAAACCTAGGGTTTATGTTGAAATTGATGATATTGACAATGAAAAACCTTTTCAAGTAAATGAAACAACACATGTTAATGAACATGTTGGAGTTGAAGTCATAACTAGAATACGTGACTCGCAAAATGCACACAAGAAAGTGGATTTTTCTAATCTTCCTATCGTAAATGAGAATATGGATGAAGATGATGAAGGAGGTTCTAGTAAAGATCTAGATGAGTTGAATGTTCAAGATACGGAATATGATTAACACTCCGTAAAGGATCAAAATGAATAAAAGATTCAAATTACTAAAATGGTCGACCTATCATCTTACTTGCTAGTATAAAGGTTAGAATAATTTCATTATTAATTTTTAACTATTTTAGTGAATTGAATAATTTGATATTATTAACTATATTAATTAATCAGGTTTACATCATGTAATAAGGTGTCTTAGTCCATTACAATAATTATATGATCCTAGTTTTGAGAATCATACTCAATTGGGTGAGGTCCTCAAGGACATATATGCTAGAAAATTGGTTCAATACCTTCTAGGTAAATTCATTATATTTATATTCATTATTTATTTAATTTTTAACTTCTATATTGAAATAATAAAAAACACACAAGAAGAGGGGTTGAATTGTCTATATGTGCATTTTATAAAACTCTTTCGCAAAACATGTTTTCAAACAACATATACACTCATCCATGAAAAACGTGTGAGGAAAAGGAAAAGAGAGAAGACACAAAAGCGTTTATACTGATTCGCTTTACCTGAACTACTAGTCCTTTCAAATCAAAGGTATTCCACTAACCACACATTGATCACAACAAGTATTTCTTTGAATCATTTTTAGCTTCACATCATAATCTTATACCCAAGATTACAAACCTAAGTATTCTTTAACACTAAGCCTCTCCAAGCTTTCATAAACAAAAAAATTTGAAGGTTACAAACCAAATATACTCACAATGAGAATATATGAAAGTTAAGCACGGTTACAATGTAACATTGCAAAGCAAAGAATAAACTATTGACTTAAATAAAATTTTGGTCCCTCTATTTAGTTCAATCTGCAATTTTGATCCCTCTATTTTAAACTAGAGACATTTGATCCCTCTATTTTAGAAAATATGCAATTTTGGTCCAATTCTCAAATTTGCCTACATTTTATTTCTTTTATTTTGATTCAATTGAACCTTAGACCTAACATATTCATTTAAGGTACCATCATGAAATGATTTAATTAATTAAAATATAAGAAATAAAATAAATAAATAAATGTAGATAAAATTGGGAATTGGACCAAAATTGTGGATTTTCTAAAATAAGAAGACTGAATGTCTCTATTTTGAAATAGGAAAACCAAAATTGCAGATTTGACAAAAATAAGGGAACCAAAGTTGTATTTAAGCCTAAACTATTTAAGCTTGTGAGGTAATCGTCCAAGAATTTAAAACTTAAAGTTCAAAGCAAAAGTTAATTTAGAATGTCTAACAAATCTTCTAGCTTCAAGTCTTCCTTTTATAGACCTCTTCATGGAATATTCATTGTGAGAGAAAGCTTCTCAAATAATCTTGTTCTGATTCTTCATTTAATGCGTGAGGAACTCTTTAAATTCCTCCTTGTTAGAGTTTCATTCTAACTAAGGAGAAAGAAGGTAGTTGTCATTTCTTATATCAAAATGTCATTGATTTTTATGACACACAATGTTTCTTTCTGCACATTCCTTCTTTTGTTTTCTCTTTCTGTACTATGCCTTAACAAGTTGACTAGATTTTGATCAGAGACTGTATTTATACTTAATAAATCTTACTTTTCATTAAATGCTAAGATATTCAAATGTTAGAGCATTTTAAAAAGGATATTAGAACACGAAACCTTAACATAACAAATATACATATAGGATTATGAGCTTTAGGCACTATGTTCGAGTTGGACGATTATAGAAAATGTTAAACTGAAAAACATTGTGTAAACCGCTTTGGACATTGTGCTTTCTAAATACATTGGACACTTTCTTTTTTGGGCGCATTGGACATCATATGTTCAAAATCTTTAGGCACAATTTGTTTAATAGCGCGTTGGACGCTATTTATAAAAGACATGTTTTTAGCACATATGAATTAGAACGTTATACCTTTTTCGCTATTTGAATGATAAGCATAGCTGTGTGGCTTAAGTAACTTCATTAGATATCAAAATATAATAACTTTTGTTATCATCAAAATTATTAGGTTTTTGAAGTTTGATGTCTTACACGACTTTGGTTCCAACATATATGTGTATACATACATGTACTTCTTAATTTAATTATGGATTTAGCATAATGTGACATGGTTTAAATGTAAGTTGGCAATCAGAGGATATTTAGTCATGTAGGCTCACATAGTAGATATTGTCAGCTTAAGCAAAATCATTCTTACCATTTTTATCTATACCTTTCATCTAACCTTTCTATTGTCATCGAAGGTCACAAATCCACTATCCTTCTTATGAATGAATAAGGATTTGCTTTTATCTCCAATTACATGTTTAGAGCAACCACTATCTACAACATCCTTCTTTTCCTTGATACTAAAAGGCATTCCTGCATCAAAAACTAGTAAAGACTTAGCTACCCAAATTTTGTTGGGTCTTACTTGGTTAGATCCTTTTTTAATAGGAGGCTTATGTTATTTAAACCAATCAGACTCTGTGTCCAAACCGTGGAGTACACTTCTCTTTATCCTTTTGAGTAACATTTTTTTTGTAAAACTTTTGTTTCTGAGACCTTTTGCATCCTAGGCCAGCTTTGTCATAAACACCTTTTTGAGTACTAATGAGCTTGACAAAATTCTTGGTACCATTAGCAAACTTGTATCGTGTGTTTTAATAAATGATATATAAGTTTGAAAACCTTTTTCAATATTGAAAACTTTAAACCAAAAGGGAAATGGGTGAAGAAGATTAACACAAATGATTTATCCTAGTTCACTCTTAATCAAGAGTTACGTCCAATCCATTCACTTGGAGGATTTTTCCACCACCAACAACAACACTTACAAGTATTTTCACTACCTCTTTAGGCCTACAACCAATGTAACCTTAACATAAAATTACACACACACAAGTGTTCTTTTTTACTAAGCCTCTTCAAGATTTCATAGAAAATAAGTAAAGGTTTGCACAAGCAACTCACTTAAGCAAGCATATGAATGGCTTAAATACCTTTTTAGTCCTTGCAATTTAGCCATTTATTGTTTTTCGTCCTTGCAAAAAAAATTGTTTTAATTCTTGCAAATTATGTTTGTTTTGTTTTTCTTCCTTAAAGTGGATCAGATAGCATTTTAAACAGTGAAAAAATATCTAAATTGCTTTAAGGACAAAAAATAAAACAAACATAATTTGCAAAGATTAAAACCAATTTTTTTTTTTTGCAAGGACAAAAAGCAAAAAAAAGGCTAAATTGCAATGATTAAAAAGGTATTTAAACTGATATGAAATTTAAATGCAATTATAGAAAAGCTTTGTATACAAAGAGTATGAAAAGTTTAAAGCTAAGATTACAAGTTCGTTGTTGCAGCTTTATATCTTCATTGTTGAAATCTTCAATATATAGGATCACATGAAAACAATGTCGTTATAAGGAGCTTAATTCTTCCTATTATGATTCTTCAATAAATGCCAAGAAAGTTCTTCACATTTTTATGCGGAGGTTCATGTATATTTGAAGAGAGAAAAACTTATGTCAGCACTATTAAATAGATAGTTTCACCCACCAAAAAGGTGTATTGTGATAATGTGACTTATGAAATTTCCTTTCTTTTTTTTCTTTCTCTCTTTATCAACAAGGCATATGACTTGTCAGAGATAGATTGACTTAACCTTTTTTATAAGCTCGAGATGTACCATGTTTAGAGATTTGTTGTTTAGTACATAAATGTCATTTCAAAAAGATACATTTAACTATTGATGCATATTTTGAAAACATTTGAACTTCAAGTTCGTCCAATGATGTTTTACATAAAGCATATTTAAGATATCCAAAAAGAAAGAAGGTCGTCTAAAAGAAATATTGAATGTATCTTTTCAAAAACAAGTATTGAAATATTTCCTATAAAACAAGGTTTTTAACACTTAGAGAAACCTAGAAAGATCCCAATAGTTCATCCATCCTAAGGACAAATAAGTTCTTAGCTTCCTAAATTGTTGACTTTAGGTCTCTATACCATGGGAAAACTTCTCAAAATCTTTGTAATTTGTTTTTTATTTGAGTAGGTTTTTTTCCAATGGCAACAAATCATTGATGATGATTGTAAACATAATGAACATTTCTTCAATGGACTTATGCTCATGTATCTTCAATAACTTATATTGATGAGTTAAAATGTTGATTTTTGGATTTTTAATTTCATTAGTACCTTTTTAAACAATTCTTAAAGTATTTCAAATTTCTTGAGCAATAATGCGTCTAGCTACCTTATCATCTTCAGTCCTGCTAAGAGCACAAGTGAGGTAGGATTTTGAAATGCAAAGAATCACACTAAAAGGGGGGGGGGGGGGGTTGAATAGTGTGTTAGTTAAAACCTTTAAAAACTTTTCTCAAAGATGGATATATACTAACTTAAGTTTTACAAGGAACTTGTAAAAATGAAAGATAGCAAGTATCATCCAATCATTAAAATATAGTTCAATGGAACTGCGTTTTCATATACCGTCCAAATGTGAAACAAAAAGATTTTTGCAAATATAAAGAGTAGAAACTTGTGCGTATAATGCAAAGAAGCAACTCAAGAGAATAACTGATAAGCTTAAAAGCGATAGAGTAAAAAACACTTGGTTTATACTGGTTCACTCAACCTGAGCTACGTCCAGTTCTCCTTCAAAGACCTTTGAAGGGTTCTACTAATCAAGTTCTGATTACAAACAAGTATTATATACCCTGCCACTTCTGGCTACAAGTATTCTCTAAGCTACTTCTGGCAAACCTTTAATCTCCCCTTGAGATTAAAGAATACCCAAGTATTCTTTGTCACTAAGCCACTCCTGGCTTTCCAAACAAAAACTGTTTGATTACAAATTCAGCAAATAACTCTCACAGATAGGATGTTACAATGTAAGCAAATACAAAAAGAACTTAGCAAAGCTAACAAGATTTCTCTTTTCCGGTCGTCCAATTGATTTGGCAGAGTTTTGGCTCTTAAAAAACTTGAATGTGTCGTTGTTAATTTCGTCAGCTTGTTCCTCTATTTATAGGAAACTTGGTGAAGATATCCGTTGTGGGATCTGTGCCTTTGCCAATAACCATTCTCTCACAATCATATGACTATTGCTACGTGTCAGCTTGGAGTGGAGAGATAGAGGAAACAACAGTACATGTAGCGCCTCCACTACTTGTATGGTTTCTGCAGAGAGAAGCTTTTCTGTCCCTTGTGGTACACTTTTTGAATTTTCAAATGAAATGTCACATTAGAAAAGAGAGGGAATAACATAACATTTCAGAGAATCATCATCGGAAAAGCATAAGTGTACTTCTACACAATTATGGACGCTTTATATAACTATTTGATAGAAAAGATGATGTAAGTTATATAAGTGTTGGACGTTTCTCATTTGGACGCAGTGTTTGCACACTGATTTTTGCAATGCATTGGACGCTTATTTTATAACAGTTCGTTGGATGCTGGTTTTATTACTTATGAAAACAAGTTTCCAATAACTCATTGGACGCATTGTACACATAAAGATATAAAGTTTTAGCTTAAGAAATACAATACCATTGAGGCATTGGACGGTGTGGTACCTATAATACTCAAACATAATTCATTAGATACTTCAAAATTTTAGTCTCATTCGTTATCATCAAAATCGAAGTTTGAGGGGTTGGACATCGTCCAAAGTCTTAGACTCCAACAATCTCCCCCTTTTTGATGATGACAAATAATACTAAATTTTGATAAGAACAAATACATAATCATAAAAATATCAGAGCAGATGTATAAATGATTATGTTATGCCAGTGTATGTTGACAGGGTGAAAATATATGAAATGAAGTACTCCTCCTGGGTTCAATATATATTTTCATGCACTTGAAGAAGGTACAACATGCTAATTATATATCAGAGATAACATGTATCAGAGTGAAAAGCATATCATAGATATGGATGCGGAATTTATGATAAAAAACACCTCATATATTATGTAAACAGCCAAAATAGAGTTTCGTAGAGAAGTGTAACATTAAGAACAATACTCTATGTTATCAAAATCCCAATTTCTCCCCCTTTTGTCATTAACACAAAAAAATGGGTTTGAAAGATGGAAAGATGATTTGACCATCATGGTCACTTAGGGATGTTGAGGTGGATCCTGTGGTGGAGGTGGTTGCTCTAGTAGTGCTTGAGGAGGTGGTATAGGGTGGTCAACCGGTGGTTGTGGATATTGTTGAGGTATAGGTTGAACAGGAGGAACCTGATGAATAACAGTGCCAATGAGGTTAGCAGCTGTTGATTGAATCTGGTTCACAAGCATTTGTGACAGGTTGAGAAACTAATCAGCGATTGCATTCTGCATCATCATCCTGTGTTGAGCAGCCTCAGCTTGTTGTCTTTCTTGAAAGGCACGGAGAGTAGCTTCAGTATCAGCTTGTTGTTGCCTGAGAGCAGCTTGCACGATCTCTTGAACTCTATCTTTAGATACTCCTTAAGGTTCAACAAAGCACAAGGGAACAATAGCCCTTGGACTTGAAGACCCCGTAGGAACCACTTGTCTTGTTCCAGAGTGTGCTTCAGTGGACGCATCAACTACTGGTATGCTTGTAGCAACCATAGGAGTAGGCTTGTCAGTAGTAGACTCTATTGGTTGTGGCACTTCAATTTTAGCCACGTTTTCATCCTTGGATGCTTCAGATTGGATGATTTGTTCCTCATTAAAGGTGACAAAGTGTTCAACGTCCACCTGTACCTCATTCTCTAAGTCCAATTGGATGAGTACATTATTCACCTTCGCAAAGGCTTCATCCAATTCAGCTTGTGTTATCTGTGGTTTGACAACCTCGGTTTGTTGCTGTTGAATGGCTCTTGCAACATTGTCTTATTCAATTTGCTCTAACCGAGTTTTCTCAGCCGCTTCAGTACATGGTTGTTCAGCCAATTCTCGCTCTTTCGTCTTCAGCTCTCTGTTCTTCGTGAAGTGCTTGAATGTCTTGTTCAAATTGAGCATGATTAAGACTTCGAAGATCATATACCTTGTTACTTCTGACGATTGGTAGTTTCTTCAATAGATCGAGATAATCATCAGTATCAGTCAGAAAGCAAGCGAAGGTGTTAGAGAAATTATAAGTCTTGACTAGACGCAAGACTTCAAGGCCTTCTGGTGGATGAATGAGATCTTCCTTGGAGCATCCAGAAGTTGAAGCCTTTTGAGTATCGTCCCATAGGATTTGCTGCCAGAATGTCTTAGCTTCATACATATCAAGGGGTTTTGTGAGTTTGCCAGTCTTATCAAATAAATGTTTCCATTGCTAAGATGAAAACTTTAGTTCAATCTTTTCTCTTCTGGACAACATCTTAGTACTATAGTACTTAAAACATTTCTTTTTCCCAGCATCATAAAGAGGTAGTCTGGGACATACCTTATAAAGAACAAACTTGATATCAGTTGAGTGATTGATTTGGAGACGAGGAGGATAGGCTATTGCTTGATCTTGCGGATACATTTGTTGGAACAGTTTGCCAAGATCATCATAATCATAAGGTTGGAAATTCAGCACTGGAGTTCCTGGTGGAAGTGGTAGGAACTTGGGGATAGGGGTCCAGAGCTGAATATTCTTTTCCCATCTCACCTTTGGAACTTGTGGAGACTTGGAAGGATCCAAGCTTTCTTTATAAGCCAATTGCAGTTCAACAACCATTTCCTTGTCTATGTTGGAAATGGTTGGCTTTCTTGGAGCAAGTTTCTTCATTTGTTGTGGTTTGCTAGATTTATCAAGTAGTGGCCTAGCATACCTGAAAGCTATTTCTACCTCTGGTTCAGGAGGTTTTTCAGTTTCTGGACGCAACCTTTGCTGAGTACCAGTTGGACATGTATGTGGATGCTCCATCCTGACCAAGTTTGGATAAGATTCTCTTGTCCATGTTGGTGGAGGATTGCAAACGATGGTTCCTTCTGGTAATGAAGCATAAGCTGCGGATTGAGGATGAACATAATCATACCTCGTCCAGTCTGATGTAACCACTTCAGTGAGATTTCGCTCAAGTGGTTCTTAAATAGATCTCCAAATCACGTCACTTTTCTTGTAGTAATTCTGTTCATTCCTTGTCAAGAATGCAACAGGGAATCTTGCTTTGTCTACTTCTGCCTTTGTTTTCTCCTTTGGTGGGATCATCCATTGAGGCCATGCATCTCTCCAAGCATCCCTTGGATGCACAAATTTTGTCAGATCTAACTGGAGAGGTGGACGCTGTGCTGTTGTAAATGTTGAAGCAACTGTTGGAGCAGGTTGTGGAGCACTTGTAGATTCACTCTCAGTTTCTTAAGAAGTGAAGGTTGGAATTGGAAGTTTCCTTGGCCTGACTGCCTGAGTCTTTATTCTTCTTGGTACTTTAGCAGGAAGAACATACTCACTTGCTTTGGACACTGCAGAAACCTTCTGTTTCTTCTACGGTCCAGACTCAACTTCTTCTATTTTTCTCTTGATTTGGCCAATTGGCACATTATCATCATCATCAGAGTTGCTCATTATCTATAATTTACGAACTCTGGGCTTCTCTAGTGCAGGTTTCACTGATGCAATCTTTGGATGCTGCTCACCCTGTACAGGTTTGGACGGAGCAGTCCTTGGACGCTTCTCAGCCTGTGCAGGAAGGTTGGACGGTGCAGGTGCAGCATTTCGCTTCTTGGTTCTTCTTTCTTTTTCTGCATCCTCCTCTTGTTGTTGTGACATGTGTCTTGTCACCTTCCTGGTTTCTTGTTCTTGCATAAGCCTTTTGATTTTCTTCCCAAGACCAAGAAAATCAATATCTTCTTCATCATCATTTTGAATGAGCCTGCTTTTCTCATGACGCTTCTTGTTTATACTTTCCTCGTGTAATTCCCTCAGGACCTTCGCATTCATAGGCTTGATGTTGGATTCTCCAAACTTCTGTTGGATTGCAATAAGTCCACATTTCCTCATGATCTCTTCATTTTCATCATCGTCCAACTCATCATAGTAGCGCTGGTATACTTTCTGATCCCAGAAAATCTTATTTAACAGTACAGCATAGAAGATGTCATCATTACCTCCAATAGTTTTCATCACCCTCAGAATGTTGATGTAGATTGTGTGAGGTAAGTTGAAAGGGATGCCTTCCATAAGATGAAATATCACGTACTTGTGTAAGTCTGTGACTGAGTCCTTGGACCCAGCTTTGTGCAGGATACTCTTGTTGCACACCTGCTGCCATATTTTGGCTTCTTCACACATATTCCTATACTCAATCTTGGATGATTCAGTCATTTTGTCCTTGCAAAGCACCTTACTCACATGATTTCCATACTTCTTAGCCCATTCTGGATTGTACTGATTTTGTTCCCTGATACAGCCAATGACCTTGGCTATAGACTCAGTGGACAGAACCATTTTCCTTCCAACCATAGTAGAAATGATTTCACGTTGAGTATCGAACCTTGCATTTCTCCAGAACATTCTGACCAACTCTGGGTATATCTTTTGGTTGTCATTGAAGTAGCCCCTAATGCCACATTTCAGCAAGCTTTCTTCAATGTTGAGGCCAAGTTTCTCTAGGTTCTCAATATCAAAGAAGTGTTCGATTTGGACAATGGCAACTCCTTGAGTGACGATTGTGATTTCAGGGTAGGTAGGAATGTCGAGGTCAGAGGCAGTTGATTCGCTGGAGTTCAACATTGTGGTAAAGGTTTGATTTTTAGGTTTTGCAGAGAGTGTTTAGGTTTTCGAAGAGAGAGAGAGAGAGAGAGAGAGAGAATGCTGAAGGTAAAAGATAATCTTAGAGTAGGGAAATTGGTAAAGTATTCTTCTGAGTGGATTTGACAGCTTAAGTATGGGCTATGTTTGGAGAACATGAAACGGTTTTGGGCTTTTATGAGAATTTGAAATGGAGGTTATGCCACTAATCCCGCCATGATGAGGCGTGTTGAGAATATGGGTAACTGTGTACAATTATCAACAGTTAAGTGACTCAGCATAGAGCATTCACTCACACTTACTCAAAACGAAACCGTTTTAGCCATTATGAAAAAAAACATATTAAATGAAAATTCATAACAGAAAAACATCATCCAGTTATTGGACTTAGGTGTAACACATGCAGTGCACATGCATGACTAAGTGACCTTTGGACGACATGTCCATTGGACGTTGTTGTCATATTGGACGCTACATGTAGATGTTAATCATTCCTTTACAAGGTCCATACCAAGTCTATTCCTTAGAAGGACTAGCTTATCTTCAGTAGGGGTTTTGTAAATATATCAGCTAGCTGATTATTTGTGGTTACAAAATGTAATTCCACAATACCTTTCTGAACATGATCTCTTATAAAGTGATGTTTAATTTCTATATGTTTTACCCTTGAATGCAATATAGGGTTTTTAGAAAGATCAATTGCAGCTTTGCTGTCACAGAAGATAGGAATGTTACTCTCATATATGTTGTAGTCCTCAAGTTGATGCTTGATCCATAAGATTTGAGAGTAGCACTTTGCAACTGAAATATACTCTGCTTCAGCAGTGGATAGTGCAATGGTTCATTGCTTCTTGCATATTCAGGAGACTAAGTTTCCACCAATGAAGTGACATCCTCCACTAGTGCTTTTTCTTTCAATTCTGTCTCCAACATAGTCAGCATCATAGTATCCAACTAATCTGAAATCTTTCTGCCTTTTGAAATATAGACCAAGATTATTTGTTCCAACAAGGTATCGAAAAATTCTTTTAACAACAGTTAAGTGAACTTCCCTTAGGTCAGATTGGAATCTGCCACATAGGCAAACATTGAGCATAATGTCAGTTCTAGACGCTGTGAGGTATAGGAGTGATCCTATCATTCCTCTGTATAAGGTGTTGTCCACCTTTGAACTATCATCCAGTCCAAGTACTGTTGTTGGATGCATATGATTTTTCATTGGTTTTGCATCGTCCATCTTGAACTTTTTTAGAAGCTCCTTAACATACTTGGTTTGATGTATGTATATGCCTTTTTCAGTTTGCTTGATTTGTAGTCCAAGGAAGAATTTTTGTTCTCCCATCATGCTTATTTCAAACTCTGTCTGCATTAACTTAGCAAACTCCTCACAAAGAGATTCATTAGTAGCACCAAATATGATATCATTAACATACATTTGAGCAATAATAAAATTAGAAGAATAATCTTTGTAAAATAATGTAGTGTCTACTTTTCCTCTTGAAAAACCATTTTCTGAAAGAAATGAGCTGAGTTTTTCATAGCAAGCTCTTGGTGCTTGTTTCAATCCATATAAAGCTTTGTTAAGTTTGAAAACATGGTTGGGAAAAGTATTACTCTCAAACCCTGGGGGTTGTTCCACATAGACTTCTTCTTTTATCAATCCATTGATGAATACGCTTTTTACGTCCATTTGATATAGCTTTATATTGCTATGAGCTGCAAATGATAGTAAAATGCGAATTGCCTCTAGACGTGCAACAGGTGCATAAGTTTTAGTATAATCTATACCTTCTTATTATGAGTAACCTTTGGCTACCAGCCTAGCTTTGTTTCTCACAACCTTACCTATTTCGTCCAGCTTGTTTCTAAACACCCACTTAGCTCCTACGGCTTCTTTGTCATCAAGGAGTTCTACAAGCTTCCAGACATCGTTCTTTTGAAACTGGTCAAGTTCTTCTTGCATTGCTTTGACCCAACTTTCATGTTCTAGGGCATCGTCCACAGTCTTAGGTTCTATCTGTGATATGAATGTTGTGTGACCTTGTTGAAGCGAAGATCTGGTTCTGACTTTATCCTTCGGATTACCAATGATTTGATCTTCTGGATGATGCTTCTTCATTTGCCAATTGCGTCCAGTTGGTTCCCTTTGTTCTTCTACTGGACCGTCCAAGGGAGCATTGGACTCTTCAACTGTGACATCACTGTTGGACGAGTCTGATGACTTCTTTGCATCGTCGAGCCTGAGTTCTACAAATGATTCATCTGGCTCTGATAATTTCTTATCAGGCTTAGTGTCATTGAACTTCACATGGATAGCTTCTTCAACAACTAAGATTCTAGAATTATAAACTCTATATGCCTTTGAAGTTTCTGAGTATCCAAGCAATATTTCTTCATCACACTTAGAGTCAAACTTTCCCAAGTTATCCTTAGTGTTCAGAATGAAACATTGACATCCGAATGGATGGAAGTAAGATATGTTGGGTCTTCTCCCTTTCCACAATTCATATGGAGTCCTTTTCATGATCGACCTAATATAGATTATGTTCTGTAAATAATAGGTAGTATTCACTGCTTCAGCCCAGAAGTGTTTAGGGGTTGAATTGTCATTCAACATGGTTCTGACCATCTCTTGGAGTGACCTGTTCTTCCTCTCAACAACACCATTTTGTTGTGGTGTTCTAGGTGTTGAGAAGTTGTAAAGGATACCATTATCCTCACAGAACCTTTGAAAACTTTCATTTTCAAATTCTCCCCCATGATCACTTCGGGTCGAAGTAATGCATACTCCTTTTTCATTTTGAATTCTTTTACAGAAGTTATAGAAGACCTTAAAAGACTCATCTTTGTGAGATAGGAACATGACCCATGTCCATCTTGTATAGTCATCCACTACAACTAATATGTATCTCTTACCACTTATTGAGGCTGTTCTTGTTGGTCCAAACAGGTCAATATGTAATAGCTCAAGAGGTCTAAAAGTGGAAACAATGTTTTTACTTGGAAAAGAACTTTTTACTTGTTTCCCTTTCTGACAGGCTTCACAAAGAAGATCATCTTTGTATGACATACTTGGTAATCCTCTCACGAGGTTATGCATATTAAGCTTTGAGATTAATCTCAAGCTGGCATGCCCAAGCTTTTTATGCCAAAGCCAATGATTTTCTTTAATTGAAACTATGCATGATACATTTTGACTTAATAGTTCCCCAAGTTTAATCTTGTACATATTACCTTGCCTCTTTATAGTAAAGAGAAGGGATCCATCAGAGTTCTTGACTATACATTCACCTTTATTAAAGACAACATCATATCCACTGTCACACAATTGACTTATGCTCAGTAGATTGTGTTTGAGACCTTTAACATAAAGAACATTATCAATAGAGGGATAGGGTGGCATACCAATCTTACCCACACCAGCTATCATCCCTTTCTGATTCCCTCTGAAAGTGACTGTCCCACCAGTCTTGGGTTGGAGGCTTTGGAACATACACATTTCTCCTGGCATATGATTCGAGCACCCACTGTCCAGGTACCATGACTGGAGTTTCTTTCCTACTGTTAAGCATGTCTGCAACAAGAACAATTTTATCCTTAGGTACCCAGATTGACTTAGGTCCTTTCTTGTTAGTTTGAAGGGCACTAAACGCTCCATTCTTAGGCAAATGTATGCATTTGGACATTATATGTCCAGGTTTCCCACAGAAGTAACAAATATTTACATCTTCGTCATGAATATATTTCTTTCCCTTATATCCATGTCCTGACTTGTCATTGGGTCTCTTACATGTTAAGGTTGTCAGATCCCTTGACAAAGTTGGACAGATCCTTCTTTAGGTTGTCAATCTCTTCATGAAGTTTCACAACATCATGTGGTTGACCTCTTAAGGAAGTATCTGCTTCAACTTTCAGAAGCTTCTCAACTAGCCTTTTGTTTTCTGCTTTGAGAGTTCGAATCTCTATGGAAACCTTCATCTCTTTAGTCCTAGATTCCTCATAGGACTTATAAGCATGATTGCAGTCATTCCATAGGGTTCGTCTGTCCACATTTAAGGCTTCATGTTCTTTTGAGAGCTCTGCAAACTTTTTCTGCAAATCTTCCTTTTCACTTTCAAGTTGTTTAAAACTGTTTTCTGAAACTTCTTTTTCTTTTGAAAGTGATTTAGACGATTTCTTCAAAGTTTTGTAGGCCTTTGATAGAATAGAAGAATTCAAAAGTAAATCATGATAGGCTTCTTGAAGTGATTTTAAATCGTTAAAGTCTACCTCATCTTCCTCTTCTGGTTCGGAAGAATCTGATGTAGTGTCTGCCATCAAACATATGTTTGCTTCTTCCTCCTCTTCATCGTCTGATGACGAGTCATCGTCTAAGTCTTCCCATATGGACATCAAAACCTTCTTGCCCTTCTATTTGTTGAAGATTTTCTTCTTCTTGTCCTTGCTCTTCTCAAGGTCTGGGCATTCTGATTTGAAATGTCTAGGCTTCTTACATTCGTAGCACACGATTGGACTCTTCTCCTTCTTCTCCTTGAGTCATTTCTTGTTCAGGTTTCTCCATCTGGATCCACCTTTATTCTTCCACATAGAGTGGATTCTCTTGGATACGAAGGATAGCTCATCACCCTCGTCTGAGTCATCATCTTCAGATTGTTCGTCTGATGATACTTCAGCTTGCATGGCTTTGGACGATGGTGTTTTCTTTGGCTTCTGGACACTGAGTGCTAGAAACTTGTTTTTCTTTGCATCACCATCTTGTTGCAGTTCTAGCTTATGCATTTTAAGGATTCCCACAAGTTCTTCTAAGGACATATCATCCAGTCCTTTGGTTGCTCTCAAAGCTGTAACTTATGGTCTCCATTGCCTAGGCAAACTCCTCAGAATTTTGTCAATATGTTCATAGTTATTGTAATCTTTACCATGTGTACTAAGCTCATTTAGTATGGTTTGAAACCGTCCAAACATACTTTGTATGTCCTCGTTTCCCTCCATACTAAACAATTCATATTGACGACTAAGAAGATTGAGTTTGTTACATTTTACCTGGATGGAACCCTCATACGTTAACGCAAGAGTGTCCCACATTTGTTTCGTGCTTTTGAAACTGTGCACTTTGTTGTATTCTTGTTCGGACAGTGCACACATGATGATGTTTTTGGCTCTGGAGTTGAGATGAAATCTCAGTTTTTGCTCCTTCGTCCATCTAGCCTTTGGGATCTCGTTGAGATTCTCATCAAATGGAATGTAGTGCGTGTTTGGATAAGCATTAGCAAAATTGATTTTGAATTGAATTGATTTTGTAAAATTGATTTTGGTTAAAATTGATTTTGAAGCGATGTGATATATGTTTGGATGTTTTTCTTATAAAATCAAGTTAGGAGTAAAATTCAGTATAAAAATTTGGATCCAACGTAAAAGCTACTCAAAGTTGCTTATACTCAGAATCAATTTTGGACTCAGAATCAATTCTGAACTCTTCTTCAACGTGAAACCAAACATGTCAAAATCTATCCAAAATCAATTCTAGACTCAGAATCAATTCTTCAACGTGAAACCAAATACGCACGTAGTCGCCCATCTCCACAACGTCCCACATATCAATATGACAGGATTCAAAGAATACTATTATTCTTTGCTTCCAATAATCATATTTGACACCCTTGAAGAGTGGTGGTCTGTTCACAGCTTGTCCCTCGTTTTCCATCTTTCTCCGGATCTAGTTTCCTCTGTACTGCTAAGTACTCAACCTAAGAGGCCGAGCTCTGATGCCAACTGAAATGTAAAGAATCACACTAGAAGGGGGGTTGAATAGTGTGTTAGTTAAAACCTTTAAAAACTTTTCACAAAGATGGATATATACTAACTTAAGTTTTACAAGGAACTTGCAAAAACGAAAGATAGCAAGTATCCTCCAATCATTAAAAGACGGTTCAATGGAACTGCATTTTCATATACCGTCCAAACCTGAAACAAAAAAGATTTTCACAAATATAAAGAGTAAAAACTTGTGCGTATAATGCGAAGAAGTAACTTAAGAGAATAACTGATAAGCTTAAAAGTGATAGAGTAAAAAACACTTGGTTTATACTGGTTCACTCAACCTGAGCTACGTCCAATTCTCCTTCAAAGACCTTTGAAGGGTTCTACTAATCAAGTTCTGATTACAAACAAGTACTATATACCCTACCACTTCTGGCTACAAATATTCTCTAAGCCACTTATGGCAAACCTTTAATCTCCCCCTAAGATTAAAGAACACCCAAGTATTTTTTGTCACTAAGCCACTCTTGGCTTTCCCAACAAAAACTATTTGATTACAAATTCAGCAAATAACTCTCACAGAGAGGATGTTACAATGTAAGCAAATACACAAAGAACTTAGCAAAGCTAAGAAGATTTCTCTTTTCGCACAAGTGTAGGCTGTCCAATTGATTTGGCAGAGTTTTGGCTCTTAGAAAACTTGAATGTTTCGTTGTTGATTTCGTGAGCTTGTTCCTTTATTTATAGGCAGCTTGGTGAAGATATCTGTTATGGGATCTGTGCCTTTGCCAATAACTATTCTCTCATAATCATATTACCGTTGCTACGTGTCAGCTTGGGGTGGAGAGATGGAGGAGACAATAGCACATGCAATGCCTCCACTACTTGTATGGTTTCTGCAAAGAGAAGTTTTTCTGTCCCCTATGGTAAACTTTTCGAATTTTCAAATGAAATGTCACATTAGAAAAGAGAGGGAATAATAGAACATTTCAGAGAATCATCATCGAAAAAGCATAAGTGTACTTCTACACAATTATGGACGCTTTATATAACTATTTGATAGAAAAGATGATGTAAGTTATATAAGCGTTGGACACTTCTCATTTGGACGCAGTGTTTGCACACTGGTTTTTGCAATGCATTGGATGCTTGTTTTATAATAGCGCGTTGGACACTGATTTTAATACTTATGAAAACAAGTTTCCAATAACTAATTGGACACATTGTACACATAAAGATATAAAGTTTGAGCTTAAGAAATACAATACCATTGAGGCATTGGACGGTGTGGTACCTATAATACTTAAACATAATTCATTAGATACTTCAAAATTTTAGTCTCATTCGTTACCATCAAAACCGAAGTTTGAGGGGTTGGACATCGTCTAAAGTCTTAGACTCCAACAGATTTGACTCTTGAGTTTAGAAGAACTTTTTGCTTTTGTTTAGTAGTTTAAGTAAATTTATGCTTAACATCGATGGTTCTATGAATTGCTACAAATGTAAGAACATATGGACCTTTCTTTAGATTCCATGAACAACCTTTTTTTTTTATCTTTCTAATAGTAGTAATCTTTTATATCAAATCATAATTTTAAAAACTAGCTCGGACCTACTCAATCAGGAACTGGTGGTACTGTTGGTTGGTCTGAACCACTTATTTGATCGGTCATACTAATGACTTGGTACAAATCGGTAAGAATTGATCAATTTTTTGGATAAACCATCAAACTAGGAGTTATGACTCGGACTGATTTTTGAATTCAAAATCAAACAGCTACACATTTTTCCATCTTTGCAGGTTGGGAATCTTGATCAGTGTGCTCTATGTGTTTATTATTACTTGTGCATTGCTATTAACTGTTGAGTTTAATATTTTGTATTACTATATTATAAAAAAAATAAAAGAAAGAAAAATATTAAAAAAAGTGCAATTCTAAAAATACCTCCTATTAGCCTACAACTATAACATAGATTACTAGTTGTTATTAACAACAGACACTATTTGGAAATAAGTTAAATTCAATTGTTATAATTATAATAATTATAATATAAATAAAATATACGGACAAACAATAGTAACATATTTTAATAAAAAAGTAGATAATATAATTCAAATAAAGAATATTAAATTAAATTGTTAGCAAATATTTATTGTGTTGATAATTTATAAGTATTAATTTTTAATAATAATTTAAGTAATTTTTAATAACATTAAAGGTTAGTGGAATTAAATTTTTAATTCATGTGGTTTAATTAGTGACCCACCAGTTCGATCATTGACCCAGTGACCTAGTATCTTGACCGAGTCAATCACCGGTCCAATTTTTATAACATTGCTTCAAATGCAGAAGGTTTGTTGGTTGACAATACTTTTGGAATGAACGTTCCAAAAGATGGTTAACCATCAATGTTACTGTTAAATTATGGAAAATTAACTTTAAAGCTTTCATACATACATATATAACCTATTTTAATTGACATTATCTAATTAATTTCATTTAATAATAATTATAAGGAAATTTTGAAATGAGTTTATCTTAGTTTTATGCAATTCAAATAAGGCTAGACTTCCTCAAATCACCAACAACACCACTGGAAGTGCTTGAAGATATGGGTGGACATGATTGATGGAAGATAAAAGGGTGTATATCTATGGTATTAATGATCTTAATGTCAATTACTAAAGTGAAGGATTGACACATAAGAAGAGTTAAATTGTGATCCTTGAAAACTTTCAACCTGAAAACTTGGTAGCTTAGACTTGTACTTGGTACTTAGAAAGTGGTTAGAATGTTTTAAAAGATAAGTTTTAGAGGTTGGGAAAATAGTTACTAATTAATGAAAGAATGTATGAATGGAGTTTGTTAACATACCATACAATCAATCAATATTGCATTGAGTCAATATCTATATTTTAAAATAGTGATAAGAAAGTATATTTGTAAGCTTTCTTGTTAGCTTTTTGATTAGTCAATAAACTTTATAGAACTATTGCTTAGCATTTTGAATGAGTTTTATGAGTGTATGAGCAGATAATAATTGAGATCACTAAAGTGTCACAAATGCATATAAAATTATATAAGATGAACACTCTTGATTCACTTAATAAGTGATAGTATAACTAAAAGCTTCTTAACTAATTTCAAACAAGTTGGCAAATATGTAGTATCAATTTATGTTCATAAAGCAAATTTATATGCAACATAAGTGGTGTGTACAAGTATCGAAAGAGACAAAGTAAACAAACAAAAAATACAAAGTTTTTATATTAGTTCACCGAGACAATCCTTAGGTTACATTCATTCTTCACACACAATTTAGATTTTTTCTAAAACTAATCAACAAGTACAAGTATTATCATTAACTCTTCAGGCCACATGAATATTCTTTTGCAACTACCTCTATAGGCTTGAAAACTCAATATTCTTTTCATTCAACCCCTAAAGGCTTCACGAAATCATTCTCTTAAACCAACATTAACACCCATTGCTACCATGGGGAGTGATCCAACAACTTGTTTGAATGTCTAAATATGCTAATTGTAAAGTTGTTCCCAATTACTATTCACCTATGTAACAACTTTTTGATGTTGAGTATCTTCACCTTTAATGGTTATAAAACACCTTTTTGTTGGCTCTCTTTAAATGTTCTAGAGCTCGTATGTTGAATATGTAGCTTTGTTAGTTTGGAAACACTTGTTAATGAATAAAAAAGTGAATTCGTGAATGTTGAGATCTTTAAAAAAGTTGCTCTTAATAGTTTGATGATAAGTTAATGAGTTTTCTGAAGTAAATGCATATAACTTTCTCATCTTCCTTTCTAATTGAATGTTTAACTTTTTAAGAATGTTATTTTCTTTCACAAGTTCCTTATAAAGTACAATAAAAATTTTATATGAATTTGTTCCTTTCATAGCTAGGTAGTAGGTCTATCTAAAAGGCATTTTAGTGCTTCAAAATCAACTTTTTTTAGATAGTTAACTCATTAATTGAATTGTTAGATGTAAATGGACTTTAGACCAGTTAACTATATTCTACTAACATTGATCAACTCAAGACATAAACCATTACAACATCATTTTAGCTATCTATCCTAGGAATCACAAACCCTAATAAACCACAAGGATCACACACCTTGAAACACCTAGGAAACTTCCTAGGAACACTAAAAGGATATGACCCTTACTCACAAATCAAGAAAACCATAAGGATCATACACCCTAGTAGGCCACAAGGATCACACACCCTGAAACACCTAGGAAACCACATTCTTAGGAACACTTGAAAGGTACCACTTTTTCTCATAAATCAAGAAAACCAAAACTTATATATCACTTTCACAGTGAAGATATCACAACTTGAAATCTTAAATGCAAACACTTCTTGCTTATAATGCTTTGAAGAAAGGAGTCAACATTCTTGAAGAAATAGTTCTCTTATTTCCTACTTTTATTCATCAGGTATATCATTGAATAAGTATTTGTTTTTATAAAATATTATTATCTTTTTTTAATTGATTGTAATGTATAACGAATTAATAAATTAGCATACAAATATAATGCATTCTTATTATTTATACTTTGACTTACGTAATTTTAGAGTTCTTGGAGTACATAATATTGGAGTACTTAATTTTGGGATTTTTGGAGTACTTAGACTACATTTTATATTGCAAAATGTTTTTTTTACTTCATTTATTTATTTTTTTACTTCATCATTGCAAGATGTTTAATTGTTGAATGAATAACTTATTACAATTTTTAATTTTAAAATGATATTTATATTTTACTTCTTTTCATCAAGTCAAAATTGGAAAAAAAAAAACAATACAAGGCTTAATTATATTTTTAGTCTCTAAAATTTGGGGTGAATCAAGTTTTGGTCCCCCATTTTTTTTAAAAAAAAATCATTTTAGTCCCTAAGTAAAAGCATTTGGACTATGTATCACACCACAAAAGAACCTCTAAATACAAAAGTATGATAAAAAAAAACCCAAAAAGCTACTAACCAATGCAAAGCTAGGCAAAAAAATGTGAACTTATTTGCTAGTGTAAACCAAATGATTTCTCCAATTAAACACCCCCCCCCCCCCCCCCCCCCGGAAAGTAAAAAGAAATTAACAATACCCTTGCTACACCCCTATACCTTGATTTGAAAAAGGAAAACAAAGGCAACACCCTTGGGCTACCCAAGCACCATATCTAGCCACCCAACATTTTACATACAAAGATAATTATAAAGACAAAAGACTATAATTGATAGACAAGCATCATGTCGGATTTAAGCACTAGGATGAAAAAGAATATGTGAACCTTTTAGTTTTTACTGTAAGCTTTAATCCTAAACCATGACTTCAGCTTCACATTTTCCATAAGTTATTCCAAATCAAGTTTTGTAACCTTGAAAATATGGGCATTCTAAGCTAACCAAATTTCCTGAACAATCGAGTACCATACCACTTGCCACAACTTCCTTTTTGCTTAAGAACATAGAAGCAACGCTATATATATATATATATATATATATATATATATATATATATATAGGACTTGTAATCACAAGAGAGAGCTGCAGATAAACCCCACAATTAAAGACAATACATTTAAACCTTGGAAAAAAAAAAGGCATTCAAAAAATAGATGGACAATTGATTTCTTCTCTATTTTACAAACCTTACACAAGGCTTTTGAGTAATACATTTAGTAGAAAAATTCATTAAATAAGGATTTGTTTTGTACTAGCTTCCATACAAAAGCTCTCATCTTTGATGGCACATAACTATGCTACACGTATTTAAAAAAAGAATCCTCATTTACCATAGCCACAAACATCAACGTTTGTAAGTTGATTTTACTGTATAAGACCCACTATTGTCTGCCTTCCAAACCTAAGTATCATCCACATCTACCTTAATATTTGTTGCATTCAACAAATATCCCAACTCATGCAACATATCCTCCTCCTATTGGAAAAAAGTCCTCCACCACCTCCACTTCCAACACCATGCCCCTCCCTCCCACCCCTTACTTCTCCCACTTTGTCTTTTTTCTTTTCTAGCATCAAGAATAACCTATTAAATCTATCTTTCAACACCTCTCCCTTCACCCAAGGATCATGCTAAAAAGAAGTGGCACCTCCATCTCCCACCCTCTTGAATATGGAACCGAAAAACTAATTTTCCTTAAAACAAATGCTTGATGCGTCTAAGGAACAAATATCCCTTCACCACTTTGACCTTTTATTCCCTCTTAGTTTTAGGATTCCACCCTCTGACACATAATGATGAACCAAAATTTTATACCACAAGCTTGTTTTGGCAAACCTCATTCTCCATAACCATTTACCTAACAACACCAAATTAAAAGCTCTATATTCTTTAACCCTAACTACCTCCTCCTTCTCTCTACACGCATTTTGCCAAGCAACCCAATGAATTTTATTTTTGCCCCCATCCTTACCCCTACCCCCACCACAAACAAATTTTTTAAAAAGAGATTCAACGGAGAAAATAGTACCTTTAGGCTCATTGGAAAAAAGAAATGAAGTAGAATGGAAGCATAGCCAAGACTGGCTTTGAAAGCATAATTTTTCCTCCCAAGGATATATGTTTGTTATTCTAGCCTAACAACATTTTTCGAACGTTGTCTACCACAAGTTGCCAAGTAGACAACTTCTTGTGGTCAACTCCTACAAGTAGACCAAGGACCACAAAAGGAATCACTCCCACCTTAAAATGAAGGAAACAAGTTGCTTATGTTGTCTAGTGCTCTTAAACATGGACATTAAACAACTTATTTTTATGAAAGTTCACCTTCAGCCTAACACCACCTCAAATTATTGCATAATCGCCTTGATTGCACACACATTTTGGTGCATTTTATCACCAATTATAAGAGTATCATCTACAAATTGTAGCCAGCTTAAGCTTTGACCTGTACTCTCCAACTTATAACTAGAAAACGCTCCCAAATTCTCAGCCTCACCAAACAACCCACCCAAGCCTTCGACAACAATTAGGAACAAGAAATGGGAAAGAGGATTCCTTCGCCTTAATCCTATACCCTTATTGAATTCATCTGTTGGGCTGCCATTCACCAAAACTAGCACCACCGTTGTAGATAAAACATTCATGGATCCAAGACCTCCACTTTAATGGAAACCCCATCCTCATCATCATGTAGTCTAGAAACTCCCAACACACCAAATCATGTGCCTTCTCAAAGTTCACTTTAAAAAGAAGCATCTCCTTTTGATCACATTTAGTTTTATCCACCAACTCATTTGCAATAAGCACACCATCAAGGATTTGACATCCTTTTACAAAAGTTGTTTGAAACTCAAATATGACCTGCGAAACCACCTATCTTAGCCAATTGGTTAATAACTTAGCCAACACCTTATACAAACAACCAATAAGAGATATCGGTTGAAACTCCCCCAATTCTTGCGAATAATCTTTCTTTGGCATTAGAACTGTAAAATAACTATTTGACCATTTCACATGTTTTCCATTTTCATGAAATTCCTCCAAGAAAGCCACAAAATTAGATCCTATGGTGTCCCAAAATTCCTTAAGAAAGGAAAATTTTATTCCATCAGGTCCTAGACTCTTTGAACTCTCACAACTCCATACTGCCACCTTAATATCTTCTTCAAAAAAGGAGTTACCAAAAAACTTACATCTTTTGATAATTGAGCAAACTGCACAAGTCTTAACCTCAGCCTACATAAATTCGAACCTAGGAATTGCTTTTAAAAATGCTCTTTAATCTTGCTCTTGAGCTTGACTACCCCTTCCACTTTGACTCCATCAAACTCTAGACATAAGATGTTATCTCGCCTTTTCTTCTTCACTATACAAGCATGGAAATACTTTGAATTTGCATCCCCCTCCTGTAACCATCTGAATTTTGACTTTTGCCATAAGATTACTCTGCATATTTGAGAATTTAAAAATGTTAGCCATACACTCTCTCCTTAGCACAACCTCGTTCTCATTATTACCCTTGTCCTCTTATTGAAGGTTCCACTACTCTAATTCATTTTTTTCCTTGAGAATATTTTGAGCAATATTTCGACAATGTTCCTTATTCCATACCTTTAGTTGTTGTTTAATAAACTTCAACTTCTCCAGTAAAACATCTATTTGGTATGTAACTTACCATTCTCGACCGATTGGCTTTCTAGCTAGCCTTATTTACCATCTCTTGTTTGTGATTTATGTAATCACCATTATGTTTAGAGTGAAACAAAATGTTGAAAGAACTTGACAGGTGATTTGGTATTCTGTTAGTATTTGGATGATAATAACAATACCTTTTTTAGGGTCATCATTAATTGGTCCGGAGTATCTACTAGAATTGTTGACAACTAATCTTCGCTGAATCTGACTTGCCACCTTTAATGGGGTCTTCCCTCTCAACCACTTTTTTTTATATAAAAGGTTCGACTTTGAGATCTTGCTTAAGGGGACCGAGTCCAATTTCACTCAAACCAACGACTATCTTGTTAGTGAACAATATCATTTTTAATCACTGGTTTTTTATTTTCATGCTTTGTTAATTAGAAATGATTAAGATTAGCTCTTGGGCATAAATTTATGCTAAGTTAGTGTGGTTTTCTTTCTCCTTTTTAGACTGGTGTATATGTTGCTCCTTTGGTTTGTTTCCATCAAAGCTTTTCTTAAGTCTTCTATGTTCATTAATATGCATTTTTTTTTTACCTTGTTCTTTTTGTACACGGGGTGAAATTGAAATATCTATTTTACTTTACAAATTAATTATTATCTTATTATAAAAAAAGTAAATAAAGGTTGTTATTTTTGAAAGAGGTAAGAAATAATTTACCCTATCTTTAAACAAATCCAAGGAAAGATGTACCCTCATTTAAACTTTCCGCATCCGTCATATGAGCATTTATCAACCCATTTCATCCGAAAAAGACACGCGAACATGCATGAACCTATACAATTCAATGTTATAATGAGAACCTTATTTTTTGAAAGCTAAGACAAAAACATTCTGAACATGTATGTAGCTAGCCTTATCATAATAATAATTATAAAAAATTATAGATCTTCGTGGTCGGATACAAGTAGTATATATTTAAATATATATTTACCTATTCGTGTCGCACAAGGATTTATTGCAAAAGGGTTGACATCCATTCTTCAAACCTAACTCAATTTGCTCCACACAACGAAAATCTCCCAGACACATAATATGAAAGATAAAACAAGCAGATTGGGAGGTCCGAAGCTCTAGTTCTGGGAAGCAATGTCACACTCATGAGGGAAAGAGATAAGAAGGAACAAATGGAAAGTGACCCTTGTTGTTTTTTTGCCTTATACGTACACCGAAGAAGAAACAATTAACCCAAAGAGTGGATGCTAGCTAGAAAAATAGAGAATTAAGGTGTATATTTATACCTAGATAACGACGAAGAATACACCAAATTCTGAGCCAAGCCAGACCAACATGCCCAGAGCAGGGGTTTATTTACTATCTGAAAGAGAACCATATGGACGTATGTATTTACCTAGGGTTTTGGTTTATTCTTTAGGAAATTGTGAAAATAAGATTTTCTTATTTCAATTGTAATATTCATATTATAATAATAGTTACAAAAATTAAAATATTATTATATTATTTTCACTATCTATTTTAAGGATTTGTAAACAGTTTAATTTTTATTATAGAAATAAAATACTATATCATTAATAAGTAACAATTTTCTTAGTGATTATTACCAAAAATATAGACAAGAAATATGTCAAACAACATGTAGGTATATAGGTTTTTCATTTTCTTCTTGATTATTCTGTGCTCTGACCCTTTTGCTGGTGTGTACGTAGTGTGAATGAGTGCCAAATTTGGACATATATATGGTCACAATTCACATGTCTTCGAGTAATTATTCCCAATAGGGACGTCAAGTATTTATGAGACTTGGCTGATAGCTGAGTACTATTCCTTTCAAGTAAAGCTAGCCATTACGACCAAGAGGGTGAACAGTTAATTATTTATTATTTTGTTTAATGACTACAATACCTGTGGGGTGCACCCTGATTTCAAACACTGGCCAACTTACATTATTTCAAATTTAAAAAGTTTCCGATTAATATGGCATGGTCGTGTTTGAGAGGCTTGTAGATGATGAGAGATTGACAATTAGTAACAGTTTCTATAGATGTGATGAATTGCAAATGTATATATAAAAAACAAAGATTGATATATGGGATTTGTTATCATTTATCTACTTGTTTTCAGAAGAAGTATTTTAATAAATTACACTTTTAATGTATTTTAAGAAAATTAAAGTTATAACTTGATAGTATATACACTTCCAAAAAATAATTGTATGTAAGTAAGCATGTATACTAATATATACTCGTAGAAAGAGTACATATTGTAATTAATCAAGATGTATTGGTTTTAAATGTTAAAATTATATAACCCTTTTATTTAAAAAAAACATATATACTTATATATACTTAATTTTCTTAAGAGTTTTGCTCGTCACATATTGTAATTAATCAAGATGTAATGATTTAAATGTTAAAATTATATTACCCTTTTATTTATAAAAAAAAAACATATATGCTCTTTTTTTTTTAAGTGTTTAATATGTACATTTCTTTTTATTTTAATGTGATGTGAATGAGTCATATTTAGGGCGGGTGGAGGGGAGGTTTGTCTCTTTTAAGTTTCAACTCTCAGCATCATTAATAGTTAGTTTCTAACTCCTATTGCCAACTTTAAAATTTTAGAAAATAAAATGAAGACTTTAGTTAAATTCTCGAAATTAAGCTAATAATAATGGTTTTAAAAGTTTTATTTCATTTTTTAATATTTCAAAGTTAATAATAAAGGTGTTTAAAAGTTTTTATCGAGAAATCAAATGAAGAATTTAACCTTAAACTTGAGCTTTGAAACAAATATTGGAATCGAAAACATTTTCATTTAAGTAAGGCAAAATATATGTATTATAATTTTAGTAAGAAATAAAAGAAAAATAACTTGGAGGTAAAAATTGAAAAAGATATTATATCATAAGTTTCTAAGTTTACGTATATGTATTATAAAATGATGGAAAATTAATGAAAATGCCATACACAAGATACAAGTTAGTGATTGAAATTAGGGGTTGCCATAGATTCAAATCAATCTGACATGCCAGTGAATCTAAACTAATCTAAATCGAAAAATTTCTATTGGTTTGAATCAAATTGAAAAAATGCAAATCCTATGAGTTTGGATTGGATTTTGATTTTGAAAATCATATCCGATTCGATCCACCCAATTATTTACTATGTTTTATTTTTTATATATATTTTTTATACCTTTAGAGTTTGGGCTTTTTAGTCCAACCCAATTTTATTGTATTTTTTCATTTTAAGGCTATTGATCAATATTATCATGATTATAATGTAAGACATGGTTTGATTTTTAACTTGAAATGGAACAAGTTTCATATTCGACTAGTAGTTAAAAATAGTTTTAATTAAATGTATAAAATTACATACTATCAAAATCACTTTACAATTTTTTTTAATTATTTTAATAATAAATATGATGACCCAATCTGATCCAATCTAATTATGATCGGATTGGATCAGATCGGGTTGCAGACTCAAACTAGACAAAATCCAATTCAAACCGAACTGATTAAAATTGATCAGATCTGATAAAAAAATGTCACAAGTTTGATCCGATCTTAGTCAACTCGTGCCTACTCCTACTTAAAATGAAGAACATAATTAAGGGTTATTTGCGACTATAAATTACTTACCAAGTTCAAAGTGAAGTTTTATCATATTGTCATACATTCAACTATACTTTGATAGTGAATGCTGATTTTTAAAGAAACAATCAAAGAAAAAAGTGGGAAAAGAAGAAATAAGTATGTTAAGATGGATGTGTAGTGACACAAGAAAAGATGGCAAGAATGATTATGATGAGATATTGATAATGTGACACCTAGTACCCAAATGGTTAGTAAAATTTAAGAAAGGGATGAATTGAGTTTGTTTGAAAAAATATTTTCACAAAATGTTTTCCCAAATCGTGAAGGATAAACATGTAGAAAGAGATTAAGAGAAAATCCAAGTTGATTCAATTAACACTTAGAAAATAAGACAGTAAATAAATCACAATAAAAAAAAATACAAGTATAAGGATAGCGAGAGTGGCACCAAGAATTTATATTGGTTCAGCCACCATCTTGACCTACATCTAGTCCCCAAGCTGCATTTGTGATTTATTCACTATCAATTAGAGTTTACGAAGCAGCAAACATTTTACACTAAAGGGACGCACCTTGACAACCCAATTCAGGATACTTCTCACTAAACCACTACGATCACCCACTAGAGATCCCACCCTAGGGAACCATAGGGATCACACAACCTGCAAACTTAAGAGGACCAATTCTCAAACCTAGGAAACTCCCTTCCTAAAATAAACAAGAGAACCCACCATTGTTCACCAAAATAAGCAAGTCAAAGGGCAAAATCACCTTCAAAGTAAGGATATCACGAATTGAAGCACTAAGATGACTCGCAATCTTAACCAAGAATGGCTCATGAGAAATTAGGTAATCCAAATCAATTTCACTTTCATCTTTTGTTTTGTTTTAGAAAACATTTGGTTTATCTAAGGGTTTAGGAGATAAAGCCCATTATATTTCAAAACCCAACAATTGATTTAATTTGATAAAAGATAAGATATTTTTCATCCAAATTATTCAAATTTTGCATTGACTATTATGGAATTTATTCCTCTATGTGGGAATCGATTCTTTATGACAAAGCTCCAGTCAAAACTTGATTCCCTTATTGGAGAATTGATTCTTGCACAATGGAATCAATTCCATCAATGGAGAATCGATTCTTTTCTCTAAATTCAATTTTTACAAGATTTGTACTTTGGAATATCTTTCTCTTTTTATCTTAAGTTTCAAAACCAGTTTTCACTTATTTAATTTAATCTTTAGAAACCTTAGTTTTATATTAATTTCCATTTAACCCCTTAAGCCAGACTCAGTTAAGATTAAGAAATCTTACAAAAAGAATCCTAAGTTTTTGGCTTATGTCTTCATCAAGATCTTTCTTTTCTTAGCTTTCCTTAGATTTTTAACTTCTTCGTCAAAATCTTTCTTTTCTTGGCCTTCCTTCGCTTTGTCTTCATCAAAACTCTCAAACTTTGTCACCAAGAGATCATGTTTATCAAATTAAATTTTATTCTCCTATTTATTATTAAATAGCAATTAGGGATTTAGTCCTTATTACTCATTATTAGATTGATCATATGTAATCAATACTAATTCTATTTACTTATTATAAATAAAGACTAAGTATGGTCATCCAAGACACACAACACATTATAGTAAATCCTTTCAAAATGGTATCAGAGTGGTACCATCCTCCATGACCTGCCCAATGTCGCTTTAGCCGTTGGCGTTGCCAGCCACCTTTAGTCGTCGTCGCCAACTCCGATCTTCGACACCATCACCTCACTCTAGCGAGTCCAACGTTGCTTCACTCGCCACCACTAGTTGTCAGACGCGCCGCCATTCTCCGATGCATGCATCTCAAGTACCTGCACAACATCGGACTGTGAGCCTTTTCTAATGAGACCCACTCATTGTCAAAGCTTCCCTTTTCTAATGAGATCCACTCATTGTCAAAGCTTCCCCTAGACTCGCCTGCCTCCGACACGATTTTTGCAATAGACCTTTTTCACAATGTTTTAAGAACCGGACCGGCCTTCGAAGCGGCCGAGGTACTGGGTTAATGGATTATTGGTCGAATCGGTGGGTCACTGGTCAGACCGGTTTGACTCGATATATATTAAAAAATTAAAAAATATATAATATAGCTAACATAATTTAATCATTTAGCACTTCAAATTTTAAATTATTGTCATTATAAAGTACCTAATATTCCAAATAAGAAATAACAATCAATAGTCATGACAATTCAAGTCCATAAATAAGTTTCTTACACAAAAAAATTTTAAAAAAAATTGAAACACATCGTTTCAGCACTTTTTTTTAAAAAAAAAAAATTACATCACAACCCGGTTCAACCAAAGACCCGTCGGGTCACCGGTTTTTTCAAAAATTGGCCAGTTCGACCTAGGTCGTACCGGGTCAGATGTATTTCCAGTCCTTTCATCAAATCAAACCGGTTAAGCCATCGGGTTCCAGTCGGACCGGCCGGTCTGGTCCAGTTCTTAAACCACTGCTTTTTCGATCCTATTTTACAACAGTGGCCACGCGATGAACAGTAACTACGACCACAGTGCCTCCGAATTTCGCTCCACCACACCTCCGATCGCTAGTATGCCTCCATGTCCGGCAAGGGGACCCTCCAGCGACCTGTTATGTCTGAGAACTGCCATCATCCATTGCCACACACGCCGCCACTCTCTGGCACATGCATCTCATGCACTGGCACCACATCAGAACGTGAGCACCTTTCCAACAAGACCCACTCGTTAGTAACCTTCTCGTCGTGCTTCTCTTCCTCTGGCGCTCCTATTTGGCCCCCCGTTGGGTTGTTTGGTTCCGGTGACCTTCCTATCATGTTCTCTCTTTCCTTTTTTTTTTTTTTTTCCTTTCCACCTCAATGCATGCTCTTGTCACTAATGAACAGTACCTCTCGCCATTGCATGTCTCTGTTGGTTGCTACAGAGCTATCATTTATCCGGCACAACCACACGATCGAAACCGCCTTTTTGTTTATCTTGGGTTTAACGACATTTGTAACAAGCTTGATTCATATGCCATATATGCTCCAGCTTAAGGGGGAGTATCAAATTATATTTTATTCCCCTATTTATTATTAAATAGCAATTAGGGATTTAGTTCATAAAAATAAAAAATAAAAAAAGCAATGAGGGATTTAGTCCTTATTACTCTTTATTAGATTGATCCTATGTAATCAATATTAATTCTATTTTCTTATTATAAATAAAGACTAAGTGTGGTCATCCAAGACACACAACACGTTATAGTAAACTCTTTCAACAATGTTCAACAAAACCAATCAAGAAAAAGATGATAGAAAATCGATTAATCCTTATTTAGAATGTGCAAATTAAGAAAGTCACTAAAGATACCAGTGAAGAAATTAAGTATATCATATAATTTGTAATCCTATAAAAATGGATAGATGGACACCAAAAAGGATAAAAAAGAAGAAGAAGAAATTATCAAAAATGATAATATTTCTAAGAAATTGATTTTTAACTGAATTCAATAATATAATGTGTATAGTTAATCTCATCTAATAAGATAAGGTTATTGTTGTTATTGTTCAAAATAACTCTTGAAAATAATACTTTTAAGATGTTTGCTTGTAATTACTTATTTACTTACCATTATTTTTCCATTGAAATGAATTAAATTATATTGTATTTTTTTAACTTTTAACGGATGAAAATATTTTACCCTGGTATGAAACAAAGGAAAGTATGGTTGCAACAACACAATTAAGGAACCTTCATATAAATCTTGATAAAAATAAATAAATTAATTAAGAATAAATATATGATTTAGTCTTTAAAATATTTTACAAGTGTTGTTTTAATTCTCAAAAAGCTTTTTGTTTATTGAAAATGATATTTTGTAAGGATAAACATGGTAAGTTAACTGCTATTATAAGTGAAGTTGTTCTCTTCGCTTGTTATTAAGGTATAAAGAATTAACGCTGCATTAATAATGAAAGAAAAAATAATTAACGCTGTAATGGCTATATCCAATCTCAGGACTCACTATCTTTTTAATTGTAGACTACTTATTATATTTTAATATACACCCATCCCCTCAATTACTATTGAATTTGAAGGAATTAATTAGGGATAGGGATTTTAGTTTATTATTTTGAGGATGTACGTACCGCCAGTAACCAACGTGTTGCGAATAAGTGATATTTTAAATTCTCCTAAAAAAAGTGATATTTTAAATTAATGCAATTGGATAAACTCTACTAATTAAAAATTATAAATATATTGTTGCAAAAGAAAATTAAAATAGATAAGCACATGTTTGTTCATGTGTTGGTTCTACTTACTAAATGCAAAACTACAATGTACATATATAAATATATAATTTTAATTAAAGTAGTGTCCTTTTCTAAGATTCATGAAACGTCGCTGATGATGTTGCCATATCAAGAGGCAAAGCAAATAGGCAACTGCTCATGTTCACATCAGATAATTTTCTACTTTATTAGGACATGAAATTGGCGCAATTGCCATTGAAACCCCATATGTTAACTATGGTCCCCCTCCTCTTAAAGTCTCTCATGAATGTGACCTTATATATTGGCAAAGATGTCTGCATTGCATGAACCAACGGTTGGTTCTTCTTGTTGGGATTAAGGGAGGGGATCTGAGTTTTCAAGGGCTTCTTGCTAAGGACTCATCAAACGATCCACTTTCAAAAATTAATGTTTTCTTGAAATTCATAAAACAAGACAATAAAAAGTTGTCTTATTTGATTGTATATAGAGTGTATTTTTTATATGCGTATATAAGAAAATATATAAAAATAAGAAATAGAGATAATGATATATATATATATATACACACACACACACACTTTTTATTAGCAATGCAAATTAAATCTATTAATAATTACGGAAAACATTAACAAAATAAAAATAAAAAACCCTAGATAGATTGATTGATTTGATCTTAAGTATCTCAACTTGATCATCAAGTATATACTTGAAAAAAAAAAAGGCTCATGATCAATTCATCATCATAATGAACACAACCAAGAGTAATATTGCAAAGAAAAAAAGTGTGGATAGTGACATGTCTTGGATGGCCAAGAAAGGTTTAGAATTATGTAAGAAGGAGAGAAAGTTGGGTTGGGTTGGGTTGGGGCTGCTAATATAAATGGCAAAGTGAGTCAAACATTCATGAATAAAGAGTGCACTGTTTTATGCACAAAGGAAAAAAAAAAAAAAAGTGACAACAAATATACATCATCAAATTACCATTTCAGATAAATTCTGTGAAAAACTCACTGACAAATTAATAGAACCTCTCATTGCTCCCCATAACAAGAAGAGAGGTCACCCTCGCTCTCTTTTTCAATGTGGCTGAATTAGGAGTAAGCTTTAAGCTAACAAAAGATAAAAGTGACATGGGCACTGCAGTTATTGAAAGAATTGAAAGAAAAACGGGTTGACATGTATATCTCCTCCCTTTTTCTATATGACACAAGATATCATATATTTATGGAAGAATTTCAAGTAGAGAAAAGTTGAGCAGGACAAATCGATCCACCCCTATATAAATAATTAAATATCCACCTTCATATATTAAAATAGAATTCATTCTTTTTAAGTATGATAAATTTATTAGAATGTATTCCTTTACAAATGACATGTTTCATTTTTTAACTGATAAAATTTTGAAATTTTAAATTTATATTCTTCAAAATTAATTATGTATATCTTTTCTATAAGATTTCACTTGAGTTAATTATGTACAGCTCCTTTATATATAATTTTATTTTAATCTTATTCGTTTGGCACATAAAATTGAGTATAAAATTATGACTTTTTATTTATAGGCTAAGACTATTATTAATATAAGAAATGGGACTTGAGTTGAAGCACAAGTGCCCAAGTCCCAAGATAAGTCCCACAGAAGAGTTTGTTACAAGCATAAGATAACCAAACAAAGCCGATAATAAAACAAGAACAATAATATAAGCACACCTCTATGTTACAAATATATATTTGACACTTTTTTATTTATTTTATTTCTCTTTTCTTATCACATTATATCTCTTATTATATTTATAATTATCTCTTCTATTTCTTTTTTTCTCTAGGTATCAAATAATATTTATCAAGGTGTCTATTAATTTTTTTTCCATAAAGCAATATGCCTTTGATACAAAGTAATACTAACCACCAAATACATAAAAGTGCCTAAAACATAGTAAGAAGTTATAGAGACTGAAACTAATTAGAAGCTGAAAATTTGTTTAGGATTAAAATCATAATAATAATGCACAATTCCACATAACTATTATATATATAATTAAAATTAACATTTTCTAGTTCTTAATTTATGTCTAAATCGCAGTTCTTAACCTCAGTCCATATTACACAAATGCTCTGTGTTTTTATTATCCTCGTGATCATCACTGTTATATTCATATTATTAATATTATTATTGTCACCATCACCCTATATTGCCATCACTATATTATTATTATTATCATCACCACTATCATTGCTCAATTAATATTATTGTTGTTATCGTTACTATCACTACCGGCCTTACTATTGCTTCTATCATTACTACTATCACTCGTGAATAATTTTTTATTTATTAAAATTTGATATAACTCCATCCTTGATTACCCATAAATAGAAGTATCAAAATAATATTGAATATTCTGTTTAAAATTATAATTTTATATTATAATTCTTCATATGACCTAAACATGTGAATTATATATGGTTTTGAACTAATTTTAATTTTAATAGAAATGGAATTGAAATTTTACTTTGAAACTATAATTTTCGTTTCATGTGTCAAATAAATCCTTATATATAGATAGATGGAGTATTTTAAAAGAGAGTGTACTTTAATTTAGTTCTAGCTAACAAATATATTTTGTGAATAGTATAAATATTTTTTAATTTAAGTAAAATATAAAAATTAAAATGAAAGATATATATATATATATACTTTTTCCTTACTTTTACCTTTTAATTTAATTTTATAGTTTACTTAAATTGAAAAAAATATTTATACAATGTACAAAAATATATTTGTTAGTATTAAATTAAATCAAATTACACTCCCTTAGAAGTGGTTTAATCTCTTAGTGTAAATCTCCTTTAAATAATGTATTTCTTAACTCTTTTCTTTTGAATATATATATTTAAATTTTAATTGATAATGCATATCTTTATAATTTTAAATATTTTAAACCTATATTTTTAAATTCTAACTGAGTCAATTGTATAATCATATATTTAACTTGTAATTATTTTATCATTCAATTAATATGTTTTTATTTTATAATTTTTAAATTTTATCAAATTTATATTAAGTATATATACAATGTAACAAATACTTTAATATTTATTCAATTTTATTGTATTAATTGATTATTTGATCTTGATTAGTACCTCTCTCAAATTCCCCCTTCCCCTTATAGATTTATTTGTTTCTAACTAGTTATTAATTTTTTAGTTGAAAAATATTTTTTTCTCTATTAATTTAAACACTTTGCTAAATCTAGTGTTTGATTTAAGTCGTATATACAATGTTTTTAAGTAAATATAGTCGTTTCAGTCAAATAAATAAATAAATATAGTCGTTGAGATTTGAGAATTAATTGAAGACATGCCTATTTGTACGTATATTGAAACGATAATATACCCTTTTTAACTTTAATAGGGGTGCTAAATGACGTATGTGTAAGTGTAAAGTCATTTCAGGTATAGCGTTTGTATTTGTCTTTATATAAAGACTTGATTTCACTTTTAGGCTTTAAGTTTTCTTCTATTTATAACTAAGATTTTCTATTGTGATTTCATTCAATATTTAAGTCATTAATTTACTTATAATAATGATTTTTTTTGTTCATTAGTGTCATAAAAAAAATTGACCCACAATAATTGTCAACATGACAATTAAGTCAATATTAGTAAGAGTACCATTTTAATTTAGGTCATTTAGTTCAATTTTTTTGTATTTTTTATAGTAAATAGTTAATTTAACTCTTAAATTTGTATTTCGCTGTCATTTTAATCCTTAAATTAACTATAAAAAAATTCAAACAAACTCCTAAAATATTTTAGGGTTTCATTTAAGTCTTTAAAATTAATCTCTTTTTCTTATTTTTATCCCTAAACTTTTACTATTATATTATTACTTTATTCTTCGGACTAGCTAGCACCAAAATTTGAGGTTAAGATAGATCAAACCATAATGATAAAAACAAAAGCATTCTTTGATTCCTTGAAATTAATTGGACAACTTAGTTTTAAGTATATTATATAATTGTTAGATAACAGACTAGATTTTAAAACAATTAAAATGCAAAAAAATATTAAACTAACATTTCTCTAGTTTTTTTTTTTTTTCTATACCACAGGTATCTTCCACTGGAGACAATTTTATTTGATAAAATTGGAACATTTCTCTATTTTAAACTTATGTCCTGTGAAAAAATAATTTTACTAGTCAATATATGTGTAACTTCAATTTATTTTTGAACTCACTAACACAATATTCATCTTTATATTTATGAAAATTGTTTTGAGTGTGTGTGTGAATACAACGGACACACCATTAAGAAAAATACAAATACAACGGACATTATGGGTAGCAGCCTCATTATTAAGAAAGGGGGGAAAAAAAGTAAAGGGGCTTAAATGGAATAGTATTATGTGTACTTAGTTACCGAGGCAGATTACAATATGCTCTCACTCACTCACCCATTCGTGTCGTCTGATTTCAATTTCATATGGTCGAGGACCACGTACTCTCTCTGCAGAATCCTGCAATAGATATAAAAACAGCCAACAAAGAAATAAAGAACCGACACCAACTAGTAGTACCATACATGGTCCTAGAAAGAGAGAAGAGAAAAAAAAAAAAAAAGAGAGAGAAAAGAGAGAGGGACTTTACCAAAGAAGTTGGGGTCATTTCTTAGTCATTCTAAAGTTAGAATTCATGAACTACTCCGTGGTGTCTGATGAATACACGTACGTTTTTTTTTTTTTTTTTTATGAACTCGGGATATTCCTCGACTAAGGATCAAGGACTAATTTATTGAGATACTGAGATCCACTTAAGAGATTAACCTCTCCCAACATATGTTTTTCTATATGCACGAACAGACCCGGAGTCGAACCCTAATCACATACTTAAGGATAAGATTATCTATCAAACATGGCACACCATGTTAGTATGAATACACGTACGTAAAATAAGAGAAACCGTGAGGAGGAGTTGACGTGTGCAGAGAGAAACCAAGTACTAGTTGCACGTTGTAAATCTCTCTGGTCTCTTCTACCTTATCATATAGCTATATACGTACTAGAAAGTGAGAAAGTGTGGATCCAATGCGAAACGCGTGAACAGTTTTTTTATAACTGTAAACAGAAATATTTTGTTAAGGGGGTAAAAGAATACTCCAATTCTTAATACAAGATTAATGCATTCTGAAGAATATATACAATAAGACTTCATGCGATGTACGTACGTAGAGCATTAATACATCATTGACAAAATAGAAAATATGTTCGTAATTTTATGGTTCATTAACCTGCCTAAATCCATTTGTTCTTCCTTAAAAATTATATCATTTCTATAAATCAAAATAGACCCAATAATAACCATTCATATTAACATAAAACATATAATGTGTATGATTAATTACCATAACCTATTAACGTACATGTTAATAGTAGACATATCTAGTGGGAAAAAAAACTATTTTTATGATAGTAAGAGAAGTAAATTAGGTCATATAACCATATATGAATTATTAAGATTTAATGTAATGTGACTAATTTAGAAAGTCATGTCACAACATTTTAAAAAATTCACATTACTTATGTATTTTAATCTTATCCATTCATTATTAGATCTAATGGCTAATATTCATTTCTCTCACTCTCACATTAAGTAGACTTTATCACTAGAAATGCTCCCCATGCTTAATATATGTTAATACCATATATTAACCTATTATTGGGGCAAACCTAGACATGTTACATCCAAGTGCAGACACCTATCAAAGAGAAGATCATCCAGTACTTTCATTCTAACATGAAAGAACTCAAGTCTATTTGGTTACATAAAGACAAAATTATTCTTGTAGCAGATGTACTTGACAGTTGGAAGGAGACCCTAATCATGGTACCTGGATAGTGGCTGCTTACATCACATGACAAGAGAAAGGTCTATGTTCCAAGACTTGCATCCAAAGAATGGTGGAATAATCACTTTTAGCGGGAATCAGAGAGGCAAGATCATGGGAATGGGTAAGATAGGTATACACCTTTTTCTCTCTATTGATAATGTTTTGTATGTTAAAGGTCTAAGGCATAACCTATTGAGCATAAGTCATTGTGTGACGATGGACATGATGTCTCCTTCAACGAAGATGAGTGTATAGTCAAGAACAAGGATAGATCCTTGCTATTTACTACTAAGAGGCGGAATAATCTTTATAAGATTAAGATGGGTCAACTAACAAATCAAAATGTATCATGCTTAATTTTTGTCAAAGAAAATCATTGAATGTGGCATAAGAAACTTGGACATGTAAGCTTGAGATTAATATCAAAGCTAAAAAAGCATAACCTCACGAGAGGTCTTCCAAATCTTTCATACTAGTGTAATTTCCTTTGTGAAGGTTGTCAGAAAAGGAAACAAGTAAAAACCTATTTTCAAAGTAAAAGTATTGTTTCCACTTCTAGACCTTTTGAGTTGTTACATATTAATTTGTTTGGTCCAACTAGAACTGCCTTAGTAAGTGGTAGACGATATGGACGCGTTGTTCTGGAGGATTATACTATATGGACATGGATTATGTTCCTAACCCACAAGGATGAGTCTTTCAAGGTCTTTTATACCTTCTGTAAATTTGTTCAAAACGAAAAAGGAGTATGCATTACTTCAATCAAAAGTGATCATGAAGGAGAGTTTGAAGATGAAAGTTTTCAAAGGTTCTGTGAGGAGAATGAAATTCTCCGCAACTTTTCTACACTTTGAACACCACAGCAAAATAGTTTGGTAGAGAGAAAGAACATGTGATTGCAAGAAATAGCTAGAACCTTGTTGAATGATAACTTCGCTCCTAAACATTTATGGGCTCAAACAGTGAATATTGCATGTTATCTTTAAAACATAATCTATATAAGACCTATCTTGAACAAGATCCATATGAATTATGGAAGGGATGAAAAAATAGGTCTTTAAAATAGAATCTATATAAGACATATCTTATTTTGACGATTGTTGACATCAACAAGTGTCACGTCAGCGAAAAATGCCATATCATCTAAAGTGCAACATCGGCAGGGATTAAAAACAAAAAAAAATTACATAGACTAAAAAGAAAAAAAAACATAATTTATAAGGAATAAAAGCAAAATAGTGACTTATTTACAAGAAAAAATATTTAAATTTTAAATTAAATATTAATATAAAATAAATACTTAAATGCGTAATAAACCTATCTAAAAACTTTAATATGAAACAAGCATTTAGGGGTGGAAACAAGCTAGGCTTTGATAGTCTTGAGTATGTCTTCGTTCAGAATTACAAAAGTTCATCTTGGTTTGTTTTCTTTACAGGTTAATTTTAAAGGCTCAGTATGCCCTATTTGAAGGTTTGACCTATTCTAAAAGGTTTTTACATAAACACACCTAGGACACATTTTACGGAATCACAATGTTGAATGACGATTGCAGCGACAGGAAGTTGTTTTGGAAGTTTGGCCTAGTCGGTTTGAAGGCTTTCTAATGTGACACCATAATTTTTATTGTCTCCAAATTCTCACTCTATAGCTAATCCATGATGTCATCCTTAAACCACTATCACCTATGACTATCACCCAAAAAATCATAGTAACAAGACCGTATTATCCTTCCATCGAACCATGCTTGACATAAAAAGTCTGGTTTGTTTAAAAAAATTAAGGCCAAAAACTGCTTAGTACCCGTCATAAGCTACTTTTTAGGTTTGACTTTGTCATTTTCAAAACCTAGCTTAGTCTACCAAACGACTTGCCAAGAGTCAGATATTCAAATAGGACAAGTTACGTAAGAGTGTGTTAGAGAGTACATATTTATAGTACTCCTCCGATCTCTAACATAAAATAATATAATATAGTCTTTTTATTAGGTGGAAAAAATTAAATAAATAGTTTGGCGACGTGGGAATATAATGAAGGGAACGAAAAAGACGCTAATTATTGAATAAAGATATAAATAAGACTTTTTTTTGTTGGAAGACATCAAAAAGTCATAATAAGATAAAGGGCTTTAGAGCATCTCCAACGCGGATGCTTACTGAGTTGCTTAAAATTAAGCAATCTTGCTTAACAAGTTTTTTCATTAGAGCAGACGACATGACAGTGCGCTGCTTAAGGGAGTTGCTTATATAAAGCAATTGTTGCTTAATTAATTTTTTCAATCACAAATTTAATGTGGCTCAAGTTAAGTACTTACACTAACAACTTTAGCATTGGAGTAAATTTTTGTGTAAAGTTCTTAAATCTATGTGGCCTTGTAAGGCTCACAAATTTATGACAAGCAACTCACCTAAGAGCATCTAAAATGCACGATTGCTTAGGTGGGTTGCTTATCATAAATTTGTGAGCCCTACAAGGTCACATAGATTTTAGAACTTTACACAAAAATTTACTCCAATGCTAAAGTTACGAGAGTGAGTGCTTAACTTGAACCACATTAAATTTGTGATTGAAAAAATTGTTCTTTTTTTTTGTAAGAATCAATTAAGCAACGATTACTTATATAAGCAACTCGCTTAAGCAACCCATTGCCATGTTATATGCTCCAATGGAAAAAATTTGTTAACCAATGTTGCTTAACTTTAAGCAACTCGATAAGCACCCACATTAGAGATGCTCTAAGCAATCATGCATTGTAGATGCTCTTAGAGGATTTAAGCTTAAAATTTTAATTACTCTTAATAAATTAATAATGTTTATTAGGTAAATACAAATTTTATTATTTTTTAAAAGTACTATTCATTAATAAGTAAAAATTCTTTTTGGAGTCCTAAGTAAAGGGTTTCGATGCCTGATCCTTAGGCTGACTTTAAAAGTGTTAAGTTAACTTATTAAATAAGAATTTTTGATAAAATTAATTATTAAATTAGCTAATAAATATAGAATAATATAAAATATCATGTTTATATTTTTATATTTTTATGTAATTATAGCTATTTATAAATTTTTTAGTTACTTTTAAACTTTTATCATTTTTTTGTATAATTAGTTTAGGGTTTAAAAAAGATAAAATATATAGAGCCATAATTTCAAAAGGTGGTGAAATATAAAGAAGGATTTTTATTAAAATAATTAGTTTAATGTTAAAGACGGAGTACGGAGTATTTTTTTTTTTTTTGGTAAGGAAAGACAGAGTATATTTTTTTTGGTCCTGGGTCAGAGACCACGGGTGTCCTCCAACTCATTGGGTTAGAAACTAATCTTGCTCACGGTGCATGGCTGTCGCTGGCCTAAGGGAATTTTGCACACAAAGGAAATCGAATACGAGTTCTCCCGCTAAATAGATCGTTCCCCCTCATGTGAACGCAGCGAGGCCTTACACCACTGCGCCAACCCTTTGGCTTGGAAAGACGGAGTATATGAGAAACTGTGTTAAAATAATAATGCTAAAAATGGAAAATAAATACAAATTCAAGCGTTATTTCAAGTGGTATTTGAAAAAAAAAGTGTATGTTAAATGTAAGTACATTAATCAGATACCTTTATTTTAATTAAATATATAAAATAGCCATTATAAATTATATGTTAATTATAATTTCTAGCTAGTTAAATACACACTTAATGTACATGTAAACTTTTTAGTTTAAAATATCGTAATTTATGACTTAGGGTGAAAACTTATCTATTACATATAACTATAACTATAACTATAACTATATATATATCACGCAAATATATATATATATATATATATATATATATATATATATATATATATATATATATATATATATTTATTTGCTAACTTACACCCAATTACTTTTTAGAATGAGTAAGTTAGCAAGTTACACCTTGGGTGTATTTTTAAAATTTTGTAATTATAGTTTGTTAACTTATTCCTTTTAAAAAATAAGTGGGTGTAAGTTAGCAAACCCTATACACATTTACTAATATACATTCACTTATTTTTTAGAAGGAGTAAGTTAACAAGTTACACCTGGATGTATTTTAAGAAAATTTGTAGTTATAATTTGCTAACTTACTCCTTCTAAAAAATAAGTGAGTGTAAGTTAGCAAACCCCATATATATATATATATATATATATATATATATATATATATATATATATATATATATATATATATATATATATATATATATATATATATATATATATATATATATATATATATTCTTTGTGAAACAACTTGATTATTTCATTTCACATTTTATATTCCCTTGAAAAAGATTCCTTTTTTAATCAAAATTACAATTTTCATTTCATATATTTGTTTTAAGTCTTAATTTTTTTATCAGTGTTTAAATCTTAATTTAATTAATCCTTTAGTTTTTTTAGTAATTCTATTTTTTTGTCCTTCTAATTAAGTTATTAGTTTTAGTAGTGGTAAAAAAAAAATGTTACAGTTGATCAAAATCGCTATAATTTTTTATGGTGAAAAATTATTACAATTTATAAAATATCAAATTGAAACTAATAAAAATATAAATGATCAAATTAAGAAGATAAAAAATTAAACTGAGACTTTAAATAAAAAAAAAGGGTGAAAAAATATAATTTGGCTTCCTTTTCTCTTCTCTTTTTATATTGGATAATTTCACATTTTATAAGAACTAGTATTTTTGTCTGTGCATTGCACAAAATAAATATTTACTTTATACGACTAAAATTTATAATTTAACTAACATGGTGTGACATGGTTGATAGATAACCTTGTCCCTTATACACGTGGTCAGTGGTTGGATTATTGGTTTTTGCGTATGGAAAAATATTTGTTAAGAGAGATCAAACTCTTAAACATGTGGTCAGGAGTCCGAGGGATTAGACCTTGATTCTCAGCCGAAAAATATCCGAGTTCATCCAAAAAAAAATTATAATTTATAAAAAATATTTCTAAATATATAAATTATATTATAATTAAAATGAGGAAGTAAATAGACTTAGACATTTATATAAATAGGGGATTTTATAAGAATTGTATATAACATACAACAAGCGATGTAAAATAAATATTTTTTTATATATAAAATGGCTATATAATTAAACATATCTAATAAAAAATGCTGTCTCGTATTTGTATTACTTGTATACTTCCCTTATAAAGTAACGGTATTTTTACATAATTTTTTGATAACATTTTTTTAATTTTTTATATCTATTATATTAATTATCATATTCAATATTCTCTATATTTTTTATTTGTAATTGTAAAAATTGTTACAGGAAGGTGTTGTGAGAGGAGAACCATCCTGTTGATACCCTTGTAAATTAACACAATATTAAATCTTCCAAAACACATACAAAGATGAGAAAAAAAATATTTTTCAATTAAAATAAAGGTTAAATTGTAATTTTGATCCTTCTAGTTTTCCAAATCCACAATTTTAGTCCCTTGATTTTTAATTGTAATTTTCATTTGTTAGATTATTAACTAATAATTGTGATTAATAGAGTTATTAAACTAATTAAAAATTAATTAAAAATCATTAATTATTAAAAAAACTTTAATCAAACATTATTAATGGTTTTTTAATTAATTTTAATAACTCTACTAATTATAATTATTAGTTAATAATCTAACAGATGAACAAAAATTGTCAATTTGTAAAATTAGGGGGACCAAATATTACAATTAAAAACTAGGGTGGCCAAAATTGTGGATTTGGAAAACTAAAGGGACCAAAATTGTAATTTAGCCTAAAATAAAAGAATGTCTAAAATAAACAATATAAAATGAAGAAATACTAGTAGCACACTTTCTAGCACACTCTAATATATTTGATAAATTTTATATGAATTTCTATGTGAGTCTTATTCTCTATTTTGTAGGTTTGATTTCCAACATAGTGGGATTAACATATGAATTTCAACCAATAAAAAATGAATTTAGTTTAATTATACTAATAACGTAAAAATAAAATTATATTGTCATCCAATTATAATTTTGCATGTACCAAACACCCCCGTAAGGTAAAATGTAAAGTTTTATAATAACTACTTTAAAAAGTCGTATCTAAGATGATTTCTAATTGATAGGCAATATAAAATATTTACCTTAATTAATAGTTAATGAAAATTAAAGTCTATAAAAATCTGGTACAAAAAGAGTGTTAGAGAGTATATTATTAGCACTATTTACATGAAATTAAAGATACACTTTTATATGCCATTACTTCTTTGAAAAATGATTTGTGGACAACCAATCAGGTATCTATTAGAAAAGAAAAAGAAATAGAAGAGAGAAAAGTTATACATGTGATGGGCGTTACAATATGATGTGAGACACAGAGAAAAATAATAAGCGTCAATTAAGTGTGGGTACTATTGAAGTACCCAAAAATACAACTCTACCACCATCAAGTGCATGAATCAACTGATGCAAAATTGTTTTAGCTTAATTAAAAGTCTCGAATTAAGTCTTGAGTATGCAGTTGCGTTAAATACTAAGAAAAACTTTGTCATTCATCATGGTTTTACCCAACTTGAACATAATTATTTTCAATAGAAGATACTTGTTGTCTACAAAAAAAAAAAAAAAAAATTAAATAAAAAAACAACAACAACAACAACACTCTACCTCTTTACCTATTTCTTAACTTTCATAGTTTTGGTGTTAAATGAGAAATATATGAACCACACTTCAAAAAAAGGAAAGGAAAAATACATGAGCTGATGGGCACTATTGAATTATTGAAGAGAAATTTTATAGTACTTTCTAAAATTTAAAGATTTTGGTATTCTTATTGAGAAATTCTAATATGTACAAATTTATTTAACTATTGACTCAATTTCTTTTCTTTTTTTTGGAAAAGTTACCGACATTTTTTTTAATACATTTTTTTATTGTTGGTTGGAATTTATTAGTAGATTTTACTTCTTATTTAATGAACTCTATTCATAATTTTATAATTTTTAATAAATTTTAACTAATAATAAAATGTGTTAAAAGAATGTGTTAGAAAGTATAATTACAATTCTCAAAATTTTTTTACCAAAACCCTTAAAATTTTCAAAGTATCATCATAATCATACTTGATAACAACTCTCGTTGTAGAGAGTTCTGAATTATAGTTACCCCTGCACTAGAACCACCTAATGGGATGTCTGTCCATAAACAACATAAAAGAAAAAGGTGGCTGTATAGATGAAGTTACTACTCTTCCATGTGGATCCAAAATTAAGTGAAAGGGAGTGAAGGTGGTACTTTGAGAAGGCGAAGCCACTCTCAGACTTTGTGGCCTTGTCAGGCTTCACTCTGAGATGGATCAGACCCAATTGTCCATAGATCAGTCCCCACTCTCCCTCTGTTTATAGGACCCACCACACCCCCCTCTTCTCCTTCCACACTCATTTCAACACAACACTCTCACACACACCTTCTTCACTCTCTTACCTTTCTCTATATACACCTTCACACATCACAATTCACTACCCTCCCTCCGACTCCTCTCATGGACAAGACAACAACATCAACAACAACCTCCGAGAGAGAAACTCACAACTTCATGAACGTCGACACGTTCTCCCAACTCCCCTTCATCCGCCCGGCTCCTCTCGTGAAAGAGAAGTCAGGCATTCGCCTCTTCGGCATCGAATTCGCCGGCGGAAACAACAACAACAACACTACCACTTCTGTTGTTGTCTCCGCCGACGACTCCGAGTCGGCTGAGACCACAACAACAACCAACACCACCAACAACAACAACCACCTCAACTCATTTGACCTCGACCCCAACAAGGACGAGGTCATCGCCACCGCCACCACCACCGCCACAGACACCAACGGCGAGAGCAGCCGCCGCTTCGAGTGCCACTACTGCTGCCGCAACTTCCCCACCTCCCAAGCCCTCGGCGGCCACCAGAATGCCCACAAACGCGAACGCCAGCACGCCAAACGCGCCCACCTCCAGTCCACGATGGTGCACGGCAGCACCTTCTCCGACGCGCACCACGTGTACAATCTCATGAACTACCGCTTCGGCTCCACTCCAACACCACCACCAACAATGACTTATCCAACTTGGAACACAAACAACACCACTTCGCCGCGCTTCTACGGAACAACAACAACAACGACGTCCTTTCCTCACCACCACCACCAACAACAACCTATTAACGGAAGCCCTCTAGCGTTTTGGCGAATCCCGAGCGGAACCACCACCAATAACAACCCTAGTTTCAGCCACGAACGTTCCTCGTTGCCGCCTCTGTTCGCGACCGAGGACATAGCAAACGTGAGAGCCTCGCAGGTTGTTGTCGGAGCCTCGGGGTCGACGCAAAACCGCTACGTGTATGACTCCAAACGCGACCATGTGAGTTTGGATCTTCATCTGTAATAGTAACATGTTTGTTTCCAATAGTTTTTTAGTACATAGTATTATCATGAGCCAGTAATAACCTACGATGATGGCACTACGAGAGAATCGAGGGATTTGCAGGCAACGACTCTTTCTATAGAGCGGCTTTGGGGACAAAATCCATAAAATCATGAGAAATTTCTTCCCCAGAGGGAGAAATTGTTTCCATTTTCTAATTCTTTCTTTCTTTCTTTTTTCTTACTTTACATTAACAGTTTAATTTTAGATCATATATATGTGGTTTAATTATCACACTCTATTTAATTAAATCAAACTTTATATTTAAATGATGATTAATTATCTGATCTCATGTTTTTCTACTATTTTTCTTTTAATTTTTCTAACCGTAAATGAATTCTTGATTTTAAAATTAGACACTATAATTAATAATTAACAAAACATGTGTTTCGTTATGATTTAAGGACATGTATATGACTATATGTTTTAGGTTTCATTTGCAAGTAATCTATGTATGTGTGTATGGTCACGTCGTCGTTTCATGGTTTGGACTGGGAGAACTACTGTTTCACACGTGTGGGGATTATGGAAAGGGTAAGAGACAGTTGTGTGCGCATGAACAATTTGTCGAGACACACGTGTGCCGAAATCCATCATATTGTCCAGGCAGGTGGGGTGATGAGAGAGGTGGGTTTCTGATTCAATGCAATGTAATTGTGAAATGTCATGATGATAAGGTTTGATGGGTCTGCTCAATTTCTTGCAGAAAGAAAGTGATATTTCCATGCCATTAGCAGGCACCATTGCTCCCCAAAATTAAATTAATTTCAAAATTACAATATGTGTGGTGGTGAATGCCCTTTTTTTTATTTTCTTTTTGTTAATTTTCACTCATTTATACCAGTGCAAAATGAAGAGAGAGAATTAATGAATGACACTATGACAGGTATATGCATGAATATGAAGAATTGAAGATTCATAGATATCTTTCTATATATGCGTGCTTATATGGATTTGTGCCTATACATATGGATCAGCTTAATATTATGTCTTGTTGTATGTCTAAGATGCATGGTGGAACCTAGCTCCTACCTAGGGCTTAAGAGACAAGGTGGTCAATATATATCAAGGGTAGTATTATATCATATTCTTAGGGTTCTCTCTAGGAATCAATAAATGGGAGAAGGAACATCTTCTTTAAGAGCATGTGCATGTTGGTTCTGGAAGAACATGTTGGAGCTTTTTCTGTGTTGTTCATTGTGGAATAGCTAGGTTGACCCCAGATGACTCAACTGGGTGTAGATATTGAATCAATCAAAGTGGTCCTGATGTTTGGGAAAAATTGATAATGTTGTGTGGAGGATGATGATCTAGAGGGGGGGTAGAAGAATTAGAGTTGATGCATCATGTGTAATGATTCAAATTTGAAGTGACAAGAATCAATAATTATTACTAAGTTGATGAGTACTACTACTGTTGACCCACAAGGTAGGAAGGCATGGGTCTCACTTCTCTTTATGCCCTTGTTTCTCAAAACACACAAATCTCTCATCATCATCATTCAAAGGGAAGTGTGGTACCAACAAGGAGGGCTTTCATATGGGGGGTTTAAAATGGTAAAACCAACCCTCAGAAAAGGATGTGTCCTCCTTTTCCTCTCAGGACTTTAAGGAACATATGAACATGGTAGTTACACTGCCATCTTTATTTTTCCATCCTCTGTACCCATTGCTTTTATGTCTGATATACATAGAAAGATAGACAGATAGAGAGAGAGAGATATTTTATGTTAGGTGGGTTAGTTTTCGTGTGGTGAATAGAAATATGGGACTTGGAGATTCCTTCTCTAGGGAAAGAGGGAAGATAGAGAGGAGAGGACATGTTCTCTCCTTAACAATAATAGACTGATAGTTAGTACTGATGCTTCTGTCTACTTTAATCAACTGTTATTTTGGCAGCACAAAGGGTCAGAGATTTATTTGCAACAATGGGACTACCCAATGTATTACCTTACCTATAAAATTCAGAGAAAAAAGGCAATCAATCACACACACATGTTAGAGCTACAGGTCCATTCTCCTCAATATTGTTGGGACACATGCGATTTTGACTAGCAATACCAACATTCAGACATGACTCTTAATCCCTCCCCCTCAGCATAATTATATATAATACAATCTCTTGTCCTAATTATAAGTAACAAAGTTACTTTTTTTTTTGTCCTAATTAAAAACAACAATCATCAATTTTTAGAGTAAATTTCTTTTGTACGCTTACTTTATTGTTTACTCTATTCTCTATACACTATGACAACTACTTAAAGTAAAGGGTGTTTTTGGAATAAAAATTGAATTTTTGACAGAATTAATTAAAAAAAGTTGTAATAATTACTTTTCTTTATATTAATGATTTGTCTTATGTTACTTATAATTAGGACCAAATATAATATATCATATCACCCAACATGGATCGATCAATTAATACAAAATTATCCGAGTTTAACGGATGATTTTGAACATGAATTTTAGATATATATTTATCGAAGAAGTCTAGCTCAGTTGGTTGAACAGGATACGTGAGTTGTAAATCTTTCAGTGTCTGTTTTCGATTTTCACAGATAAAAAAAAAATAGATTTACTTAGTTCAAACAAGATTGTTTCTGATAGAAAATATATGTAGTTTATAAAAGAATAATTATATAATATAAGAGAAACCACATTAATGTCAGTGAAAAACTTAAACCCGTCTGTGAGGTGGCTCTGGTAAACAATAAATGTGATTGCATGATCAATATATTGGCCCTCCTCCTGAATTAACTAGGTGAACAAGCTTAATCAGCACCGGCACAAATGGTCAACTCTTAATTAGGTAGGATATACGATCCATTGTCATGTCACCTATTATATCCTCCTTCTAACCATTGTGCTTGCACATCAAATGTATTGTTCTTTTAGGAAAGAAAAAAAAAACAGCACGCACCAATTGAACAATAATACTAATATTTGAAATATTATTTATAGCGTGTTTTAAAATTTGTTAAAAAATATGAAATCACGTTTGAGATGTGAAAGTTATAGTTATCAATTATTACATCTAATATATAAAAAGTTATAATATATAAAATGTACCAACAAGTCATTGATTCGAGTAGTGTTGGGCTCGGTTTCCTTAAGCAAGATATCGGGTTCGAGCCTTGTAAATGAAAAAAACGTGGTTAGGAGGGGAGAACCCCACTAAATGTGGTCAATCAGGTTTTTCGACGGAGATTAGTCATTCACAAAGTCGATGGATACTTCGTACTAATAACATGGTAATAAAAAAAAAAAAATATATATATATATATATATATATATATATATATATATATATATATATATATATAATGTTATATTCAAGACGAGGAACCAAACACGCAATAGTCACTAACTAAACATTTGCAATTCTGGTTCCATTGTACATGTGAGAGGTTCAGATGGAACAAAATTCCATTCAACTCTGGATATTTACATCAACTTATATGGCTCAAGTACTTTTCCACCGTTCCATCTCTGACAAGTCTTGAGAAACTCTGCAATCTTCTAAGGGTGGTAAATAATTTTACCTGGCTACAGCTCTTATTGGCCATTTCATCTGCTTCTCCAATTGTACAACTCTTCAATGCAGTCGATCTATCAGATTTTTGAGTTACACATGCATACATCATGTCCCAACAGAAGACTTCAGCAAAATACATATCATAAGTAATTTTTCATTAATTAGCTAAATGTGCTGCTATGGTATAAACACAAGAAATTAAAGCATTAGTGACAATTTTCGCTTGTAATGATAATATCTATCACTAATACTAACGTCATTAAAATTTTAGTGATAAATTTTTAAAAATTACATGTAAATTGTTTTGTCATAATTATTAAGTATTTTATAGTAAAAGGTTTCTATACGGATTCTGTTTTACATGCTAGAAAAAACAAATAATTATGTAAGGTATTAAGCTATGCATAGATTTTTTAATATTTAGATTAACTTATTTTGCATTATTATATCCGCATATTGATGTCCACTTTTGCTAGGATTCGGGTCTGTCATATCTTTCGTGTAGGAAACTCATGCGCAAATGCCTTAGCCAATTTGGCTTATGAGTTGGAGAGTGATTTTTTGATGTATGCTCCTGCATGTTTGCAGCAGTTGCTTTTAGCTGATTTTGTTGGAGTTGCTACTCCACGTGTCATTCTAATGTAGTTTCCTTTCTTGGGTCTTCATGGCTCCGTTTAATATCAAAAAAAAAAATCTTATAAACAATACTTAAAGAAAAGCATTTAAAATAATAATAATAATAATAATAATAATAATAATAATAATAATAATCAAAGAACAGAAATAATAATTTAGTTCATGAGACTCTCAAACTGTAAGTTTATGGGATGATTTAAGTCTTCATAAATATATTTAAATTCAGTTTTAGTCTTAAAAAAGTTATTACTTTTGATATTCATAAATTTTTAAAAATTTTCAAATGACTTTTATCTCTTTTTATTGATGATATAACAACATTAGAATAGTCACTGACATAACACACCTAAAAGCATACACTATGCTATCATTATGTGGTGATTGAAATCATTTTCAAAAACTTTAATACTTATGAAGTCTAACAACTATCATTATGAAGTCTAATATTGAAATATTAAAATCAAATTCATGTTTGCAATGATTCTTTTTAATTTGACATATATTTTTATCTGATTCTTTTTTTGCTCAATACCCTTAATAGTATATATTTAATTGTATATACACCATCATCTCTTTTTAAACAATTGTTTTTTAGAAGCATTTATATCATTATTGGGAAAATTTAATTATTAAACAATTTTTACTAACAAAGTCCTCAAAAATTTATATTTCATTTTTATAAAAGCTTGATATTTTTTTTTGGTGTAAATTTAAAAGCTTGATATTATGCATCAAATCTCGATGTATCAAATTTGTTGTATGTCTTAGTCCCCGTCATGAACGAAAATAACTTACAATTAAGAGAGATAACGTTACATTTTAAAAGAGTGTATTTTTTTTAGTCACGTGTCAATTTTTTAATTGGAAATATAGGGAAGGTAACATGTTATTTCAATTCACCAAGAAAAAAACCATGATTTTTTTTTTCACGTACAATCATATAGTTCATCCTTAAATATAAACCGAATAAATGAGTTCTTTAAACGAGGAGACAAACTTAATAGTAGTAATCGCTTAAATTTCATTAAGTATTTTGCATATATAAGTCAAGCCTATCATGCATAAGAACACATAACATACCTGCATTTAATCGAATGATCTATTGAACCTAGAATTATTAGCTAGGTATATATATACTTCAAAGCAAAGAATTAAGGAAAGCAATACATGGGTTCAACATGTTTTATTGGAATGAAAAAGATAATAAGATGAATGAATCATTGATGAAGCATTGTCGACAAACTTCAGTGGAGGTTGACTCATTTGTCGATTTTTTTCCACCGAACAAGTACATATGAACAAATGACCTTAAACTAAAATAATGGCTCAACCAACCATGCATGTACTTGTTCATAGGACTATATGCATGCTTTTATATATGAAAACAATATTTAATTTTAATTTATTTACTAACATGATGAGTCTAGTTAAGTGGACTAATTTAGTGGACAAGACTACTAATTGAGTTTCGTTTCATGGCTCAAATGCAAAACTTTATTAAAGAAAATTGAACTCATCGCCAATTGAACTGTTATTGGTTATTCAATTACATAATCATAAAAAATAATTAACTGAGAAAGTTAATAATTAACTTATGATAATAATTAAAAGAATTGAAGCTTTCTATTATAATAATTAAAGCTTTCTATCAATTGCATAAATTAAAATTAGTTAGACCCGTCAGTTAATTATTATCATAGTAAATTCTTTTAAATTTGAAATCATAAAAAATAGGAACTTTTTTTTGAGAGGATAAAAAATAGGAACTTATGAAATAGAAATAATTAAAGGTTGTTTTATACAAACTTTTCACTATACATCTATAATTAATTAATAGGTGATATCAAAAAATGAGAAAAAAAAATATTTTTAAAAAAAATTCAATGTTTTGTATTTGTTTTTTCTTTTTTTGCATAATCTTGCTAATTAAGACAAGCAGTCCCACAAGTTTTTTTTTTAAAAAAGAATTACAGTTAGTCTCTACAGATAAAATAATAACAGCCACAATAATCATATACAGAATTTTGTTTTGATTAGGGTAGAATTATATTATGGACATTACATTTAATTAAAAAAAATATGTGTAAATAATTGATAGAAGAGAGAAAATAATTAACATTGAAATGCAACGACAACGGATGAAACATTTGACGGTGGACAAATGACAAAATCTAGTGCAAAAGTTAAAAAGTGAAAAAGTGTAGATTTGAATTTACAATGAAATATTTACTTTTATATATGCAATCCAAAAGAAAAAAAATAAAATAAACACTCAGCCAAATTAAGAAATTAACTTATCAGTAAATGTTATTGTTTTGGCTTATATTTATGAAATAATTATATGTTAACACTCTCTTGGGAAGCCATAAAAATAAATAACTATTTTTTCAAATTAAGTTTATCATGGCAATATAAGTAAATGAGGGCAAGCAGTGACTGAGAAGTGAGAAGCCACTTGATGGAAATTAAAGGCATTGTATTATTATATGCTGTCATGACCTATGTTAAGTACTATGTGTTTGTCTTTCTGACTGTTACTACTATTTTTCTTTTTAGAAAAAAAATAATGATAAAGAGATCTTTCTTCCCCTATAATTTTGGTCAGTCTCATCTCAACTAACAGGTGAAATAAAAGGGATGTGCAGAAGTAGTCTTTTGTAGTACAAAACACTGGTCACTTCCCACCTCATGATGACTTGTGATATAATAAGGACTCTTCTTTTTCAGCAGATAGATTCTGCAATCTGCATGAATGAATGAAAATGTGGTTTAGGCCCTGACTTCATGTTACTTATACACTTTGTAGAACGTATGCAGATCTTAAATGTTCATAAAATTGAATGCCAATATTACCATGTTTTGTTTTATTTATTAATAAACTTTTATGTTATCTGGCCTCGGATTTTGTTTATTAATTAATTAATCTGCTTCCTTGAACTTGGTCAATCATCAATGTATATGTACCATCAGTTTGTGACAAATTTGATTTTTGAGGCAGAGATTTTACTCAAATTTTATTTGATTTTATGTTATGTAGTCAAACACCAATCACGGTTTGAATCAACAAATTGAAAAGAGTGGCAAAATCTGCAACACCACAATTGTTGTGTCTGTCATCTTCAAGAATCTGAAATCCCACCACCAATTACTACCTAGCTCCTAAATCAATTAAGTTCACCAATTTGGACATCAATTTGAGGTTCTTCAATCATGTAATTAGACTTTGAATGTTTTTGCAAGACTTTGAAAAACCAATTCCACAATAACAACAAATTAACCAACCTTTTTCCACTAGACGAAGTTGTCTTCAACGTATTCTTTACATGAGAACGAGAAAAATAGATATTAACTATTAGATCTTATCATAAATAGTCAAAATTAAAATACATTAGTCTTGTAACTTTTTTTTTTTTTTTGGAAGATACAAAAATTAAGAGAACATACAAACTTAGGCTTTCCTTATGCCCTAATAGTTTACATTCAAATAAACAATTTCCTATATATAGGAGTACCCCATATAGAATTTGTGGAGTGAACACACCTTAATTTTCTAGATATTTGTTTTTCTCATGGTCCATACACAATGCACACATTCTAGAGTTTTATAGAAGTAGCTTTTGGGTTTGATTCAAAAAGAGATAAAACTGAGTTTGAACTAGTCAAAAAAGCCCCACCAAAACTAATACAAGCAGCAAGGGCATGAAGAAAGAAAGAAAGAAAGAAAGAGTGACACACACATAAATAAAGACAATCCCACAATACCGCCGTGGTGTTAACATCAGTCCAACTATCCAAGACCCCACAAGTAAATGCAACATATAAAAGCGCATGTGAGGGAGCAAAGGTGATAAAGGCCACAATGAAGACACACAGAGAGAGAGAGAGAGAAGAGAAGAGAGAGTACACACACATTATTATTATGACTCACTCTCACTAGGACCACTACTACCACCCCCATCTTTCAGATGCAGAGAGGGAAAGAACAGTGGAATTTAAGAAACATCGGCCCACACCTCAATAAAGTTTGCAAACTAGGAACATGACAGTTTCTACAGTAAGTATGAGTATGAGTATCATCCCTTGTTATATAATTATAATAGTATATATGCCAAAGGCCCAATTTCTCCATCACAACAAAATCCCCTAACTTTGTATCCATCCTAAAGGGGGTGCCAGACCATGATGCTTAACAATGTCGCGATAGACGCCAAACCATTCACCTTCTTGTGTGTATAGGCCATTTTTGTTGGATCCAAAGCCATGTTATGTTGTTATTATGCAATTACTTTCAAGAGTTTAATAGCTATGCACATACTGTCTGTAAAAACTTTTACATTGTCAACCAATTAGTAATCACTGTAGGTCATGCACTGACATTGTAAAATAGTTTTACACCGTCGTTTAATCAAAATTCACCATATATGATAAGTTTGTTGACTTTTATAATAATTACTTTAAAAGCATATTAACGATGATTTGTGATTGGTTGACAATGTAAAATTGTTTTACTATCAGTGCGTAACCATTTAACTCATACTTTTTAAAATAGTTATTATAAAAGTCAACAATCTTACCATACACAGTGAAATGTGATTAAATTATTATGTAAAGTTGTTTTACACTGTCATTGTCAATATGTATAGGCAATTTTTGTTGGATCCAAGGCCATGTTATTATGTTAGTATTTTCAAAGCATCGTTGTTATTCTCTTTGGATTCTGAGTGATCCATTTGGTCTTGATTATTGCAGAAACGCATACACCAAAGCTAGTAACAACAAATTGCACGCCTAAAGGGATGGCAACTTTTTAGTCGTTATTCTTTCAAGGATGGCCTCATTCCAGGATTTTTTTTATTCTCCATGGAAATAGGAACAAAGACAAAAATAAAATGTGAAATAGATTTAAAAATACGAATGGGGATTAAACTTCCTGCCCTGCAAGGTCTCAATTATTGTAAATATTAAGGTTGTACTCAACTTTACATTTACCTATGTCTTTTTTTTTGGTACAGATATTTACCTATGTCTATAACAATACATAAAGGCAATTCCAAATTTTAATGTCCATATTTCTTTGCTCATTTTACCCTTCAACATGCTATTGATGCACTTCCCCAATTTCAATTTCTCTTTGAAGTAGGGTTACATTATAAATTAATTGCTCTCATTCTCCTCAGTATAAATAATGTATTAACAACTTAAAGATGTTTACATCATCATTCAATCATTAATCATCTTGTATGATATATAAAGTTGTTAACTTTTACGGTAATTATTTTAAAAGTCATACTAACGATGATTTCTGATTAATTAACATTATAAAAAAAATTATACTAACAACATAAAATTAAACTCGCCTTTTTAATTTTTTCCTTAATAATTAATACATATCTTTTTGGTCTAAGACGACCTTGACTAGTATTTAGATATCATATATTAAACATCTGATTAATCCAATTCAAATCGAGTACACCACTATGGATAATAAAGTCTTTTTCAATGAGTTTTTTTTAATGATTAAATATATAATTTAAACATTGTTAAAAGAGACTTAAATGTATTGAATATCTTTTTTTTTTCTTAAAAATCTTTTGAAACTAGTTTGTTATTAGTTTTTTCATTTTACAGTTTTGGAACTCCCCCACAAAGAATGGGGAAGGGACTCCATATCCTAGTCCCCCCTTAGGGTCATCCCTACTATCTAACATCTCTGAGTCTTAGGAGATGCCTAGTTTTATTCATTAATGGATCCAAATGTACACGTACTCATACACAATTGTAGGACCACAAGCAAGTCAATGCTATAATATAGGTTCAGTTGATCTTCAATATAGAGTAGGCACACCCACACACAACGCTATCATGCCTAATTGGTCAAGTAAAGTTTGATCCAGAACTACATGTGATACCCACCTAAAGAAATCAATTTCATGTTCAGCTTCTGTGCACTTGTCATAGGCTAGTATATGAGCCAGCAATGCAAGTTGGACTTAATAAACCAACTTCTTGTACAACCCTCCCACCATCCAGTGAGAGTCCTCTTCTCATTATGACAACTGAACAAGGAAATTTTAATTATTAATTATTATTATTATTTGTGTCAAGGAATATTGCTATTGCTACTACCTTTGTTCACAATTATTATTGCATTACGTGTGTGGCGTAAAATTGGAGGAAACAAACACGATTTTTCTTCGCACAAAGATGCCTCTAATTAAACAATTTGTGCCCCACTACTGTTTCCAATTTCATCAATTTGATTCCTTTAATTATAGAAAATTCCCTATTGACCCCCCCTTTCTCCCTCTGAGACAGAAATCAGAAATGGTATTTTGAATTGGCTTTTTCTTAAATTCGTTATTGCTATTGTCCATTAATTCTAGGTCTCAATAAACGGCGAGACTCTCACGTCAGTTTTAATCATGACAGTGATGAATTTAAAGATACCCCCTTTAACGACTTATATATTGTGACAATTTATATTTGGAATGAATAATTTGTCAATTAAAGCATCTTTGGACGACGAAATGTGACTTGACTCTAAAAAAATGTCTATGGTATGCATAATATGTCTAAACGAGCTTGGACAATTACAGTTTAGTGGGGACAAAAATTGACCCACTTTAACTTATTTTTAGTTCGTTAGATTAGTAAGTCTACTCAAATGAATACAACTTTAAATCAAAATGTTCATTCAAAGCTGGAATAGATTGGCCATATTGAACTGGACACATATAGTCTTTCAATGACTCCAATCAACTTTAAAAATCAGAATTTTTAAAAACTGCTAAAAATTGATCCTATATCTTTCTTTTTTTTTTTATGGGAAAATTGATCCTATATCAATCAACCTTTTGGTTGAGCAAATCTATTTTTTATAAAAAAAAAAAATTAAACCATTTTATTACAGTAATTATTTAGTTTTCAATTATAACCAAAATTCAGCATTTTCTTGATTTTATAATGTAGAATGAATTAAAGCTTTTAATGGGACAGGAGTTTTACCTCAATTTATAATGAGAAATTGATCAGAATACTCACTTCATCTCTTTTTACTATTTGATGGTGAGACTAGTATAGGATGAGCAATTTCATCCTCATATTTTGAAAACGGTAACAAATTCATCCCATTTTTTTTTAAACTGTGCTTTTGATGTTTTCATTTACAAAATGGAAACAACAAAATCTAAAGGGTTCAGTTAATAGTGTCAAATTAACAGAATTCGTCCAGAGGGTGATGAGTTCAATATTTCTTGCCACAATTATAAAGATTGTGTACCTTTGTTTGACCCATACAACAAAGATTTTGCTTCCAACACCCAAATCTCATTCTTGAAGTTTCAAAGTGTCAGAAGGCTCTTTCTCCCATTTTCAGATTTTGTCTGGGGGGGCTTTTATTATGATGCTGTTCATATATAGGCACTTCTTGAATGTTGCTCAAAAGAGACCAAAATGATCGCATACCCTTCTTTTTCAAGCTTACAAGCAAATGATAGGGAAGACATATATATCTTCTTTATCTTATTGTCCCCAAGTACCCTAAAGATTTTGAGTTTGATTTCACTATCGCAAGGGTCATATCAGCACAATAGATTAGATCAGAGCATCTAACACCATAAGATGCTATATCAACAATCAACATCTTAATTGCCACCACTTCATTTTTCATTTATTGATTTAATAACAATGTTGGCTCTTTAGACTTGACTGCTTTCTAATTTATAACTGAAAGGATTAAAATTGCACATTTAAAATAAAGAGGCGAATTGATTATAATTTTTGAAAAAGAGGTGTGGATAAAATAAATAAGCCTTTTACTTATTTAATATGAGACCATTATAAGTTTAAAAATCGAGTTAGTATTATTATTAGTATACTATTTTTAAGAGTGGGCATGGGTCCGAACCCAGTCAAAGGATCCAACCCAGAAAATTAAGCTGGGCTAATCACAAGGTCAGTTTAGATTTAAATATGTAAAACTATAGACATTCAATTTGAATATTGGCTTTCGTAAATTGAACCTGATTTAAAAACATAAATCAATATGAAGCACGTATATGTGGCTTCTTTTAATTCATATTTTGTTCCTAATTAATATGTGGAAAAAGATGAACATAAATCCCATTTTTGGGGTGTATTGATGGAAAGAGAAGAGAGATAGAGAGAAAAAAATAAAATAAAAGAGAGAAAGTGATAAATGTGATGAATGATATTATAAAAATGAAGAGAGAAAAAAAGTTGAGATGAAAATGAGTATAATATATTCTCATATACAATGTTGACTCCAACTGTTCACTTTTTCCTTCATTCTTTCAATATTTTTCGTTGATTTATTTATTATCACACAGTTTTTCTCTTGTTCATCATTTTATTGTTTCTAGTTTCCCCTGCCAGTTTGGTTCATCCTTAATTCTTATAGCTGGATGCTCTTTCCTACGTCATCCGGCAATCTCTACGCCTATTCTGAAGAAAAAGATACTTTGTCGTGCCTCTCTTACTAGGACAATATATTTCAGAACACTTGAGTCTTTTAACTCGGTATTTTAAGTACTTGGACTCTTTTACTGTTATTTTTCATTGGTGATATACTGATATCTGACCAACTTTTAGAAATCTATAGGACCAATTTCTGATCAAAGTCTTTCGTCTTAATTCTTTTTAGAATCTTTTAACTGTTTAGATTTTTTTTTTTCATGATTTGGGAATGAAATGTTAAAAAAATTGACCCATGTACCCAAACCAAACCAACATGAGTTAGTTTAGGTTGGATTAACAACAAAAAGTCTAGGCTATTGCTGTATCCACTTCCCTTTTTTGCTAAGTACACTCCCTTTCCCTTTTTCTAAAATTTAATTACTTAAATAACCTTTTCCCTTCAAACCTTCTTCTCTCCCCGGCATACTTCCTTTTTTAAATCAATAACACACTCCCTTTTTTTCATAGTAACAACACATTCTTTTCTTTTTCATTACAATCCCTAATCTCTTTTCCTCCCCTTCATCCCTTTGATCTCTTACTCTGGTCTCCCTTTATTCTTCCCTTGCTTAATCTCTTGCTTTAGCGTTAGGGTTTTTCATCTTCCAAACTTCGAGTTGCTCCAATGACACACCTCTGAGTCATTTAGATTAAAGGACCAATATCAATTATATGTTTTCTCTACTTCAATTGCTTCACTATTGTACATTTTTTCCTTTATATGAGATTTTTAATGATTCTAGTGTTCTATTTGAATTTTTTTAGATATTTTTCTTAACATTCCGAAAAGTACTCTTCATAATACAATTTTATTTTTTAACTTCCAAAAAGTACTTTCTAGGTAATTTTGTGTTCTGGAATACAATTTTTTTTTTTAACATTACGGAAAGTACTTTCCAGAACACAAAATAATATTCCAGAAAGTACTTTCCAGAATAATAATTTTGTATAAATGTTATGTATATAAAGGGTATATAAGGAAAAAATAATAGAAAAAAGTCAATGGGAGTGTACTTAGCAAAAACGGGGAGTGGATATAGCAAAAGCCAAAAATATACTTAAACCAAATCAACCAAACGAGTTTTAATTGGTTTGGACACATGTTTCTGCTAAACCCAAACCTAACCCTAATTGTGTTTTATGTAATTAATCGATTTAATTGTTAGCCTTCTAAAAAAACATTTAATTGTGTTAGAAATACATTTAAATATTTTACGAATTTTATTTATTAACTTATTTATATTTTTTATTATATTCCAATTGGTTAGCCTTCCTATTTATGTTCCCAGTTCAACCCCGTTTAAACTTCAAAAAATCAAACCTAATTTTCAGGAAAAAAATTCAAACCTAATTTTATATCTTTACTGGTGTAATGATTGGTTAAGTTATGAAACTTTGACCCAAACAATAACCCTTTAAAAAATATAATAACACCTAATTTTCAGGGAAAAAAACAGAAGACGACGAATGTATAAATTCAGTTCTTAAAGGAGAGAAGAAAAATGAAATTATGCCTAAACATATTCGAATGGAGAACAATGTTTGAGGGGCTTTTTCTTAAGGCACCCCATTTTTTTCTCGGCGCACCCCATGAAAAATAATTACCCACCTGATGAGACAATTCTATCCTTCTTCCCTTTTGTGTTATTATGGATGTCCTTTTCCGTAATGCAACACACACCCCTTGTGTTATTACGGATTGGATAATCCGTACTATATATAAAACCTATTACGGATTTCCTTTTCCGTAATGCAAGACACACATATTAGTGGTTTACGGATTGGATAATCCGTAGTATATATGAAACTCCGAAAAGCTATTATGGAATTCCTATTCCGTAATGCAACAATGCATTACGGAATGAGTATTCCGTAATACAATTCTGGATTTCAATATATACTCCGGATTTAATAATACGTAATTAAGGAAAAATCTATAATTTAATTTTTAATTGCATCATTATATCTTCAACCATTGTCTGATCAACATCGATGTCTACTTCATCTGACATCTTGCTCATATACTGGTCCTCCATAAAATCTAATATTTCAAAAAAATAATACTCAATTGAATAAACACAAAAAATCATCCAACAAATTGCCCACATTGTTAACAACAATAATTTAATTATTATTAACTAAACAGACATTATAAATACAATTTCAACTCATTGAACTTAAACAGGTTAATCATAGTAAATACAGTTTCTTTTACAAAATTCCTAGCTATATTACTGATTGTGTAATCCGTAATGTATATTACAATATACATTACAGATTACACAATCCGTAATGCAATTATAAGACTTACGGATTGTCTAATTCGTAATGTTGTAATTGCATTACGGATTGTGTACTCCGTAATATATATTGTAATATACATTACGAATTACACAATCCGTGATGCAATTACAACATTACAGATTAGTTGCAATGAAGAAGAAGAATGGGGTGCGAATGAGAGAGAGGTGCAGTATATCATTATAATCAATAAGGGTATAATAGGAATATATAAATTTATGGGGTGCACCGGAAAAAAAGCGAGGTGCCCTAAGAAATTGCCTGTTTGAGGGGGTGGAGAATGGGGAGCAATACTTTAATTGAACTTACGATTTAAGCCAAAATATATTGAAACACCCACTTTATCCCATTTTGCCTCCCAACTTCCCACATGAGTAGTGATAAACATCACACCCATTTTGATATCAATTAGAGTGGAAATAGGAAACATAAGAAAAGAGTAAAGGCAGAGAAAAAAAATATCAGATGTGATAAGTAATAATATAATGAAAAAAGAAAATATAAATAGGAAGAAAATGAGATAAAAGTGAAATAGAAGAAAAAGTATATAAATGTTTATAATTTTCCCTTCTCACATATACCAATTCATTCAGCAATATTCAACTGCTGCAGACGACTAGATTTGATGCTCTGTAAATTAATCTTACGGATAAAATAACCATAAAAACAAGGTTGACTTGAATTTTTGCTAGTTTTCTTTCTTAGTTGCTTCCCCTAAAACACTAAGCATTACACTTCAATAAATGAGCTTATCACAGCTTAATAGTAAAATATAAACAAGCATTATTCACATTATAAGAATTTTCGCGTGATGTAACAAAGATATTATAAATGAAATTTTAACACTCCTAACCACCCACAGGACGGTAATGTAAACAAAATTGCCAGAAGGTAAAGTATTTTCCTTGTCAGTACACCTGAAAGGAATCATCAGAGCCTCTTGAGGTGCTGCTGAGTTTTGGAACTGTAATTCTCTTCAATATGTCGGGTGAGAAGTGAGATTCCATAATGTGAGGCACTCGAGGCAGCATAGTAGGATGTTACAGTGAGTTGAGTGAACTTTGGAAGCACATAACCTAAAAATTTCACATGTATCCACATTACTTAAAGGTATTTATAGCATATAGTATCATCACCACAATAAACTACAAGACTTGAACACCTCTAAGTGATGTTTTCTAGTGAATACTATATAACATATCAGAGCAAGTAACATATTCTAATGTAAACATCAGTTCAACCTATAAGCAATGTTGATAACCGAGTCAGGAATTTCAAGCGCCAATTCACAAACATGTAAATAGTAGAATAGTCAATTGAACCAAATAAAGGTGCAATTGCAGCAAAGCTATGCATCATGGGAGTCTACTGCTGCAAAGCTCTGTTTCAGTCAACTATTGGGTTTGCAGTTGTTATGGCATGAACTGCCAGATGTCTAAAAGCATCACAACCGCAATGCTTCTGTTGAATTGAAATCTGTTTTTTTTTTTGCATTTCTTTTTAATGTTTTAAATCCCAGATAGTGGCACGTAGCAGCTGGTTCCAAAAACGCTATAGCGAGATAGCATATAGCAAGATAGCTGCTATTTTGAAAATTTTTTTATAGTTTACATAATGTATACTATGTACATATAAATTCTCAAAAATGATAAAAATTACTCAAAATTAATGACTTTATAATTGACAATAATAAGTCATAGGTGTAAAAAACATACAAGTAAATACCAACAAAACATTTCCTGATTCTCCCCTTGATTCCCTTTCTTCCTCCCTTGGTAAACCCTCCAAAACTTTGGACCTCCTATCATCATGACCCAATAACTCTCCTTCAGATTCATGGGCCTTATCACTGCCCTCCTCTTGAAAAGTTGCCTTGTCCTCAAGGCAAAAAATGGGGAATGGATTTCTACGAATGAACTCATCCTCTCAGGTAGCCTCATCAATAGATTTTCCCTTCCATTTCACTAACCACTGGTGTACAGCCTCTCCATGATTCAGGGTGTAAATTCTCACTTTTGTCCCCAAAATTGTAGGGGTTTCTTACTTTAGTTAAGATTTATAAAGTAAGACATTAGTCCTTGAGGTTGCAGAACTCCAATAACTTTAGACCTAGCATGCTAAGTGACACACTGGAGTCCATGGTGGACCTTAAAACAATGTTTCATTTCTAAGTTTCCAATGCATATAAGGCTATGGCCCACTCAAAAAAAGGCAATATATTGCTCCTCTGGCAAGTGGGATGACCTGGCTGAGAAGAGACTAGCTTCAATGTTTTGATAAATTCTTTAGCAGATCCTGTTTGTCGTTCAAACAACTCTTCAAAGGGATATTTGAATTTCCTACTACCGTATCAAGCTATTAAAGCTCTCTTGAATTTTTCCCATGTAAGACGATGCAGATCTGAATAAGGATAAAGACTGAATCTTAATGATTAATAAGGAAATGTGCTACTAGAGGCCTTACAATCACAAGGAAAATATCCAAAGCCTAAGCTACTACAGGAAGACAACCTCCCTGCTCCAAGAGTCCAAGTCTCCAACAGAAAATACTACTCACCACAAATCCTCAATTGCCCTCATTATCCACACCTGCTCCCTATAACCAACCAGTCCCTCACTCCTCACACTTGCGACACTAACTCCCATTCCACGTAGCCCTTCTCTTTCTTCAAGAATATACTTTCCAATTGGCTGGATTTTTTTCGGCTTATACCGAAAATCTGATGCACTTCCCTATTGAACTCAATGGCCCTATCATTAGATGATCCTCTATTTCCCAGAGAAGGTTATACCAGTGAATTGTTGGCCCTTCCATACTTAACTTGAGCGACTTAACCTTAATGGTCCTCCACGTATTTTGGACTTCAAAATACACTTCAGCTCAGGTTACCAATCCAACAGGGTATTGGGCATTAAACATTCGTAGCTCCTCTTTTCTAATGGATATACAATACTCCTTCATGGTTATCCTTGCTTCCCGATTAAGAAGGACCACCCCCACTGTTAATTTCCTGCTGTGGATCCCCCCACCTGCTTCCCTGTCATCTTGATGACTTCATGCAAGATCAAACAATGCACATCAGCCATTGCAGCCTTGAAGGATTCCTGGAGCTCTACTAAGCAACTATCAATAACAGCAACCTAGCCTACAAGACAGGGACATGACTATAGCTTTGTTTACCAAGATATTCCAATAACCCACAATGGCAATTTGGCAGGTCAAACCACTGTTAGGTAACCAGACAGAAAATTAAGCAAGATAGCAGGAACAACTTTGCAGGAACTGAATGAAAACTCTCCAGCATTATTTTGTTTCAGTGAAATATACGTAAACCAGATCAAAAGGCTCCTACAGAGACACAGCTCTGCTCCCCTCTTCAGTGTAGTATGACAAAATTCACACACCCTCTACTCTTCGGCCTCTGCCAAAATGCATAACAAACTGTGACTCTACCTGCCCGCTCAGCTCAGCCCACCATTTCCTGATTCTCCCCTTGATTCCCTTTCTTCCTCCTTTGGTAAACTCTCCAAAACTTGGGCATCCTATCATCACTACCCAGTAACTTTCATTCTTTGGGGTCATGGGCCCGTCCAGAACTCTTCTCTTTGTCACTTGTTTGTGGCTGATGACAGGGTACGGTTATTTGCTGGCTTGTTCCTACATTTTTCAAACAATCTTCTTTCCTTTCAACTTGTTTGTTGTTGCTTTGATACTTCTTTACATTTCACTGGGTGTAGCTGACAGCTGATGATAGATGTTGTAAAGAAACAAACATGTCCATTTTTTTTCTTTTGGTACTAAAACTAATGTCTTTTATATCATGAGTTGCACCTTTAACTTGACTTGCAAGTTGTGACTTTTTCATGCATTTTCAATTGAAGTTAGATGACATGTTAGTTGTAATTTTAAAGTTATTTCGCCTATTTCAGTCATTTTACATGCATTTTGTTTTGCATGTTGGAATCTTTCGTACTATCCATGTTACTAGCACACATACTTTTGAGATTTACAACATTGATTCAAGTAACCAAAAAACAAAGCCAGAAACAAATGGAGCATGACCTATCATTTCATGCTTCTTTATATGTTAAAGCCACTACAACCCAATAGTTGTCAAAAATTCAGCTTTGAGCACTATTAAAATTTGAAGGCTCTAATATAAATCTAAGATAAAGGCTAGCACAGAAGTTACCTCCAAATGCAGCACTTATGCCCGAGAATATCAACAATGGAGGAATCTGTGAACAAATTAGAAAGGAAATAAGTTAGCTCTAGAATATAACTGGGCTCTATGGTACATCACTACATCTAATCTGCTAACTATAAAAGAAAAACATAAAGAAGATGAAACCAACTTCTATAATGGTAATTTGCAAAGGAAACTCAAAAGTCAATCAAGGTCTACATACCCCAACAACAAAAGGAAGCCACTTTGGTCCCTTCAGACCATTTTGAAGAAGAGGTAAACCTACAACCAAAGATTAATTAGCAAAAACTTCAGCAAAGAACGTGCATGGATTTTAATTTTAATCCACCAACGGCGCAGAGTCTAACACCATCAATAGATATACTATAATACAACAACAACGAAGCCTTATGCCGCTAGATGAGGTGGTTACATGGATCAGACGATGTCATTTGGCTCAAATAAAAACCAATGTTTCAAACATGTTATAATGCCTAATTAAAAGTATAATATGCGTAATTAAAAAAGAAATTGTTAAAAATATTTATTAAACTAAATGACCTGAATTTAAATTAGATGCCAACTTTATATCAAATTTGATCTCGTATAAGAAAAACACAAGGAAATAAAGTTACCTGTATTAAAACCATGAACTGCACTAAGCATGCCGCCAATCCCCGAGCCAGCCTATTCAACAGCAAACACAAAGAAAATAAGCAACAACAACAACACTCATACAATAAGCATATTATTGTCAGAATTTCAGCTCAAAAAAGGTTAGTTTCAACTTTGAAGTAAAAAAAATAATTTTTTTCATTAATCTTAACTTCATTAGAATATTAATATTAATATTATTATTGTAAAGATAAACTCAAACCGAACCGAATAACGAAGAGAGGGACTTACGACGGCAGTGGCGTCGTGCAAGACGGGAGTGATGGTCCATTCGCCTCTTTCCTGATCGTGAAACAGAGACAGTTTCGTTGAGTGAATTCATAGAACACCTCGTTGGCAGCAGAAACACACAAATACAAATACGTAGCGAAGAATAGAGAGCGAGAGTGAGAGAGAGAAAGAGAGAGAAACTCACGGAATTAGGGTTATTGAGGAGAGAGAGACAGCGAGGGCACCGAGCGGTGCCGAGGCCAGGGTTGATGGTGGGATCGTGGTGGAGATTTCCGGTTCTTAGTTTCTCTTCGTACACCTCTCGAGTACCCATTCCTACTTCGATCGGTGTCAACTACTGCGAGAATTAGACGGGGTTTAGATAGATGAGGAGGAATCCTCGGATTTTAAATTAAAAAAAAAAAAAAAAAGTTTGTTTATCTCTTTCTTTAAATTTTTGGAAAAAAAAAATGATTTAATCAGCTTAAAAAAGTTATCTCATTCACCATGGAATCTAGTTCAGTTGGTTAAGCAGGGTGCATGAATGTTGTAAATCCCCTGGTACTGTCTTGTCTTCGATCCTACGAATAAAAAAAAAAAAGTTATCTCATTCAATCTTATAAATTTTTATTTTGTTTTAGATTTAGATTTAATTCAATCTAATTTGATCAATAATAAATTGAATTAAATTTTTATTTTATTTTTAGTTTTTACCATGTTATAGATGTAAAAGTCCGATTGTTTGGAATTAGTGAACACATTCCACGACTAGGATTCTCAACAAATTTGTCTTAAGAAGCCCAAGTAGGGTTGAAAACGAGTCAAGCCGAGTTGAGTTCTTGAAACTTGAGCTTGTCTTATGAAAACAATTGATGGTTTAAGCTTGACTCATTTATTTAAAAGAGCCTAATTGAAAGCTTGAGCTTGTTTTGTTAAAGAAACATTACGCTTGAGCTTAGTTCATTTATAACTTAATTATTTTTGCTTTTATTAATTTTTTCTTAAAATATTTTTTAACTTTATCAATATAGCATTTAATAATTATTTTAATACTAGATAATTATCTACTGATAGAAAAATGTGTTTAACATATGATATGTGAAATTAAATTTTTTTTATGAAAAATGTACTAAACAATTAATTTAATGTTTTTCTTAAGAGGCAAAACCACTATTATTAATTAAAAAGTTTTGGATAGACCACAAGGTTTGGCCAAACCAAAACATTACAAGTTACAATCATAGCATAAGCCATTAAATACTAAACTCCCTAACAACAATAAAAACCATCCTGACCACATAATGTCAACCTTCTATAATATATAAACTAACGATTCACAAACTCTTAATGTCGAGCTTTCAATGCTTGGGTTCAGTTCATTAAAATAATCAAGTTTAATCTCAAGCTTAGATTTCTTTATTTAATTAAACAAATGAGTTTAAATGAGTAATTAAAGAGCTGAACCCAAATAGTTCACGAATAGCTTAGCTCATTTATACCCCTCATTTACACCCCTAGGCACAAGGATGTCGTTCACCAAATTTACGACCTCACAAGACTGAATTGGAAGGTATCATGGACTCATACGGCCCGGGAAAATAATGGAGTGGCAAGCGTTTTAGCACATTGGGGATCACACAATATGCAATGGAATATACAATGGGTGGATGCCCCGGATGGGATATTAGTAGCTTTGCAAAAAAGACTTTACTTTTAGTTTTTAATTTTATGTTTTAAACTCCTTTGTACAAAAAAAAATGTAAAGTATCTCTCATGGTGACAAAAAAAAATGTAAAGTATCTATAAATTTTGTCGATAACTAATTTTTGCGTGACTAATCACTCTTACATAGTGTTTGGTTGAAGGAAAATGAAGGGGGGAGGGTTTTTTTTTAAATTTTAATTGTTTGGTTCAATTTTTAGAAGAGAAGGGGAGGGGAGGGGAATGGAGGGGAGCAAAGTCCCTTCTCATTGCTCTCCTCCAATATTGGGAGGATTTGGAGGGGAGGGGAAGGGAATTTAAAATATTTCAATTAAAATGACTAAAATATCTCTACTTATGTTTTGAAATTTAAAATTATAAGGATATAAAAGTAAATTTTTTATAAATCCTTCCCCTCCTGTTGTGAACCAAACAAGAAAATGGCTACCTCTCCTCCCCTCCATTAAAATCCCCCATCCCTTCCTCTCAACCAAATATAATATCTAATTAAAATCCTTCCACTCCCTTCTCCTCCACTATAATCCCTCACCCCCTCCTATCATTTGAACCAAACAGTCTGTTAGTGAAGTCTCTCATTTTAATTACGTTTTTTATATCCACATGACTCAAATCCAATATCTTAACTTAAAGGATTCAAACTCAATTCCATTCGAACCAATATAATAATTTGAATTAAATTGGTTTGCTAACAATAAATAAATTTTGAAATATTAAAAATAATAAAAACTAACTCAACTTTTTAATTATCAAATCCTAAATAATAGGCTTAAATGCAATTTTGGTCCTCCTATTTTGTACAATCTGCAATTTTAGTCTTCTTATTTTAAAATAGAGGCATTTAGTCCCCCATATTTTGCACAATCTGCAATTTTAGTCCTCATATTTTAAAATAAAGACATTTAGTTTCCTAGTTTTGTAAAATCCGTGACTTTCGTCCTTCTGATAAATTAGAAGTATTGACCGTTAAGATATTAATGTTGACTACAATGTGGCATGTGCTTGAGTGATGTGGAACTACTTTAAAATAAATGACTAAGACTCGTGATTTTCGTATTAGGGCTCACGACTACCCACAACCATTAAAATAAATGATTTTACATTTTTTTTAAATATATCTTTTATCAATTATTCTACTCAGTATTTAAAATAATCAAAAAAATAAACAAATAATCTCGTGTCACGTCACTATATTTGGGCCACGTCAAGGTCAACGTTAATATCTTAACGATCAACAATTTCAACTTGATGAAAAAGACTAAAATTACGAATTTTACAAAATTGACGGACTAAATGTCTTTATTTTAAAATAAGGGGGACCAAAATTATGAATTTTACAAAATTGGGGGACTAAATGTCTCTATTTTAAAATAGGGGGACCAAAATTATGAATTGTACAAAAAAGGAGGACCAAAATTGCATTTAAACCTAAATAATACTACCTGCATTCCTTAACTCTTGATGTTTTAACTTCTTGTTTTTGTTCCAAAACTCTTTATGTTTTACATATTCCAAGTCTCATTAATTATTTTTTTCCACATGTACCCCTATTTAATATGGCCTAGATTTTCACGACTTCTTCCTTCATAGATATTAAATGAGGGTATTTTAGACTACATGTATTGTTTGTGAGTAGTATTAAATGTTTATTAAGTTGTGTGCATTAACCTTAAACATCAAGAGTTTAGGAACAGAGGTAGTAAACTAATATTTTATGCTCCTAAATCAGAAACTTAAATTTGCCTGAAGTTTGTAATCATCAGAATAGGAGAGAATGTTGAAGTAGAACTCCTTCTAAAGGTTAAGTTTTAATGACAACAAACTTCCAAGAAGCAAATTATAAGTTATCTGAACTTAGCTACTAATGATTTTCTTTAAGATGTGTTTTATAAGATAAGACTTGTTGAGAAACGTGAAGAAAGGTGTGAAACATCAGCCTACAGATGACAACCTTCCAGACACAGACTCTGCCATATCAAAAGTAGGATTACTAGAAGGAGAGATGACTAGAAACATAAAAGGCAATCATGTTTTTCATATCAAAGTGCAAATATCAGAAGTTGTGTATGATCAGAAGCATGGTTATGAAGATATCTTTATTCAAGGGGTAGATTTTAGAAGGTACACATGGCTCGAGTAAAGGTGTTAAATGGGTCAGCCCCGCCTAGCCCATGCGGGCCAATCAATTTTTTGGGCCAGTCTAGCCTAGCCTGTATCACATTCAAGTCGCTATTTTTTGGGCCCGGCATGGCCCTATATCAGGCCACAAGGCCTGCAGGGCAAATTGGCCTGAATTTAAAATGAATAAAAAAATTCAAAAAAAAAATAATGAAGGAGCACTTGAATTTTTTACTTTGGCTGATGGTTGCTGCACACAAGCATACTTTGGTCGCTACAACAATAACCTTGCTTCTTTATTTATTTATTTTTTTTGGAAAGGCAAAATTTTATTGAAACAAATTTGGCACACAAGATGTGTTCCAAATAGCAAACATAGGTTACAAATAATTATGAAAAACAAATAACAAGGTGCGTCGTCGCGTGGAGGAATCAAGCTGTTTGCGTTGTTGCGTGGAGGAAACAAAATGCTGCGTCGTCGTGTGGATGAAGGTCGAACGCTCGTCGCTTGTAGTCACCATGCCTTTGGGAAAATTAGGATTGGTCACTTGGTTGTGTTTGACTGTTTATGCCTTTCAGCCTTTATGGGAGCAGCACTCCAGCAGTGCAATCATGGGCCACAGACTCAATCCATTTACGGAAGGCCCAATTAGGTGTAGTGCATATATTTTTTGTTTAATTTTTTTTTTATATAAGTATCTCGGGCCAACCTGGCCTTAGGCCATTTGGCCTGTCGGGCCTAACGAGCCAAGCCAAAAAGGCCTGATTCTATTTAGGTTATCATTTTTAAAGCCTAGCCTGGCCTAATACATCAGCTGGCCGGGCAGGCCCATTGAGCCAAGCCCAAATTGACAGCTCTAGGCTCAAGTATCATCAAAAGATGCAAAGTGTAACACCCTAAAAATTACAACTCAATAAATATATATTTGTGTGATTGAGTTATGATTTAATTGAAATTTGTTTCTTTTAAATAATAAAATGTATGTTTGAGTAATTAAAATATAGTTAGTATTATTGTGAGGATTTTTGAAACTTTTACGTGAGTTCCGTAAGCTGTAAAAAAAAAAAAAAAAAAAAAAAAAAGAGAAGCGGGGGTGTCTTTATAGGAAGTGTAGTGCAAATAGCAAAATTGAAAAAAAATCACACCAACCTTAAAACGTTCACGATGCTTCTTTTTTTTTCATTTTTCTTCCTCGCCGAGGCGGTCTTCTCCCTCCTCCTTCTCTCTAAATATTTCGTATCTTCTCTCTAATATTTGAGCCTCCAAATCAAAGTTTCTACCGATTAATCTTGGATATATCATAGAGGGAGACTAGAGCTTCAATACCCACCGATTTGATTTCGATTTCATCGAGGTATGGAGGGGTTTCTTTTTTTTCCCTAAGCTATTTCCTTATTTTCTTGTTAAATATGGATTGTGGCTGTTGTTGATGGTCTGTAAATAATTTTGAAAACCCGAAATAAGCTACTTGATATTTGGGTCCTGTAACAGTGTGAATTTTTTGTCTCGGTTTTCGTGCATGTTTTTGAGGATGTAAATATATTTTTCTATGTTTTGATACCTCTGGATGTCGTGGTATTTTTATCAGATTTTCGAAAACTGATAATTCTGAGAATGAGACTGTTTTGATTTTTACAAGAATTTTGGGACGTGATTTTGGAAAACTGGAACCATAAGTTCATTTTATGTATCATGAGGGTCATCTCTGAATTTTTTTAAGGTTAGAAAAAGTCGGAAAGTAATTTTAGAAAATTATTATTGTGAAACACCAAAACTGGACAGTGAAGAATTTAAATGGGGAAAATATCCTTTTTGAGCGAATTTGGCTATGAGAAAACTTTGTAACCTTATTTGAATTATGTAGAATATCTGTGAATTTTATCGGAATTTTATAGGAAATTTTGGTAATTATTTATGTTTTTATATGGGAGACTCTGTTCTGAGACAGAAATGCTTTAAAAATTCAAAAAGGGTATTTTTGGTGGGTTTTTGATACTGAGGAAATTATATGTGATGGTACACATATTGGAGATATTCTCTGTAAAATTTCACATAAAAAAAATTTGATATGCTATTTTCTAAATATATGGAATTGTGTTTTACAGAGCATGTACAGTCACTGTTTTTAATTCAAAAATAATATTTGTGAGTTGAATTTTCGTGAGATAAATTTATATGATGAAATATGTATGATGTATAGTTTCTCTGTAAAATCTCATGAAATTTAAAGTTGATATGATGTATCAAATAATTTTTGGTATGTGTGCACAACTATAGGTATATGCATGAAATTTAATTGGGAGATTGTGAAATTGTGCCTAATATCATTCATTGGATTTGCTAATAGACATTTCACCTCAAAAGGGAAATTTCTATTGAAAACATGTGGATAATGTTGTTTAATGGATTATGTTGAATTATGGTTTGTTAATGATTATTCTATTATTAACTGTGAATTGGAGACCGGGAGGAATGTGATCCTCGGGCAAAGAGTGCTGGAATTGGCTTGTGCATGTGAATTGCTTGTGATGGTTTGTTGATTGTGGGAACGAGAATTTTTCATTCTTGTGTGGGAGCAAATGAACTCCAAATGGAGTACATTTGTGAATACTAGAAGGTCATTCTAGTAATCAATAATATTCACTATGAGCAATAGTGAATCAACTATAATTAAGAGTGTGAACTTAATAACATTATGGATTGGTAATTAGGAATTACCTATGCATATGGAGGACGATGGATGTTTGGACTTAGAAAGGAATTTAGGACCTTTGCATGGATTTGGACAAAATGACTGAAATAAGCATAAAATGTGAGAGTGGGTGAGGATTTCAATAAGACAAAGTAAGACAGTTAAGAATCATGATGTGGGTCATGATTGGGTAAAGTGCGATACGCACATGTGTTTGAAAGTTTGTGAACTGTAATTGTCCGAATCGTGGTGAGAACCGAAAGGAGGAAGAAACCTCCAACGCTAAGTCGTGTGAGACGGTTGAACAGATTGGTTCGTAGACAAAGCTTGAACGGATAATTGTGAGACAGGTCGTGTGGAGGCTTTATCTACGGTGAGCATTGTGCTTGTGAGATGACGGGGTCGTAATGTTTAACCACTGTGATAGTGGGGGAGTTTGATCGCCGTGTTGTATGTCTGGGACATATGTTGATTGAGGACCGCCGTCGAGTACCTTTGGTAGAAAAGCTCACACAAACCTGTAAAAGGTCGCGTGGGATATTTCAGCTGCAAGTTATCTGTGAACCAAGGTCGGATTGCGAATGACGCGTCACTTGAGGTGATGAGATCGTTACGATGTAGCGATAAAGGCAAAGTCCTTATTTATATATGCATATGTGAGCGTAGAGGTGGTACCTTTAGCTCGGCGTCAATTCGTCCGCACCTGTACCATGTGCAGCGGGAAACCCACATGCGACGAAGAAAGAAAATAAACTCTGTGAGAGAGTGTTGAGGAGTCAGTCCTCGGAGTAATGGATGACCACAGTTGGTACCTGGGAGATGATCGTAAGGCAGGTTGTTCTTGGAGGGTAATGCACTGAGTTGTGACGATAGATCACGTAGCTGACTCGGCCACCCTGACAAAAATACGAGTCATCATCGGTTGGTGAGAACCCGCCATTGTACCATGGTGAAGGGTGTACTCCCAACAGTCATCCAACTCAAAAATATGTAAGACCACTGAGTTCTGGAAGTTCCAGTGGCAGTTGGCCAGTGTGAAATAATTTCCAAAGAATAGTTGTGGAAACGAATAGGTTTCGAGTGAGACTCGTGAGAGCACCACTGTGAAGTGGTTGATATTGTATGTTTGTTTGAGACCGGAAGGTCGTTTGGTTGTTGGTTTAGAGGAGGAGAGAGACTCACTCCATACGCCTTTATTTTTCATATTTAGACAAATGATCTTGTGCAAACAACAAAGATGGAATGAAAGGTTACGACAAGCACTGTGAACACGAGTGGATGTTTCAAGAGAAAGAAAATGATCTTTCTAGGATGCTACTTGGGTTTATTGGGTATTTTGAAATTTTCTTTGAGTCACTGCTCTGAGTCTCAGTCTTTTCTTGTATAGAAAAGGGTAGACTAGATTTGAATATTGATGTACAACTCTTTATACGTGGCTCAAATGTATAATGTGTTATATTCCAAGATTTTAAATGCATAAGTGTATTATGTGTAATAGAATAGTATAATGGTGGATTTGAGGATGTTCTTAATTAAAGAAGATTTTGGTTATGTTTCATGGTTTGCATCTAAGTTAATGTCTTATAACATGAGTCTGATTTATTAAGACTGATATTTCATTAACAGGAATTTTTTTTTATATATTAATAAGTTATTGTGGATGATGGTTGTTTGGAGTTTTAAGTAACAACTTTTTTTTTTTAAAGGAAAAACAAATCTTCCCGAATTATAAAGGCTATTTTCAATAATTGGATATTGAATTACTTCACAACTTTGAATTAGAAGCAACAAGTTCTCAAGAAGACAAGCAAGAAATTTAAAAGCATATAACTTGAAGAGAACATCAAGTCTTAACTAAAACAAAGCAACCAGAAGCAAAGAAGATTGTTGCATCAGCATTGTAGTCATCAAAAGCAACAACACAGAAACATTCTACAGAAGAATCAATCTTCTATAGTAGCTATTCATGACATGTTAAAGAAGAAATCATTAACCACTAACAACATCATGCACCAATTGTCACAATTTCAAATTGTGCAAGTTGTATTCGATCTAAGGAAGCAAAGGTGTCAACATGAAAAAGTTCATAAGCATCAAATAAAGCAATAAAAACAACCAACAACCAGTTGTGTGAAAGAGACAACTCACAATTGGTTTGACTTAGACTCCAATCTTCTCCAACAACTAGAAACGACCACCTTAAGGCTTATAAAAAGACTTGGACTTGGACTTGCTAAAGCTCATAGCAAGGAAGGGAAACAAATTAGAGAAGGTAAGATCAAGAAGTAGAGCTGTATAGAGAAATTATCTTGCTTCTAATACTAGTCTTCCTTATCCCAAACACTATAGGATCAGAGCCAAATTCTTCCAACCCATAAAGTCTTAGTAAACACCTTAATTCAAGGAGCCTTACTGAAGAGAGCATCCCAAAGGTGTAATAGGAGTCTGTCCTTAAACATAACCTTTTAGGAAAGGGAGAAACTCAGAAGACCTATTAAGAGATTGCTGATTCTAGAGTTTGAGTGAACACAACAGTTGTTGTGTGAGTCATGTAGCAATTATTGCTTGGGGGTGAAACCTAGAGAGGCTTTTTGAAAGAATACTTGGGTAAATCCTATAGAGGCTTAGAGAATACTGGTTGAAGAGCTCGTAAAGGCTAGGAGAATACTGGTGGAGAGCCTATAAAGGCTTAAAGAATACTAAGTGGAACTTGCAGAGATATAGAATACTATTGCAGTTTGCAAATGCTTAAGAAGAATACTGGAAAGTCTGGGGAGGCTTAAGAAGAAAGAATACTTTGTATTTGGTACGGTTGTATGGACTGGATGTAGCCCAAGGTTGTGAGTGAACTAGTATAAATTTATGTGTGTTGTCTTCCTCTTTATTTATGCTTTTCATGCATGTGATTGTTGCATCTTCATCATATCTTTCAGAAAGTCTTTAGATCTGAAATGTGGTAATATCATTTCACTTAAACGAGTATTTTTAAAAGAGGTTTTTAACTTCATAAGCAACATCTATTTTAAACTAGAAAAATTAGATTCTAACAGCAAGTTTCAGATTCTGAACCTTTTGAGAAACAATATCTATTAAGATATTTTATATACATAGATTTATTAATTTATATCTTAAACAAGAGAGGAAGTATCTCCTTCTAATTAACTTTTGATATCCAAACTACAAGCTTGAGAAGAAATACCAGAAGCAGTGTTTTGATTATGCAAAAAAAGGCCAAAAGTTAGTTGTGTATCACTATTCAACCCCCTTCTAATGACCAACTGATCCACTTCAATAATCATTTTCAAAAGGCTAAATGTTACTTTTAATCCTTTATGTTTTAGTGTATTTTTATTTTGGTACATAATGTTTTAAAAGTTTCATTCTGGTCCTTTATGTTTTTGAAATGTATCATTTTGGTCATTTCTTCAATTTTCTGTTTAAAACGTTAGTGTTTCGTTAACATTTAAATTTTGAAATAATTAATTTAACATAGTGGAGGCTAAAAACCGCTACTATCTTTATTTTATTTTAAAAAATTATAAACCACAAAAAAATTTCCATCTCCTCCAATCCGGGTGCACCGCTTTCAACAGGGCAGCCAAACCAGAGGGTTAATCAATCCGGGTGCGCCTCTCTCTCTTCCATCCTCGCTGATTTTAATTCTAACACCAACAAGAAGAAGAAAAACAAGGCCAAAGGGTTTGGATGTGGCTGATGAGATTCTCGCGGTTTTTCTCCCAAACCCTACCCTTCCTCACCATTCTCTAATTACTTATCCGAAGACTTCGATTCCTCCCCCTACTGTCCCCTCCCCACCACCGCTTCCTCCAAGACAACAACCGCGATTAATTTTGGTGCACTCGAGCGGGTCTACCTGCTCCCCTACAGGTACCTCCCACACCTAATCTCGATGTCAACACCAATCCCACACAATACCACCCCGCTCAAAACTCCCTAACCATTAACTTATATAGCCAATTTACAAGATAAACAAATCCTTTGTTGTACCCCACCAACAATGGATTGAAAAACTTCACGAAAAAAGTCCTTTATGGTTAATTGGAATTGGAATTTTGGATCTGTTAATTGGAATTGTGGTGTGTGTTTTAGGGATGGTGACTTCCTTTGTGGTTATTTGATGAGACGAAAATTTTTTCAGCGGATTATAATTTTTAAAATAAAATAAAGATAGTGGTGGTTTTTAGCTGCCACTATGTTAAATTAATTATTTCAAAATTTAAATGTTAACGAAACACTAACGTTTTTAAACTGAAAATTGAAGAAAGGACTAAAATGATACCTTTCGAAAATATAAAGGGCCATAATGAAACTTTTAAAACGTTATGTATCAAAACAAAAAAACACTAAAGGACCAAAAGTAACATTTAGTCTTTTCAAAATGACTCGTTTTCCTTCTCCATTTGCCTACATGTCGAAATGTTGCTCTACCATCACAAGCACTTGATGTTAAATAGTTCCAAAGCAAACTCCTTAGAATCTTTCATCCCTTCACAAAGAAAAAAAAACAAACATGAAATCTCTTGAGGCAAAAGCTCAAACAAGGAGTGAAAATGCCTATACTATCAAATGTACATGCACGACACAAGAACTTGAACTGAAATTTAAAAGGAATTAGACCTATATGTTGTGCTTGGCTTGTTGTTTATGAAACAAGTTTAATTTTAATTTGAGATTGAAATTGAAATCAAAATTAAAGGAAAACATGTTCTTTATGATTTTCCAATAGTCAACGTGACCTGTAAGCCCAAAGAGAAATCGTTAACGTTACTTTGTACCTTGTCTATTTGTAAAAGATTCTACTAACAACTTTAACAAGTACAATAACATAAAACTCTACTACAAAAATTAAAAAAAAATGTAAAACAAAACTCAGAGTATAACAATTAGTCCTTTAAGAGATAACACAACCAAAACTCTGAGAAATAAATCAAAGAAATGAGAAGAGAAAGCGTAAGATGGGTAACTTTCCGCACTAACGTCAATGAGCTTGTCGATGGTCTAATCAAGAGTGAATGGATCATTTTTCTTGGCAAGGCCTTGTTTTCATCCTCGTTGTTGCACAATGAAAGGATTTCGATCAAAGGAAGAGTTTTAATCGGAGGAAGAGTTTCAATCTAAGGAAGGTTTCAAACGGAGGAAGGGTTTCGATTGGACAAAGGGTTCGATCAGTACTAGGAGACTTTCTACAAGTTAAGGAGTTTACAAAGGAAGGGAAATGTGTCATCGTGGTGGAGCAAGGGTTAAATAATTTGGATTTTTTTTTTTGGATGAAAGTGAGAAAGGGAGTAGAGTTGTTGTGGAGGGGAGAAAAAGTTCATTTGCCACGAGTTGAGGGGCACAAGTGTTAGGGGAAGAAAATAAAAAGTGTAAAAAAATAGAAAATAAAAATGTTTAAAATTTGAATTCGTTTGTAACCAATGGAAAAAAAAAATAATCCATGAAAACATGTATCAATTGTAGCAGTCATAATGTTTGCAAAAAATACAAAAATATTGGCGATTTTTTATGACCATCAAAATTAAATCGTAAGGAAAAACCTCCTTTTTAGTGGTGGTTTAGCTTTGAAATTTCCTATCTGCTAAGGATGACTTACCGTTTTCCCTAAGATTTTCCTAAACTAGTTTCATCGTTTTCACTTTCTTGATTTCTAAAATTCAATTCCTTAGACTAATTGGTTGTGACAATGTATAATTAGGGAAATGGTAGGACATTATCAACTAAAAATATAGATGAGTGATGAACCATTTGGGTGTGTTAAGAAGGGACTTTTTATCATAAATTGCCTAGTTTTTCTTATATTTTTGTTTACAGAACTTACTTCTTATCTATCTTGAGTTTTTATACAATCATGTTGGACTCCTGCACCCCTAAATCAAATTTTGTTATAAATGGAAAAGGGGAAGTAGGGGGTTCATCTATCTTTTGCTCTGTGCGAATTTAAAGTTCCTTGAGTAAGTCAGTGAGAGTAAGAGAGGTTTACTAGATTGGGAAGGACATAAAGAGGACCATGGGGTTTAAAACTTGTAAAGGATTTTCTCCCTTTTACTCTTTATCTACTCCTTTATAATTTTATGCTTTCCTGTTCTCATGGCCAACTAAAATTCTAATCTAGGGTTATGATGTAAATTATGCTTGTAATCCCCAATTGCTTATTTTAATTGAATCCCTTTTATTATTCAATCAATTGAATTGTTTCATTGCTTTTAACTCTTATTTGGAATTGATCAATCTGAACCTTAGTTAATTACTTGTTAGTGAGCGTACTGCTTTTAATCGACATAACTATGAAACAATTAGGTTTTTAAGACATCGTATGATTAATCGTGTTGCATGAACCTTTAATAAGATTACATACTTTTAATCTTCCTCTTTGTGATTTATTCTTTTCCTTAATTTAAACCCTACATGAGTAATTAGGAAGTGAATTAGGGGAAAGAATATTAATAGATTATGACCAATATATGTTGATAAAATTAAGAAGAACGATTAGCAAATTGAAGTTTGATTTAGGATTCAATTAGAATAGGAATTTGGGAAATTTATCTATATTGTTGAAATCATAACCCTAGGCCTTCACGTAAGTTAATATTTTCAATTATTACTGTCATATCATTGCAATATGTTTTTCTACAAAGTAATTGATAAACCCTTTCAAAATTGGATTCACTTGGACTACTTATAGAATTTAGTTGTTTGGAACCACCCTTAGTCCTTTGGGTATGATATTTTGACTTAAGGTCCACTGTTACTATTGTGTAGGGTACGTTTACCTTAGAGTGTAGTTTTATACGCATCAATGAGCTTGGAAAGAGACAAATAAATTAATGGGTGGATGGTTGTGAAGCCATGGGAATGTAGAAGAACACTTCAATTGATAAAAAGAGACACGGTTGAAACTATGGAAATTAACACCCATAAACTTTACTCATGTTTGGAAACCAACATCAATGATTTTTTTGTTCCAATCTAAGAATCATGGTACACGTAATTGTACATATAGTTGGGTTTATATTCAGTGGATGATGAACTTTTTTATTACTTTTGTGTAATTTCGTGAAATTACCACCAATGTTATTTGGTGTTTTTATTATTAAGTGAAGTTGGTAATTAGAAAGTTGAAGCATGTTTTAATATTTTTTTTCTTATCATTTTTAACTTAACAAGGGATGGTCCACTTTTGGCTAAACAATCTTTGATACATAGAAGACACTTCATGTCAAAACAAAATGAACACTATAACATCCCCCATTACATTAATCTGAAACATACATAAAGCGCTTTGTATTTAATTTTAATAAAACTCTTGTTTAATTTATTCATGAAAATCCATGTGAATTTTACGTGTTTTGAAAACATCTTTGGATAACTGTGAAAATTAAAATATAAGCACCAATATGAAAACGAATATAACTTAACCATTAATTAATACATTCTTACAATGTTGATAAACATAACTAAAGGTTAATTACAACTGAAATATCCAAAAGATAAATCATTAAAGCAACATTATATAACTACCAACAGAGAACACTGGTCAACCTATCCCATTAGAGCAACACCTAGCATAAATCTAGTCCCCACCCTTGTCATCAATCTCAATAGGATGACGATCATCGCCCCCGGGTATGATAGGTGACAGAGGCAGACATATGTACTCATCGGCGAGTCCAGGATTCACAACGGGTTGCTCCCAATCAGGTACAGAGAATATTCTGGCAGAAAAGGTAAGCTTAGTTGATACTATCAGTGTGCCTATTGTTAGTGGGTTAAGAATGATGAGATCTCCTTGATAGTGATATCTACCATCGCCTCTATGGAAAAACCATTGTCCCGTCGAGTTGAATGTTACTTCCAGGTTGCATGCTGATAGGTCATCTATGTGTAAAAATAAAAGGGAAATGGGGTTAGGTCGTATTCTTTCGATGTCACCCCATGGAAAGAGTAAAGAACTTTTCTCATTCCAACACACAACAAACAACAAAGTATATATATATATATATATATATATATATATATATATAGAGAGAGAGAGAGAGAGAGAGAGAGGCAGAATTAAATTACACCGGTGTAACTTGAACAACTATTACACCATTCAATAACTTGATATAGAATGTGATTTTTATCGATCCAACCGTTGAATTATATCTACATATTACCAAGATTGTTTGTGCCAAATTTTTTCAAAATTGAACAACAATAAGAGGGTAATCAAAATATCCATATTTTAGTATATTTTGAAAAGTTTATATTACGTTATTTTAATCTATATGAATGAGGTAGCAAATAATTTTGGATTAATATGAAATTTTGTATACATGATCTATGTGAAAGGAACTTTCATTCCAACGGTGGGTTTTAAGAAAATATTATCCAATTGAAAGTTATTGAATGGTGTAATAGTTGTTCAAGTTACACCGGTGTAATTTGATCCCTCCTTATATATATATATATATATATATATATATATATATATATATATATATATATAGTAGTAAAGTCTAGACATCCTGAGTCTCATCCCATCATCATCATTTTCTTTACATCATCATCACTGTATGGATCCATACTCTCGGTTGATCAACCACTGATCACGATTCAATCTTCGGGAAGCGATGGGGAGTAAGTATACCTCAACCCTGCCATAGTCCCATACCTGTGCAATCAACATCCATCTTGGTACACTGACACCAATACCAGTTGTCAGATAAATAATTCGTTACGTGTAACTTTCCGGAATACTCATCGAATTGTTTTCAAAAGAGGTATACCCTCTGCATCATCATAAGTTGTCTCTGCGTTTATTGGGATGTTACAAGCTAGCAATATCAGTCCTAGAACGTAAGGGGTCGACCTACCCATTGGGATGTCACACACTCGATGTGTTCTATCCCTTAGACCTCTTACTTGGGCCACGCATCTCAACTCGTGGTGTACCAAATCGTAGCTTCTCGCACCACATCCAATCGTACCTTCCATCCAATTTGGGTAATCCAAGTCCTCAAGGCTCTAAGGTACTTACTCTTGGAATATTTTCGCAGAGTAAAACTACTCATAAGGGTCGTTCTCACCCTTTAGCAATTTATATAAAGGATATGGTACGAGAAACATCAATAAATAATAATCTTGGTACACTATCAATCATTCCAAGGCATAACAATTTCATACATATATTATAATGTGTTTTAATGGTAACAACATATTAAACACGTTCACATATTTACACTTAACAAATCCTCGTAATTATATATAAGTTCCCATTTAAACTTATTATTTTCCATGCTTTTCTTTTCAAGACATTATGGAAATAATTATACTTAATATTCGTTACTATAATTTTCTTATGAAAATTATTATAATAAAATCATACACAAGTATATAATCTCAAATATTTGATATCTCAATTATACTTAATTTCTTTATAAAATAAGATAGTCATTCGTAACTAGATAAAAAAATGTAATTTATTTATTTAAATAAGTTTGGAATATATATATATATATATATATATATATATATATATATATATATATATATATATATAAAGGTTACTTATGATAACAAACATTTCCTCCATAAAATAATAATGTTGTCAATCTATAAAATTCAGTATTTATTTAAATAAAACATTTCATAATTGATAAGAACCACTTGTAATAATAATTCTCCATAAAATAATGAACTTTCATAGTTATAATTTTAATATAATTATGTAACAACAATATATCTCAAAAATATAGTTTTCCTCATACACGTTATATAAAAGAAATATATATTTTTCATAGTTTAATACCATCATTATACTTAATAATTAAAATAAAGAAAACACTAACAAGGGATCATAAAAATACTCCCCCTTCTAGGATTAAAGGGCCAAATTCTTGATTTCCTTACTACACTCATCATGTTCATACTTGTTCTTACAAATTCATCATAGCATTTATCCAATTTCAATATTTAATCCATACACACTTAGAATAATAACATAAAAACAATTATATAAATACATATCATGCATATATAGATCAAACCATGGAATGAGAGGACTTTGAGGTCCATCTCCACTAGAATTAATGATGAATAAGAACTCATAAATCCTATGGTTATTAAGTCTTTAATTGTCCATTATTCTACCTCTTCATATTCTAATTTATTGTTTTTATTTAATAATTTTTTTAAGCAATTAAGATAGTAATTTTAATACTAATTATTCCCATTAAATTAAAAAAAAAAAAAACTTTTGGCATGCTTGTTTAGAAACTAGCCAGATTTACTTCTAGCACCTCCTTTTTCTGCTATTCACACCCATCAGCTTATATTTTTGTTTTATTGTTTTCTAGCCCAAAAGCTAACATCTTTTCATTCTAAGTCCATAATAACAACACATAGAAAATAATTAATAACTGAATTATTAAAACATGAAATCAAATAAAATGTTATCATAGAAGAATTCACATATAATCTAAATATCACACAATATTAAAAGAATTACTCACAATTTCTTGCGTTCATAATTCTCTTTCATTCAAACAAGGCTTATTTAGGAAATATTTAATTTCTTAGAATAAATTAATTACGTAAATTCCTATAGATGAAAATTGGTTCGTTACAAACACAATCATCTCACTTAAATAGGAATTTTAAAGCCATATATTTCTTATGATGATGCTATAGTGATTAACACTCTTACATCATTGCTTTGCATAATACTAAACAAATAAAAAACAAAAGAGAAGTAGAAAAATCATCACCAAAACTTCTCAAAGCAATAAAACATGTCAACTACTAATAGTAAACAAATATAAATATATATTGAGCTCATCAATGCTGACATTGCTTACGGTTGTCATTAGAACTGTATCACCACCCTTGTTTTCCTTTGTGCTTGATGACTTATTCCCTTTCGAAGAATAAGGAATGCCTAAAGATATAAAATAATAGAAGCATTATCATCAGAGTGATCCAAATCAATCCAAATCAATAACTAGACAATTTTTTTAGGGGGGAGGGGGATTCATTTATCATATAATTGATTCGCTACTTCACAATTTTAATGCAACATAGAATGTCCTTGATTTGATGTTTCTAATTCACTCTTCCTAATTCTAATATCTTTTTCACTTTTTTTTTACAAGTGCTTGACATCAAAATTTAAATATTCGTAACAATAAATCTAATTAGCCGTGGCATATTATTGAAATGTAGGGCTTCTTAAAAAAAAGTCAAAATGAAAATATTTCATCATGTTTAGGACGTGTTAAGTCAATGAAATGAGAAAATGCTTTAGTTATAACTTATAATCACAAAGTGCTTATCAAGCCTAAGGGGACATTTGATTATGCTCATCTAGACATATTAGGGTTGGCAAATTAGGTCAACCTACCTTAAGCAACATAAGACACATTGACTCATTAGCGAAAGTGAGCTATATAGGAAACATAACCTACCCAACTTAGAGGTGAGTTGATGGAAATGGTGTTGGTGAGTTATAAAATGTTTGCTTAGCGAGTTGATCCACCAAAACCTACCTAAAAAATAAAACAAACCATCCCATAATCCAAGCATGCATGACTATTGGTTCCTTCCTCGGTTTTTCAAACATCAACTTCAAATGACTACTACTACGTGAAGAGGTTTCTTTCCAGTCCACTCACCTAACTTTCTTGTCATGTGACTATCCCTAACAAAATAAGACATAAGATAAACTCAAATCTATAGTTAGATATTCTAAAAAAGATTGTTAAAATAGAAATGAAATGTGTTATGTTTTACTAAATTATATCTTGGATGTGACACTCATTTCATTTTAATTTTACAAAAAAAAAAATATGATAAAGAAAATGTGGTGGTGACTTAGGCAGGCCAGCTTGATGGGTTAACTCACCCTGCCTTCAACCCATCTAGTTGTCAAGTTAGGTGGGGCAATGGGTTGATTCATCTAACCTACCCCACCATTTTTGGCGAGTTAGACATATTGACTTGACATGTTCAACCCACTTTGCCACCCCTATGATATATCTTTTTCAATCACAATTGTCGGAGACTAAGGCTTATGAAATAGAGAAGGCACAAATGGATGGAATGCGATAATTGAAAGTCCTTTGGAGGATAGCTTGGAAGTTAGACAGCAAGTGTAGGTGAGGATAACAATATATAGCAGGGTGAAAAGTTGGAGTTGAAATCACATTGACATGGTAGTGGTGGCAATGGTAACAAAGAAATAGAAAGGGAGTTGTTATATATGGTGGTGGAAAGTGTAGAGAAAGAGTTTTCGTTAAAGACTAACACACATTCATCGAAATACACTTGTGTTTATATCTTTAAGGACTATTAGATGAATCTCATTGCAATTTAACCTACTTTAAGGCTTAACGAGTAAAAATATAAAATAGGTTAAACAAATAATAAAATCTCGAATTACTTGGTGTAGCTAGTCAAAATACTAGCTTATTGAAACACCACTTAACATGATGGTGTATGTAAGAAGCAACCTTGTTTATGTTGGATTGCCATTGCTTTAGGTTTGAGTTTTATCTAAACAATTAGGGTTCTATAGTCATATTTCTAATAGGAAGTTGAGTTTTGTTTTACAAATACTTTCATTGCTTTCCAACTTTTCTTCTATTGGTTTTTTAGCTTTATTTTTGTTAGAAATTTTCATTTGGTAGCTCCTATTATATGGCTTTGGATTTCCCCCTCTACTTTGATTATATTTAATTAGAATTGTATGTATTTATAATAACAAAGTATCTTCCCACTGATAATAAAAAATAGTAACAAAGTCGGGCAAAGGCAAATTTTGTCCTCCCTACCTTCACCTTCCCAAAAATAGAACTAAATTCATGATCATGCTTAATATATATATTAAAAACTAAATTATATTTTTAGCAAAATATTTAATTTCAACTTAATATTTCATTGTTACTATTTAATTAACTATTATAATAATTCATTTATATTTTCAATAATTATGAAAATAAAATCTCCTTTCTCTTCCTATCTCTATATATTTACCCTGTAAAAATGAAATGAAATGAAATTTAGTTTAATTTTAACAAAAAAAACTTACTAGTATGGGCGATTATGCAACTTGTTGGACCTCAAAGGAAGGATTTCATTTTGATGACCATCATAACATAAAGTCGGTCTCTCAAGTCATAAAGAAACTTGAAGTAAGCATGCCTCCATTTTCTATTTAAGAAAATGGTGCAGCAAACTCCCAAAAATCCCGTGGCAAATCCAGATCCGATTCCAATATAAAACCATGACAAAAATAGAGATTCATCCCCATCTTCGTCTATTGGCTTTGTGCCTTTAGGTTTGGCATCCTGCAAGCAAATTTTTGTAAGTGGAGGTCCACAAAGATCAGGATTGCCTATATAGCTGAGTGCACTAAACCCCTGAAGCTGTGTGCCTGATGGTATTTTGCCTGTGAAATTGTTGAATGAAAGGTTTAAGTAACCAAGAAAGGACAAATTGGACAAGCTTTGAGGAATTTCACCCCAAAGTTGGTTTGTTGAAAAGTCAAGGGACTCCAAGTTTTTCATGTTACCAATCTCAAGTGGTATTTTTCCCATTAATTTATTGTGGGACAAGTTCAAGGAGCTCAATCCAATGAGACCAAACATTTGGGGAGGTATTGTTCCTGTCAAATTGTTATTTGACATATCAATTAAGGTCACAAAGTGAAGGTTTGTTCCATAATCTAATACTAGACCTTTTGTAACCAGCTCCAGACTGTCCTCTAAGAAAAATTCAGCATTACCAGCTAGAACAAAGTAAAAAGTAAGCTTAGTACGCGAAGCATTGTTGAAAACTAAATCTGTGATATTATGTATGCAGCTGGGTATATGTCCTGAGATTGTGTTATCTGCAATATCCAAAATAATGAGGGAAGACATTTGGCATATCTGTGGTGGGATATTACCTCTAAAATTATTTGATCTTAATTGGAGAGCCTTTGCACTGTGCAGTATCCAGTTTGGTATATTTCCTGATAAGTTGTTTTCACGAACATTGAAGATCAATAGAGAATGACAATTTTGCAGCGACGGAGGAACCTCTCCATAGAGCTTATTCTCATGCATATGTAGCGAGGTAAGATTAGATAACAAGCTCATTGTTGGGGGTATCTTGCCTTTCAGATTATTGCTTCCCAAGTTAATATGAACCAATGATTTCCAGTTCTTCCAGCAATTTGTAAGCCCTCCAGATAGATTATTCACAGATAAGTCTAGGAGCACCAAATTGCTTTTCCCATTCAGCATCTTATGATCACACAAGAGGGGAGACATGTTTCCTGATAGGGAGTTGTTTGATATAATGAGAATGGCCACATTGGATGATAACCGAGGCACGAAACCTTTCAGATCGTTTGATGATAAATTTATGACTGTAGAGTTCAACAACACGTTTGACAGCTTCCCATCCATGGAATTGCCTTCTAAATCGAGTTGAGTCACTTTAGATGCAAAATTCCAAAATTTGCCTTGGGCCTCAAATGATGATTCATAAATAGATAAACGTTTAATAGATCTTTGTGTATATAACCACGCTGGAAAGTTAGGACCTGCAAATCCCATATCTAGTCGTTCAAGTTGAAAAGGTGGAATCCAATGGGAGTCAAAATCAAAGATTAATGGTGGTGATGTGAATATATCCAATTCCTTTAATTTGGACAGTTTGGCAAAATTTTTATCTGACACAACTCCTGACAATGGATTTTGGCCAACAATCAAGACAATTAAGGATGATAGATTTCCCAAATTAGTGGGAATAGGTCCTGAAAACATGTTCATCCCAAGAACAAGATATTGTAGATGTTCAAGTTCACCTAACCAAACTGGAATTGGTCCATTGAAATTATTGTCTTCCAAGATCAAGGATTCCAAGTGTCGAAGATTTAACAGTGCCTTGGGTAATTTACCTCTTAAAGAATTACCGCGAAGGTAAATACCAGAGATACCACAAGTAAGATTGAATAACCATTTTGGCAACTCTGAGTGAAATTCATTTGCAGAAAGACGAAGAACTTTGAGTGTAGTAAAATTAACATACTGAAGAGATGGACTCAAGTCTTCAAGTTGACAAGAACGCATGTCTAGCTCTGAAAGCAACGGAAGCATAGTCACTGATTGTAGCCAGTTAGTTTCCTTGTGAAGATCAATGCCGCGGAAGCTGAGATATTCCAAGGAAGACATGCGGGAAAGCCATTGAAGACTGTTGATGGCAAGATTCTTGTTAAGTGATAAATCAAGATAACGAAGAGCTGAAGAGTTTACACACTGGAGAGGAGGAGTAGCTACAGATAGGTTATGACAATTCTGACTATGCACAGAATCAAATTGGATAGCTAAGAAGTCATTATTGCTCAAATTCAAGTAATTTAGAAATTCAAACTCCACCAAGGATAGGTAAATGGAACCTGTGAGGCAGTGTGATTTATCTATCTTGTCCATGTAAGTTGGAAGAGTTGTAGAACATGGGAGACTAAGCTCAGTGACTCTTCTTGTGAAGTTGTCACACTTGACTCCTCTCCATTCACAACAATCTTGCTTAGTGGACCATGAAGCAAGAACGCTAGATGGGTCTATGATACCTTGATGGAAGTTTAAGAGAGCCTGCTTGTCTTTCTGGTTGCAACGGATATTGAAGCTGCACGTGCCGGTGTTGAAGATGATGGTGGCGCATAGCAACCATGCAAACATGATTGCATATTGAGAGGGAGAGGGAGATGTATTCATGGTTTCAATACAAGAAAAAGAAGAGGCCAGCTAGAGAGGGATGGCTTCAGCTTGTGTGGAACTTTATTTATACAATTAAGTGTTTGTCCATGATACATCAATTATAATCTATAATAAAATTTTGGGTTCCGCCAAAAAAAATATATATATATATATCATTGCAACGACTTGGCAAAGAAATTTTGTTGCATGGTGCCCAATACCAGTCAACACGGTAACGATGCTCGACAAATGTGTCCCCACCTCAGTGAAAACGATTTTGGAATAAGTGGATCCACTAACTTTAAGAAAGTTATTCCTCATCTTCATCATTCATTTTCTTGAAATCTAATGATTAAGATTAGTTATTCGTTACAACAATTAGATTTTAAAAAAATGAATGATGGGGATTCTTAGAGTAAATGGATCTCTTCTATATATATATATATATATATATATATATATAATTATCATTGCAACGACTTCGGCAAAGAAATTTTGTTGCATGGTGCCCAATACCAGTCAACACGGTAACGATTCTCGACAAATGTGTCCCCACCTCAGTGAAAACGATTTTGGAAGCACCTATCCAAATGCCGTAGAAACGGTGCATTGGTTGCCCTCATTAATACTTCCATTTCCTGGCCACTTAAAATTTTGAAGCAAAACTTGCAAGCCAAGTTTGAATTAGCAATGATAGCCATCTTCAATTAATAGCCAATTATAAAAACATTTTATAATTATTGGATGTAAATCTAAGTGTGAATATTGTAGACGGATTCAAACCAAAACTTCACTAAATTTAATTTTTTTTGTAGTGACGTAGCCAAACCCAATCAGTCATACTACGCATATCACCGCACTAATTGACAACCTCCATAACCATCCTTTGTTTTGAATCCCAATTAGCATCTCTAAACTGTCCTAGCCACCACTAATTAGAATTCCAACCTCCATCACTCCATGTCGCCATGGTTACCGTGGTTATAAATTCTTACTTGCTTGTTTTTTTTTTTTTTTTTCTTTTCATTGTTTTTTTTTTTGTTGATTAAATGAAGTCACACGCTGTTTTTTCTATTTTCCACGTTAAGTTTTTTTAATTAAGTTATACTAGTAATATTTTAATTGGTTATGTTTGTAACCATATGTGTTTAATATGTGCTCATATAACAATTATTCCTTTAAATGTGTAGTTAGTTCAATAGATTTCAAGAACTATGCATTCACGCATATAATTGGAAAAGATCATTCCCAATTTTGGCGAGTAACCATATCTCCCAAAATGTCCATTAGGATTTTTACAAAATCTTTAAATTGGAAGAACTTTGAACGTTCATTAAAAAATAGTATTCCTAACCAATAATTATTGAACAAAAGGTAAAACTATATTTAGAGAAATGATTGTCGAACATCTGAAAGATGTATACCGACATCTGCAAATTTAATTTTGTAAGTGGTTAATTACTACCGTACATCTCAATAACTTATTAACACAGTTAACCACTTGCAATAAACATTTCAATAATATTGTGATATAAGATGTACACCCGACATCTACCAAAACTATACAACTACAATACTTAGGGACCAAAAGTATATTTAAGTCAAACCATTAATTTATTTGGATCACCATAATATTGATGTGGAGTATCTACCAGCTTGGTTAATGACTAATCTTCGACGACTAATCTTCGTCGGAAAATCTAGTTGGCCACCTTTTAGTAGGATCCCTCCTTCCAACCACGTTTTTCCTTTCACAAAGCTCAAATATGAGACTTTGCTTCAATGACAGATTTAGAGGGGGGCGGGCAGGGGCACTAACCCCCCTTTCCGTAGGACTTTTCATGTATATACATTTATATTTTTAAGTTGGTGTAAAATTGTGTAAAATTAATTATGTAGGTTGGTATTATAATAATATTTAAGGTTAACTATGTAAAATTATGTAAAACTAGTTGTGTTTATTGTTATTATTGTAATGATTAAGGTGATAATTAGTGTAAAATTACGTAAAACTAGTTGTGTGTTGTTATTATAATAACAGTTAATGCTATTATTACTTAAAATAAAAATTAGTTACAATTTTACGTGTAAAAATTAGTAAATATTTTTTTTAAAATTATTATTTATTAGATGTTAGACATTTAAACAATTATAAAAGAAGGAAAAAAAAATTAGCCCCCCCTTTAACCGGTTTCTGGATCCATCCCTGCTTTACTTAAGGAGACTGAGCCCACCTCCATTCAAACCAACGATTTGTTGCTAAGTCAAACCATTAATAATTGTGAAGTAAAAAAAAAAAAACATTTCAAAATGTTATAAAAATCTTATTAGTATCAATTGAAAATATAAATTATTTTTTTTCCAGAAATTAGACTTGTTCTAGTCGGAAAAGTGACAAGTCAACTGTCCAAGTTTCAAACTAATTAATTAATCTTCTGAAATTTCTTCATGAATGCCCGTAGTAAGATTGAGGTGAGAGATGTGTAATAAAGAGCAACTTAGGAAAGGAAAGAAATTTAGAAAAACTAGGATGAAATGTTTTACTATCAAACATCAATCTTTTTCATACAATAAGGATATTGAGGATTATATCAATAAATTTTTGTTAGAAAATATTCAGATATCTTTCTTTCAATCCAATTATAACGAATTACTAGTGTAATAACCTGTGCAAAGACACAAGTACTGAGGTTTATAATTTACAATTTTTTATATTGTTATGATTTTTTAACGTATTTCTCAATTGTTTTTTTAATTTTATATAAATGCACATAAATATTTTAAAAAGGAGTTTACTAATATACTCACATCCAATTCTTAGTATAAGTGTATTAGCAACCTACACAAAAAATTTAAGACAAGAATATCCAATCACTCCTTCTATTTAATTAATTCAGTTAGGGATATTATAGTAATTTAGTATTTAATTTATAAATCAATAAAAAAAAACTTCATACTAATGCTGATAACTCATTCCTCTCTCCTTTCTCATCTCTCACAAAATTCATAAATGCTCATAAATCACTTTCATAGAATATTTCCATATACTCTCTTTTCTTTTTACTTTTATCTTCTCTAACCGTTGACGCCATTAGAGTAAAGTACTCAATCCTTTCCAATGGTTTAATAAGAAAAAAGAACAATTTCTTACCTTCTTAAAATCGCAGTACCATGAAGGTTGTAAAATAGTTAAAAGAACAGTCACTATTCGATTTTTGAAATTTACTTTTTTATCTGCACAATTTCAATTTAGAAGTCGTCAATGAAAGTTTTACAGTGTCTCTATCCATACAACAGATTCATTACATTTTACGTAGAGGAAGTTGAAGGACATAATGATAATCAAGCTAAAGGAGAATATATATATAGGTATATATATGTATAAGGAAAAAAAAAATGAGGCAGCGAGTTAACTTTAGTCCTCAAATGACAACTGTAAAATGTAATGAAATAATTGGCTGGATTTATTTCGTCTTGATGACTTCATGCAAGATCAAACAATACATATCAGCCACTGCAACCTTGACGGATTCCAGGAGCTCTACTAAGAAACTATCAATAACAGAAACCTTAACCTACAAGACAAGGACATAGACTGTAGCTTTGTTTACCAAGAGTCCAAGATATTCCAATCACCCACAATAGCAATTTGGCAGGTCAAACCACTGCTAGGAAACCAGACAGAAAATTAAGCAAGATAGCAGGAAAAACTTTGCAAGACCTGAATGAAAACTCTCCAGTATTATTTAGTTTCAGTGAAACTAGCAGGATACCCGTTCAATTGCACGGGTCACGTTGATTTTTATGTATGTTTCAAAATCACTTGTGTGTGTGTGTATATATATATACATACATACTAAATTCATTAATGTAGTGCACACCCATAATTTCAAATATACAAATTTTTTATCTAAAATTTAGTCACAATTAAAGCTTTTGTCCCTTTCGAAGAATGTTTTACGTCAGAAATTCCTATTTATTTTGTAATTACATTCTTATTTGTTCAATTGTGTCGCCAAATTTCCTTTCATAAAGTGTTTAAATTATTATTTTCTATTTAAATATTTATAATAACTTTGAAATATAAAATAATTTTTAACATTGAAAGTGTGAATGAACTAACATGGATAGTAATGATAATGGAAAGGAATGGGGTAAGTATGTACAATAGTCCCCCAGTATCTACCAGTACTTATATGGGCACCATAATAAAAATTGATTAGAACAAATAATTCTTAAGTGTGGGTATTTGTGAGTACAAATACCTTATTACTTGTTCATGCCTCATTAATAGGCGGATATTCATTTTCAATCCATAGTAGATTTTACTCATTAAATATATTGAGATATAAGTACATATATAATATAATGTAATATATATATTATAATATATAATTGAAGAGAAATTATAAATAATATTTAATTTATGGTTAAAAAATTATATTTAATTTGACACTTATTTATGGATTGAAATTCAACAAAATATTTTTATATAAAATACACATTTAACTAAAGATAGTTATATTCCATGTAAATGTACAAAACTAAAGGAATATTGTACTAACTAGTCAATGTTCATATTTTGTTTGAGAGTGTCACATGTTTTTATCAAATAATATCCATTAATATTAATTGCTATAATTTATAAAGACACACTCTTGATATATTTAAAAAAATAATAAATTTTATTAATCTAACAATTAGTTTTAACATTCTCTTAAAGCATAATAAAAGAACAAAATTTTATTTCACCATTCAACTTAACGTATGATAAGCTATTTAAAATATAATTAAACATCTAATATTAGATTATGTATTTACAAATATATTAATTGTCTAAAATTTAATATACATAATAATCTAAATAAAATCACATAATTTAATAATCCAATCAAGAAAACTTACCTTTTTATTAAATGTTATTAAGGATATCATTTTATACAATTTTTTTTATATTATTTTATTTATCCCATTTTCATAAACAAAATTTGAGGAGAAGTTTCAAAAACACAAAATAAACTTAGCACCCTTTACAAACATGAATGTTAGAGAAATATTAATTACAATTAAAATATATTTTTTGGATAAAAATAGTTTTATTAAAAGAGCTAAAATGTAATTGAAGATTTATTAAAATATTTGTGTGAGATATTAATAAATACAAATATTATTAAAAATAATTGAGAAGTTGTAAACTATATTTAGTTTGACACTTCAACATTAAACACAAAATAAACTTGGCACTGTTTACAAATATAAATGTTAGAGAAATAATATTTGTCAAAAATAATTTTCTATATTTTCTTATCATTATATTTTATAATAATATACACTTTTAATAATAAAAAATATATTAATTACAGTTAAAATTCTTTTTTTGGATAAATTAGTTTTATTAAAAGATTTAAAATGTAATAAAAAAGTTATTAAAATATTTATGCAAGATATTAATAAATAAGAATATTATTAAACATAATTAATATTTTTTATTTTTAAAAAATAATTAATATTTTGAAATAATTTTATATGGTAAGAACGTGTAGTTTTAATTTTATAAAACGATTCACAACAATCTTAATAAAAAAATTAATATTTTTATTTAAATGAATTATATTTTATCTTATAAAATTATTATTGAATAATAACTATGAACATTAAAAATAAATTTTATTAATTAAATAATTTTTATATGTCATATAGTAATAAGAAAAAAGGAGTATATAAAGAAAAGGAGAAAATAAATTTAAAAAAAGTGAGAGAGAGAGAGAGAGAGAGAGAGAGAAAGTAAAAGATAACCAAATAGTGACATGTGTAATGTAGGGACAAAAAAGTAATTTTAGTAGCAACATTTTTATGTCATATAGTAATAAGAAAAAAGGAGTATATAAAGAAAAGGAGAAAATAAATTTTTAAAAAAAAGTGAGAGAGAGAGAAAAAGTAAAAGATAACCAAATAGTGACATATGTAATGTAGGGACAAAAAAGTAATTTCAGTAGCAACTCCTTTTCCTATATAATAACTATAACTATATAGTAATAGATATACATAAACCAGTTCAAGAGGCTCCTACAGAAACGCAGCTCTGCTCCCCTCCTTACTAGTGTATTACAAAATTCACACACACTCTCTACTCTTGGACCTCTCCCCAAAATGCATAACAAACTGTGTAACTACCTGCCCACTCAGCTCAGCCCACCTTTTCCTGATTATCCCCTTGATTTCTTTTCTTCCTCCTTTGGTAAACTCTCCAAAACTTGGGGATCCTATTATTACTACCCAATAACTTTCATTCTTTAGGGTCATCGGCACTTCCAGAACACTTCTCTCCTTCACTTGTTTGTGGCTGATGACTGGGTGTGGTTATTTGCTGGCTTGTTTCTACATTTTTCAAACAAACTTCTTTCCTCTCAACTTGTTTGTTTGTTGCTTTGCTGCTTCTTTACATGTCACTGGGTGTAGCTAACAGCTGATGATAGATGTTGTAAAAAAACATGTCCTTTCTTTTCTTTTGGTACCAAAACTAATGTCATTTATATCATGTGTTACACCTTTAACTTGAGCTGCAAGTTGTGACCTTTTCATGCATTTTCAATTGAAGTTAGATGACATGTTAGTTATAGTTTTAAAGTTATTTTTCGTATTTCAGTCATTTTACATGCATTTATATTTGTTTGAATATAATTTTGCATGTTGAAATCTTACTTACGATCCATGTTACTAGCACACATACTTGTGTCTTACCCATCCTTCTTACCCTAGGTAGTATCTTGAGATTTACAGCATTGATTCAAGTAACCAAAAAACAAAGCCAGAAACAAATGGGGCATGACCTATCATTTCATGCTTCTTTTTCGTTAAAGCCGCTACAACAAAATAGTTGTCAAATATTCAGCTGTGAGCACTATTAAAATTTGAAGGCCCTAATATAAACCTAAAAAGTAGGCTAGAACAGAAGTTACCTCCAAATGCAGCACTTATGCCAGAGAATACCAACAATGGAGGAAAGGAATCTGTGAACAAATTTGAAAAGAAATAAGTTAGCTCTAGAATATAACCGAGCTCTATGGTACATTACTTCATCTAATTCTAATCTGCTATCTATAAAAGAAAAACATAAAGATGAAACCAACTTCTATGATAGGTCTATTCAAGGCATCAACAAAGCATAAAGTAATAGCAATTTGCAAAGGAAACTCAAAAGTCAATCAAGGTCTACATACCCCAAAAACAAAAGGAAGCCACTTTGGTCCCTTCAGACCATTTTGAAGATAAGGTAAACCTACAACCAAATATTAATTAGCCATATCTTCAGCAAAGAAGGTACAGGGATTTTAATTTTAATCCACCAACAGCGCAGAGTTTAACAGCATCAATAAATATACTATAATACAACAACAACAACGAAGCCTTATCCCGCTAGATGAGGTGATTACATGGCTCAAATAAAAACCAATGTTTCAGACATGTTATAATGCCTAATTTAAAGTATAACAATGCGTAATTAAAAAAGAAATTGTTAAAAATATTTTTTAAATTAAATGACCTGAATTTAATACTGAAAAGAAATTAGATGCCAACTTTATATCAAATTTGATCTCGAATGGTATATCATGAAGAAAAACACAAGAAAATAAGATTACCTGTATTAAAACCATGAACTGCACTAAGCATGCCGCCAATCCCCGAGCCAGCCTATTCAACAGCAAACACTAAGAAAATAAGCAACAACAGCAGCACTCATACAATAAGCATATTATTGTCAAAATTTCAGCTCAAAAAAGGTTAGTTTCAACTTTGAAGTAAAAAAAATAATTTTTTTCATTAATCTTAACTTCATTAGAAGATTAATATTAATATTATTATTGTAAAGATAAACTCAAACCGAACCGAATAGCGAAGAGAGGGACTTACGACGGCAGTGGCGTCGTGCAAGACGGGAGTGATGGTCCATTCGCCTCTTTCCTGATCGCAAAACAGAGACAGTTTCGTTGAGTGAATTCATCGAACACCTCGTTGGCAGCAGCAACACACAAATACAAATACGTTGCGAAGAATAGAGAGTGAGAGTGAGAGAGAGAAAGAGAGAGAAACTCACGGAATTAGGGTTATTGAGGAGAGAGAGACAGCGAGCGCATCGAGCGGTGCCGAGGCCAAGGTTGATGGTGGTGGGATCGTGGTGGAGATTTCCGGTTCTTAGTTTCTCTTCGTACACCTCTCGAGTACCCATTCTTGTGTGTGCTACTTCGGTCGGTGTCAACCACTCGGAGAATTAGACGGGGTTTATTTAGATGAGAAAGAATGCTGGCGTTTTAAATTAAAAGAAAAAATAAAATAAAATTGTGTTTATCTCTTTCTTTAAACTTTTGAAAATATATATATATATATAGTAATTTGCTTTTTAAAAAAAGTTATAAAAACAAAAAAATATTTTTATTTCATTACGATTATACTTTTTTTTTATTTGTGACCACAAAAAAAATATATAGTTATGGTTATAATTACACAAAAAAAGATAGTTCTGATTATAATAAAGAAAAGAAATTTTTGCACAATTTTTCCTGCTCATTTTAAGAATACACTAGTATTTTTGTTCGTGCATTGCACGGGTCAAATTTAATATGTAAATATCACTTTTAAAGGTCATTAATATGCAAATAATATTAAAATTTAAGTTAGAACTAAAGATATTAAAAATGATAGATTAAAAAAGATAAAATGCTAAGTTAAATAATTCAGTTGATATTAAAAGTGTAAGAGAATATATCATACGTATATTAGAAATGTATTTAAATTTTGAAGATAAAATATATATTTGAAATTAGTTTTGATATTCAACTATAGCCTATAAAACGGTTTAGCTGATTTTAAAAGTATAAGAGGATATATAAGATACATATTAAAAGTGTATTTTAATTTTCAAGATAAAATATATATATATATTTAAAATTGGTTTCTAATATTCAGTTATAGAAATCGTCCGGTTGATATTAAAAGTACAAAAAGATATATCAGAAGCATATTAGGAAAGTGAAGTGCATCACTTCATGAGAGGAGAATATTCAAATGAGAATGAATGTGAGGAAGTATGGGAAAAGTCAAGCAACGAGAGCATAGATACACTTATATATATATATATATATATATATATATGAGGAGGGATCAAATTACACCAGTGTAACTTAAACAACTATTACACCATTTAATAACTTTCAAATGGATGATGTTTTCTTAAAACCCACCGTTGGATTGAAAGTTCCTTTCACATAGATCATGTATACAAAATTTCAAATTAATCCAAAATTATTTGATACCTCATTCATATAGATTAAAATCGACGTAATATAAACTTTTCAAAATATACTAAAATATTGATCATTTGATTACCTTCTTATTGTTGTTCAATTTTGACAAAATTTGACACAAACAATCTTGGTAATATGTAGATATAATTCAACGGTTGGATCGATAAAAATTTCTTTATATATCAAGTTATTAAAATGGTGTAACTCTTTTAGAGTTACATTAGTGTAATTTGATCCCTCTTATATATATATATATATATATATATATATATATATATATATATATATATATATATATATATATATATATATATATAAGGAGATATGTCATTTTCAACTATTGCATTGAGGTGTTTCCTTGTGTACATGTTTTGGAACCCTAGCCAATGTTAGTTTGGAGGACCTGATTGCAATTTCTTTTTTGTTTGTTTCTTATAATTTCTTATATTTTACCTTTTATTTTTTATTCCTAATATTTATGATTTTAAATTGTTGTCCCTTCGATTTTCTATTTTTGAAACCCTAAAAATACGATACTTTTCTTGTCTTCTTGATGTGCTCTTCTTGGTGTGGTACCCTTTATGTTATTTGCTCTGTCAAATACCAGTAGAGGATTGTATTGTGTACTGGTTGTGTTTGACACTTAACTATCCTCTTTCTCTTTATATCTGACTATGTTGTTGAGCGAATGTTGGTAGATTGAGGTTTCTCTATACGCAGGTAAAACCTTTTCGTTGCTCGTTTCTGTTGATTCTTTGTTCATTTTTTTGGGTTTGCTTCAATTCTCGTACTATATTTGATTGTTATTTATTTTTTTGTATTTTGAACAGTTCAGAGTGGTGACTTTGCAAGCTATTACAACAGAACAAGTTTTTTGTTTCATTTCTTGTCTTTCGTTTGGGGTTTTATAAGCAAGAGTCCTTATTTTGGGTTTTACCAGTAGGAGGCTGTGTTTTCAGTGTTTAGTGGTACGAATGTGCATGCTTGGATTTCATTTGAACAACTGACTAATGTTATTTTTTCTCTAAATTGTTAAAAAATGACTCTGATTTTAACCATAAACCTTTGAATTAATTTACAACAATGTTGTTATCTATTTTTAGATTTTGGTTTTTATGATTTCCATTATGTATGCATTGAACCCTTTTTTCCAAAATGCTTTATAAGGCAAGTTGTCTTTCTGATATTTCGTCCCTTTTACCTATTTTCTTTTTCTTTCATTGTGTTTTAGATGCTATCTTTTGTTGCATTTTTTTATAAGTTTTACTTGGAATGGTTTTGATTGTGATCAACGAATCATTGTTATATGTGTGTTTGAAAATAAATAGATGTTCATAAAACTAAAAATCTTCCTTGTACAAATATGAATCCATTAAGTATACTCCTTTTAGGACCATTACTGTTATGATAAGGCCCACAAAGCTTCAATAATTTGAATTTATTTGTTGAATTTTAGATGGATAACCCTAAGGAGGATTCATTTGTGAAGTTAGATGATGCCAAAGATGAGGAGGATTCATTTATGAATTTTGATGATGACAATGATGTTAGTTTTAGCAACATGGAAAGTTTTGATGGTAGTGAAAGTGAACCGAGTCAAGATGCTTAAAGTGAAGAAGAAGATGCAAATGCATATTTGATAAATTCTAAATTCAAAACTTATATTGATTTGACAGAAGAAGACATGTTACGACTAGATTTTGCAAATGAAGACGTTGTCTATAATTTCTATTTACCTATGCAAAGTTTAATGGTTTTGGAATTAGGAAAGATGAGGTTCATTATGGTATGAATGGTGAATTAATAATGCATCAATTGGTATGCAACAAAGCGGGATTGAGGCACAAAAAGCATTTCATGAGGGATGACAAGAAAAAGGATCATAGACCTTTGTCCCGTACGAATTGCAAAGCAAGGTTGCGTGTAAGTTTGATAAGGAAACATCTCGATGAAAAGTTGTGTCATTTTGGGATACTCATAACCATGTATTGTGTGAGCAAAATTATGTGCCATTAATTGATTTGTACCGAGGGTTGACTGATGCCGATAAAGCTCAGATAGATTCCTTGCATGCACAAGGTGTTAAGATTTGTCAAATAATGGGTTTCACGATGGACCAAAAAGGTGGACATATGTGTTGGGTTTAACAAGAAAGATCTCTTTATATTGAGTGACAAAGGAGGTCTAAAATAAAAAGATGGCGATGTATCGGCTGCATTGAGTTATATACACGACAAGGCAGATAATGATCCAGTGTTTTTTTCAAGATATGTGGTCTCAAAAGATGGTAAATCGAGACATTTATTTTGGGTTGATGGTACTAGTAGAACCAATTTCCAATGTTTTGAAGGTGTGGTTGCGTTTGAAAGCACCTACAAGAAGAACAAGTACAATAAGTCGATGGTTATATTTTCAGGTAAAAATCACCATTCGGAAACCATGATTTTTAAGTGTGCTCTTATTTTAGATAAAGCTACTGATTTATATAAATGGGTATTACAAACCTTTTTGGATGCAATGTGCAATAAGCATTCAAAATCAGTAGTGACAGATGACGATTGTGCAATAAATGAGGCAATCAGGGAGGTTTTTTCATATGCAACCTATAGACTTTGTGTCTGACACTTGTTGAAGAATACTTGTGAAAATATGACGAATCCACAATTTTTAGATGATTTCAAAAGAACAATGTTTGCTAATATTACACCAAATAGATTTGAGATTTTATGGAAAGAAATGGTTGAGAAAAATCAGGTTAACGGGAATAGTTGGATTTTGCAATTCTACCAAAAGAAGTTAATGTGGGCCATTACTTACTTACGTGATAAATTGTTTGTTGGCTTATGAACTACTTCTATATGCGAAGGCGTCAATTCAATTATAAAGACATATATTGGGAGGAAAAATACAATTGTTGAGTTGTTGTATAATTTTGAACACTCTTTGTGAAAGACTATAGGTACAAGGAGTTGATTTTTGATTTTAATTCTCTTTATACTAATCCTTTGATAAATTCTTCTCTTCCCATGGTTGAGGAACATGCTTCAAAAATTTATACCAAAAGTATTTTTAATAAAGTGAAATCGCACATTGTTAATGTTGGTGGTTTGAATGTGATAGAAATGATTGATAGTGTGGAGAAGGTGATGTATAAGGTTGAGAAATATCATCATTGTCATAGTCAAGTTCAAGTTGTATTTGATAAACATGAAGAGAAGTTTCAATGTGAGTGTATGATGTATGACTCTATTGGCATTCCTTGCTACCATATAATATGTGTCATGCATCTTGATCATGTGAATTCATTTCCTTTGAGTTTGATTTGCAATTGGTGGTTGAAGGATGCAAAGAGTGAATTCATTTCATGCTATCAATCAAAAAATATGGATAATGGCCTAATGATTATAGCTCGTGTTGGGGTATTAGCTGCATGTTGTAATAGACTTTGTGAAATTGCTAGTAAAAAGTGTGACAGCTTTAATTTTATCAGAAATGAAATCTTGAAGTTAACTAATGCACTACAACAACAAGGGTTCATGAATAGTAGCGATAATGGTGTTGTAAATTATGTGTTTGATCAGAATGTGGTCAAGACAAAAGGTATTCCATGAAGGAAAAATGTCAGGAAAAATAAAAAATGTTCTAATTGTTAAAAAAAAAAAAAAAAAAGTGGTCACAATGTAACCACTTGCATTGTACTATTTTGTATGGATGATGAAATTGATGTTAATGATGATTCATATGGTGTGGAGTCTAATGATAGATATTCAGTTCAAGTAAGTATAATTTTGTGATACTCGGTTAATTACTTTATTTAGTTTTTTTTTACAGTTAGTTGGATGTAATAATTAAGCATTTACTAAATCTGTTTTGCAGGCTGAAAAATCATTATCTATTGATGTAAGAAACAACTAGGACAAGGCTCCTACATAGCAGAATCGAAGAAATACTTAATATAATGAGAAAATATTGTTTATTACGTATAAAGGTTCCATTTGAGTTGGTTGTGTTGTCTAGATATTGTTAAATATGCTTCTTCTTTTTTGCAGAAATGTAGAAGGAAAGTTGGTGGTCATGATAGAGTAAAGGATAAGAAAGAGAAGTCAAGTGAACAAAAGTTGTCAAAGGATAAGTTTGTAAGTTAGTGTTAAACTTATTTCTTTATGTGAGTTATGTTTGTATTTTTACTTTGTTTAGTTTTATTTAACAGTTGGTTAGAAGTAATGACTAAGCATTTACTAAATCTATTTTGGAGGCTGAAAAATCATTATCTATTGATGTAAGTGACAACCAAGACGAGGCTTTTACACAACAAAGTCGAGGAAATATTGATAATGTAATGTGAAAATATTGTTTATTACTTATAAGGGTTCCATTTGAGTTGGTTGTGTTGTATGAATATTGTTAAATATACTTTTTTTGTAGAAACGTAGAAGGGAAGTTGGTGGTCTTGATAGGGTAAAAGATAAGAAAGAAAAGTCAGGTGGACAAAAGTTGTCAAAGGAGAAGTCTGTAAGTTAATGTTAAACTTATCTTTTATGTGGGTTATGTTTGTGTTTTTACTTTATTTAGTTTTATTTAATAGCTTATTAGAAGTAATGACTAAGCGTTTACTAAATCTGTTTTGCAAGCTAAAGAATAATTATCTATTGATGTTAGTAATCACCAAGACAAGGCTCCTACGTAGCAAAGTAGAGGAAATATTGATAATGTAATGAGAAAATATTGTTTATTACATTTAAGGATTCCATTTGAGTTGGTTGTGTTGTATGGATGTTGTTAAATATACTTCTTTTTTTTTTTTGCAAAAACATAAAAGGGAAGTTGGTGGTCGTGATAAAGTGAAGGATAAGAAAGAGAAGTCAGGTGGACAAAAGTCGTCAAAAGATAAGTCTATAAGTTAATGTTAAACTTATTTTTTTTAGGTATGTTTGTGTTTTTACTTTGTTTTGATTCACATTGAATGCTAGTTTTTAAATACTTTCTAGAAATTTAAAGTTACAGTTAGTGGATCCAATGAAGGTAAAAACGTCAATCCCGAATTGCTCTACTCAAAAGTCTATTACTGAAATTAGACTCATTGTTCCTTCTAGTGCTTAAGCCTAACAGATTTAGCCAATGGTAAATGTGATATCAACTCAACAAAATTACATGTTCCCTTTTACTGCATACACACAAGGAATGCCTTTACATCATGCATATGGGCTAGTTCCATTCTATCATCAATTTCACACAATCCCACAATTTTGTGTAATCCCACTTGCACCAAACCCGAATATAATGCTTATGAATTATGTAAGTTGGTTTAGTTTCTACTATTAACTATTAATATTGCTATTGTTAATGATATTGGTTTAACTTCTAAATATATTTGGTCATTTTAATTTCAAATTTATTTTGATTTAAATTTTAAATCTTAATACATTGTATCAAATTAAAGATATTTTTCTTGTTTTGGATAAATTAAAATTTAAGATTATTATAGTCTTAATGAATCTTAAAGTTGTGGATTTCACATGATTTGGTGAATAAGACTTTGACACTGTTGATTCTCTTAATTAGATATTATTAATAATATTATCTCTTCTATTTTAAATGTGAATTTCACATATTAGATGAGGCAAAAACTTGTTGAGAGGTAAAATTGTTTTTGTATTTAGACTAAAATGAATTTATCTTATTTGTGTTTCTCAACTAAAAGTCCCACAAAAAAATTACCATCCAATTTGCTATGAATGAGGACTTGAGGAGTGGGTGAGTGGATAAATTTGTAACTACTTCGTGTCATATTGTTGGTGAATTTTGAACGTGCACACGATAGAAGGATAATTAAAGGTTAACTCACAACTTTTCAATAGCAACTTTCTAAAATAAAAGGTATTTACTTTAAACTTATCTTCTAATTTCACATAGAAATAAGATATATACAAGTCTTACCAGTGACTACGGAAAAAAACACAAGTGTGCCCTAACTAACATCCAATATTAGTCTAACTATTACCAGGGACTATGGATATTCCAATTATGCCCTAACTAACATCCAGTATTAATCTAACTCTTACAAGTGAATATGGATTTTTTAATTGTACTCTATCTAACATCCAATATTAATCTAACTACCAGTGCCTTAATTTTATGTGTCACACATCCTAGTTATAAAAGGCTTATGAAATACATCAATATTGTTTTAACCAAAGTTAACCTATAAAAAATGTTTTTTTTATCCTCTATCATGTTGACTTCATAACCCTCTACTTGTCTTGGATTTTTGGATGCGTGAGGGAGTTTTGGTAGAAGACAATTGGTTGTTGTAGTTGTGTCACATATGCAGAACATGGCACTTTGCTCATAACAGTAATGGGTGTGGTGTGGCTATTGCATTCCCAATCAATGCAATATGCTTGATGAGCAAAGCATTATGTTTATTATGAAGGATTACAGCTTGAAGTGGGAGTAATTGGCATATATGGCAACGTGTTACAACTTTCGATAGCTGGTGTAGCATTTTTGGAGACTAGGAATGGACTGGTTTTTTTGTGATGTTACTCTTGGGGGAACAATGTGTTACTGGTTGTTGGAGTTTAAAGGCTTTAGAAATGTTGTTTTAGTAGGTCCAGCATGTGTAGCACAATATATATCATTTACGATTATTGTACTTAATATAATTTCGGTAGTTTGTATAGATTGATTTGTATTTATCTTATTTATATTTATATCTTATATCTATGTATAAATACTAAATTTAAATGATAAGTAATTATTGTGAACATAATAACATTGATACCTTAGGTCTTTTATTATTTGGATATAGTTCGATTCCAAACCAAATGGGCATTTAGAAGTTGTAATATATTACTGTCACAAACACACATTTTTTTGGAAACTAAACCAAAAAAAAAAAAAGATGATAATTTTTATTACTTATCCCAACAATCCCACCCAAATATTTAGTTTTAAACCTACGAAATCCATGATTACCAACTTTACATCTCGACACACTTGTTTGGTTACTCAAACAATGTTGAAGTTAGTAGGCATTTATTTTTAGTCATTTTTCTTTTCTGTTAATAAATCCTACATTAACTAGGAATCATGGTTGTTATGCTATTCTATTAATCACAAGTCATGGTTGTTAGTTTTATTTAATCTGTAGAGGTTTGCTTTAATATTTTTTGAGTCCACATTTTGGTGTGGCAGTTGTGGTGTAAGACTATTTAAAAGTCAAATTATCTTTCAATTTAATTCAATAGTAAAATCAGTATAGCAAATTAGTCGTAAATCAACACGAGGCTAAGGGAATCAAAAGAAACCAAAGATGAAGCAATTAATCGAGATATCATCGATTATTACCAAATACTTTTTTTTCACGATTTTGCATAACAAAACTATATTTTATTAGCTTAACCAGTAATTCAATATTTTGTATTTGTTTTGTTTGCAATTAATCAAATTATGTTATTTCTTAATTGTTAGACTAGTTGTGACATTGAATAAATTCCACAAATCGATGTTAATTAGGAGAACTCAATTAAATCTCCAAAAACAGATGAGGCGTGTGACCAACACCAGGTAATATGATCAAAAAACAAATCGCATAACATATTTTATCTATAGACAAGTCTTATTTTATTTATTCTATATGGTGCATTATTACATGGTGACTTAGAAAAAGGTTTCACTTTTACGGTCATCAGTGGATATGATTAGGAATAACTTGACTAATTTGGCCACAATTGTTAAATGTCAAAGTCCATTAACATGCCCAGTCAATCCGTACTCCTCACATGGTGTGATATATAACACAAATGAAACTCTCAACTATTCAAGGAAGATAAGGAATTTTGGCAACATTATCCCCAACTAATAATAAGATATCATCCAAGTATAAACAGATCAAGACAATAACAAAACCAGAAGAAAAAAAAGTCAAACATTAAGGTTGAAAAAAGAAGAAAAACTTATTTTTGTATACCAAAATCATTTTTTTCACTGTTTTGCATAACAAAAGTATATTTAATTAGCTTAACCAGTAATTAAATATTTTGTATTTGTTTTGTTTTCAATTAACCGAATTATGTTATTTATTGATTATTGGAATAGCGGTCATGTTGAATAAATTCCTCAAGGCGATGTTAATGAAAAGAACTCAATTAAATCTCCGAAAACAAATGAGAAACATGTCCAACACTAGGTAATATGATGAAAAAACAAATTCTATAACATATTTTATCTACAGACAAGTCTTATTTTATTTATTCTATATGTTGCATTATTACAAGATGGCTTAAAAAAGGTCTCGCTTTTACCATCATTAGTGGATGTGATTAAGAAGAAATTGAGCAATTTGGCCATAATTGTTAAATGTCAAAGTCCATTAGCATGCTTAGTCAATTCGTACTCCTAACATGTTGTGATACATAACACAAATGAAATTCCTAGCTATTCAAGGAAGATAGGAAATTTTGGCAACATTATCCCCAACTAATAATAAGATATCATCCAAGTATAAACAGACCAAAACAATGACAAAATAGTAAGAAAATAAATTAAACAATAAGGTTGAAAGAATGAAGAAAACTTATTCTCATATACCATATACTTTGTTTTTCACTGTTTTGCATAACAAAAGTATATTTTATTAGCTTAACCAGTAATGCAATATTTTGTATTTGTTTTGTTTTCAATTAATCGAATTATGTTATTTGTTGATTGTTGGAATATCGATGACGTTGAATAAATTCCTCAAGCCAATGTTAATGTAGAGAACTCAATTAAATATACGAAAACAAATGAGGTACATGATCAACACCAGGTAATATGATTAAAAAACAAATCGTATAACATATTTTATCTACAGACAAGTCTTATTTTATTTATTCTATATGTAGGATTATTACATGATGGCTTAGAAAAAGGTTTCACTTTTACGATCATCAGTGGATATGATTTAATAGAACTAGAGCAATTTGTCCACAATTGTTAAATGTCAAAGTCCATTAACATGCCCAGTCAATCTGTACTCCTCACATGGTGTGATACATAAAACAAATGAAACTCTCAACTATTTAAGGAAGATAGGGAATTTTGGCCACATTATCCCTAACTAATAATAAGATATCATCCAAGTATAAACAAACCAAGACAATAACAAAACCAGAAGAAAAAAAAAGTTAAACATTAAGGTTGAAAGAACGAAGAAAAATTTATTCTCGTATACCAAATACTTTTTTTTTCACTGTTTTGCTTAATGAAAGTATATTTTATTAGCTTAACCAATAATTCAATATTTTCTATGTGTTTTGTTTTCAATTAATCGAATTATGTTATTTATTGATTGTTGGAACAGTAGTGGCGTGAATAAATTCCTCAAGCCGAAGTTAATGAGGAGAACTTAATTAAATCTCCAAAATTAGATAAGGAACATGACCAACACCAGGTAATATAATCAAAAAATAAATCGTATAACATATTTTATCTACAGACAAGTCTTATTTTATTTATTCTATAGGTTGCATTAATACAAGATGACTTAGAAAAAGGTTTCACTTTTACGATCATCAGTGGATATGATTATAAAGAACTTGAGCAATTTATCCACAACACAAATGAAACTCCCAGCTATTCAAGAAAAATAGGGAATTTTGGCAACAGTGTCCCCAACTAATAATAAGATATCATCCAAGTATAAACAAACCAAGACAATAACAAAACAAGAACGAAAAAAATTAAACAATAAGGTTGAAAGAATGAAGAAAAACTTATTCTCGAATACTAAATACTTTTTCTTCATTGTTTTGCATAGCAAAATTATATTTTACTATATTAACCAGAAATTAAATATTTTGTATTTGTTTTGTTTTCGATTAATCGAATTATGTTATTTGTTGATTGTTGAAATAACGGTAATGTTGCATAAATTTCTCAAGTCGATGTTAATGAGAAGAACTCAATTAAATCTCCAAAAATAGATGAGGTGTATCACCAACACCAAGAAATATGATCAAAAAATAAATCGTATAACAAATTTTATTTATAGACAAGTCTTATTTTATTTTTTCTATATGGTTCATTATTACAAGATAGCTTAGAAAAAGCTCTCACTTTTACAATCATCAGTGGATATGACTAGGAAGAAATTGAGCAATTTGGCCATAATTGTTAAATGTCAAAGTCCATTAACATGCCCAGTCCATCTGTACTCTTCATATGGTGTGATACATAACACAAATGAAACTCTCAACTATTCAAGGATGATAGGGAATTTTGGCAACATTAGCCCCACCTAATAATAAGATATCATCCAAGAATAAACAGACCAAAACAATAACAAAATCAGAAGAAAAAAAAAGTTAAACATTAAGGTTGAAAGAACAAAGAAAAACTTATTCTCATATACCAAATACTTTTTTTTCACTGTTTTGCATAACAAAAGTATATTTTATTAGCTTAACCACAAATTCAATATTTTATATTTGTTTTGTTTTCAATTAACCGAATAATGTTATTTATTGACTGTTGGAATAGCGATGGTATTGAATAAGTTCCTCAAGCCGATGTTAATGAGGAGAACTCAATTAAATCTCCGAAAACAGATGAGGAACATGACTAACACCAAGTAATATGATCAAAAATAAATTGTATAACATATTTTATCTACAGACAAGTCTTAATTTATTTATTCTATATGTTGCATTATTACAAGATGGCTTAGAAAAAGGTCTCACTTTTACGATCATCAGTGGATATGATTAGGAAGAACTTGAGGAATTTGGCCACAATTGTTAAATGTTAAAGTCCATTAACATGCCTAGTCAATTCATACTCTTCACATGTTTTGATACATAACACAAATGAAATTCCCAACTATTCAAGGAAGATAGGGAATTTTGGCAACATTATCCCCAACTAATAATAAGATATCATCAAAGTATAAACAGACAAAGATAATAACAAAACAAGAAGAAGAAAAACTTAAACAATAAGGTTGAAAGAATGAAAAAAAACTTATTCTCTCATACCAAATACTTTTTCTTCACTGTTTTACATAACAAAAGTATATTTTTTTAGCTTAACCAGTAATTCAATATTGCGTATTTTTTTATTTTAATTAATCGAATTATGTTATTTGTTGATTGTTGGAATAACGGTGACGTTGAATAAATTTCTTAAGTCGATGTTAATGAGAAGAACTCAATTAAATATCCAAAAATAGATGAGGCATATCACCAACACCAAGTAATATGATCAAAAAACAAATCGTATAATATATTTTATCTACAGACAAGTCTTATTTTATTTATTCTATATGTCGCACTATTACATGATGGCTTAGAAAAAGGTCTCACTTTTACGATCATTAATGGATATGATTAGGAAGAACTTGAGCAATTTGTCCGCAATTGCTAAATGTCAAAGTCTATTAACATGTCAAGTCAACCTGTACTCCTCACATGGTGTGATACATAACACAAATTAAGCTGTCAACTATTTAAGGAAGATAGGGAATTTTGGCAACGTTATCCTCAACTAATAATAAGATATCATCCAAGTATAAACAGAACAAGACAATAACAAAACCAGAAGAAAAAGAAGTTAAATATTAAGGTTGAAAGAACGAAGAAAAACTTATTCTCGTATACCAAATACTTTTATTTCATTGTTTTGCATAACAAAGTATATTTTATTAGCTTAACCAGAAATTCAATATTTTGTATTTGTTTTGTTTTCAATTAACCGAATTATGTTATTTATTGATTGTTGGAATAGCGGTGGTGTTGAATAAATTCCTCAAGCCGATGTTAATGAGAAGATCTCAATTAAATCTCCGAAAACAAATGAGGACCATGACCAACACCAGGTAATATGATTAAAAAATAAATCATATAATATATTTTATCTACAGACAAGTCTTATTTTATTTATTCTATATGTTGCACTATTACATGATGGCTTAGAAAAAGGTCTCACTTTTACGATCATTAGTGGATATGATTAGGAAGAACTTGAGCAATTTGTCCACAATTGCTAAATGTCAAAGTCTATTAACATGCCAAGTCAATCTGTACTCCTCACATGGTGTGATACATAACACAAATTAAGCTGTCAACTATTTAAGGAAGATAGGGAATTTTGGCAACATTATCCTCAACTAATAATAAGATATCATCCAAGTATAAACAGACCAAGACAATAACAAAACCAGAAGAAAAAAAAAGTTAAACATTAAGATTGAAAGAACAAAGAAAAACTTATTCATGTATACCAAATATATTTTTTCACTGATTTGCATAACAAAAATATATTTTATTAGCTTAACCTGTAACATCCCCATAAATATTAATAATGATAAAACGTGATAATGTCTATTTGCTCTATAATATTCTTATATTTACTCTTTGTGGTGTTTTTAGTGCAGTGTGTGCACTAGAGTAACTTATAAAGTAAGGACCCATAAGGCTCCATGCTAGCTATATATTTAGACCCCAAAACCCTTCCCTCCCACACGTAACACACACACACTCAGATTTTAGAGAGAGAAAAAGGAGAAAAGAGAAGAAGGAGAAAAGAGAAAGGAAGAAGAAGGATAGAAAACCCACAACACCTCACTCATCATCATTACTCTAAAGGTCTTTGGTGAGTGTTTTTGCAAGCTTCTCTGTCCCTCCATCTTTTGCTTGGGTAGATATTGAAGGTGGGTTAGGTTCCTACCATGGGTATGGAGCTCTAACCCCCAACCCCTGGGTTTATTGTGGGAGATGCATAAATCATAGTTCTCTTACTTGTTTGGCATGAGATTTATCATTTAAATAGCATTAATGTATCTTTTGTAAGGATTTGGGTTGTTGGGTAACATGTATGGCAAAGGGGTTATGCACAAACACGACCCCTGTGATCTATAGAGTCGCAGACTCTCGCTTAAGCAAGCTATGCTCGGCGCTTAAGCGAGGAGCCACCTAAAGTTAAAGGTGCTTTTTAGAATTCTCGCTTAAGCCTGGGTTTTTTGGCGCTTAAGCGCAAGGATTTGGGCGCTCAAGCGAAAAGCGCCAAGGTCAGGCTTACTTAAGTGCAGGTTTTTCGCTTAAGCGACTGACCCCTGGAACAACATGTTGAGTTCTATCTTTTCCAAGTTATTTTCTTAGTAAACTCTTGTATGTTTACATGATCCATGAGGATAATGATATGTTTAATTAATGAAAGAGAGGATTCATTTGGGGATCAAAGAAGGTGATAATATTTTGATAAGTTAAGCATGCAAAATGAAATGATTTGCCCGCTTCAGAAGGTAGGCGGGATCTTCCGTCACTTCCTACCTTCCTAAGATGTGGCATAGCTCCTCGGGCCGGAAGAGAATAATACGAGGCCATGGCATAAAAGGAAAGGGATGCCTTTCAATATATTGAGCTCAATAGATGTCATAGAATGGAAAAAGGATAAAGAAAGTTAAATTTAAAGCATGCAAAGTAAATCTTATGTTTATGTCAATAGAGATAAAAAAGGGGTATGTGACCTTACTTCATAGTACCTTTATGGATGATGTAATATTATGATGCATGTCTTTAACACTCACTGAGACCCTATCTCATTAGTTTATTATTTATGTTCTAGATTAAACAGGTTTAAAGCATGAAGACAATAGGCCTAGAAGATATTATATTTTGTGTATTAATATCCTATAGGCTAGTTTTGTGAAACACCTCTTTATGTATTCTTTTGGCATATGGTCCCATAAGTGGGAATTACCTTTTGTGTATATGATGTAATTACTTAAGAATGAAGTAGACCCTTAAACAGTGATACACTTGAGTAATAATATCATATATGTTTATATTATCCGCGCTAATGACTAAAATGTACATTAGAGGGTAATATAACCTTTAGGGTGTTACATAACCAGTAATTCAATATTTTTTATTTGTTTTATTTTCAATTAATCGAATTATGATATTTATTGATTCTTGGAATAGCGATGCCATTGAATAAATTCCTCAAGCTGATGTTAATAAGGAGAACTCAATTAAATCTCTGAAAATAGATGAGGAACGTGACCAACACCAAGTAATATGATCAAAAAACAAATTGTATAACATATTTTATCTACAGGCAAGTCTTATTTTATTTATTCTATATGTTGCATTATTACAAGATAGCTTAGAAAAAGGTCTGACTTTTACGATCATCAGTGGATATGATTACGAAGAACTTGAGCAATTTTGTCACAATTGTTAAATGTCACAGTCCATTAACAAGCCCAGTCAATCCGTACTCCTCACATGTTGTGATACATAACACAAATGAAACTCCCAGCTATTCAAGGAAGATAGGGAATTTTGGCAACATTATCCCCAACTAATAATAAGATATCATCCAATTATAAACAGACAAAGACAATAACAAAATAAAAAAAAATAAAAAAAGTTAAACATTAAAGTTGAAATAATGAAAAAAAAAACTTATCCTTGTATACCAAATACTTTTTCTTCACTGTTTTGCATAACAAAAATATATTTTATTAGCTTAACCAGTAATTCAATATTTTGTATTTTTTTTATTTTCGATTAATTGAATTATGTTATTTCTTTATTGTTGGAATAACAGTGACGTTGAATAAATTTCTCAAGTCGATGTTAATGAGAAGAAATCAATTAAATCTTCAAAAACAGATGAGGCGTATCACCAACACCAAGTAATATGATCAAAAAACAAATCGTATAACATATTTTATCTATAGACAAGTCTTATTTTGTTTATTCTATATGTTGCATTATTACAAGATGGCTTAGAAAAAAGTCTCACTTTTACAATCATCGGTGAATATGATTAGGAAGAACTCAAGCAATTTGGCCACAATTGTTAAATGTCAAAGTCCATTAACATGCCCAATTAATCTGTACTCCTCACATGTTTTGATACATAACATAAATGAAACTCCCAGCTATTCAAGGAAGATAGGGAATTTTGGCAACAGTATCCCCAACTAATAATAAGATATCATCCAAGTATAAACGGACTAAGATAATAACAAAATCGCAAAAAAAAAAAAAGGTTAAACATTAAGGTTGAAATAATGAAGAAAAACTTATTTTTACATACCAAATACTTTTTCTTCATTGTTTTTCATAACAAAAGTATATTTTATTAGCTTAACTAGTAATTAAATATTTTGTATTTGTTTTGTTTTCAGTTAATCGAATTATGTTTTTTGTTGATTGTTGGAATAATGGTGGCGTTGAATTAATTCCTCAAGTCGGTGTTAATGAGAAGAACTCAATTAAATCTGCAAAAACAGATGAGGCCGATCACCAACACCAAGTAATATGGTCAAAAAACAAATCGTTTAACATATTTTATCTACAGACAAGTCTTATTTTATTTATTCTATATGTTGCATTATTACAAGATGGCTTAGAAAAAGGTCTCACTTTTATGATCATCAATGGATATGATTAGGAAAAAATTGAGTAATTTGACAATAATTGTTAAATGTCAAAGTCCATTAACATGCCTAGTCAATTTGTACTCCTCACATGTTATGATACATAACACAAAGGAAATTTCCAGCTAATCAAGATAAGGAATTTTGGCAACAGTATCCCCAATTAATAATAAGATATCATCCAAGTATAAATAGACCAAGACAATAACAAAACAAGAAGAAAAAAAATTAAACAACAAGGTTGAAAGAATGAAGAAAAACTTATTCTCGCATAACAAAAGTACATTTTATTAGCTTAACCAGTAATTCAATATTTTGTATTTGTTTTGTTTTCAATTGATCGAATTATATTATTTGTTGATTGTTGGAATAACGGTGGTGTTGAATAAATCCCTCAAGTCGATGTTAATGAAAAGAACTCAATTAAATCTCCAAAAACAGATGAGGCGTATCACCAACACCAAGTAATGTGATAAAAAAACAAATCGTATAACATATGTTATCTACAGACAAGTCTTATTTTATTTATTCTATATGTTGCATTTTTACAAGATAGCTTAGAAAAAGATCTCACTTTTACGATCATCAGTGGTTATGATTAGGAAAAAATTGAGCAATTTGGCCACAATTGTTAAATGTTAAAGTCCATTAACGTGCCTAGTCAATTCGTACTTTTCACATGTTGTGATATATAACACAAATGAACTCCCAACTATTGAAGGAAGATAGTGAATTTGGCAACATTATCCCCCAACTAATAAGAAGATATCATCCAAGTATAAACAAACCAAGACAATAACAAAACCAGAAGAAAACAAAAGTTAAACATTAAGGTTGAAAGAATGAAGAAAAACTTATTCTCGTATACTAAATACTTTTTTTTCACTGTTTTGCATAACAAAAGTATATTTTATTAGCTTAACTAGTAATTTAATATTTTGTATTTGTTTTGTTGTCAATTAATCAAATTAAGTTATTTGTTGATTATTGGAATAAGGGTGACATTGAATAAATTCCTCAAGCCGATGTTAATGAGGAGAACTCAATTAAATCTCCGAAAACATGTGAGGCACATGACCAACACCAACTAATATGATCAAAAAACAAATCGTATAACATATTTTATCTACAAACAAGTCTTATTTTATTTATTCTATATGTTGCATTATTACAAGATTGCTCAAAAAAAGGTCACACTTTTACGATTATCAGTGGATATGATTAGGAAGAACTTGAGCAATTTGGCCACAATTGTTAAAAGTCAAAGTCCATTAACAAACTCAGTCAAACCGTACTCCTCACATGTTGTGATACATAACACAAATGAACTCCCAACTATTGAAGGAAGATAGTGAATTTGGCAACATTATCCTCCAACTAATAAGAAGATATCATCCAAGTATAAACAGACTAAGACAATAACAAAACTAGAAGAAAAAAAGGTTAAACATCAAAGTTGAAAGAATGAAGAAAAACTTATTATCGTATACTAAATACCTTTTTTTCATTGTTTTGCATAACAAAAGTATATTTTAATAGCTTAACCAGTAATTCAATATTTTGTATTTGTTTTCTTTTCAATTAATCGAATTATGTTATTTGTTGATTGTTGGAATATCGGTGACGTTGAATAAATTCCTTAAGCCGATGTTAATAAGGAAAACTCAATTAAATCTCTGAAAATAGATTAGGCGCTTGACCAACAGTAGGTAATATGATCAAAAAACAAATCCTATAACATATTTTAACTACAGACAAGTCTTATTTTATTTATTCTTTATGTTGCATTGATACATGATGGTTTAGTAAAAATGTCTCACTTTTACGGCCATAAGTGGATATGGTTAGGAAGGCCTTGAGCAATTTGGCCACAATTGTTAAATGTCAAAGTCCATTAACATGCCCAATTAATCTGTACTCCTCACATGTTATGATACATAACATAAATGAAACTCCCAGCTATTCAAGGAAGATAGGGAATTTTGGCAACAGTATCCCCAACTAATAATAAGATATCATCCAAGTATAAACGGACCAAGATAATAACAAAATCCCAAAAAAAAAAAAAAAGGTTAAACATTAAGGTTGAAATAATGAAGAAAAACTTATTTTTACATACCAAATACTTTTTCTTCATTGTTTTTCATAACAAAAGTATATTTTATTAGCTTAACTAGTAATTAAATATTTTGTATTTGTTTTGTTTTCAGTTAATCGAATTATGTTTTTTGTTGATTGTTGGAATAATGGTGGCGTTGAATTAATTCCTCAAGTCGGTGTTAATGAGAAGAACTCAATTAAATCTGCAAAAATAGATGAGGCCGATCACCAACACCAAGTAATATGGTCAAAAAAAAAATTGTTTAACATATTTTATCTACAGACAAGTCTTATTTTATTTATTCTATATGTTGCATTGATATAGGATGATTTAGAAAAATGTCTCACTTTTATGGTCATACGTGGATATGATCAGGAAGGATTTGAGCAATTTGGCCACAATTGATAAATGTCAAAGCATTAACATGCCCAATTAATCCGTTCTCCTCACATGTTAGGATACATAACACAAATGAAACTCCCGACTATTCAAGGAAGATAGGGAATTTTGGCAACATTATCCTCAACTAATAATAAGATATCATCCAAGTATAAATAGACCAAGACAATAACAAAATCAGAAGAAAAAAAAAAGTTAAACATTAAGGTTAAAAGAATGAAGAAAAACTTATTCTCGTATATGAAATATTTTTTTTTCATTATTTTGCATAACAAAAGTATATTTTATTAGTTTAACCAGTAATTCAATATTTTGTATTTGTTTTGTTTTTAATTAATCGAATTATGTTATTTGATTGATTGTTGGAATAGCGGTAACATTGAATAAATTTCTCAAGCCGATGTTAATGAGGAGAACTTAATTAAATCTCCAAAAAAAGATGAGGCATATGACCAACACCAAGTAATATTATAAAAAAAAAACAAATTCTATAACATATTTTATCTACATACAAGTCTTATTTTATTAATTCTTTATGTTGCATTGATACAAGATGGTTTAGAAAAATGTTTGACTTTTACGATCATCAGTGGATATGATTAGGAAGGACTTGAGCAATTTGGCCACAATTGTTGAATGTCAAAGTCCATTTACATCCCCAATTAATCTGTACTCCTCACATGTTGTAATACATAACACAAATGAAACTCCAGGCTATTCAAGGAAGATACGGAATTTTTGCAACATTATCCCCAACTAATAATAAGATATCATCCAAGTATAAACGCACAAAGACAATAACAAAACCAGAAGAAAAAAAAGTTAAACATTAAGGTTGAAAGAATGAAGAAAAACTTATTCTCGTATACTAAATACTTTTTTTCACTATTTTGCATAACAAAAGTATATTTTATTAGCTTAACTAATAATTTAATATTTTGTATTTGTTTTGTTGTCAATTAATTGAATTATGTTATTTGTTGATTGTTGGAATAAGGGTGACATTGAATAAATTTCTCAAGCCGATGTTAATGAGGAAAACTCAATTAAATCTCCGAAAACATGTGAGGCACATGACCAACATTAGGTAATATGATCAACAAAACAAATCGTTTAACATATGTTATCTACAAACAAGTCTTATTTTATTTCTTTTATATGTTGCATTATTACAAGATGTTTAAACAAAAGGTTTGACTTGTACGATCATCAGTGGATATGATTAGGAAGAACTTAAGCAATTTGGCCATAATTGTTAAATGTTAAAGTCCATTAACAAGTCTAGCCAATCTATACTCCTCACATGCTGTGATACATAACACAAATGAAACTCCTAGCTATTCAAGGAAGATAGGGAATTTTGGCAACATTGTCCCCAACTAATAATAAGATATCATCCAAGTATAAACAGACCCAGACAATAACAAAACCAGAAAAAAAAAGTTAAACATTAAGGTTGAAAAAATGAAGAAAAATTTATTCTCGCATAGCATCGCGAGAAAGTATTGTAACTTGTTTGCAAGCATTGAGCCTCTTCATAATGACAAATTCAATTGGATGCTAACAATGGTTGAAATACCAAAGGTAATTGATTTTGCTACATTCTACATTTAATTCCCTTAAATACATTTAACATATAAATAAAACCTGTCACTTTTCTTATAATTTAATATTCAGATTTTCAGTGGATACCAATGTCATTCATCCCTCCACCAGGCATCATATTTGATGATGTCCAGTTAATGATAGTTGCATATATCTTTGGAACTAATAAGGATAATGATATAGATGGGTAAATTATGTAAACCCTAATCATACTAATTTTACATTATAGTCTACATAACTGAATACATTAGATACAACACTTTCGTTCATTAAGTTATAGAAACAAAAAGATTGTGACTACCAATAAGGATACATATATAGATAGAAACGCTATCAGGATGCTGATGCCAAAGGAGTTAGTTGATCAAGAGGTAATTCTCATGATTAGTATTAATTTTATTATATTATAATTACACTACGTGAAATGTTAATTGTATAATGTATTAAATTAAATTGCGATGTTACAATATAGGTCATCAACTTGCTTGTTTGTATGCTGACAACTCAAGAAAGTTTTATGCCTGGACATGGTTCATTTTAGTTTTTGCCAACAACATTGTTGTAAGTATTTGTTTTTGGTATTTAATTTATGTATTAATTCATTATTAATATACTATATTTCCCCTCAAATTTGTTATGAATACATTAAATGAACAACAATTTGTTTTGGGATGGACTACAAATCCAAAAACTGTAGTAGGACACTACTAGATGGAATACATGGGAAAGATAGATTACTTATCAAAGGTTAGTTGTGTGTTTTCTAATATCATAATTTACTTTCTAATTGTCTAACTAACATTTTTCATCCATACACTAAAGTTTCTCAATGTTTTTAATGCAGATTTTTGTCCCCATCAATGACATGACCTGGCATTAGTATCTTTTAATTGTTGATATGAATGACAAGAAACTCATACTATTGGACTCAAAGTCCCACCCACAAAAAAATGTAGTTAGGAAATTATATGTCAAAAAATGGGTAACTGTCTAAACCAACTATGTGACAAATTATACTTGAATTTAAATCATGTATGTTAATGATTATTTATCCTACCATTAATTTGTCACATACAGATAGTATTTTTGAAATAAATGTTTTGGAATGATACGTTGTATGATTTTGAATTTACAACCAAGCCCCAAGTTTCGAATTTCTCTTTTAAGGTGACACAGGACATAAGCGAATATGACATCGAATCGTAATATTTTCATATACCTTCAAAAATTAAATAAAGTTAGTTACTTCTGATTATATTCAATCTTTTAATCATCAACTAATTTCTTATTCATAGGAATGATTGTGGGCTATGGATCTCCAAATGGATGATTGAATGCAAAAATATATATTAATATATATATATATATATATATATATATATATATATATATATATATATATATAAATGTATATGTATGACATTTTTTATCTATTTATACATGTTAGGTAGATACTACAACAAGGATTAAGTTAGCATTAGATCTAGTTCTGAATTCATACAACACTGAAAAAGATGAAATCATTAGGGAAACTGTTGCAAACTAGAAAACTTAAAGTAGTGAAAAAAATGTCTTGTTGTTGTTAACTGACTTTACCATGTGGGCTATAATGCTTGGTTGCTTCCTTCAGACAAGTTTAATTTTTTAGTTAAGGTTCATGTTTTGCTACCATGTTTGCTTTAGGAAGCATAGATACCAGTTAATTACTTTTGTTTCATGTTTTGCTGGTGTGTTTGGTTATTACCTTCAGTACCATAAATTATTCATAAACTCTTTTTAACACCATATTAACCATATTTAATTATATTTTCACAATTTCAACTTTTTCTTGTTGATCCAAAATGTCTGACATTTGGGCTGCAACTATTGCAATCAATTCCTCCTTCTTACCCACATCATTGGTGTTGTCACACCATGAAAAATACCCACGATCAATCCTATTTGATTACGACAAGGTGACATTGCTAGATCCTTTGGAAGAAGTATCTAAAATTTAATAAATTATGTCAACTATCTTACAAATAGGCCAAAGAGGTATGACGAAGGTGCAATAATAATAAGGAAAATTATGGATCACAATGGTAAAAAAGTAAGTTACTCACAAAATACTTTTTGCTAACGCTTTGGGTCATTCATTAAAATACAAAAACATGCAACACTAAATCTATACTAAAAAGAAGAGCTTAACCTTAGCATAAGCACTTCTATCATTGCATCAATGCATGATTAATCAAAGCTTTTCCACACTTTATTGTCCTTTTAGTGCCATTTGTTACCCTTATCTTCAAAATATGGGTATGCATATAAGATTTTTTTAATCTTTTGAAACTGAATTAAACCAATATAATATAACTTTTATATATAAAAAATTGAAAGTAGAATAAACCAATTAACTTTGCAGCAATGTCGAAATATAATTTCTTCAATTTAGTTTAACCCACAGCATACACTTGTACACTTGTATAGTACAAATAATATTTGTTCAAGATATCAAACAATATTTTGTACAGTGAAAAATCATTCCTCAATGTAGAAAGCATGATTTTAAGTGGCAAAGAGGCATACCACTCTTATTGTCACCATCACCAACAATGACCCAATTCTCCCCTACTTTCATACCAGAATGTCCAGCACGTGGTGTTGGTATTCACCTAGCTGCGTGGGGTGAGACCATTCCATCTTTAGAATTCACATAAATGATTAGATGGAGATGATTTTTTAGTCAACCACCTAACAAAAGAAGCAATGACGTTATAGTTTGCAAGTAAAGAATATGTAAATCATTGTAACATGTTACATACAAACCCCCCACCAAAGATAAGTAAGTATCACTCCATATGTACAACAGTAGTATGATCGAACCTTAGAAAAGGTGGCACCCCATTGCTAGTTAAGACTTAGTTAGCACCAAACCTAGATGTTAATTTACCATTTTCTTTTTCTCTTTAGTTTGGATTGGGAAAAGGAAAATCACACATATTCACCATTGATGAGAATAAGTAGCATAGTTTATAATGTATCATAACCAGGTCATGGCATAAACAAAAGATAACAAGAATGTAGAGTAATTACATTAAAAATGGGTGAGAACATATATGTTACTCGATGAACTAGTAGCCATTCGTTCAACTGTTAAGTGTTATAGAGTTTTCGTTCAGCTAAGGAAAAATTAATGGCTATAGTGATTCCTTATTTCAAGTTTTTTGCCCTAATAATCGAAGAAAAAGATCTAAACACATGTATAATTGCCTAAGAAGAACTATCTATAAGATGTCATCTGTTGTATCTTTAATAATCGCTTGTAATTTATTCTCGATGACGTGTGATTTTCCACATGTTTGAAACTTCAAATCTTCAACTTTTCTTCAATATCCCAACACTTAACATCTTTTGTACTTAAACTTTGTCATATAAACTCTTTCTTTGTCTTTAAAAATCTCTTTGAAACAATCGTAAACAATCACTAACACACTTTGGCAGTGAATTAATTTGATTTTTTTTACATTCTCTTTGTCTTTAAACCTTTCAAAATATTGGCAAAGTTTATACCTTATTGCCTCCATATCGCAGTAATAGTAAAATAAAAATCCTCATACACCCCATTTTGTCCACCCAACATCCACCTGAAAAACGTGGTTAACTATATATGTAAATATAGTTAATTTTAATTTTGAAGGGGTTAACCACTAATAGATATTTTAATAATGTCATAACACAATTAACTACTTGTTAAACAAAGTTAACCATGAAATAAATGGAACATACTAGAAGGGAGTTGAATACCGTGTTAATGAAAACTTAAACTTTTTCTCAAAGATGAAAACCTTTTCGTCAGCAAATAAATAAGCAACTTTGAAAAACAAGCTTGTAAAAGGATCGTGCAACACTTAAAAACATTTTTCACAAAAACAAATTTTGCAAAGATCGTCTAATAGGTATAAAACCAGTTTTCTTAAAACCAAGTTTTAAAGAACTTGTGCATCCAAAGATGTGTTCAAAGAAAAGCAAGAGAAAACAAGTTAAAGCTTAAATGAGAGGTTATAAACACTTGATTTATACTAGTTCACTCAAACTCTTGAGCTACGTCCAATTCTCTTTCAAATCCTTGAAGGGTTTCATTAATCAAAACTTGATTACAAAGCAAGTATTCTACTCTGCCACTTCTGGCTTACACAAGTATTCTCTAGGTCACTTATGGCACACCCTTAATCTCCCCTTGAGATTGATAAACACCGAAGTATTCTTTAATCACTAAGCCACTCCTGGCTTTCCAAACAACTATTTGAATGATTACAAAGAATCAAAATAGACAACTCTCAAAGAGAGGATATATAAGAAAATCATAATACAATGAAAAACTTTGCTAAGCAAAGGATTGCACACTTAAGCACTCAGTGTTTAGGTCGTCCAATAGAGAAGAAGTATCAAACTAGATTTTTGTAGCACTTTGTTTCTTTCTTGATAGCTTCATTTTTCTTCTCTGTGTATTGATCCTCTATTTATAGGCTTCTTGAAAAGTATCCATCGTGGGGATCAGAGCCTTCAAAAATATTTGTTTTCTCACAACACATGATTGTTGCAACGTGACAGCTTAGGGTGGAGAGAGAAAGGGGACAACAGTACTGTCCTTTTTTGAGTCAGTCTCCACTACTTGTACTAAAATGGTTTTGCAGAAAATATGCTCCTTTTGTATCTTGTCTCGGTGTACACTTTGAAATTCAAATCATTAGACAATTTCAAAAAGACGAGAGATTAAAGGTACATTGCTTTTTGAGCATGAATCATCCTCGTGAAGTACACATGTGTACTGTGTGTATATTGGATGATAAAGAACTTTAGATAAAAAGCATTGTTTAAGTTTCTTATCTTCAATTTGGACGTTCAAATATGACTTAGCACTTTGGATGCTAGTTTTCATAAACTCTTAGATGCTGTTTGATTATAGCGCGTTGGACGCTAGATGTTCTTTTAAGAAAACAGGTATCAGAGTAAAAACTATATATATATATATATATATATATATATATATATATATATATACATATTCATTATTGTTGAATTTGTTAATAGAAGGTGCAACGTCTAGTGTGAATTGCTTGGCTTTGGCCCTGTCATTGTTAATTTGTTATGGATATTCATATGACCCCCCTAAAGCCTGAGCATTTGTGAATGGTGAGGATGAGGAGTAACTTTCTTAAAGTTACTCTTTGAGTAAGTTGATCTCTCCTCAAAAAGACGAGAGATTAAAGGTATATTACTTTTTGAGCACGAATCATCCTCGTGAAGTACACATGTGTACTATGTGTATATTGGATGATAAAGAACTTTAGATAAAAAAAAAACAATGTTTAAGAGTCATGTGACTTTTTAAAAAACTCGCATGACTTAATGTGTTCTAATCTTAACCATTCAAAATAAGATCTAACGGTCAATATTTATTCATCTCACTCTCATATAAGATAAGCCCTCTCAGTATATATATATATATATATATATATATATATATATATATATATATATATATATATATATATATATATATATATATATATATATATATATATATATACATAATCATAGCAATGTGAGTTAGGAATTATAATAGCAATATTGTCTTGGATGATAGTAATCCTATAATACTCAATAAAATCCATTAGTCCATCAAATTTCAATATAACTAGTGTTTTAGCCCGTGCATTACACGGGCTTATTTAAATTTTCACTACTTTATTTATATAGGACATCAAAAGAAATTTTAAAAAAAAGATCATTATAAAAAAATTAGAAACTATAAATTAAAAAAAAAAAAGGAAGATGTAAGGATGTAACTTTTATTTTTTTAATATTAACTTTGAAAATTGAAAAGTAAATTGAATCAAGGGTTTAAAATTATTGATGAAAGAGAGAAATCTTCGGAATTAAAAAATAGAATTCGAAAAACTGATAAAAGAAATATTAAAAAAAAAGTCCAAAAGATTAGAGACTCTAAAATTTGGAAAAAAAAGGATTATATACCACATCGAAAGAAATTTTAAAAAAGAAATTAGAAACTATAGAATTAAAAAAAAAAGCGAAGATGTAACGATGTAACTTTAATTTTTTAATATTAATTTGAAAATTGAAAAATAAATTGAATTAAGGATTTGAAATTATTGACGAAAGAGAGAAATCTTCGAAATTAAAAAATAAAGTTAGAAAAACTGATAAAACAATATTAAAAAAAGGTAGCATTAGATAAAGAATTGAACGAATGTAGTTATAGAAATATTGTGAATGAGGGCAGTTACAGAAATTGATAAGAGAAATTTTAGGAAAAGTAGAAGAACCAGATGCATGTTAGGAGAGTAAACTACACCACTTCATGATAGGAGAGTATTCAAATGAGAGTAAATGTGAAAGAGAGTGAGGAGAGTGGAGCAATGAGAGCACAAATGGACTTATTCATTTATATTTATAAGGAGATAAGGAGATTGTTATCATCAAAATCATAATATTTTTTAGGGGCTAGACATCATCCAATGTTTTTTTGTTTTAACAAACCATAATTTATTCTTAACCACTTATGAGACACAATTAACCATATTTATATATGTAGTTAACCGTGTGTGATGATTAAGAACCTTATAACACTATTAATCATTTATGAGACAAAGTTAACCTCAATTAGACATTTCAATAACCCATTGACACTATTAATCATATATTAATAATTGTATATAATCATGTTTTTTTATTCTTAACTACTTGTGAGACAAAGTTAACCATATTTACATATGTAGTTAATCACGTGTGACAATCAGTAACCTCATGACATTATTAACCACTTGTAAAATAAAGTTAACCATATTTATATATATAATTAATCACATGTGACAACCAATAACCTCATAAGATTATTAATCATGTATCAATAAATTATATATAATTATATTCATTTACTTTTTTTTACATAATATTCATTTACTTTTAACTACATATAAAATTAAATTAATCACATTTTTATATGTAATTAACCACATGTTGGGTGGATGCTAGGTGTACAAACCCAATAGAATAATAATCACTACTCAGAATAGTATTTGATATTGACACTATCAGCTACATTGCCCCCACTTTTATGATAAAAAAAATTATTTTTAAAATTAAAATAAGGATCGATTTCTCGAGCTGCTTCACAAAGGAAGTTGCACCAATGGTACATCTTTCTTTAGGTATCGTTCCATAATAGTAAGGCTCTGTTTGGTTCAATGGAGGAGAGTGAAGGGGAGGGATTTTAATGGAGGAGAGGGGAGGGAATAGGAGTCATTTTGAATATTAGATATTTTGTTTGGTTAAGAGGAGGGGAGATGAGGGATTTTAGTAGAGAGGAAAAATAAATCTTTTCTTGTTTGGTTCACAAGGGAAGAAGATGAATTTTAAATTTTAATTTACTTTTATACCTATTAATATTTGACTTCAAAACATAAATAAGAATATTTTAGTCAATATACGTAAGATATTTTTAAATTCCCTCCCTTCTCCTCCAAATTCTCCAAATATGGGAGGGAACAAGAATTGGATGAGGGGGGATTTTGCTCTCATCCATTTTCCTCACCTCCTCTCCTAAAAATTGAATCAAATAAGAAAAGTTTAAACCTCTCCTTCTCTCCATTTTCCCCCAACCAAACACTATGTAAAAGCAAATTGTCCACGGTTCCCAAGGAATGAAGTCAATGAACTATGAAGACAAACAAGCGTTTCTAAAGCCATAACAATGGTATGAAACTTGCCAATTGCCACGCTTTGTTTTTCAACGTCAAGAAACCACACTTTTTCCATAAATATTATTTTCGTTTGAAGTTCACACTTGGGATATGTTTGAAACTAAAATGATAGTTTCTTTTGCTTCGTATTTTTTTTTTCTTCGTAAACTAAAATGATAGTTTCTGTTATCACATATCCCATATCGATCAGTAGGTAAATTTCCAAAAAAAAAATCCCATATCGATCAGTAGGTAAATTTCTTCGGGTAACAAGATTTCAAATATAGCTGGCATTTAGATTACCTTATTTTTTAAGTTACCAAAAGAATTCAATTAAAGGATAGTAGTATTAATTAGTAAGGTATAGTGTATAACATTCTCTCTAGCTTCAACATATTTATTGATTCGAATTCATGAAAATCTCACTAGTTTTAGAATGAAATCTACCGAACAGAAGATAAAACTTACATCTTTCGTGAAATTTACATGAGTGTACACAATAAAAAAAAGAGAGAGTATAAGAGATAAGAGAGGACGTTATTAATATTTCTTATCAAAAGATGTAGTAAGAACTTTGACACTTCATCTCAAAAAAAAAAAAAAAAAAAAAGAAGAAGAAGAACTTTGACACTATATTTACTAGGATAGAAAGAAAATTATAAACAAAGAAAATTTTAAACTTTGAATTAAAAAGAAAAGAAAAGAAAAAAAATAAACTTTTATTTTGAAAAGTCAATTTTTCTCTATAATTAAATAAAAAATCATTATTTATATTTGTTCACTTCATTTTTTTGTCCTCTAAAAAAAATCTTTTTATTTCTTTTTTTCTCTATTTTACCCTTATTATATTTTTCAAAAAATAAATAATACTCTCCTCTGTGTCTCTCCATTTCATTTATTTCTTCCTAATGGAATACACACACGCCTATATAATTTGGGAGCATGCATGCAGAAAATCCAACACTCTAGAAGCATAGTACAACACTAATTTCAGTCAATGAGCAATGGTTGACCATCTTTCACCAACATCCTATTATTACAACAGGATTGTTCAATAAGCAACAGACCATAGTCACTAGCTTGTTCAATGGTTGAATTCCCAGTAATTTTTTTTAAAAAAAAAAAAAAAAAGAAAAATAATAATAATGGAACACGTCTATATAATTTGGGAGCATGAATCCAACACTCATAGTACAACAATAATTTTAGTCAATGGGTAATGACTGATCCTCTTTCACCAACATCCTATAATTACAAATTAAAGGATTGAGGACGAAAATCCGAATAACCTTGTTCAATAAGCAACAGACCATAGTCACGAGCTTGCAACTATTAGAGTATGTTTGGATACAAGACTAGAAGTGCTTTTGAGAGTTTTCTACGAGAAAAAGTTTTATATTTTTAATAGAGAAATTCTTAAAAGTACTTCTAACTTGTATCCAAATAGGCTCTTATTCCTGTGATATGGTTGAATTTCTGATAATTTTTTTTCTTAAAAAGAAAAAAGGAGAAAAAAAAACATTAATAATGGAACACATAGACGTTATACTCCACAACAGCTTCTAACGCACTGATAGAATGCGTCTTCGCCAGAGCATACCCCCTCGCGAACCGGAACAGCCCGCTGCCACCCACCACCGGCATCTCCCTCACGGCGGAGGCCACCGTGTTCCGCCCCAGCACGGCGAGGGTGCTCCCGTTGTGCTTCCCTCGTGTGAATTGGTAAGTACAAACTAGTCATCTATGTACACACTTTACAAAACAGACAAGGGTAATAAGGGTTAATTACAAAATTAACGGTTAAAGTGGAAGATTAGGAAAATGTTGCACGGAACATTAATTCTATGTTAGTATTTTATAAATTTAGCGAGAAATGTAAATAGTTTTTTTTTTTTTAAAGAAAGGCTTAATTATTTTTTTCCACTATTTATTTATTTATTTTATTTTATTTTGTCTCATTATTAATTAAATGTTCAATCATGTCTCTTTATGGTTGTCAGTATATGTGTCATATTTTGCTGCAATTTTTGCAATTTTTCCCTCCTTTTTCTTACTAGTGTGTAGGGATGGATACACCGTCCCCCTCCCTTGAGATATTTCGTATATATACATATATATTTTTAAATTAGTTAGTGTAAAATTAATTGTATATATTGTTATTATAATAATAGTTAAGGTTAACTAGTGTAAAATTAATTTTATTTGTTGTTATTATTGTAATAATTAATATGATAACTAGTGTAAAATTACTTGTGTATTTGTTGTTATTATGGTAACAGTTAAGATTATTATCATTTAAAATAAAATTTTTAATTTTATGTGTAAAAATAGTAAATATTTTTTTAAAATGATTATTTATCAAAAGTTAGAAATTTAAACAGTTATAAAGAAAGAAAAAAAATTCAGCCTCCTTTAATAGATTTCTAGATCCGTTCCTGCTAATGTTTGTAATAACTCGTGCCTTGATGTTAAAATTACAATCTATATATTATTACAATTTTTTAATGTATTTCTTCATAATCTGTATTTTATATAAATATATGTTAGTAAATATGTATATAAAATATTTATTTGGCATATAAAATAATTACAAATATTGATGTAGATTAAAATAATTTTATATTCAGACATATAAATAAAAGTGCGTTTTAAAGAACATTACCTTTATAAATATATTCTCATTTATATATACTCCTTTCGGCTTCAAATATAAGAAAAAATTAACTTGAGTCTTGGATTTAAATATAAACAAATCTCAACTAATTTTAGTTCATTTAATGAGACCATCTTCAAAATATTCTTCATTTAATAAGGGGTTTTAATTCCAATGACTTCTTCTTATTCTTGATATCAAATTTCAATAAAGGAAAATTTAGGAAAATAACTTATTTTTTGATTGAGATTGATGCAATTAAATGTTGTTAACTAATTTTCTTAGTTAGCGTGAAATATTTTTTTTTGCTTATATTTAGATATGAAGGGAGTAACTTTTTATTTGATGCATACAATTTTAATAAGAGATACTAATAATTAAAAATATTTTAAATTAAGTTTTGTAATTATTTTTTTCTTTGATGGAGGAAAATAAATAATTAACATTAATTACGAAAAACAGGTTTGTGAGTATTATTTGAAGTTATAGATTTCAATAATAATAAAAATGATGAATACAAATATAACATGAAGCTTGTATATTAATTTTGTTGATCTAAGTTTCTTTCAGTTAATAACAACCGAAAGACCTATAAAGTTTTCTCTAGTGATTTCAAGTTGGTTTTTTTTAGTTCTATTTTGATACAACATTTTCATCCTTATGAAAAGAAAATAATTAGGTCTTTTAAGCATGTTTATTATGACTCATTTTTTCAACATATTCAATTCATAAAAAGGTGAAATTTAGTAGGTGCATACTCAATATATCATCATTGAACACAACCGATAATGAAATAAGACATCATTATAATTTTGAAACAAGAAGAAGGTGATTCTTGGGTATTTATAAATTTGGGTGGGTATTAATACCTTGACATGGCCTAGAATCGACTAAGATGTTACCATCTCTATCTTGATCAGTATATTAATACCACCATCGTCGGAAGTAATGACTAAACTCTGTCGGGGACTTTGAACACATACCAAGGTGAGTATTCCCCTCCCAACATGGTCTATTCTATATCCGAAGTGGCATCATCAGGATTTGAATCCTGGACCACTTGGTTAAGGGACACAAGTCGCTACCACTTATGTCAACCAATGTTGGTTTCTTGTACTTAAACTTAGTCATGTGAACTCATTCTTTGTCTTTGAAAGTATCTTCAAAACAATCCTTGTCACACTTCGTCCGTGGATTAATCCGAATATTTTTTGACATTCTCTTTGCCTTCAAACCTAGAGCTGTCAAAATGGGCTGTGAACCGCGGGCCAACCTGGCCCACCACGGGTTTGGGCCGGGCCGGGTCAAAAAAAATTTGTGCCTTCCAATTATTTGAAAATTTTGACCCTGCCCACCTACAACCCGGCCCACCACGGGTCAACCCGTGGTGAGCCGGGTTGGCCCGCGAGTTGCCCACTTATTTATAAAAAAAAAAAACTACCCTCCCTCACATACATCATAAGCCTCACTAGACCATTTAGGAAATTTTACATTGTCTTAGTTTTCTTGAGGTTGATGATATATTAATTTGAATTTGAAAATGTTAGTGAATATATAATGTTTGATAGATTCAAATTTGTTAGGAGATGTATGATGTTAATGAATATATGAATATGAATTTTAAAATGTTAATAAATTTGAAAATGTGTTATTTTCGGTGTATTTTGGCAACTTCTTGTTGCTATTTTTACATGACAAAAGAAAATAAAAGCTAATTTTAAAAAAAATGATTTTTTTTTAAAAAAAATTGATTTTTTTTTATTTTAGGTGAGCCAACCCGTTTATCCACCAACCCGTGGTGGGCCGGGCAGGGCCAGCATTTTTATGGCTCACCAAGAAGTGAGCCGGGTTGGATTGACCCACCTATTAGGTGGGTCGAGGTGGGCCGGGTTCAGTGGGCCGGACTGACCCGTTTTCACAGCTCTATTCAAACCTTTTAAAATATTGCCAAACTTTATATCGTTTCCATATTGCCGCAGTCGAATAGTATTCGATATTGGCACTAACAGGTACAAATTGCCCCCACTTCTTATGATAAAAAAAAAATTATTGTTAAAAAAATAAGGGTTGGTTTCTCGAGCTAATTCACAAAGAAAGTTGCTCCAATGGTACATCTTTCTTTAGGTACCGTTTCCTAACAATAAAAGCAATTTCACGGTTCCCTAGGAATGAAGACAAACGAGCATTTATATAGCCATAATTGTATGAAACTTGCCAATTGCCACGCTTTGTTTTTCAACGTCATGACATCACACTTTTTCCATAAATATTAGTAGTATTTTCGTTTGAAGCTCACACTCGGGATATCTTACCAGATATCTGTTATCTTCATTTAATAAAATTTTCTGAGTATAAAAAATGTTATTTTTGATACACCTAATTCTAATAAAAATGCTGACTTTTCATATGAAACTTTGTTGAAAAATAGTAGGAGAGTCATCTACTATATTAATTTCGTCGAAATATGTTTTCGATTAGAATTCTATCGAAAATATTATGTAAGTCATCTATCGTATTAATCTCGTCGAAATATGTTTTCGATTAGAACTTGTCGAAAATAATAACATTGAAGATCCTACTGTCACTACCGAAAAGTCTTTTCGACAAAAGTTGGTTACATGTGTTGATCTGCTAATGTGTTTGAAGACAATTTGAAGAAATTCAAATTCAAAAGGAGCGGTTTGTAGCAGTTATGAAGAAATTCAAAAGAAGCAGTTTGTAGCAGTTATGACGAAAATGAAAACAAGACAAGTATCACTGTTTGAAATAGGAAGTTATTTAACTGTCTGTACACGTGTCGATAATCTAGAATTCGACAGTTAGTGTTTGAAATCTATAAAAAAGGGTTCTGATAGTTATTTCTCTTCAAATTGAATCACTACCACTCAAATCTTGTCAACACCACAAGCCGCACACACATAATGGCTGCCGGTTCCAAGGTCACAGTGTATGTATTCATCCCAACTTTAATGAATTTGTTTTTCATTTAATTTACTTTTATACAATTCTTTCCTTCTACCTTTCTTCTCAAACTCTATTTCTTTCCAATCTCCATTTCTTCTCGAAATTTTACTTTATCCAATCCTCATTTCTTATTATTAATAACGAAAAACGCAAAATATTATATGTTATCACTATGAATAATATCATTATTATCAAAATCTTAATTATATTATTTTCGCCTAGTATTTAACGAATTTCTCTCAAGTTAAATACAATAATTGTTTGTTCGACGAAAAAGGACTTACAATCGAGTTATGGATTCTATGTTTCACAATAAAAAATTATTTGTTAATAAAATCTAAACGTGAAAAGTCTAATTTTAGATCAAAATTCTTTCAAAAATAGTTTGACGAATTTCACGGTTAAGAATATCCCATTGCAATCAGTAGGTAAAATTCTTCGGGTAACAAGATTTCAGAATAGCTGGCATTTTTAGATTACCTTATTTTTAAGTTACCAAAAGAATTCAATTAAATACACGAGTTCTACGCAATACAAAACAGTATATATGGGGGAAATTAAAAAAAGTATTAGAGATTAGAGTATGTTATTAATACGTAGTATTTCTTATTAAAAGATGTAGTAAGAACTTTGACACTATATTTAGTAGGATAGAAAGAAAATAAAAAAAAACAAAGAAAAAATTAAATTTTGAATTAAAAAGAAAAAAAATATTTTTAAAAATCAAATTTTCTCTTTAATTAAATAAAAAATCATTATTTATATTTTTTTTACCTCAGTTTTTGTTTTCCTCTAAAGAAGAAAAGATCTTTTTAATTTTCTTTATTGTCCATTTTTCCTTATTATATTTTAAAAAATAAATAATACTCTCCACTGTTTCCATTTCATTATTTCTTCTAAATGAAAAAAAAAAAAGGCTTACATATATTTTTAGTCTCTCAAATATAGGAATATTCTTGTTTTAGTCCCTCAAATTAAAAGTTATTTTTTTAGTCCTCCAAACTTAAAATGATTTTTTTAGTCTCTCACACCATATATGTTATTAACACATGCCAAACAGAGAATATAGAATTTGCGATTTATAGGAGTTAAAAACCGCCGGCTGGAAAAAAAATGCAAGAATCGAATCATCTTCTTTCTCTATTTGCCAAGAACAGAAATCGTGATTAAAAAGAATACCATAACAGTCTTGATTAGCTAATATAACAGCAGCACCAACATATTAACACTCTCCCCCACTATAAATCCCTTCCTACCACCAGGGCTGTTAAAAAATAACTGATCTGACCCGAACTGAAGCTGAACTGACCCAAACTTCACTAAAAAAAACTGAACTATTTTTTATAAAACTCAACTGAACTGTTTTGACAATTCAGTTTTTAAAACTGAACTTCTACAAATCGAACTGCCAAACAGAACCGAACTGTTGCTCAAGATTGAAATAATAACACGAGAGTGACAAGACACTTCGCTATCCCACAACACAAGGCTCAGTTTCGTTCGCTCTTCCATCTTCGATCTTCCCTTTTGCAATGTTGCTGGTGACTTTTTTTTTTGGCATATTTTATTAAATTTATATTACAGATAAATGATTTTCATTCTTCTGGTATTTTTATTCAGTTTATTTGGAAATTTCTCCTCAAGTAGTACGAATACTTTTTGGCTTTCAGCTCATAACTTCAAAAAGATTAATTGCATATTTTCTAATTTTCTTAACGGAAACTACAATTATGTTTTAGATATCTGGTCAACTTATTATTCTCATAATTATGGCTTATTATATGATTTCATTTTTAGAGTAATTTAATTGATGGTGACCAGAATTCTTTCTCATATTTGCGGGTAAGGTGGGATGACTTAGAAGCTACAGGGCATAATATATAGGATTTCCCCGTGAGCCATCTGGTTGGTTCTGCTTCTACTACAAATAACTTGATATCAGCTAGTTTGAAGAACACCAAGATTAGATTGTCTTCAGCCAAGCTAGAATTTCTAGTTCCCAGTTTAGAGCACCCAAGCAGTTCGGAACAGTTCACCAAACCAAAACATCAGTTTGGTTCAGTTTTTTCGAACTGTTCTCCAGTTCAGTACAGTTTGGGTGAACTATTTTTCCAGTTCAATTAAGTTATGTCACAATTCAATTCAGTTTAGTTCTTTTGGCCACCCCTACCTACCACTATACCCACGAAGGCAAATGGGTCCATCAGACCATGTCATTTAATCCCCCACCGTAGCAGCAATTGTCTACAAGACCTCTGCATATTCTACAGCAATTGTCTACAAGACCTCAGAAAACAAAATCTCAACTAATAATTAATCTGTAAAAAAATTAAAAAAAAGTGAGAAAATAAGTTAAGTTTTAGTTGTGTTTGGTGATGGATCTGGTGCTTTGACAATGGGGTTTCTTGGAAGGCGTCGGTGCTGATCGTTCTCCAGGGGACCTGGCCGGTGATGGTAACGACGGGGATGTTGTTCATCATGGTGTCGGCAAGGCCGCTCACGAGGTTGGTGGTGCTGGGGTCGAAGGTGGCTGGAATTGCAAGAGGAAGGGCTTCACGGCGGTCGCGGCCGTGGTGGCGGCGGAGTAAGAGGAGGGTGAGATTGGAAGCGTGTGGTTGGTTTTGATAGTTTGATGAGAGAGAGGGAGGGTGGATCTCACAATGCGTTTGGGGAAGGTGGAGTACGAGGAAGAAGAAGAAAATGGGGTTCCGGAAGCAATTCTAAATTATTAGTTTTTATTTTTTTCATTTATTAATTTGTGACGTCGGAAATTATATTTTAAAATTTAAATTATGAAATCAAAATTTTGTGGTCAAAAGTCACTATAAATTATGAATTTAATATATGTTGTTTGGCGCACACTAATAACATTGGAAAAAAGGACTAAAAAAAGCATTTATCAAATTTAAGGACTAAAAAAAACAAATTTTAATTTGGAAGACTAAAAAAAATAGATCCCAATTTAAAGGATTAAAAACATATTTAAACAAAAAAAAATCTAAACCTATCATTAAAAAATAGATTATACATATAATTTAGTCCTTATATTTATTACAAATTTTCAATATATGTTAAACCTAAAAGATACACATGGAGAAAATCCAACACTCTAGAAGCATAGTACAACATAAATTTCAGTCAATGGGGGCAATGGCTGACCCTGTTTCACCAAACATCCTATTATTATAATATTATTTCCATAGAAGACGAAAATCTAAACAGCCTCGTTCGAACTATGTAAAACCCAGCTTGCAGCTATTATCCTCATTTTTCCAATAATGTTTTTTTTTTTTTTTTATAAATAAAAAGCATTCTCAATAATGGAAAACATAGACGTTATACTCCACAACAGCTTCTAACGCACCGAAAGAATGCGTCTTCGCCTGAGCATACCCGCGCGCGAACCGGAACAGCCCGCTGCCGCCGACGACCGGCATCTCCCTTACGGCGGAGGCCACCGTGTTCCGCCCCAGCACGGCGAGGCTGCTCCCGTTGTACTTCCCTTCGGTGAAGGCGAAATTCATCGCCATGAGGAACCCTAGTTCGGTCTGCGATGCAGAGCCGTAGATCCCCTGCGCCCTCCCAACCATCTTGGAAGTGGCTTCCGGGAGCTCCGTCAAAGGGTCGTCCATCATGACCACCGCGCCGAAGCCCGTGGGGTACTCGTCGGTGGCCGGAGCCGCCGCGACCCGCACCGCGGTCTGGTTCTGGCCGCCGACGACGTCGTGGAAGAAGAAGTGGAGATGGCTCAGCTTCTGCGGCTGGCCGTCCAGGCCCAGGGATGAAGGGGAAATGCTTCGCGCGAAACGGTGCGTTTTGGCGGTGGTGAGAGGGGGGAATAAGAAAAAGAAGAAAGAGAACAAGATGAGGGAAGAGAGAAGGAATATTATTGTTGAGAAGGGATTGGCCATTTTTGAGAACTGATAAGTGAGAGTTGCTTGAAAAGGTACACTGGGAATCAACCAGCACTTATATATTGTGGATTGGTAAGTACCTAAGCAGTGATCTTTCTACACTTTTTAGAGTAAAGACTGGGGTAACAGCACAAAAAAGGTTGAGAGAAGACTTGAAAATAAGCTTAAAAAATATATTTTATTTTATCTTTTTAGGTTATTATAATATTAATGTGAAACATTTATTAACTTTCTTGATGATTAATAATTATTTTTAGTAGGATATTCTCTTTTAATTATATTATTTATTTATTTATTTACAACATTTGAATCTAAGATTTTGTTTAAAAGTTTTGAACTCAATTCTGTTCGAACTAATGATACGTTAATATTTTAGTTAAATATGATTTTATTTTTAAAATTACATTTAAAAACTAAAAAATAAAAATTTGCAACCACTCTAAACATGTCCTTAATTTTTATTTTTATTTTTTGTTTTGAATCTATAATATTATCATTACTCATGATTTAAATATATTTAGAAGAAGAAAATTAGAATTATGAAAGCGATTCATTTTTTTATTTTTAATAAACATTATACAATTAAACTTAAAAACAATTTTTTGCGTCATATATTTTTATTTAATAAGTATTTAATTAATTGATTGATTTAAGATTTTAGACACGCCCTTTTATTATCTAAAGCGTATGAATCTAGTTGAAATATTGAATTATTGGTTCTTACTTCTTACCAAACTATAATGTAACGATGAATTGTCCAATATGTTCTTCTTCTTGTTTTTTTTTTCCTCCTACATGACTTGATTTTAGGGTTAAGTAGATAACCTCACCGACAACCACGACCAAACTTGGGTTTGAAATTTGTAGTATCCTATATATTAGTCTTCAATATAACTAATACATTTTTTAACTATAAATTGTTAATTTTAACAAGCATTTTAGAAATATTAGTTTAAGAATTTTAGTAATTTCTATTAAACATTTTTAACTTTTAATGTATTAAATAATTTTCTTTAGTACTTTTATTCTTCTATCAACGATGTTTCTAGAAACCGAAAAAAAAAAAAAAAAAGGTCTCATTCTACGTTTTGTTTTTTTTTATTAAAAAGGTTTGCTCGCACTTCAAGCCATTCGTTATAAAAAAATACAATCCTATTTACAAAAGGGTGGCAAGTAAGTAGGAAGATTAATAGTATCCAAATGATGTGACCAATATCATAGAACAGTAAACATGAATGATATGCAAACAACAAATAAAGGATACAACATTTTATCAAATAACTCGTGCTTTAATTGACTCTGACATCAGTCTATACAAATAAGCGTGACAATTAAACAATGTTAAGCTTGTTTTTCTCTTCAACCCAACTGCGCTTGTCTTCAATAAAGCTATAAAATGACAAGATTATTTCTATTATTTCTAAATAAAAACAACCAATCGACCAAGTGAACCTGCCACTACTATTATTTAAGAAAGATATAAACCCCCACTATCTGCATATTATATATTATATATGTATATACATTGGCCAAACATAAAAGACACGCATCGAATTTGATGCAAAGTGGAGAACAGTGACTGATTCTAGGATGGGAAAGGTAGTTAGGTATTTCATGGTGGAAAAGTCAATTTTAACCATTAGATATATTAATTTTTAAATTAATGGTTAAGATTTTTTTCTTTTTATTTATTTTTTCTTTTCTTTATTTTTTCCTCTCTTTCCTCATTTACCCTTTCTCCTTCTATCCGCGACCTCGCCCGTAACATCTTCGCCAGCAACACACTACAGCAACTTCAATAGAAAGACAAAACAAACCACAAACCAATAAAAAAGTTCTCAAAGAAAAATCAAAAGTTGTCATCGTAGGTGGCTTTAAGAATTTCAGGGACTATCAAAGCTTGGTGGCTGGGTGGGTTGATTTTGCGACATTTAATTTTTTTATAAGAAAAAGTCAATAGGCATTTGGTAACCTTGTTCCCGTTCTCAAACATAATTTTCTTGTAATCCACTATCAAGTATCAACCTGCAAACAGTTTCGAAATCGAACACAGAACCTTCAAGATCGAGCCCGGGGGCGGCTCTGGCGATGGCTCAAGAACGTTGTCGATGGGACCAGCTAGAGTTAATCCGACCAGTGATTAGGGATCTTGTGGGGCGAGATTTGGAGGCGGGGTTGGAGGAAGGGATGATGAAGGAGCAACACAACATGCGCTGGCGCCACCGCCGGCAATGGGGTCCATGTTGTGCACGAGAGAAGCTTGCAGTGAGCCAGCGACGACACGGAAGGAGAAGGGTTTAAGAAAAAGAGAGAGAAAGCAAAAAAAGAAAGGCGGAGGAAGAAGAGAATCGGAAAACAAGGGGAAAGAAAAAAATAAGAAAAAAGAAAATATAATAAAATCACGTCCATAAATTGAAAAGTTATAATATCCGACGACTGAAAAATCTTTCGCACGGTGGGAAACCTAGCAATCTTTCTCACGCTAGAATCCATCGGAGAACAGTAGTATAACGTAAAGGACTCTATTATGTTTGAACCCTCCATCATTTTCTAAAGAAAAAATATATATTTACTTATATTTTGTAAAGTGTGTGAATAGTTCAAGTAACATGTAAAAGAATAATTTAATTTTTTTTCCATATAATGTGTTTATATTTTGTTAATATTTATTTATAAAAAGATTTAAAGGACTAGTTAGAGAATACATCCTTACCCAATTTGCATAATCATCGTTAATCATTATAGAATTTACGAGTTTCTAAAAGAAAAGAATTTGGCAAAGAGGGTCCTACGGACTAGTTGTCATCATTCCCAATTCTCCACATCATTCGTCATCCACGGTTAAAAATAAATTATAGGCATGAGGACAAGAATTCGTCCATGATTGAAAGACGTACGTTGAAATCTTGAAATGTTGAAATTTGATGAAATTGCATGTTGTTATTATTTTCCGTGGAGTAATGCTTAAGGCTCCGAAAGGAAGCTGCCGAAATATCTTTCGACCCAATAAAAAATAGACACCTGTTAAGGTATTTAATTACATAATATTAAATTATTTTAACTTTTTAAAAAAATAATTTTTCCAAATCTACCCCTTACACTTTCTCCTATGCCGAAGGCCCAAAGCTCTAACAACTCTGGTTCCGGTTGTTCTTTCTTTCCTTACACACAATATTTACCGTAAGAAATTTAAATAGCAGGTTTTTGTTGAAGGATAAAAAAGAAAGTGATGAAAGAAAACTCATGGCATTCTATCGAAGCTTTATCGGAATCAGGTAGATTTTTGTTTTGTTTTTTTTTTCCAGCTTTTCCTTTTCGGAAACGATAACACTGTTGTTCAAGAGTGCAACTGAGAGGACGTGCTTAGCGTGTCTGATGAAACGGTGCGTGGTGGCGCCGGTGGAGAGGTCCCAGAGGCGGAGACGGCAAAACTCACATCCGAGGATAAAACGACGTTGTTAACAAAATGAGAGTGTCCGGTTAACCTACATTGAAGAACACCGTAAGAGTTTGAGTCCTTAGTGAGGCGCCACACGATTAAGGAATTGTTGCAAGAGGAACTCAAGATGATGTTGTCGTCCTTCTCTGGAGTGGCTATTGCGATGACGTGACAGCGTGGGTGTGGTCTCACAGTGTTCCTCAGAAGACGAAAACCTCTGCCTCTGTAACGTTCCAGGAGGGCTAAAGTTGGAAAGAGAATAAAATTTTTAAATGTTGACAAGTGTCTGCTTTTAATTGAGTAGGAGGATATTTCGTGGTTTTCTTTTCGGAGGCTTTAGCATTACTCTTTTGCGTGTAGCCTTGCATCACTTTTTTTCTTCATAAAAATGAATAAATAAACGACGTTTATGTTTCACTATATGTGCAAATAACACGTGGTGTAGCAGTTAAAACTTTTAAATTTATACAAGTTGTGTTGACATCATGATCCCGATCACACTAAGGGGATTGGGTGAAGATCGCTTGGAAACTCGCTTAGGGGGTTTGTTGAGTATGGTGAATCTTGCTGAGTTGTGCAACTAAAGAATAGAAACCTAATATTCATGGATTCTCATATGATCTCATCCAATGATTCACTCAACGGCTCAATTTTTAATTCTTCATTCACACTTGAAATCGATGTCTAATTTTTAGTGTGAAGGGTATATTAGAGATTTCACATGATTAGTGAAATAACAAAAATAGAATAAGTAAAAGGATAACCTTCACCTCAAGATAATGCTTAGCCAATCTTCCTAATGAGAAAGTGACCTTAAAGGGGAGGAAGTGAGCATACTTTGTTAGTCTATATATCTACTAGCACCCAAATGGTATTATGCATATCCTGCATGAATTTGTGACAAACTCATAATAAAATCTATAAAAACACTCTACCACATCCACTTCCGGATCTCTAGGGATTGCAACAAGCCATATGGCTTTTGATGCTTAATCTTGACTTGTTGACAGGTCAGATACTTAGCTACAAACTCAACTATGTCCACTACAAGAAATTTCGTTATTACCGACGGACAATATCCGTCGGTAACAACCAAAATCCGTCGGTAATTCAATTTTACCGACGGATTTCCCACGGATTAAAATCCGTCGGTAAAATGGCCGTAGCTAATTATTACCAACGGATTTTACTTATCCGTCGGTAATTACCGACAGCAAAATCCGTAGGAAAATTCGTTGGTAATTACCCACGGAATAAAATCCGTCAGTAATTATCCACGGAAAAATCCGTCGGTAATTTCTGTAAATTTTTCTGTGGATAATTACCGACGGATTTTTTCCGTGAGTAATTTCCTTTCTATACAAAAAAATATGAGAAATTACTCACAAAACTATTCTTCAATATTATTTTTAAAAATTTATTTATTTTAAATCATTAAATAATTTATTTGTAATTTATAAATTCTATTTAAAATCAAATAGAAAAATATATAAATAAATTCAGCTTAAGCTTGAACCAAATATATCTTATATAAATCATCTAAAAATTGCATCAAATAAATAAATTTAATACATGAATTTATGCATGTCACAATTCCACTAGAGTTGATAAAAAGTACTAAATTTCATTATAGAAATAGAAAAGGTCACAAGAATTCTTGAGACAACATCAACATGCTTTACAACAAGGGTCCCTATAATAGAAAATCTCACATCCTCGTATCTTTTCCGCCAAACAATATTACTCTTGATCCAACTAGTGTTAAAGAGTGTCCCATGTGTACTACCTGAAAAAATAAATTGAAAATATTTAGATATCTATTTTTATGCATAATATTCTTTAAAATTCAAATTAGATAATACACAACAAATAATAACCACTCAAGAAAGCATGAATTTATTTAGAAGCAAGACTACCATGCTTGAGCTCCGCTAGCTGCCCATGGAAATCAAAATTTGTAACTTTTCCTTATGCCTCTTGGGAAGCCAAAGTGATTTCCTGCATTTTCTATCAATCTTCAAACTCTAAGGAAAAAAACTGAATTATTTAAAAAAAAAAAAAAGAAGTTAAAACAAGAAAACTCTTAATCATGCATTATATTGGTTATGTTTCTCTCAGCTAGAATTTCTTAATCCGAATTTCAAAACTCATCTCTTTCAAAAAGAAAGCCCCATTTTAATGAAGTGACAAATTTTAGAAATTAAAAAAATAATCAACAAATGCATTTGGCAATATAAACGAACAAGAGAGAATACCAAGAAAATACATGGAAAAACAATACAACTTGGTCAACACTTGACCCACACTAAATTATACAATCAACCTATGCTAACACATCCTAAAGAAATTAACGTCAGTTCACTAATTATGTAGACCATAATAAAAAGGAAAACAAACATTATTTAACAAATAATATCTAGGCATCGCGTCACTTAACAATGGGAAAAGATCAAGGCAAAGCAAAAAAATCTCTCATCATTATTTTCTTTAAAGTCTTGTCTTACTTTTATAATTAAGTGGGTATAAATATCCATCAAACAAATTATAATATAAATTTGAATTAGTATTAGAAAAAAAAAGTAATATAAAATTCAATATTTTGTAACTTGGAACTTGAGTCTAAAGTAATGTACTAAAGATAAAGTGGGAGGGCACATTGTGTAAGGTGACTAGGGAATACACAACCACCTGTCAATGCAAATGCTTGTACTAATGCTCCCAATATATAACAAATGTAAGCATCGAGTCTAATATTTTTTTTGACAGAGCATCTAGTCCAATAATAATATATTATATTTTAGTAATCATCAAAAAGACCCAATGATTTTCTGCATCAACCTTTAAAAGATAACTTTTTATAATATTTTTTCCTTTCTCAAACACAAGTTATTACAGGAACACATTTTGTTTTCTCTAGCATATATGATTGTGTTTGATTACAGGAACAAATACATATGTTTGAACCCCAACTCCACGTAATAACTTGGTGTCAATCCTACTATGGCACATAAAAGTTTGATTTCTTAAATTAACTTATAAAATTCATACTATAGAAACAGTCTAATGCTCAGTGATTTAAATGCTAAAAGGTCATTTTTTTCTGTTCAACATCAGAGCATATCTCAGCCGGAAAACAAGTCAACACAATCAAGGAAAGTATATTCTGCATACCTCTTTAAAGGAGCATTTAAGGTGGATTGATTCTTCAATATGGAGGAATAATTCAATCTAATTCATTGATATTCAACCTGTTCATATGGAATATCATCAAAAGTAAATTCCTTGATACAAAGCTAACAATAATAGACTATTAAATATGATAATGCCATAATTGAAAAATCAATTGAACCAAGGAAACACTGTGCATATACAAGTTAAACAGTTAATTTAAACTAAATTACATTAACTACCATACAAGTATTCATATTTTTTATGGTCAAAGACAAGGAATCCCCACCAAGCATTGCTGTGAAATTAAACTGCTAGGAATTCTTAGTTGTCATAACTCAAGACTAGTTACTAATTAGGATGCCCTCCCATTAAATGCTTTATGCAAGATTTGAACTTTGACCCTCCCAATAATTACATATGCACTCCGCATTGTTATTATATCTAAGATTATTATATTATTATACTAATTAAAACAAACTATGATTATAAATGGCATAGAATTTCACTAACAATTGCCAAAGATAGGCACTCTGACAGTTCCTTATGTTTAGAACCAAATAAAAAGAAAAGAAAATAGAAAAACAGTTCTTGAACTTGATATATCAAAACAAAATATTATAAAAGACATTTCATCCATAGAAAATAACCAATTAAAACTCATAACAGTACAATATCATTCAGAGAATAATTAGTCGTAATTAAACTAGCCCAAGCACAGGGGGCTTGTTTATAACAAACAATTTCACAACCAACTGAAAGATCTTTCTAAAATTAGGCAAATACACTAGTAAATGATGGGAACCATGCCCCAATGACAAATGATTCTTCTGAATCACTTACACAAATCATCATCAATTCCCTATGTCACGTTCTTAGCAGAACACTCTGTTTTATGGTTTAGCCAATATCATAAACTCAGCTTTTTGCTTCACCAAGGGCAATATGATATCTTTGAGTAATGACCTCCAAAGTAAAATGTCATTAATTTTATCATTGGAGTAGTGCATTGAACAACTAACATGAAAGAAATAAAAAAGCACTAAGAAACGCACAAGAACAAAACCCATCAAAAAGCACTAAGAAAAGCACTAAAATCCCACCCCCAACACGAGCAACACCTTAAACAGGTTCAAAAGCTTGAAACCTTACTAAATCGCAGTTGCACAATCACCGCATGAAGGTTCCTCAGATCCCTTCTTCTCACCAAAACCGCATTCTCTTCTCTCTACTAACTCCACCCTGCACGTCTCCAAAACCACATGACTCTGCAGCGTCTCCAAAATGCTCGACGAAGTCACTGACTTGTACTCTTTAATGCGAAAAGACCGCTTGCTCCGAACCCTGGTGGATTCTCGACACTTTGAGAAAACCCTCGCTGTCACTTACGGAAAGGCCATTCAGGCGGCGGTGATGTTGAAGGACCTTGATAAAGGTTTTGAGTTGATGAGTTCCATGGAAAAGGAAGGAGTGGGCCTTTTGTTTTCGCTAATATTGGGTGGGCTGTGTAACGTGAGAAGGATCAAGAATGCTCGGAAGCTATTGGTCTGAGATGTTTTTGTAGAGACAGTGGCTACCCAAAGCTCGTGAGCGACGCATTGGGCCATGAATTTAGGGCAATTGTGAGAAGATGATATAGGAAGGCAGTGCGAGAATTGATAGCGGGTTTTACAAATTTAGGGAAAATTTGGAATTAGGGATGAGCGGGAGTGAAAATCTGAAAGAGATTTAATTGAAATGACGCCGTTTCGGAGCTTTTTTTTTTTTAAAAAAATTATATACATATTATATAAATTAATATGTTTAATTACTTTCATATTATTTAATAAAAAATTATTTTCATAATATAAAAAAGTGGGTTCAATTTGGTTCCATTTTAAATTAAGACAAAATTTGATTTTAAATGGGATTAAATTTAACCCATTTTAAAAAATAAGAAACCTAATTAGACCTATTTATAAAAATAAAGGACCTAATTGAACCTTTTAATAGTAAATGATCTAATTGAATATTTTTTAAAAACACGGGACCTAATTAAACATTTAGGCCCACTTGATGACCAAATTGAACCTAAAAAAATAAATTAGATAATAAAAAAGTAATTAAACCAAATTAATATTCAGTGTGTGGTTAAAATAAGAATAATTTTGACTTATTCTTAAATGTTATATTATTATATTGAATATTAATTTTTAATTTTTAGAGCACCTTAATTAATTTTGACTCAATTATAACATTTACAATAATTATTAATACCATTAATTAATAATATACCACATTATAATTTAATACCATGGCAATATATTATAGAAATTAATTATTATAATGTTATATTAATAAAATTTGGTATTAAACTTTGAATTTCAGTGTGTCATTATTTCATTTGTGACTTTGTGGCATAGGGAGATATTGGGGGTTAAAGAATGAATATGAATTTTAAAATAGATTGAAATTATTTAATGTTATTGATGGCAATGAAGATGATCATGATATCTGGTGTTGGAATAAGCAATTCAACCAAGGAATAATATTAGGAGTGATTAATTTCAGGATGAATTAATCATGCTTGTTGTGACTTGCTAGCCAAAAAACATGTGGATCAAAGGAGGGTTAAATATTAATTAGAGGTGAATTAATTACATATTATTACAACCGTCAACATGGATCAAAACCCGTGGACTAACCCGGTCCACCACGGGTTTGGGCCAAGTTGGGTTGAAAAAAATAGTCATTTTCAGTAATCACAAAAATTGACCTGTTCCATCCGGTTGAACCCGCAGTGGGCCGAGCTAGCCCTCAAGTTTTCCTAAGTACTAAAAAAATAAACACACTTTAATCCCTTACTCCACTTATCGTGCTACAATTTGTTAAAAAAAAAAAAAGAAACCCACTTTAGTCGTGCGAGTATGGCCCTCACTCATTTATTTAAAATTATAATTAAGAGTAGAAATTAAAAACTAAATAAATTATTATACATATTTATCAATTTATCTAAATTTCTATATATTTTTATTAATATATCTATTTTAAAATATATTTTATAAAGTTTTTTAAACAATAATAAGAATAATAAAACTTTTAATTTAATATATATAAACATATTTAATAACATGAAGCATAAAAATTATAAGGGTGTATATACACCCTTATAATTTTTTCCCTTTAAAATACCTTGACTCTTTTACATTCAGTCATTTTGTTTTCACTCCTCCGAATCTTGTGTTGCTAACTCTCGGGCTCCAATGAGGAATGGATTGAGGAAAATTGTTCCTGCTGCAGTTCACATATCAAGCTATAAGACAACATGGGAGATTGATTGTGGAGATCCTTTGGAAGGGTCATTAATCCTATACATCCACAACCTCTGTTGAATCTCTCTGTACACTGAAATGGTGTGTTTGGGCTTGGAGAAGAAATTCATGGAGTCATTTGCTCTCTATATCTAGGTGGATCTGTGACGACCATGCCATTGGAGAATTAAGTATATATCCATTAGTCAACAATTTTTTAATTGAAATTAATTATAGGGGATGAAATTATGACATTATTTTTGAAAATTAAAAAATATTGAAAAAGGGTTTAAAAGAGATTGAGTGTTGGAAATAAGCAATTGGAGCATGAGAATAATTACAAATTAATATATATATATATATATATATATATGTATGTGTATATATATAAATTTATATACGAAATTATTATAATTAAGAATAGAAATTAAAAAATAAATTATTATATAATTTTATCAATTTAATTATCTAAATTTCTATATATTATATTAATATATATATATATATATATATATATATATATATATATATATATATAAGTTATTCTATTTTAAAAGATATTTTATAATGTTTTTTAATCAACAATATATATAACAAAACTATTAATATGTAATCATGTAAATTTATTTAACAATGTTTTTTTTACAACAATTTAATTAACAATGTTAACTAAATCCAAATATTTCCGGCGTATATTTTCCGTCGATACAACCCGTAAGTAATTTTATATATGTCCAAGATTTGTCGGTAATATCTATCTGTAATGTCTAAAATTTCCGACGGATTTCATCCATAGAAAATTTCCATAAGTAATTTTCTAAAATTTCCTACGGAAATTATCCGTCGGTAATATCCATCAATAAATATATAAATTTCCGACAGAAATTATCCGTCGGTAAAATCCGTCGAAAAATGTCTAAAATTTCCGACAGAAATTCTCCATCGGTAAAATCCGTCGGTAATGTCTAAAATTTCTGACAGAAATTATCCGTCGGTAATATCCGTCGGTAATGAAATTTTATAGACGGATCTATATCCGTCGGAAAATATCTGTCAGAAACGTGAAATTACCGACGGATATTTATCCGTGGGTAAATTTCCGTCGGTAATCAGCCTTTTTCTTGTAGTGGTCCAATTCATACCCAACCACCAAAATATTTTCTTGAGATCTTGGTAGCTCCAAGATGTACCAATAATATGTTTTTGCGAGTTTCTCCTAGGATCTGGTCTTCCAACCTATCATCTTTAGGGACAAATACTCTTCCTCAGAAAAAAAAAAATGGTCTTATCCTCAACTTCAAAGAATCTAAGATGGTTCCTCTAAGCTTGCAAGCCTAAGTATACCTTCTAAGCTTTTCTAATATGCCCTCTCAACTCACAAGAAACCACTATCCTGTGGAAGCCTATATTATGATTGTGTATAGTCACATCTAGACTGAGGTTCCTAAACTTCTCTATCAGCTATGTAATACCCCGAATTTCAAGTATTTGAAATAAACCACAAAGAGACCCTTACTAGAACCCTACTATTATATTATTTGATTGGAGATACCTTAGGTGGTGGTGTTTGTTGTTGTTGTTGTTGTTGTTATCATCATCATTATTATTACTATTATTATTACTATCATCATCATTATTACTATTACTACTACTTACTATTACTACTATCCTTGTTGTTGCTATCATTAATATTATTAGTATGGTTGTTGTTGTAGTTATTATTGTTGTTGTTGTTGTTATTATTATTATCATTAGGATTATTATTGTTGATAGTATCATAGTGTTAGAAATGAATAGGAATGGGCTAATAGTAGCCAAAGAGAGGAAAGTAAGGCCCAATAAGAGATCAAGTTCTACCCATGTGTTATGAGAAGCGAATGTAGAGAAAGGTTAAGGTTAGTCATTAGAAATAGAAGGAAGGAAAAAGGAGAGGAGAAGAGAGAAGAGAAAAAAGGAGAAGGAGAAGGAATTTTGGAGATCCAAGCCCCCTAGAATTTATCTTTGTGTCTTCCTCTAGGTGAGTGCTTTCCTTGTCCTTCCCTAACCCTTTAGTTGTTGTCTTTTCCTTTTTATTTTCTATTTTTTGTGCCCTAAGATAGAATTTGATAAGATTAGGAGAGGTTATGAGTGATTGTGAGGATCTTTAGGTTGTCATGGGACTGAATTTGAGAAAAAATGGGTTTATGAACTCTAACTCAGAGATTGGAGATTTTTAATGGATTACATGGTTAATGTGGTATTTAGTGTTAGTTTGATGTTTAAGGACCTAAGAAATCATTTGTGAGTCTTTTAGGGTGATCTTAGATGGTAGGGTAGTCATTTATGGCATAGGAGGTGTGATTTCACGAAGAACTCACGAATATGCATAATCACATTTTGGCTGAGCGTGCCAACTTTGGCTTAGCGGAAGCACCTCGTGTAACGTCCCTTAGAGCCTATGTCTCGACGGCTCACACTCTACGACACTTCACACAGTGACACTTTGCTCAACTTCTTCATTGGTCAGAACCCTTTGTAGGTGGCTATTTTCGAGACATCGACAACCAGTTCTAATACCACTTGTAATAGCGATGTTCATAAACCGATCCAATCCAATAAAAATCGAAAACACCGATCAAAAAAATTGAAAATCGAATAAATCGAACACCAAACCGATAAAAAAAATTCAAAAAACCGAAATTTTTTATTGGATTGGATCAGATTTCATATTTGATTTTCAAAACCGATCCAATTCAATCCAAACCGAACTTTTATATATGTATATCTTTTTATTCATAAATTGATAATATCATTCATGTTTATATTTTTATTTCTTATATATTTGTAAAATTATCACATAATTTATACATATTTATAAAAATATTTAATTAAAGATAATTTTTTACTAACTAATTTACTAACTAATTGAGTTAAGATGAATAAATATAATTATCAAGTTGTATAATTTTTTTTTTGATATAGTTAATGATGTATAAATGAAATATTTGGTATTTTGAATTATTTTTATTATTATATATCTTACCATTTATTTAATATTTTCTACAAAAATAAAATTAAGATTAAAACTGAAAACCAATCCAATCCAAATTGCTTTAAATTGGATTCGATCGGATCAGATTAAAATCTTGAACAAAACTAATTGGATGATGAATTAAGAAAATCAAAGTGATTGGATCGGATGATTTTTTCCTTCAAAATCAACCCAATCCAATCCACAAACACCCGTAACTTGTAACGCCTAACTACCTTCAAGAATGATGATTGTCCCCCATAAACCAATACAAGACTTTTCAGCGTGCTTTGGCCCCACTCACATGCATCTTAGGAAACTTCCAAGGAGGTCACCCATCCCAAAATTGCTCCAAATAAGGTACACTTAACTGTGGAATTCTTTAGTGATGAGCTATTGAAAAGTAGATGCATCTTGTTGGTATAGGTAGTACTAATTAATTCTTTTAAGACATCCTTAACTGTACAGTCTCATACTTGCACAACCTCTAGATCCTTCTCATTCTGGTGTGTATTCGTCCGGGGTGTTACACCTTTAGAGAACTATTTTGGCTTAGTAAGCAAATTCTTGTTAAGCAAGTGAACCCCAGAAAACCATTATGGATGAATGAGCAAACTTTCCATTACTAAATATCTTACTTTATTGGTTTAAATTAAATAAATAATATGGGGAAGTTATTGGGCATTTGACATAAAAATAAATTTTTATAAACGTTTTAAGTATTAAGAGGAACCCTCAAATTTAAAGAAAAGTCATGTTGGGCCTTGGTCCGGGTAAGCTTAACTTGTTTTTTTTTTTCTATCTCCTGGAAAATATGTGTCGTCAGAGTTGCGAGCAAAGGAGTGAGAGGACCGTGGAATCGTCATTATAGCTTGCACCTTGTTGAGGAAATGCACATTACAAGGAAAAAGGGAGTGAGTTATCTCACCTATGGGTATGAAATTGAATTATGGGTAGCGGGGTTGACCCTAAACCCTAAATTAGTTATTTACGTTTATGTTTTGATCTCTATTATTACGTTTTAATCTAATTGGATATGTTGTGAATACCAAAAGCCTTAAAATTGATGTGAAAATTGATTTTAGGTGTTTGTTTGTGTTATGGGTCTTACACTTTTTTGGGGTTCTTGAGAATTAGGGATTCTGAAGATGAATGTGTGATTGTTGAAATCGCTGCTTGGAATTACGTTTTCTCACTTAAATTTGATTAGGAACATGTTAAGAATTGATTTTAAGACCTTTTGTGATGTTTTAGAAGGCTTAGGAACTACGTGGAACCTTTCCATTTGTGAAAAATCGTGTTTTCACATAAGTGCATAAATTGTCGTTAAGGCTAAGTGCCATAATTATGGCACTTAGCATGAGACAAATAGAGAATTGCCTGGTTCTCTGATGTTTTGGGGCTAAGCGCCAGACTTGCGGCACTGAGTGTGGAATGGGTAGAAAGTACCTCTGGGCCTCTAAGGTGTGAAATTTATTATATTGTTGCCTCCTACGCTGTTTTCCCTAAATGTTTGGTAGTGCTTCAACATATTAAAGTACTATATTCGGTGATTGTTTAATTGCCTCGAAATTGCGATGGCTTGACTATTTATATATAGACATACATGTTTTTTTTTATCAAAGACAAACATGTGTTATGCCTTGTGAATGTTGTTACAAATGCTATAATGTGATATGGGATGCATAATGTTGTGTGTATATAATGAGATGTCATGATAAATGATATGAAAAGTATGAGGACCTAGCCTATGTAAGGTAGGATTCTACATGTAATATGTATGTATGTAAGATCATGTGCACCTTGTATGTAACCATGCATCAAGACATGAAAGTTTGTATGATTTGAAAGTATGTTTGTGAATGTAACAACCCTTTCACCTTAGAAGAATTTATCTTTTATATTGCTTGATGTATTTTAAGAGATTTAATTATTTTAGTATTTTAATAGAATCAAAATAATAATAATTTCTTAAAATAAAATTGTTTGGTTTGAAGGAATTAAAATGTAAGAAATTGCAGTTAATTCCGTTTGATCTTTTATGTGTTTTAACATTTGATGTTTATTAACTTTAATTTATTCGTTTGTGATTTATTATGTTGATCTTGATGTTTATTAGGTTTAATTTGTTTAAATTATTTTTTTATCTATATTAATTATATTGTTTGTGAGGTTTATGGGTCATATGATATGTTTATGTGTTGTTTGGGCTTAGTAATAAGATGTTAAGTTAGATTAATTTGGGCTTTAGTAACAAAAAAAATCTATCAAAAAAGGGGGGATGTGTGTAGCAAAAAGGGGTTTGTGAGCAGTAACTGTGGACTGCCACATGAGTTGGGTCACTGTAAATAAAATAGGAGGTGTATTTAGTAATAGTTTTGTGTTGTTTGAAGAATTTCGACCCAATAAACCAAAAACAAAACTTGGACCTAAGTTTTTTTGGCTTATTTCTTCTCAGGCTTTTACTTCTTGCACCCTCTTTTTTACTTCCTCACCCCCAATTTTATAATATCCCTATCCTACCCTTCTCTTATTATAACTTTCTTTCTCCTAAATCTCTGCACACCCCATGTACCTACCTCGAGGCTTCCTTCATCGTGTTCCCTCGTCGTGATGGTTATTTTGCCTCCGTTGTCCTCTCCGCCTATGACTCTCCCACAAAGCGCCTGGTTGTGTGGTAGAAAGGTGAGATTTTGCTCTATGCAATTAAATACTAATAAGCATGTTCTAGAAAGCTTATTTCGGAATGCATCTTTTCTGGAAAACTAACTCTACAATATTAATAAATGTACTATGGAAAAACCATTCCGGAATATAATTATTTTGCAAACATATTTTCGAAATAGTTGTTTCGGAAGGTTGCTTACACTATTCCGGATAGAGTAATCCATAATACATTGTAATTCTAGATTACTTAATCCAAAATTATGTTTAAATAATTCCATAATGGGTATTCCATAAAGGCATAAAAATTTTCCTCTTCCGAATTGACAAATCCGAAAATATATGCATGTAAAGGCACAAAAAATTTCCTCTTCCGAATTGACAAATCTAGAAATATATGCCTTTGGAAAAATAAATTCTATGAACCAACAGGAATTCCCCACATATAGTTGCAGTTTATTGCCATGTTGACCTTTGGCTCAGTTTTTCCAGTGACACCTTGCTTAGAAAATCACTGTTTCTCATTTTCTCACTTGAGATCAATTCCAAAATACTACATGTATTATACAAATTATTTCATACAATTTTGAATCCAAATAAGTATCAGGTGCAGGAAAGGTGAGGGGAGGGGATGGGTTGGAAGTGCTAAGGTGCTACACGTGAGGGAAGGGGGACAATTTTGTCCACTCATACTATAACAGGGGTGCAGAAAGCAAAAAAAAAAGGGTGCTGGAAGCAATTCCCTTCTTCTCAATAAACTAACCCAACTGGGCCAAACTTGGTGAAAACAAAAAAATATATATAGACATGTGAGTGTATGAGATAAAGAGTGACGTGACATGGGAGAGAGAAAAAAGGGAGAAAAATCTGTCCAAAATCTTAAGCATGCTAAACATCATGATCATGTACTCTTACATACTCTAAACCTATTCTATATACTACATATTTGCATGAAAAGGTTACAAATCCCATTGGCTCTCTTTGCCACCCACCTAAGCCTACCTACAAGATACATCCTTGCGTGCAAAGGAAACAATTCTTATTGACCAAGTCTGTCACCCCTAAAGCCTATGCATTTAGCCCTTAAAGGTATTGGAATCTTCTACACCCTTACACCCTCTCTATAAATAGAGACACCCTTCATGCACTATTTACACTACCAATCTATTCTACTTCTTGTCTTAAGAGAACCTTGTGAGAGTGAGAGTTAGAGGAGGCTTGAGAGAGAGCTTTGGAGAAGTTGGGAAAGGAAGAAAGAAATTCCAACCCTTCCCTTTTTGAGTTAGGCATGACAAGGTATAGGGGAGTTGGGTGTTTTCTTTCATTGTATGTTGTTCTATGGAAGGGAAGAGATGAGTCTTGACCCCCAACACTCTCTCATTCTATGTTTCTATATATTTACATGTTGTTAATTTTGTCTGATGTTGTTATTATGATTTTGTGATGTTTATTAGTTGTTGTCTAGTTTTTCTAAACATGAAATTATATTATTTTTGTATCTAAGTTGGATCAAACATGTAGTTTATTAAGTGTTGGGATGAACATAATTAGAACTAGCTATAAACTTGATGAATGTGAGAATAAAAAGTTGAAATTTTAGCCTTTTTGATCCATGGGGATGTGACCTTGTTGGTGTTCCTTGTTTGTTGATTAGTTTGTTAATTTAACTAATAATAATTGTGACTAAATCAATCCTTTTAATTATTTTGTTTAATCAAAGTTTATAGTTTAAATTATTATGTTAATAGAATAATTAGATATAAGGCTTTGTGACCAAATTAGAAACATGTTACTGTTTTGGATAAAATAAAGTGTTGTTACTAGATTTAAAATAGCATCAAATAAATATATTTTTACTATACTAATGACATTATAATCTTATCAACGTCCATGAATGATAAATCATAGCATAGATCAAACTGCCGAATCGGAAAAATTGAAGTGCTATCATATAGCTTTGTATCGACTAAGTTCACGAGTTGGAGATAAGCGGACTCGAACCGCTGACATCCGCCACAGGGTAAACCACCGCCTCTCAGGCCTCGACTGATTCTACCATAGAGGCCAACGATAGACAATAACTCCCCCCCGAACACAGCTCACAACTTTCATCGTACTGTGCTCTCCAAAGAGCAACTCTTCTCAAAATCTCAAAAGGTGCTGAGTTTAGATAAATGGAAAAATTTTAGAATAACTTTTTTTAAAATGAAAATTGTAGAATAACTTAATTAGCAAAGTTGATGTTTCAAGAATAAATTCCAGTTTTTAATTAAAAGGTTTACTATTTATTACTATAATTTTACTTTAAAAACTTATAATTATTTTTATAAGATCAAGATCTGTTTTAGCATAATTAATTTCTTATTTAGTTATGGTAGAATAAGAGAAATTTCTATTTTATGGTAATTATTAGAATATTTATTCTAAGTAGCTAATATTTATTTCATCAGAAAAGTTATTATTTTTGTGAAGAGCTATTATTTTATGTGACAAGGTTTTTATTTTATGTGAAAAAAGAATAATATTTTAAGTGCAGAATTTTATATAAATATATTGCTTTGATGTTAATGTTCTCATTAATTGTAACATATTAATATCATCATAGTAATTACAAATATGGTTTTTATAATGATGTTTAATATAAAATTCTGTTTTGAATTAAGGACGTTATTATAAGATGTTCCTTATATTACTATAATTGTTTTCTTATATTTTTTTTTTATGAGTGGGAAATAACAGACAAAACAACAAAAGAGAAAAACAAATTACATCCTAACTAAGGGGATAGGATCACCTGCAGTTTAAAATGAACTGCACGGTGATGCAGTTCCAAATCCAATAGTACTATTTTATTTTATAATTTAATGTATTAATTTTATTTTCAATGATTGAGATTCATGCACTTGAATTTTCAACTAAAGAGAATCCTAATCCCTAACAAAAGAAACATCAGAAGCATCTGAAAATAGAAGATGTCTCATATCTACTGGATAAGATTCCAAAACCACAAAGGAAGATGTTCTTTATGAGCCATGCTGAGTTAGCCAGTCGGTGCACTGATTGGCCTATCTGAAAATGTGCTTGAAGGATAAATCCCACTGTAGATTCTTAAAGTTGCTAATCTTTCGAGTAATGGCTGCATACGGATGCAAGTGAATATCCTTTTGGTTGAGTAACTGAAGCGCAACTGCAAAATCACTCTCACAAACTACTAAATTGTAACCAGCCTCCCAAGCCACATGTAAGTCGTGTAAAATGGCATGCAATTCAACATTAATATTGGTAGTGTGACCACTCGATCCCTTGAAACCTTTGAGTCGTTGTTCAAGTTCATCTTGAATAAGACCACCAAACCCTGAATCCCCAGGGTTACCACGAGAACTACCATCAATGTTCACTTTGACTGAACCGAGCTGAAGAGCTTTCCATGAAACAATAATTGGTGTCTTAACTTGTGAAGTTGAGCTATTCGAGGTTATCACATGAAGAGTGGACATCGCTTGATTAATGAGATACCAATGGGGTCGCTCTTAATTGTCTTCAAAGATGTGAACATTGTGCGACTTCCAAAGAAACTAGCAAGTGCAAGCAAACAACAACTGTTGAGTCATAAGACGAATCAGGACCCTCAATTATTTTGATTTAATACAAAACAAATATTAAGTAAAAAGATTGCGTCTTATAAATGCCAACAGACGAAAAAGTTGTATCTGTGTCTGTAAGATACAGATGATACGTAGACAGACGCTTAAGTCTGAAGAAGTTTTTAAAGGCATAGTAAATGCACTATTGTTTTATCATCTATTTTGCAGGGAATGTTCATAAAACATCCTCCTAGGATCTGTCGAAGTGCATAAAGGGAAACAAAAAGAAGAGTCAAAATACCAGAAGTTTCCCTCGCCTCAAAAGACGCGCTACAGTTAGCAACGAGTACTTGTCTGAGCAAGCGATGTGACCACTACAACAGAAGGATATGGAGTATATCTCAAGAAAGATAAGCAGAATGCTTTATCAGCTCAGAATGACTAGTTGGTGACAAGCATTTAATGCTCGCATTAAATGCCCCTTAACCACCTTCCTTCAGACGATGGTCAGACGCAAGAAAGAAGACCGTTTAGAGACAACGGTTACTTCCTTAGCAAGTCTATATATAGAAGAAGATTTGAAGTGCAGTAGACACATCACATGAACTGAATTCAAAATTCAAGCATTCTTTCAAGCCTTCATTCTTTCTCTTGTAAAAATTCTCTTTGTAAAAGCTCTCAACTCACTTTGCATATCTTGAGAGAAAATACTTAGTTCTCAATCTTGTATACCCGTCTGTAAGACGATAGCTAAAAAGTCTATGCGCCCTTGCAAAAACTGATTTGTTTTAGAGCCAGAAGTGGCTTGATAGTAAAGAATACTTAGGTTTTTAGCTTGGAGAGGCTAAGTGTGAAAAAACTACTTGGGTGAGCTAGAAGTGGCAGTGAAGAATACTTGTAACTTGTAAAAGTTAGTGAAACTTGGTGGTTTGCCAAGAACTGGACGTAGTCTTGGGGTGAGACGAACCAATATAAAATTCTGTGTTGTCTTTCTTGCTCTTTCTTTGTTTATAACTGCTTGAACTAACTTTGTCTTGTGATTTAAATATGTTTCCTTAAAAAGGGCTTTCATCTGTGCAGTATCGTCTATAAAAAGGTTTTCCTCAAAAAGATCTCTTTTGTTCAATAGACGTTACAAGCTGTTTATAAAAAGTTTGAGAAAATTTTTATAAATCACAATTCAACCCCCTTTCTTGTGACTTTTGCCTTTACATTTTGGTATCAGAGCTCAGCCTCTAAGGGTTGAGCACCTGATCGTGTGTAAAGGAAAAGATCTAGATGGCCAGTCACGACAATCAGTTCATTCCCTAGGGAGCCTCTCTAACAAGGCCTCCAGCCTTTCTTGGAGATGACTATTCCTACTGGAAAGATCGCATGGAGATGTACATCAAGTCCAACCAGTATCAACTATGGAACATCATCATAAATGGAGATACTCCCATCACAAGGCCCGAGGATCAATGGACTCAAGATGACTACAACATCCTTCAACTCAACAACAAGGCCAGATATACTCTTACCTGTGCTTTAACCAGAAATGAGTACAAGAAGGTGCGTAGACTAAAATCGGCCAAGGAGATTTGAGATTCTCTCTACACCAACTATGAAGGAACTGAAGATGTTCAACTGAGAAAAGCTGCCACTCTGACCAGACACTATGAGAGTTTCTCCATGAAAGAAGGAGAAAGTGTCGATGACATGTTTGGGAGACTTCAGGTTCTTCTCTCAGACCTGGAATCTCTTGGACACACGTACACTAAAGCTCAAATTAATCTGAAGATTCTTGACAGTATGCCCAAAGTATGGGAACCCAAGACCATAACTATCCAAGAAGCAAGAAACATGATAACATTGTCTTGGGATGAGTTGTTGGGAGTTCTACGAGTGCATAAAGTGCATTTGCAGAATAGGGACCAACTACCTGCAAACAAAGTAAACAATTCCGCTGCCCTCAAAGTTGGTGAAGCCAGCACCAAAAATGAAGAAAAGAAAAGAATTCCCAAGGCTCTGAAAGTTCAAACTGTTCAGTCAAATGAATCAGACGAAAGCTCTGCCGAATCTACAGACGATGAGGTCGTCCTCATGGCTAGGAAATTCAAGCAGATGCTGAAAAAGAAAAACAAGTTCAGACAGTCCTCCAGAAAGAAAGACTCCAGATTCAAAAGAAAAGATAAGGAGGACAGTCAGGAGATCATCTGCTTCGAATGCAAAAAGCCAGGACATATGAAGTCTGAGTGTCCAAGGTTAAAGAAAAAGAAGTCCTTCAGTGGCAAGAAAAAGAAGAAGAGTTTGATGGCCACATGGGACAACTCAGACAGTGAGCAAAGCAGCAGCTCAGATGATGAACAAGCAAATATCTGTCTGATGGCAGACACAGAAGAAAAAGTTGAGGTAAAAACTTGTTGTGAATCTAAAAGCTCATCTGGTTCTTCATAAGACGACGAAGAAGATATGCCTTATGACGTTTTACTTCAGAACTGTCATATGATCTCTCAGCAATGTAAAAAATTTAAACAAAAACTCAAACAATCTATTTGTGAAATAGAATTGCTAAAGAAATCAAATGCAGAACTGGAAGAAAAAGTCAAAACTCTAGAAGAGAACCTAAGTCAAACCAGTATTCCTAGTCAAACAAACGATTCATCCATGGTTGACAAACTAAGAGAAGAAGTAGCCTGTTTAACCAAGGATTTTGGGAAGTTTCTGGAGAGCTCTAACACTCTCACTATGCTTTTAAAATAACATCAACATCCCCGTGATAAATCTAGTTTAGGCTTAGAAAAGGATGCATCTGCTTCTACTCAGTCTGATCCAGACAAATGTGACTTCTGTGGAAAGTCTGGACACTCCAAGTTCAGATGCATACACAAGAAGAAGCAAATGTCTAAGGGCACTAATGTTGCTGGACCCAAGAAGATTTGGGTACCAAAGTATTAGATTATTCCTATTTCAGATATCCTTGGTAGGAAAAGGCAAGGGTTTGAGCTAGTTCCTGGACAGAGGTTGCTCACGACACATGATGGGAGAAAGGTCTATGTTCCTAGACCTAAAGCCAGTTGAAGGCGGAGCAGTTACCTTTGGAGGCATGGGAAAAGGACGCATCACAGGAGTAGGTAAAGTTGATATGTCCTCCCTAACCTCCATAGACAGTGTCCTATATGTTGAAGGTCTAAGGTATAACCTACTAAGCATAAGTCAATTGTGTGACAATGGTTATATAGTCTCCTTCAACAAGGACAGATATATAGTCAAAACAGATGATGGCAAGTCTGTCTTCTCTGCTAGACGACACAATAATCTGTATAAAATTGATCTTATAGATCTTAGCAAGCAGAAGGTAACGTGTCTGCTATCTAGAGAAGATGAAAGATGGATTTGGCATAAAAAGCTTGGGCACGTGAATCTGAAACACATTTCGAAAATTTCAAAAAAGGGTTTAGTAAGAGGATTGCCCGAGATCTCTTGGAAAACTCATTTTCTCTGTGAAGCATGTCAAAAGGGGAAACAGATTAAAACTTCTTTCAAATCTAAAAATATTGGTTCCTCCTCCAGACTGTTGCAACTCTTGCATATGGATTTATTTGGTCCTACTAGAACGTTGAGTGTGGGTGGAAAGAAATATGGCTTAGTTATTGTAGATGACTATTCAAGATATACGTGGTATACTTCCTAGGCCATAAACATGAGTCTTTCAAGGTCTTTGAAATATTCTGTAAACGATTTCAAAATGAAAAGGGCTTTTGCATCTCTAGCATCAGAAGTGATCATGGAACTGAGTTTGAGAATGCTGAGTTCAAATCTTTCTGCGAAAAGAATGAGATTTTCCACAACTACTCTTCACTGAGAACACCTCAGCAAAATAGGGTAGTTGAAAGGAAAAACTAAACTCTGCAAGAGATGGCTAGAACCATGCTCTGTGAGAACTCTCTTCCTAAACACTTTTGGGCAGAGGCTGTGAACACTACTTGTTATGTTCAAAATAGAGTATTGATCAGACCTATGATTGAAAAGACTCCCTATGAACTATGGAGAGGAAGAAGACCCAACATTGCTTACTTTCATCCTTTCGGATGTGAGTGTTACATCTTAAACACCAAAGATCAATTGGGAAAATTTGATTCTAAGGTGGATAAAGGTGTCTTTCTAGAATATTCTGATACATCTAAGGCTTACAGAGTTTTCAATACAAGGACCTTAGTTGTAGAAGAATCTATCCATGTTAAATTCAATGATGGACTAACTTTGATAGGAGATTATCAGATTTTGAGGATGATTTTGCATATATACAAATAGGTCCATCTGTAGCACCAAATTCAGACGAAATTAAACTTCCTCAGGAAATTCTTCCTCAGATTGAAGGAGCGTTTGGCTCTCAACCACAGACAAGGGACTGGAAATTCGTAACCTATCATCCACAAGATCAAATCATAGGAGATCAGAAAGAAGGCGTTAAGACCAGATCATCCTTCAGAGATTAAGCATCCTATGCTTTCATCTAAAAAATAGAGCCAAAAATGATAGATGAAGCTCTGACAGACTATGATTGAATCTAGCCATGGAAGAAGAATTGAATTAGTTTACCAGAAATGACGTATGGACCCTAGTTCCTAAACCAAAGAATAAAAGGATAATTGGAACAAGATGGGTCTTTAGAAACAAACTGGATGAGCAAGGAAAGGTGGTAAGAAACAAAGCTAGATTAGTAGCTCAAGGCTATAATCAGCAGGAAGGTATAGACTTCACCGAAACCTTTGCTCCTGTAGCTAGATTAGAAGTTATAAGAATCATGCTTGCTTTTGCTGCTCATAAAAACATTAAGCTTTTTCAAATGGATGTAAAAAGTGCCTTTTTAAATGGTTTTATTGAAGAAGAAGTTTATGTTAAACAACCTCCTGGTTTTGAAGATTCCACTCTTATAGATCATGTTTTTAAACTCAAAAAGGCTATGTATGGTCTGAAGCAAGCACCTCGTGCTTGGTATGACAGACTGAGCTTTTTTCTTTTAGAAAATGGTTTTATGAGAGGGAAAGTAGACAATACTCTTTTCAGAAGAGAAGTGGGCAAATATTTCACTATAGTTCAAATTTATGTAGATGATATTATCTTTGGAGCTACTAATGAATCTTTATGCAAGGATTTCTCTGATCTGATGAAAAGCGAGTTTGAAATGAGTATGATGGGAGAACTTAAGTTCTTCTTGGGACTTCAGATCAAACAAGATAGCAAGAGAATCTACATTCATCAGTAGAAGTATACAAGGGAGCTTCTTAAGAAGATCAAAATGGAAGATGCTAAACCTATGAAAACACCTATGTATGCTTCCAGCCCCTTGAGCAAAGACGAATTAGGTAAACCAGTAGATTAGACGATCTATAGAGGTATGATTGGTTCACTTCTTTATCTTATAGCCAGTAGACTTGATATTATGCATAATGTCTGTCTATGTGCTAGATTTCAGTCAGATCCTAGAGAGTCCCATCTTAAAACGGTTAAAAGGATCTTACGTTATCCAGTGGGAACCACTAACCTTAGTCTGTTCTATAAGAAAAATCAAGATTTCAGGTTAGTAGGATATTGCGACGTAGACTATGCAGGAGACAGAGTTGAACGAAAAAGTTCAAGTGGAGGATGTCACTTTATAGGCTGTCTCATCTCATGGGCAAGCAAGAAGCAGAACTCAATTGCTTTATCTACTGTAGAAGCTGAATATGTGTCTACTGCAAGTTGCTGCTCACAGCTACTATGGGTAAAATATCAGTTAGAAGATTACTCTTGTTTTGAAAACAATATACCTGTATATTGTGACAATACTAGTGCAATCAATCTATCAAAAAATCCCATACAACATTCTAAGGCAAAGCATATTGAAATCAGATATCATTTCATTCGTGATTATGTTCAAAAAGGTGTTTTCGATATTAAGTTTGTAGACACAGATCACCAATGGGCTGATATCTTTACAAAACCTTTGTCTAAAGAACGTTTCGTCTGTATTAGGGATCATCTGCATATGCACATGCTTTCAGATTAATGCTTGGATTCATCAGACAATACCCTTCGTCTTATTTTCTTTATTAATATGTTGGAACTAATGTATGTTCAAGTGTACAGACGATAGAGTGCCCACGTTCACAACGGTTATAAGTCTTTTCGTTTTCACTCAAAACGTGCGCCGCCCTTTTCGCCATGATGAGACAGTTTTTGAAAAGTTTTTAATGTTTTTAAAACTGCTATTTTTATGACGTTCTCTCTCCTTTCTCATCTCCTTTGGTATAAAAGGACGAAGTGCCTAAAGAAGAAGGTTCCTTTGATCTTTCTAATCTTTCTGAAATTCTCTGAGTTTCTCAAAGACTTCAAAGATCAAAACTTTCTCATCTTCTCTTTTCTAAAACCTAACCTTCTGTGAACAATGGCACCAAGGAAGCAAGTTCCATCCTCTGCTACTCCTCTCATTCGCAACATGGATGAAGCCACTACAACCTTTCCAGGAGAGCTTTTCATCCCTGGAAAGTGGGCAAGCCTGAAGGAGCTTGCAAATGAGGGCTTTGATGTTCTGGACATGTTCACTAGAGTTGGGTGGACCAACTTTGTTGGAAAGCACAACATCTGGTACCATGGTCCCTATGCCCTCTTTTAGGGGTGATCAAAAACCCGACATCCGAATCGAACCCGCATAAACCGTTGAAAAAGAATGACTCTTGGGTGGGTTCGGATGGATACACGGATCGAAACGGTTTAAAAAACAAAGTAGAACGGTTACCATTAGACGGGTTCGGTTTTACATTTTAAGACCATCGATAACCGAACCCGTCCGACACTATGTTTAAAATTTAAAAAATCTAATCTGTGACTTCCAACAAAATAGAATGACACCTTGGTCTTATCTCACAGAACACCTACTTCCTAGTTACTAGAGCTAACCATCATTATTATCTTTGTACCTACTATCGTGACTAGTGCCTTCACTTTATATTTACAGCAAAGTTATGAATTGTAATTCATAATAATTAGAATCCGTGACTTTCATTTTAATAATAAAGTAATAAAAAAGTCACCTACTCACGTAACCATCCTCCACTCCAATTTTTCATATTTTATAATTCTTAAACTTTCTTCTCAGTATTCATATAAAAGTGTAAGTGTAGCCATTGTTGTTTCGTAGCAAGCATGTCCATGGCAACTCACGGCGACCCACCCTTCCACCCTCAGTCTAACATCTTCATCTATGTCCACAACGTACCTCTTAGTGTGTCTGCACTCACGATCCACGTCATTGCCATCCGCCACGAGACCATGCCACGTCGCCATCAACCACCACGAGATCTTCTTCCTGCATTCTCTTTTCTTGGTGTTCTTTTCTCTAGTTTAACCCGCACATACCCACTCGACCCACCCGAAACCCGTATAATCCGGAACCTGTCCAACCCGATGTCCCATTTGGACGGAAACGGGCCTCGATTACATGACTCACGATTTCTTGCAGGATGAACATTATGGACTAGAACCTGGCCGAACCCGACCGCTGATCACCCCTACCCTCTTTTGGGGGATTGCTAAGATGGAGGATGACCAATACATCAGAGGCACGATTGGTCAGACGATAGTGGAAATCAACCCTGCAACCATAGCTAACGCTATTGGATGTGCTGAAGAGGGGCTGATCTTTTGACAAGGACTAGGAGAAGGCCATCACTTAGGAGACGGTGGATAAAGTTCTCTATGATTGGGTAAGACCAGCAGACGAAGACCCTAAGAAGAGAGTTGTAGCCATGAAGAACTTTCTTAGGTCTGCCAACAACATTTGTAGACTTCTTCACAACATGCTCTTCAACATAGTGCTCCCAAGGACAGGGTTAAGGGACCACGTAAGTGAGAGAGACAGATTCTGCATCTACAACATAATAGGAGAAAAGATCAATCTTCCAGATCTGATCTTCTATCATCTAGAACAAGCCTTCACAGACAGATTCTCCACGAAGAAGCAGAAGAGCCTCATCCCTTATTGTATGTTATTCACTCAACTAATGAGGGATGCTGGTGTTGATCTGACGAAGTTTGAAGCTTCTGGAGGACCCACATAGGTAACAGGAACCACTTTTGTGAGAATGGGAATAACTCACAAATTCCTTGAACGGGTGAAGAAGCAGGGAACTAAGGTAAAAAAGGAGCCAAAGGAGGAATTGTCTGACGAACCTGCGTCTGTTGCAGAGACACAGACTCTACCCTAGCCCAAACCTACACAGACCAAACCAACCACCAGACATACTCAACTTCCTTCCTCACACCAACCCAAGAAGCCTAAACATCAACCATATTCAAATCCTCACTCATCCCTAAAGAGAAAGGTTTCAGAAGCACCATTTAAACCAATCCCTGAACCTCCCCTCAAAAAGCCTTTCACCAGAACCACCAAAATCTGCATCATCACCAAAGCCAAACTCACCACCTCACCTGAACCCCAATCAACACCCCAATCTGAACCTCAACCTTCATCTTCCCAAACCCAAGAATCTGATGTTGAGATTCTTGATGCATCCCTCTCTAAACCTCACACCTCTCCAAAGCCTAAGCCCAAACCTTCATCTTTTCCTCCACCGGCTGACAAGAAAGAAGCAGCCGCTATAAGGAAGGCTCAAGAACTGTCTCGAAAGGAAGCTGCCAAGAAGGCAAAGCTAGATAAAAGCCTTGAGGAGAAGGAGTAGATTGAGCTAGAATAATCTGTGGTAGAGTCTGTTAAAACTCTATCAGCTGATGAGTTAAAGAGAAAGGCTATTGAAGGAGCCTTGGCCCCTGCAGAGGAAAAAGCCATAGAAGAAGCTGTTCTTGACTCTATTAAGACTCTGTTTGAAGAAGAACAGAGGCAGGAAGCCATAGATAATCTGGGGAGAATTGAATCTGCCCTGATTCAAGCAGCAAAAGTAGCGTCTGCAGAGGTTGTTGATAAGAAACAGGAGTTACAGACGCTCACTGTAGAAGATGACGCAGACGACGCTTAAATAGAAGAACTAAATGAAGCTATTCTTCAGTCTGCTTTGGAGGCAAGCGCTCAAGGTCTAGATATTGGAGAAGACCTTGTTGAAGCTGATGACTCAGGTCCTCGTGCTATCTACAGACCAATCACTGAAGAGGATGAAATAAAGGTAGATGAGCACCTGGCACAGTCTGTAAAGGACCGTGCTGCCAAACAGATGGTAATTTATGGTGGTACATCGTCTGTATCCACCAATGAACTTCAAACTCAGACTGATGAAGACATACAGACTCTGACTGAAGACAAACTATTCAGACGAAGAAGGTATGCTGCCAAGGCCACTCTTTCTCTTGGATATATCTATGGAAGTCTAGCTCTGGACTTAGCTCCAAAGTATAGAGGCTATGACTGGATCATCTGAAGAAGCCTCAACATCCCACTTCCTCCAGTGCAACCACCAACAGACCCGGACGTCAATGTCAGATGCTACCGTGGGTCGAAGCGACCCAGAGTCAATGAATGGGAATGATGCAATAGGGAATGGAGGAGGAAGGGTATCTGCACTGATGAGGATCAAGCTTTCTTGCTTGATTCCATCAACTTCATAGAGTTGTGGAAGAAAGGTGTTCCTGGGATTGATTCCTTCAATCTTCCCAACCATCAAGTTCTTCTACAAGAAGAAATGCCTGCTCTCTCATGCTATAAGGAGGAACCTCAATTCAGAATCTTCCCTCCTTGATAGACGGCAGCACCAGACCCAAACTCCATTATCTTTGAGCACAACCCACGTGGCAGACAAAGCTACCCCCCTAAAGCCTCAGTCTGGCGACGACTGTCAGTGCTAACTGATGAAGTACCCTTTTATAAGCTTGTCAACCTTCAACATATGATGGGTCTGCTTGCCTATCTCAATGTGATTCTTCCCTGGAATCACGCTGAACCTGGACATTATGTCTATTCTGAAAATCTCAACTTGGACGACCCAGAAGCCAGTCCAACTTTTACTTTATGGGAATCTTCAGACTACTCTGCAGAGTTGCGCATGAAGTTGTAGACGTATAAGGAGGAGATAAAGAAGAGACAAAACTCCTTCAGGCAGATCCAAAGAAGAGCACAGACGCTGCCTCATTTCCGAGGCACACATTTTCATTGTATGGTGGCCTCTAGTCAAACCCAATTCAAGCTTGCTTTGGATGAGGTCATCCCTATTCTTCCAATCTTGAATTATAAGGGTAAGGAGAAAGCAGAAAAAGACAACGCTCCTCAAAGAAACATTCGAGTGTGAAGAGGCAGACCCTTTAGACAGGAGATTGACGCCATCTTTCAGAAGTCGGCTACTGAAAGAACGTCTGAAGACTTAAAGACCATCAGACGCGCCAGGAAGTTTGATGCTATCTGCTCTTGTCTGGAACCTGAAGACAATCCTCCTGTAGATGGGTATCATCTGAAAATAGGAAGATGTTATCAATGCCACGGACATCAGACTTTCGCATCTTCATCTGACCCTTCCGACATCATGCCTTGGAAGTCCACCTTCTACTATCAATCTGATAGGGACTTCTTCTTTGTTGTGAAGCTGCCATATTCCACCTTTTTCTTCTCCACACTTATTCTGGGCATTGTACAAGAACCAGAAGATGATGAGGCCATTGTGCCATACAGACCTCGCATCTTTGAAGAAGAAGTCTATGATCTGTATGCCAAACTCTGGGCAACCAGGAAAGCTCTGTAACAAGCTTTGGAAGACAGAAAAGCATTCGAGGTTGAGCTCAAAAAATGGATCAATATTGATGCCTTCTTCAGATGATGCCGCCGCAGTCGCACTCCCACTCCACTAGGATCCCCTATGGTACTCTCATCAGACTCTGACTCTGACACCTCTGACTCTGACGGTCCAATTCCTGGGGAACCAGGTTTTGTTGATCGCCATGCAAAATGGGGAGAAGGGAAGAGTAAAAAGAAAACATGAAGATAAGGACACATTTAAGGGGGAGCTACATCTAAGGGGGAGACTGAGAAAAAGGGAGAGTATTTTTTTTCTGCTTATCAACTGTAAAAACACATCATCTTGATGTGAAAACCTTTTAATAAGACGATTTGTTTGATTGCTCATCAAACCTGAGTCTTCTCTTCCCTCTGTTTAAATTCTATGTTTATAGTTAATAGTTTTAGTAGCTCTGATATATCTTTTTACAATATTTGCTTGGCATCATCAAAAAGAGGGAGATTGTTGAGTCATAAGACGAATCAGGACCCTCAATTATTTTGATTTAATGCAAAATAAATATTAAGTAAAAAGATTGCGTCTTATAAATGCCAACAGACGAAAATGTTGTATCTGCGTCTGTAAGATACAGATGATACGTAGACAGACACTTAAGTCTAAAGAAGCTTTTAAAGGCATAGTAAATGCACTATTATTTTATAATCTATTTTGCAGATAATGTTCACAAAACATCCTCCTAGGATATGTCGAAGTGCATAAAGGGAAACAGAAAGAAGAGTCAAAATATCATAAGTTCCCCTCGCCTTAAAAGACGCACTACAGCTAGCAACGAGTACTTGTCTGAGAAAGTGATGTGACCACTACAACAGAAGGATATGGAGTATATCTCAAGAAAGATAAGCAGAATGCTTTATCAGCTCAGAATGACTAGTTGGTGACAAGCATTTAATGCTCGCATTAAATGCCCCTTAACCACCTTCCTTCAGACAATGGTCAGACGCAAGAAAGATGACCATTTAGAGACAACGGTTACTTCCTCAGCAAGTCTATATATAGAAGAAGATTTGAAGTGTTGTAGACACATCACATGAACTGAATTCAAAATTCAAGCATTCTTTCAAGCCTTCATTCTTTCTCTTGTAAAAATTCTCTTTGTAAAAGCTCTCAACTCACATTGCGTCTCCTGAGAGAAAAAGACTTAGTTCTCAATCTTGTATATCCGTATGTAAGACAATAGCTAAAAAGTCTGTGCGCCCTTACAAAAACAAATATTGTGATTTGTTTTAGAGCTAGAAGTGGCTTGGTAGTAAAGAATACTTGGGTTTTTAGCTTGGAGAGGCTAAGTGTGAAAATACTACTTGGGTGAGCCAGAAGTGGCAGTGAAGAATACTTGTAACTTGTAAAAGTTAGTGAAACTTGGTGGTTTGCCAAGAACTGGACGTAGTCTCGGAGTGAGATGAACCAGTATAAAATTTTGTGTTGTCTTTCTTGCTCTTTCTTTGTTTATAATTGCTTGAACTCACTTTGTCTTGTGATTTAAATCTGTTTTCTTAAAAAGGGCTTTCATTTGTGTAGTGTCGTCTGTAAAAATGTTTTCCTCAAAAAGATCTCTTTTGTTCAACAGACGTTACAAGCTGTTTATAAAAAGTTTGAAAAACTTTTTATAAATCACAATTCAACCCCCCTTCTTGTGACTTTTGCCTTTACAACAACCCTTTGGACTGGTTAGAAAAATGTTGAACCCAAGCTGGGCCATCATGATCAATGAAATGCGGATAGCTTGTAAATTGAAGAATTTCCCTTATACGCTTGCTATATGGATAGTCACGCAACACATGAGTCAAATACTCCACTAGCGCACGCACCTGCAACAAGATAAATCAAAAGAAATGTGCCACTTGAAGTGGACTAGGTTAGTAGGAAGCTTGCCATGGAAAGCAAACCAAATGAAGTGTTTGATGTTCTCGAGTAAATTTAGTTGCCAGACCTAGGTCCAATTCACTAGAGGTAGAATGAATGGTAGGCTCCTTAGTATCCACTTAAAGGCAGAGCTTGCAGAATAAACCCCACTAGAAGAAGGTTCCCAAATGATAATATCCTCAACATTAGGATTAAGCACAATACCCATGAGTTTCTTTCTAACTTCCTCGGTTAAAGAAGTCGAAAGATGTTCCCAATACCACTTATCTTCAATGAGAACGTCCATGATAGATAAATGAGTATCTGAAATATGCACGTAGTCCACCATACCACATAATGGACCTTCCGCCAAGAACTCATCATTAAATAAAGAAATTTCACCCTTTCCCACATGATAGGAAAAACCTTTTCCTCAAATGATCTAAGGCTTTCAAAATAAAGGACCACGAATAAGAGACACCAGGCTTAGCCTTTGCATGCATAATACTAGTATTGAGAATATATTTTTGCGTCAAGGTCTTGACCCACAAATTTTTAGGGTCATGCAACATGCTCCACGTCTCCTTCCCTGCCATAGCCACATTAGAAGCTCTAGCTGGACGAATGCCAAGCCCACCTTTATTTTTGGGTCTTTTAATCTCCTCCCAACTAACCCAATGAAAAGACGGTCAAAGCTCCTAATTTTGGAATCTATATAATCACAAACACCTTCAGAAAAGCCATAAATTTTGCATAGAATAAGCAGGAATGACAACCAAGACTGATTTAGCCAAAGTTACCCTTCCAGCTCTATTCAACAATTTGCACTTCCAACCATCTAATTTACTATTTATTAATACGATCAAGGATATGACCAAAATTCTTTTTTAAACCTTCCCAATAAGAAGAGGAAAACCTAAATACTTACCATTGTTGGTAGTATGGTGAAAATCAATTATAGAGCTAAGTTTCCCCAACTTCCTATTAGGCACAATTTATGGAGGCTAAAAAATGAGATTTCTGAATATTCACTTTTAAACCTAATGCAAGACGAAACTAATTTAATACCTCTTTCACCACTTTGACCTGGGCACAACTTATTTTCACAAACAATAAATAATCATCTGCAAAGAATAGATGAGAAATTGCAGGTCCCGTTCTAAAAAGCTTGATAGGTTGCCAAATCCCTTCATCAACTTTTTATTGAGTAAGATAGCCAACTTCTCCATGCTAAGCATAAAAATATATGGTGAAAGAGGAATACCTTGTTAGAGACCCCTTTGGGGAGCAAAATTGTCAAGAATAGTATTATTTCACTTTAGAGACAAGTTAGTGGACATAGTACAGTTCATGATAAGCAAGATAGTCTGATGAGGAAATCCAAACTCTGATAAGGTCAGTTTAAGAAAATCCCAATTGATCCTATCATAAGCTTTTTCAAAGTCAATTTTAAAAAGCAAATGACCAACCTTCCCTTTTTTCTTGTGCATGTCATGAACAATCTCTTGAGCTATCAAAGCATTATTTGTGGTTCCTCGTTTGGGAATGAAGCTACTCTGACAAGGCCCAATAATAGAATCTAGGTGATGCTAATTCTATGAACTAAAACTTTGGAAATGAATTTAAATAGGACATTACACAAACTGATATGCCTGAACTCCTTTATAGAAGTTAGGTTTTCAGACTTAGGAATGGGTACAATAAGGGTGTCAACAAGCTTAGGAGGAATGTAACCTGTATCAAAAGCATTAACTACTAAATCCCAAACATCATTACAAACCACATACCAGTAGTATCTATAGAAAATTGGCTGGAATCCATCAAGTCCTAGAGCTTTGTAGGGATTCAAAGAAAAGATAGCTAACTTAACATCTTCCATAATGACAGGTTTCACTAGAGCATCCACCAGGTCACTAGATAAATAAGGAATGTTATTCAAAATGAGGGTATGAGGAACACACACATTAATAGATGGAAAAGCTTTTTAAAGAAAGATTGAGCTTCCTTTTCCAAAATTTCTGGATTAGAACACCAGACCTCATCCACAAAAGCCTTGTGATTTTATTTCTTCTTCGTCTATTCACCGTTTGAGTATGGAAAAAATTGGTATTTTTATTCCCAAATTTTATCCAATTCTCTCTGGACTTTTGGAACCACGGGACTTCTTCCTGGGTAAGAGTCTCCCGATACTCTCATTAAAGCATGTTATCTAATCTTATAAGATCATAAGAAGTAGAGAAATCAAGTTGTGTATGAACACCACGTATCCATGCTTCAAGTTGGTGCTTTCTCCTAAAAATATTACCAAAGGACTCCTTATTAAAATGAATTGATTGTTCTCTAACCCCATCCAGCTTAATTAAGGCATCCCCTTCAGTCATCTACCAAGTTTGAGAAACAAGAGAATGATATTTCGGTGAGACATCCAAACAACTTGGAAATGAAAGGACTTCATACGGTTGCTAGGAGACTTAAGGCAATGGACCAAAATGGGATTATGGTCAGAATTATTTGGAGCCAAAAGTTCCGCTGGAGCATATGGAAACATCAACCTCCACTCCGGATTAGACATACACTTGTCCAACTTTTTTCTTATGTGTATCCCATTTTGAGTATTCTTCCTCCAAGTGAAGTGCCCACTAATACTTGAGCTAACATAATGGAACGTGAAACATGAAAATTACCTCCACAAACATCCTGCGAATGAAAAACCTCATTGAAATCCCCTGGCATGATCTAGGAACCGTGAATAGAGGTAGAAAGATTTGATAGATACTCCCAAAGAGGCAATCTAGCATTAGGAATAGGAGAAGCATATAAAGTTGTGCAACACCATTTAGAATTTAATTTCTCAATATAAAACGTTATAGCATGGGGTGTAAAATCAATGAGAGAAAACTGAACATCTCTTCTATTAGACAGAACCCAAATTCCTCTTGAATGCCCTGAAGCCTCCTGAATAAACACTTTAGCATAATCTAAAGAGTTCCAAAAAGACTCCATCATGGTAAAAATAGTGTGTGTCTCATATATCAAAAAGAAGGATGGATAATGAGACTTAACAAGATTCCTTACATGTCTTTTGGTGCAACGACCAATAGCCCTTCTGATGTTCCATGAAAAAATAGAAAAATTTCTAAAAATCATGGCAACAATCAAAAGGTATAAAAGAAGGGTTAAGAAACCCCTAAGTCCCCACATGCGTTGAATGGGTATGAACCTCCTAGTCAAAGGCAATTTGACCTTTCTCAGGAATAGATGATTGTACCACTTCCACATCCAAACCACTTTTGTTAATAAAAAAACTTGTTGATCAAATTAGTCAATTTATGTTTATTACATATTATTTAAGAATTATGAAACATAAAATCTAGAGTAACGATTACAATAACTAACCTAATTTAAGTTTCGAAAAACTTCTTTATACACCACATTTGAAGTGGTTGAAGTATTTTGTTCTTCACTATCATATATAAGAATCTTCATCCCATTACGATTTGTTACCTTGGACACTGTAGCATAATTGACCATGAGAGAAGATTGGTCTTGGAAGATAGATACCAACATGTTTAAGAGATTGTCCTTGACTTTTGTTAATTCATTGCAAATGATATAATTATTGGAAATTGTCTTATTTAAAATTTAAAGGGATCCTATTATCTGAATGAGTCAATGATAGCCTTGGAATGAATTTTTTTTTTTACCAACATTATTTTCAGAAATGACCTAATATTATTCTTGTTCTATTTATGTTTTCATTAGTTTTTACTTAATTTTTTACATTGTTAATTATAATATTGTAATTTGTCTCATAATCTATTATATCTTGCCGTTTATCGTATATTTAAATTTGAATTTTAGAATTTATTCTTTTTGGTCTAGATCACAAGTATCCTCCACTAGAGACAATCCTGTTCGAGCCGGGTAGGATCACTATGGGCAGCAAAGCTCTCCTCTGAGTATTTAACGTTGCTAACATTTATTCTGACCTATTATTATTCTCGTTCCAATTATTTTATAAATTATTTTTTTACTTAAATTCTTAGATGTATAGTAATTTGTCACATATTCTCGTTCAAATTATCTTATTCAAATTATTTTACTTATTGTATATCTTTTCATTTATAACATATTTGAATTTGAATTTTAATATTTATCCTGACCTTTTACATTGATGTAGATTTAACAATTGCTTAATGAAGGATATAACACTGTTGAAAGTAATTAGTTAAATACATTTTCTAGTAATTTAAATGCATGAAATATTTATTAATTATAAATATATTTTATAATTTAAGACAACATTATGATCTCTTTACGGGTTTAACATTAATATTAAAAAAAGACTTATATATTGTATTATTTTATAAAAAAATGTAAGATATTTAACTTCAAATATTTAAATTAGGCATTCTAAAAAAGCAATTTGACAATAGAAAAAATGCTTATAGCAAAATTAAAACAAGACTTAAGTTGAGGAAATATATGTCCTAAATAAAATGAAAACACATAAAAGACTTGATGATGAATAATGTTGAGGATGGTTAATCTTTGAGTTCTTTCTTCACTGTCACTTTCCTAATGTGCTTAGTGGTAGAAGCTTGCGTCACTGGTTCCTCAACAATAGATGTGTTTTCAATGTTAGTTGATTTGACTTTCGTAGAAAGGTTGGTTGAGGGAGTAACTTCAAGAGCATCCACTGGTTTCTTTGAAGATAATTTTGTAGTCGAGGTCTCATAAACAACATTACATTGAGTATCCTAACAAAAAAAAAATCATAATTTGTTACTTATATGTGTGGTCTTTCTTAATGTATTAAATATAGACAAGTATTTACCTTTGTTAAAAAAATGGATTTGCAAGCTAAGATCTAATTAATTTATCAAACTTAAACAGATTGATTTCATACCGCCAAAGGTTTTCATTTAGAAAATCAAAAGTTTCTTCATTAAAAAACTTTTCATCAACGTACTCATCCCATAAAGTAAACACAAATTTTTCATTCCTATATTAAAAAGTATGACATAAAATGCCAATTATTTACCATTAATTAACATACAAAGTATATTTAAATTAAAGTACTGAGTTCAACAAAATTTACTTTACTCAGAAATTTTAAATAATCAATAAAATTTAACACTATAAGTGACAAATTTTTTTTTGAAATTACTCACTCTAAATTTTCAAGAATCATATCAATATGTTTCCTTGTTTTCCCATTCTTCTCTGTTTCTCTCAAATTATCATTTTCAACCATGTTGCCAATCACATATAGTTTAATAAAAAAAAAGTAAGAATCCAACAAAAATAATGTATTATAAAAAAATTCAAATAATTTGCTGACATACTATGTAACAATTTAAGAATTAAAAATGAATAAAGTTTATAATCCACCAATCAAATATGCTTCATCAGTAGAAAGTATTGTTGAAAATGGAACAAATTCATAAAAGTTCATCGGAATGTCGTCACACTTGGCCTCTGTTACTTTGATAGTTGACATTCATTTGTGATTAATAACTCTCCATTATTTTCTCTGGATTAGTTCTCCATTATATAAACTTTGCCTTTATGCAAAAGCTTCATGAATAGAGTTATATAATCCTTCCTTGTAGTAGCATGGATGTTAGTAGAATGCCAAAAAAAAAAAAAAAAATACAGCAAATCAAATAAAGAAGAAAATTAAAAAAAAGTTATATGTTTTATGCATTTTATATTCTTACCTTTTCATCCAATAAAATCAAATCAAGGCTATTGACTTAGCTCTCAGCAAATCAAATAAAATTTTATATTTGATCCTCCCGGGCTTATACTATATATATCTTTGGCATCATTTTGCAAGAAATATTGAGAGAAAATTTACGACAAATTAACAATAGAAGAGAAACACATTCATCTATATCTATATTAAAATTAGGCGAGAATTGATTTTATTAATGTTCTTTATTTTATTAAAAATAAAGAAAACATACATATTGCACCGTAATTTAAAATTCTAGTGCACCATAATTATCTTAAACACATACATATTTTGTAACAATTGTCATTATACTACCTTTTAAAATTATCCTAAATTCAAATGCACAATAGTGCACGCAAATTATTCTAGTTAATTTAAAACTATATAATTACCTTATTTTAAAATATTCTTAATTACCTTAATTAAAACATATATATATATATATATATATATATATATGTTGATAATAATTATTTTAAATTAGAAAATATATTTGTTCTAATTACCTTAATTATTATATTTATATAATTTAATGAATTAAAAAATAGAAAATAATTTCTCTAAAATTTCCTACTCAATTGCATAAGATTTTCCGCTTAGACTTATTTACTTTTATTATAATAAAGATTCAAATGCACAATATGAAATACAGAGAAACACACTAGAAGGGGGGTTGAATAGTGTGTTTATATTTTCTTTGAAATCCTTTCGCAAATATGAAGATAGTGTATCTTAAGTTTTACAAGAACCTTGTGAAACAGAAGACTATGTTATCGTCCAGTGATTCAAATACAACAGTTTAATGAAACTGCGTTTTTCGTCAGAACACACGTAAAATATTATTTTCGTAAGTAAAATGTGTAAAGAAACTCTTTCGTGGTATGTGAAGAGATAACTTAAGAGATTTACGAGTAAGCTAGAAAGCGAAAGAGTAGAACACTTAGTTTTATACTGGTTCACTCCAACTGAGCTATGTCCAGTTCTCCTTCAAAAACCTTTGAAGGGTTCTACTAATCAGAATCTGATTACAAACAAGTATTTTAACCTGCCACTTCTGGCTACAAGTATTCTCTGGGCCACTCATGGCACACCTTTAATCTCCCCCTGAGATTAAAGCAAACCCAAGTATTCTTTAACATTAAGTCACTCCTGGCTTTCCAAACAGAAATTGTTTGAGTATAGAAAGAAAGAATAACTCTCACAGAGAGGATATTACAATAAAAAACGAATACACAGAATCGCTTAGCAAAGCTAAGTAGAAAGCTCTTTTTCGCTCAAGTGTTGATCGTCTAGTCGTTTTGACAGAGTTTCGGCTCTTAATCAATCTTCGTGTGTTGATGCATGAGCTTGTTCCTCTATTTATAGGCAGCTTGGTGTAAAGTATCCGTTGTGGGATCTGTACCTTTGCCAATAACGGTTCTCTCCCAAATATGTGACCGTTTTCCACATGTCGGCTTGGGGTGGAGAGAGAGAGGAGACAACAGTACATGCAGTGCCTCCACTACTTGTACTATTTCTGCAAAGAAATGCTTTTCTGTCCCTGTACAATACTTTCCGAAAACCCAAATGAAATGTCATGTTAGAATGAGAGGGAATAATCGAACATTCCAGATAATCATCATCGAAAATGTATTGTAGCATTATATAACTTTTAAGATAGAAAATAGAGTGCAAGTTATATAGGCATTGGACGCTTGCTTTGCAGAAACATTGGACGCTTGATGTTGTACTTTACAAAACATATTTGGACGCTTTACTTATTGAAATATAAAGTCTAAGTTTGAGAGATACAATACCATTGCGGTATTGGACGATGTAGATCCTATAACACTCAAACAAGACCATTAGATACTTCAAAATTTATCCTTTATTTGTTATCATCAAATCCGAAATTTGAGGGATTGGACATCGTCCAAAGTCTTAGAACTTAACAATCTCCCCCTTTTTGATGATGACAAATAATGTTAAATTTTGATGTTAACAGGCACATAATCATATATGAATACAATAAAGCATATAAGAGATGATTATGTTATGCCAGTGTATGTTGACAGGGTTAATATATGTGAAATGAAGTACTCCCCCTGAGTTCAACATTTCTTATGCATCTGATAACAGTGTATAATAAATAGTAAGAATATATCAGATATAACAGATATCAGAGTGTAAAAAACATATCAAGGATATGGATGCGGAATATGTGATATAAACACCTCATGTATTAAAAACGTATTGATAAAACAGCCAAAATATTAACAGAGTGTAAGCCATATACTTCTATGACATCAAAATTCCAATTTCTCCCCCTTTGTCATTAACAAAAATGGGTTTGAAAGATGGAAAAAATGACTTGACCATCATGGTCAACTATGGCTGTGAAGGTGGTTCTTGTGGTGGTGGTGGTGGTGGTTGTTCTGGTGGTGCTTGGGTAGGTGGTGCTGGTTGAGGAGGTTGTGGTTGGACGGGTGGTGCTGGTTGTTGGAGTTGTTGTGGTTGGACGGGTGGAATGGCATGAGTAACTTGTCTAAGCAGGTTGGCTGCAGTATTTTGAATTTGATTCACAAGCGTCTACGAGAGGCTCATGAACTGTTCAGTGATAGCATTCTGCAGCAGCATACGATGTTGAGCAGCCTCAGCCTGTTGCCTTTGCTGAAATGCTTGAAGAGCTGCGTCGGTTTCCAGCTGTTGTTGCCTTAGAGCCTGTTGCACGATCTCGTGAACACGATCTTCTGAGACCCCTTGAGGTTTAGAAAATCGCAAGGGAAGGATGCCCCTTGGACTTGAAGATCCTGTGGGAACCAGTTGACGTGTACCCAAGTGAGCTTCAGTAGACGCATCAACAACGGGGAAGCTGGTGATTTCTTTAGTAGGAGGCTTTTCTGCAGTTGATTCCATGGGCTTGGATGCTTCAACAATAGGCTCTCCATCATCCTTGGACTTTCCAGATTGGACGGTGGGTTCTTCATGTGAAGCGACAAAGTTTTCCACGTCTACTGGTACAGATGGGTCCAAGTCAAGATGAGCTAGTACCTTTGTTACCTTCGTAGATGCTTCATCCAACTCTGCTTGTGTAGCTTTCGGCTTGGCAACCTGATTTTCCTTTTCTGTGGTTGCAGCCTCAGCTTGCTCAAGAGCCAGCTGCTCTAGACGAGCTTATTATGCTGCTCTGGCCTCTTCTGCCTTGTACTCCTCATGCCGAGTTTGGAGTTCCTCCACAAACTCTATGCGATCCAATGTTCGAAGATCAAACACTTTGTTGCTTCTGATGATAGGCAATGTCTTCATTAAATCCAGGTAGTCATCTGAATCTGTCAGAAAGCAAGCAAAGGTGTCTGTGAAGTGATGAGTCTTCACTGGACGCAGCACCTCAAGACCATGAGGGGGTGAACGAAATCATTCTTGGAGCTGCCGGAGGAGGAGGCCTTCTGGGAGTCGTTCCATAAAATTTGGCGCCAAAAGGTCATGGAATCGAAAGTTCCAAGTGGACGTGTAAGCTTACCAATCGTGTCAAACAGGTGACCCCAGTTATGAGAGGATTGTTGTAGGGCTTCAACTTTTTCTTCCTTGTTTGGCATCTCAATGCCATAGAACTTGTAACCTTTCTTTCGACCAACATCATATAAGGGTAGTCTAGGACACACCCTGTCTGGTATAAACTTGATTTCTGTGGCGCGGCTGATGTGAAGGTTTGGTGGGTAGGCAATGGCTTGGTTTGGTATATACATCTATTGAAAAAGTTTTCCAAGATCATCATAGTTGCTTGGCTGGAAATTAAGCGCTGGAGTTCCAGTAGGTAGAGGCAGGAACTTTGTAATGGGAGTCCAGATGCGAACATCCTTGACCCATTGTACATCTGGACGCTGCTTTGACTTGGAAGGATCCAGGCTTTCTTTAATGGCCAACTTCAATTCTATGGCCAGTTCAGTATCCCTGCTAACAGGGGGCTTCTTGGACGGTGCCTTCTTCTTTCTTGGAGCCTTCCCTTTCTGCTCCGCAACCGTCTTTGTGAATTGAGAAGCAACCTCCACATCTGGTCCAGGCAGTTCTGCTGCTGCTGGACGTACCCTTTGTTGGGTTCCAGTTGGACAAGAGTAAGGATGAGTCATTCAGATCAAGTGTAGATACACTTCTCTCATCCAAGTGGGCAAAGGGTTGCTGATTATTGCTCCTTCTGGCATTGCAGCATAGTTAGCTGAAGGATTATGAGCATAATCATACCTCGTCCACTCTGGTGCTGAGGCAGTAGTCAGATGCCTCTCCAAAGGTTCTTGTAGAGGCCTCCAGATCACTTTGCGCCTCTTACAGTAATTCTGTTCATTCCGTGTAAGGAATGCAATAAGGAAGCGTTCTTTGTCTTCTTCTTCTTTGGTTTTCTGCTTGGGGGGTATGGTCCATGGGGACCTAGCATCCCTCCATGCATCCCTTGGACGCACAAACTTGGACAGGTCCAAGTGAAGAGGTGGATGCTGGTTGTTGATGTGGATGGAGCACTGGATGGAGCTGGTAGTGGGACACTGGTGGATATACTGTCGGTGTCTTGGGAGGAAGGTGGTGGAACTACAACTCTCCTTGGCCTAACTGCCTGAGTCTTAACTCGTCGAGGCACATTAGAAGGAAAAGAAGTTTGTTAAGCAGGTTGTACCTTCTGCTTCTTTTGCTGAGGGGCCTCCTTCACCTCTGCTTTCTTCTTGATTTGACCAATTAGGATCTGGTCATCATCATCAGAGTCGTCCAGTATTTGAAGCTTCTGAACCTTTGGCTTTTCTGGAACAGGTTTCACTGAAGCTGCCTTTGGACGCTGCTCAGCTTGAGCAGGTCTGGACACATCAGTCCTTGGACGCTTCTCTATCGGGGACTGAGCAGTGGAGGTGTCAGCATGTCTTTTCTTGGTTCTTCTCTCCTTTTCAGCATCTTCCTTATGCTTCTGAGACATGTGACGTGTTACCTTTCTGATCCCCTATTCCTTCATCAACCTTTTGATCTTCTTGCCAATACCAAAAAGATCAATCTCCTCCTTATCATCATCGGAGATAATATTGCTTTGTTCATGTCGTTGCTTGTTGATGCTATCTTCGTCCAAGTCCCTTAGGACCTTGGCTGTCAGCTTAATCTTCATAGGCTTTATGTTGGACTCGCCAAATGGTTGTTGTGTTGCCACCATTTGCCCTTTCTTCATGATAGCTTCATGATCAGCTTCGTCCAGTTCATCAAAGAATCATTGATAGACCTTCTGGTCCCAGAAGATCTTGTTCAGCAGAGCGGCGTAGAAGATGTCATCATTGCCACCAACAGTCTTCATCATTCTCACAATATTGATGTAAATGGTGTGAGGAAGGTTGAAGGGGATACCTTCCATAATGTGAAATATCACGAACTTGTGTAAATCCATGACTGAGTCCTTAGACCCAGCTTTGTGCAGGATACTCTTGTTGCACACCTGCTGCCAGATTTTCGCTTCCTCACACAGGTTCTTGTACTCAATCTTCATTGAGTCTGTGGATTTGGTCTTGCAGAGTACGTTTGCAACGTGATTGCCGTATTGCTTGGTCCAGTCTGCTCTGTACTGGTTCTGCTCCCTGATGCAACTAGTTACCTTTGCAATGGACTCAGTGGACAGAGTCACCTCTCGTCCAAGAATAGTGGCCACGAGCTCCCTTGTGCTCTAGAATTTGGCATTCCTCCAGAACATCCTGATCAACTCAGGGAATATCTGCTGGTTTTCGTTGAAGTAGCCTCTAATTCCACACTTCAGAAGGCTCTCGTTCAGGTTCAGGCCCAGCTTCTCCAGCTTTTCAATGTCGAAGAAGTGCTCAATGTGTACTGTAGCAGCACCTTGACATACAACTGTGGTCTCAGGGTAGGTATGGACATCGAGTTCAGAGTTGCTTGAGCTTGCAGAGTTCGACATGGTAGAAAAGTTGGGATTTTTAGGTTTTCTGAGAAGGGTTTTGGGTTTTTGAGAGAGAGAATGCTTAAGGATGAAGATAAGCTCAGAGAAGATAGATACGGTAAAGATTTTCTGAGACGATTTGACGGATTACATATATGGGCTTTGTTCGGAGAACGTGAAGCGATTTTTGGCTTTTATGAATATTTGAAATGGGAATTATGCCAAAAAACCCGCCATGATGAGGCGTGTGAAGAATGTGGGTAACTGTGTACGGTTACCAACATTTAGGTGACTCAGCATAGGGCATTAACTCATACTTACTCTGAAACGAACCGTTTTGGCCATTTGAACAATGTTTAAAAAAATGCTAAGTTAAAAACACCGTCCAGATGTTGGACTTAAGTGTAACATATGCAATGCACGTGCATGACTTAGTGATCTTTGGACGACATGTCCATTGGACGCTAAGGTTTTATTGGACGCACCATGTAGATGTTAATCATTCCTTTACAGAGTCCATGCCAAGTTTGTTCCTCAGAAGGATTAACTTGTCTTCAGTAAGGGGTTTAGTAAATATATCAGCAAGCTGATTATCTATGGTTACAAAGTGTAGTTCCACAGTACCCTTCTGAACATGGTCTCTTATAAAGTGATGTTTAATCTCTATATGTTTAGCCCTTGAATGCAATATGGGATTCTTAGAGAGATCTATGGCAGCTTTACTATCACAGAAGATAGGAATGTTACTCTCATATATGTTGTAGTCCTCAAGTTGATGTTTGATCCATAAGATTTGAGAACAACATTTTGCAGTTGAAATATACTCTGCTTCAGCAGTGGACAGTGCAATGGTTCCTTGCTTCTTGCATATCCAGGAGACTAAGTTTCCACCAATGAAGTGACATCCTCCACTAGTGCTTTTTCTTTCAATTTTGTCTCCAGCATAATCAACATCACAGTATCCAACTAACCTGAAATCTTTCTGCCTTTTAAAATATAAACCAAGATTAGTGGTTCTAACAAGATATCGAAAGATTCTCTTAACAACAATTAAATGAACTTCCCTTGGGTCATATTGAAATCTGCCACATAAGCATACACTGAACATGATGTCAGGTCTGGACGCTGTGAGGTATAGGAGTGATCCTATCATTCCTCTGTATAGAGTGTTATCCACCTTCTTTGAGTTGTCGTCCAGTCCAAGTACTGTTGTTGGATGCATAGGAGTTTTCATTGGTTTTGCATCATCCATCTTGTACTTCTTCAGTAGCTCCTTGACATACTTGGTTTGATGTATGTATATGCCCTTTTTAGTTTGTTTGATTTGAAGTCCAAGGAAGAATTTTAGCTCACCCATCATGCTCATCTCAAACTCTGTTTGCATTAATTTGGCAAATTCTTCACAGAGAGACTCATTAGTGGCACCAAATATGATATCATCAACATATATTTGTGCAATAATAAAATCAGAAGAGTAGTCTTTGCGAAACAATGTAGTGTTTACTTTTCCTCTTGAAAAACCATTTTCTGACAGAAATGAGCTGAGTTTTTCATACCAAGCTCTAGGTGCTTGTTTCAACCCATATAAAGTTTTGTTAAGTTTGAAAACATGATTTGGAAAAGCATCACTTTCAAATCCTTGGGGTTGTTCCACATAGACTTCTTCCTTTATGAGTCCATTGAGGAATGCACTTTTTACGTCCATTTGATATAACTTCATATTGCTATGAGCTGCAAATGATAGTAAAATGCGAATTACCTCTAGACGTGCAACTGGAGCATAAGTTTCAGTATAATCTATACCTTCCTGTTGTGAGTAACCTTTTGCTACCAACCTCGCTTTGTTTCTCACAACATTACCTACTTCGTCCAGCTTGTTTCTGAACACCCACTTTGCTCCTACAGCTTCTTTGTCGTCGGGGAGTTCTACTAGCGTCTAGACATTGTTCTTTTGAAACTGGTCAAGTTCTTCCTGCATTGCTTTGACCCAGCTTTCATCTTCTAAGGCATCATCCACAGTCTTAGGTTCTATTTGCGATATTAGTGTTGTGTGACCTTGCTATCGTTGAAGTGAAGATCTGGTTTTGACTCTATCTTTTGGATCTCCGATGATTTGCTTCTCTGGATGATGTTTCTTCATTTGCCAGTTGCGTCCAGTTGGTTCTCTTTGTTCTGCTACTGAACCGTCCAATGGTACATTGGACTCTTCAACTGAGACATCATGGTTGGACGTATCTGATGACTTACTTGCATCGTCCAATCTGAGATCTGCAAATGATTCGTCCAGCTCTGATAATTTCTTATCAGGCTTGTTGTCATTGAACTTCACATGGATAGCTTCTTCAACAACTAAGGTTCTAGAGTTATAAACTCTGTATGCCTTTGAAGTTTCAGAATATCCAAGCAATATTCCTTCATCACACTTAGAATCAAATTTTCCCAAGTTATCCTTAGTGTTCAGAATGAAACATTGACATCCAAATGGATGGAAGTAGGATATGTTGGGTCTTCTTCCCTTCCACAATTCATATGGAGTCTTTTTTAATATCGGCCTTATATAGATTTTGTTTTGTAAATAACAGGCAGTATTCACTGCTTCAGCCCATAAGTGTTTAGGGGTTGAATTATCATTCAACATGGTTCTGGTCATCTCCTGGAGTGACCTATTTTGCCTCTCAACAACACCATTCTGTTGTGATGTTCTGGGTGTTGAGAAGTTGTGAAGGATACCATTATCCTCACAGAACCTTTGAAAACTTTCGTTTTCGAATTCTCCCCCATGATCGCTTCGGATAGAAGTAATGCATACTCCTTTTTCATTTTGAACTCTTTTGCAGAAGTTATAAAAAGCCTTGAAGGACTCATCTTTGTGGGATAGGAACATGACCCATGTCCATCTAGTATAGTCATCCACTATAACCAATCCGTATCTCTTACCACTTACTGAGGCTGTCCTTGTGGGTCCAAACAGATCAATATGTAACAGCTCAAGAGGTCTAGAAGTGGAAACAATGTTTTTACTTTGAAAAAAACTTTTCACTTGTTTCCCTTCCTGACAAGCTTCACACAGAAGATCATCTTTATATGACATACTTGGTAGTCCTCTTACGAGATTGTGCCTATTCAGCTTTGAGATTAACCTCATGCTTGCATGACCAAGCCTTTTATGCCATAGCCAATGATTTTCTTGTACTGAAACTAGGCATGATACATTTTGACTCGATAGTTTCCCAAGTTTAATCTTGTACATATTACCTTGCCTCTTTGCAGTAAAGAGAAGGGATCCATCAGAGTTCCTGACTGTACATTCACTTTTGTTAAAGGCAACATCATATCCACTGTCACATAATTGGCTTATGCTAAGTAGATTATGTTTAAGACCTTTAACATAAAGAACTTTATCAATACAAGGATAGGGTGGTATACCAATCTTACCTACGCCAGCTATCATCCCTTTCTGATTCCTTCCGAAAGTGACTTTCCCACCAGCTTTGGGTAGGAGGCTTTGGAACATACACCTTTCTCCTGTCATGTGATGTGAGCACCCACTGTCCAGGTATCATGATTGGAGTTTCTTTCCTGCTGTTAAGCACATCTGCAATAGGAATAATTTTATCCTTAGGTACCCAAATTGACTTGGGTCCTTTTTTGTTAGTTTGAAGGGCATTGGACGCTCCCTTCTTAGGCAGGTGTCTGCATTTGGACGTTATATGTCCAGGTTTCCCACAGAAGTAGCAAACATTTGTTTCCTCGTCATGAATATATTTCTTTCCCTTATATCCATGTCCTGGCCTGTCATTTGGTCTCTTACAACCTTCATATTTTAAAAGCATTTTAAGGTTGTCAGAGCCCTTAACAAAGTTTGACAGATCCTTCTTTAGGCTGTCAATCTCTTCATGAAGTTTTACAACATCATATGGTTGACCTCTTAAGGAAGTATCTGCTTCAACTTTCAGAAGCTTCTCAACTAGCCTTTTGTTTTCTGCTTTGAGATTTCGAATCTTTGTGGAAAGATTCATTTCTCTAGTCATTGAATCCTCATAGGATTTATAGGCTCGAGCAGCATCATTCCAGAGAGTTCGCCTCTTCGCATTTGAAATTTCATGTTGCTTTGAGAGCTCTGTAAACTTTTTCTGTAAATCCTCCTTTTCACTTTCAAGTTGTTTGAACCTTTTCTCTAAAACTTCTTTTTCTTTTGAAAGTGATTTGGACGATTTCTTTAAAGTTCTGTAGGCCTTTGACATAATAGAAGAGTTTAAAAGTAATTCATGATAAGTTTCTTGAAGTGAATCTAAGTCATTAAGGTCTACCTCATCTTTTTCTTCTGGTTCAGAAGAATCTGTTGAAATGTCTGCCATCAGGCATATGTGTGCTTCCTCTTCTTCTTCATCGTCCGATGATGAGTCATCGTCCAGGTCTTCCCATGTGGACATCAGAACTTTCTTGCCCTTCCTTTTGCTGAAGAATTTCTTCTTCTTGTCCTTGCTCTTGTCGAGATCTGGGCATTCTGATTTGAAGTGTCCTGGCCTTTTGCATTCGTAGCATACGATTGGACTCTTCTCCTTCTTTCTTTGAGGCTTTTCCTGTTTAGGTTTCTCCATCTGGATCCACCTTTCTTCTTCCACATAGCGTGTATCCTCTTGGATATGAAGGATAGCTCATCATTCTTGTCTGAGTCATCATCTTCAGATTGTTCGTCTGATGATGTTTCAGCTTGCATGGCTTTGGACGATGGTGCTTTCCTTAGCTTCTGGACGCTGAGCGCCAGAGACTTGTTTTTCTTACCATCACCATCTTGATGTAGTTCTAGTTCATGCACCTTGAGAATTCCCACGAGTTCTTCTAGGGACATATCATCCAGTCCATTTGTTGCTCTTAAGGCTGTAACCTGTGGTCTCCATTGCCTAGGCAAACTTTTCAGAATTTTGTCAATATGTTCATAGTTATTGTAATTTTTACCATGTGCTCTAAGTTCATTTAGTATGGTTTGAAACCGTCCAAACATACCTTGTATGTCCTCGTTTTCTTCCATACTAAACAATTCATATTGACGAGTAAGGAGACTGAGTTTGTTACGTTTTACTTGGGTGGAACCCTCATACGTTAACACAAGAGTGTCCCACATTTGTTTTGTGCTTTTGAGACTGTGCACCTTGTTGTATTCTTGTTCGCTTAGTGCACACATGATGATGTTTCTAGCTCTGGAGTTGAGATGAAATCTTTGCTTCTGCTCCTCCGTCCATCTAGTCTTTGGGATTTCGTTGAGGTTCTCATCAAGTGGAATGTAGTCGCCCATCTCCACAACGTCCCACATGTCAATATGACTAGATTCAAAGAATGCTATCATTCTTTGTTTCCAGTAATCATATTTGACACCCTTGAAGAGTGGTGGTCTGTTCACAGCTTGTCCCTCGTTTTCCATCTTTCTTAGGATCTTTCCTCTATACTGCTAAGTACTCAACCCAAGAGGTCGAGCTCTGATGCCAACTGAAATACAGAGAAACACACTAGAAGGGGGGTTGAATAGTGTGTTTATATTTTCTTTGAAATCCTTTCGCAAATATGAAGATAGTGTATCTTAAGTTTTACAAGAACCTTGTGAAACAGAAGACTATGTTATCGTCCAATGATTCAAATACAACAGTTCAATGAAACTGCATTTTTCGTCAGAACACACGTAAAATATTATTTTCGTAAGTAAAATGTGTAAAGAAACTCTTTGGTGGTATGTGAAGAGATAACTTAAGAGATTTACGAGTAAGCTAGAAAGCGAAATAGTAGAACACTTAGTTTTATACTGGTTCACTCAAACTGAGCTACGTGTAGTTCTCCTTCAAAAACCTTTGAAGGGTTCTACTAATCAGAATCTGATTACAAACAAGTATTTTAACCTGCCACTTCTGGCTACAAGTATTCTCTAGGCCACTCCTGGCACACCTTTAATCTTCCCCTGAGATTAAAGCAAACCCAAGTATTCTTTAACACTAAGCCACTCCTGGCTTTCCAAACAGAAATTGTTTGAGTATAGAAAGAAAGAATAACTCTCACAGAGAGGATATTACAATAAAAAACGAATACACAGAATCGCTTAGCAAAGCTAAGTAGAAAGCTCTTTTTCGCTCAAGTGTTGATCGTCTAGTCGTTTTGACAGAGTTTCGGCTCTTAATCAATCTTCGTGTGTTGATGCATGAGCTTGTTCCTCTATTTATAGGCAGCTTGGTGTAAAGTATCCATTGTGGGATCTGTACCTTTGCCAATAACGGTTCTCTCCCAAATATGTGACCGTTTTCCATGTGTCGGCTTGGGGTGGAGAGAGAGAGGAGACAACAGTACATGCAGCGCCTCCATTACTTGTACTATTTCTGCAAAGAAATGCTTTTCTGTCCCTGTACAATACTTTCCGAAAACCCAAATGAAATGTCATGTTAGAATGAGAGGGAATAATCGAACATTCCAGATAATCATCATCGAAAATGTATCGTCACATTATATAACTTTTAAGATAGAAAATAGAGTGTAAGTTATATAGGCATTGGATGCTTGCTTTGCAGAAACATTGGATGCTGGATGTTGTACTTTACAAAACATATTTGGACGCTTTGCTTATTGAAATATAAAGTCTAAGTTTGAAAGATACAATACCATTGCGGCATTGGACGATGTAGATCCTATAACACTCAAACAAGACCATTAGATACTTCAAAATTTATCCTTTATTCATTATCATCAAAATCGAAATTTGAGGGATTGGACTTCGTCCAAAGTCTTAGAACTTAACACAATAGTGCACGGAAATTATTCTAGTTAATTTAAAAATATATAATTACCTATTTAAAAATAATCTTAATTATCTTAATTAAAACATATATATATATATATATATATATATATATGTTGATAATAATTAATTTAATTATTTTAAATTAGAAAATATACTTTTTCTAATTACCTTAATTATTATATTTATATAATTTAATGAATTAAAAAATAGAAAATAATTTCTCTAAAATTTTTCTGCTCAATAACATAAGATTTCTTGCTTAGACTTATTTACTTTTATTATAATAAAAATTTATTTATTCATATTTTTAGCTTGTTAAATACTACATTTACATTTTTCATTAATAATTTCTGGTCGGTTTAAATACATTTTTAGTCCTTACAATTTAATATTTTTTTATTTTTCATCATTGCAATTTTTTTTTTTGGTTTTAGTCCTTACAAATTATGTTTGTTTTATTTTTCGTTCTTAAAGTGGTTTAAATAACTCTTTGAATAGTGAAAAAAATACTATCTAAACCGTTATAACGACGAAAAATAAAATAAACATAATTTGTAAGGATTAAAACTATAATTTTTTTTTTGTAATGACAAAAAATAAAAAGAATATTAAATTATAAGAACTAAAAATATATTTAAATCTTTATTATCATACACAGTAACAAAACCCTTGTTGATGCAATTTTAGCCATTCTAGAATAGTCCACGGTCCACCGTATCCACGAGAAAATCCAATCCAATAATTTGCCCTAAAATAATAAAAAAAATAAAAAAATATCTATCCATCTAATCTAATCTTCGAAAGCGCCCACGAAATGAGGGCCAGCAAGAGCAAAAGGTGCAACAAAGCAAACAAACCAAAACCACAACACAATAATTAATAATAATAATAATACTACTAATACGTCGTCGTATTATCCCCACTCTTCGTATTCAATCGTATCCGTATATGGTCCCTCCATCATTAACAAATACTCTCTCTCTCTCATCATCCTCTCTCGAACCGAAGAAAGAAGGAAAAAAAAAAAAAAAAAGCCAAAACCAAACAAACCCCGAAAGAAAGCACGATTACTTCTTGCACTTCCTCTTTGTGCAGTAAAACCCTAGCCATCATCGATCCCTCTTTCCAGAACCTTCGATCCGAATCCTCAGATCCGTTTGCAAGGCTGGCGGGTATTCGGGTCAAGTAAATGGCGGATCCGCCAGGTATCCGCCGCGCCTCTCGATTGTCGTCATCATTGATAGGGTTACCGCGCCGTGACGATTGTGATAGTTTTTGCTTTTATCAAGAAGAAGAAGAGAAAGAAGAAAACGAAGAAGAGTGAAGCATGCTGAGCGTGGTGCGCGTGCACCTGCCCTCGGAAATTCCCATTGTAGGCTGCGAACTCACGCCGTACGTGCTCCTTCGCCGCCCCGACAAGAGCGTCTCCACCGACGATGTTCCCGAAACCGCGCCGTTAGACGGCCATTTCTTGCGCTACAAATGGTTCGTTCCTGAGTTCGCTCCTTTTTCCCCTTTCTTTCTGTTCTATTTTCTTCTTTGCTTTGCGAATTAGCCGCGTTTGACTTTCGGTCAATGAAAGAGGAACGATTGTTAGGAAGATGATTTGATCAGTGTCAGTGTCAGTATCGGTTTTTTGTTGTTGATGTTATTAGAGTTTGCTAGGGTGTTATAACGAAACTTTTTTTTTTTTTTGTTTCTTTTTGTTTTTTGAGTTGAAGAGAAGTGTGTGAGTGTTGTTTCTTTCTTTCTCTCCTTTTCTTTTTATTTAGTTTGAATTTGAACCTGTTTATTTTGAACTTATATTATGAGTTGAAGTTCGTGTGTTTTGTGTTACTGTTAGTCAAGGTTTTGAAAAACACTTTCGGCCGCAATGTCAAGGTTTTAAATTGCAGTCGTGATTTTGTTGGATTCTTGACTTTCGGGAAATTGCAGACAATGTGTGAGGGTTTTAAACTGCAGTTGCAATTTTGTTCAATTCTTGACATTGTGAGAAATTTCAGACAAATGCACCCCACAAATGTGGTAACAAATAGAGAGCCCAAAAACTTTGACATCATGGATAGCTGAAATCGCGGTTGCTGACCGTTTTTAAATGCCTTGGGTGTCACTGTTATTTTCTTTTCTTTTCTTTTTTGTTGTTATAATGATTTAAATTCTTGAAGTATATCTTCTGTAAGGTTGAAGAATTTTTGGGGATAGGATGCAACCTCATGCCACACATGGTGTTGCAAATTAATTGAATGATATCCTAGGGGCTAGGATTGTCCTGTGTGGTTGCATTTTCAGGTGTTGAGATGTAATAGAATGTGGACCTGGACCTAGACCTAGACCGGTGCATTATAATTGTTGCCGTCTATTTCACTTTTTTTCTTCTTTTGCGAATTATTTGGAAGTTTCATAATTGCTAATTCAAATGTTGTCATGACACGGACCTAGACTTGTGCATTATGTATCATTGTTTGCTTGTATTTCACTTTTTTTTTTTTTTTTTTTTTTTTTTTTTTGTAAACTATTTTCAAATTTCATGATTGCTAATTCAAATGTTATTGTTATGGTATGATACTAATACTGGATTGCATTGATTAAGCAGTGATTTGTGGCCTGTTTATTTAGTCTACTCCTTCTCTATGTTAACGTTACAATAACAACAAAAATAATCTTATCCCACTTGGTCAGGTAGGCTACATGAATTACATGGTGTTATTAGGTTTTGTTAAAAATCAAATTTTCAGGAATATTAATCACTGTGAGATCCCTTTCAATAATTACCTCCAATGGCCTTTGCACGCATCTAAACCACCTTAATTACATGTTGTTATTAGGTTTGATTAAAAATCAAAATTTAAGGAATATCAATTGCTGTGAGATCCCTTTTAATAATTTCCTCCAATGGCCTTTACACTTGTCCAAACCACTTTAACCGTTTTTTTATCATCTTTTCTTCAATAGGTGTCACGACAATATTTCCTCATATACAATCATATGTTTTTTCCTCTTTGACACTCGATCACATGTTTTTTCCAAGTCAATAGAAACCATACATAAGTCTCTTTTTCTTTGGTACATTTCATCAACTCCCACAGAAGATAAATAGTTTCTTTTGTAGACCTTCCTAGGATAAATCCAAATTGATTCTTTTAGTCTCATCTCTTAATCTATTTTCAGTCACCTTTACCATAATTTCATAGTTCAGGTCATAAGTTTTATCCCTATGTAATTTACACAATTCTGAATATTTCCCTTGTAAAAAGATACATAGGAACCTAAGTGCTTATCCTCCACTCATCTAACATTTTTTTAGATCTCGAAATCTCATTAAATAATTGTGAGTGATCCATGTTTGTGGTTTCAACAAGTTTTATGTTGGTTGCTGAGAGCCTAACAAGCCCTCCTCCTTTACCCTAGCTTAGGACTGATTATGAGATCATAGGTGGAGTTTTCTCTATGTTAACATTAGCCTAAATAAAGTTGTTATGTAATGTTATCAATAGATCACATTTGATCGCTAAGCTTTGAATTTTGGAGTATGGGATAACTTGTACACTAATATTTTTGACCAGATGTGGAATTGAGTTCAAATGTATTTAATTAATAGTGAAATATATCACACTAAAATTATATTATTTCTATAGAATTTTACTTAATTATATTATTCTACTATTTTTGTGGTGGAGGAGAAATTTGGTAGATCATCATCCTCATACTGGTATGTGAGATACTCTGTTATCCAATTTTCATGTTTGGTGCAGCAATTTAAACTTTAAAGTAACTAAAAATATTCATAAAATAACAAAGAATGTAGAGACATCTTGGTTTCCTATTCCCTTGGTATTCAAAATGTCAATGATCTTGCATGCTGCATCTCAACTATGAATCCAAGATATTGGGGGTATCTTGTGCGCCTGTGTATAGAGGCAGACACGGTGACACACCAACTTCCTCTAAAGAAGCAAAGCTGGAAGCATTCTTGTATCCAGCTTGCATATGTAATATCTAGTCTGGTTACTATTTCATGGCAAGTTTTATGGGGAATATGCTTTGTATTTGATTCATGATTTAAGATAATCTGTAGGTAGTTTAAGATATACATTGTATCTGCATTTGCCTTCATAAGTGCATAAGTGTTCGATTACATATCAACTATAATATAATGTCTGTATGAGGAGAGTGTGTTACTACCTATTAACATTACTGGTAGTGATACTTGGTTTGACTTGTTGGAGGACAACACCAGTATCAGATAGTTTTTGAAATTCTTTTGGTTGCTAGAATATGCTTTTTGGAGCAAAAAACTGTATAATTAAAGGCTGCTCATTTTTATAAGTGTGTTATGTAGATAGTTATTTTGTGTTTCATGTGCTATCATGGTTAATTTGTATACATTCTTAAATGGTCAAGTGGAGAAAGATATAAGTTCAGGTTTATGAGTGCTGATGAGTGCATTATTTGTAACTGTCTCGTGCATGTTATGGGTTTTGCATGTAATTATAATTTAAAAGTTGTTTGTGGGTGATAGGTTGTGCTTGTAGTGTGTGTCTGTGTGTGTATATTCAGGTTCAAATTCTATATTTTAGCACCCCCTCCTTTTTTCATGTTTTGGTTTTGGGTTAGTTGGTATGTTCTGGATTCTTATTTGTTCACTTATGAACCATGCACATATTTGTTAGTTCATGGTTATATTGACTATGAAATATAAATTTGATCCCAACTATGCTGCCTTTATACACTTTCTATTATTCTGATTTAGAAATTGGACTTTTTATATTGTTTGACTATATATCCTTTGGCTCTCACTTTTGGCAGGTATCGTGTACAAAGTGATAAAAAAGTTGCTGTCTGTAGCATACATCCATCAGAGCAAGCCACCCTGCAATGCTTAGGCTGTGTTAAGGCCAAAATACCTCTCTCCAAGAGTTACCATTGCACCACGAAGTGTTTTTCAGATGCATGGCAGCATCATCGTGTCTTACACGATCGTGCTGCAAGTGCTGTTAATGAAAATGGAAACGAGGAGGAGGAGGTATTTGGGCGTTTTAATAGTACTGGGTCTGGAGCAATCAATTCCAGCTTATCTGCCTCTGCATCAAGTGCTAGCTTGACAAATGGGTCTGCAACACCTCTGTATCCAGCAGCCATCACACAAAGAAGTGGTGAAACTTGGTTTGAAGTTGGACGATCTAAGACTTACACCCCTACTGCTGATGATGTTGGTCATGTCCTTAAGTTTGAGTGTGTTGTAGTTGATGCAGAGACAAAACTGCCTGTGGGGCATGTTAACACTATACTAACTTCACGTGTCATTCCTGCTCCCTCGCCTATTCCCCGCCGATTGATACCTGTTGATGCGATGGGGCATTTAGATGTGGATGGGAGAATGACATCTTCAGGAACTTTTACTGTTCTATCATACAATATATTGTCTGAAGCATATGCCTCAAATGATCTATACAATTACTGCCCTTCATGGGCTCTTTCTTGGCCATATCGCAGGCAAAATTTGTTACGAGAAATTGTTGGTTACCGTGCAGACATTATTTGTCTTCAGGAGGTACATGAACATGTTCTTGCTTGTGATTTTGGTTGAAAAACTTGATTTCATTACTTGGCGCTTCAACTTTTTTTCTTAACAAGAATGGTGTTTAATTAACTAGAGAGGGAGTTGGAGTAGCACTTACTATAGAAAGATGGTAGATAGAGCCTTAGGTGGTTTGGACTTGTATGCAGAAGACTTGTTGAAGACTCAGTAAGGAGAGTAAATTAAAGGGAGTGTAGCCTAATTACTAGAGGCAGAGGCATACCAAGAAAAACTATAGGAGAAAATCATTAAAAAGGATTTAGAGGTCCATTGTTTGTTTTCTATTACCATGATTTACAATAGAACATCGTTACATCATCTGATCCATGTAGATGACCCACTTAATGGGTAAAGGCCTGGTTATTATTGTTGGTATTAAATTAATTATTATTTCACTTTGTTGAAGTCATCTTTTAAGTTCAATTGCAGTTGGTTTTTAAAAAGACATGACTATTGAATTGGGGACACCAAGCATATCTACCAGTTGTAAATGATTAGGATGTTCTTGTGAATTATTTAAGTAACAGTAAACACTAACATAATTTCCATGCATGTGGAGATGTGGATTTTTTTCCATTTTTTTGGGGGAAGGGGTGTCTAGTCATTAGTGTAATGCTGGAATTTAAGTTATAATCTTTTATTCTCTTCTGATCTAGATAAGGTCATAACCCAATCCCTTAGAAATTTATGATTTCACTCTATATTCCAATAGCTTCTGTATTAGCTATTAGCTAACAGACAACCTTTTTCCCTCCAGGTTCAAAGCGATCATTATGATGAATTTTTTTCTCCTGAACTGGACAAACATGGATATTATGGTCTTTACAAGAGAAAAACAAATGAGGTTGTTGCAATATTCTGGTCCTTCTGATCATAAACTTTAAAAATATTTTAGATGCTAACCTGTTTATTGTGGATTTACAGGTGTACAGTGGCAACACAAATACAATTGATGGGTGTGCAACATTTTTCCGTAGAGACAGATTTTCACATGTTAAGAAATACGAGGTTGGGAATTGATTTGGCATATGGTAGCTCAATTATGTTTGTACACAAATTAGAATGATGTGTGCTTGCATGCAGGTTGAATTTAACAAGGCTGCACAGTCTTTGACAGAGGCTACAATTCCAACCACTCAGAAGAAAACTGCCTTGAATCGACTGGTTAAGGTGGCTATTTTGCCAAAGATTATATTTCACTTTCTATTTTCAGAAACAAAATAAATGATTGTCTTGTGTAAATGTTACTTACCAAGTTCTCTTTGTATTTAGGATAACGTTGCACTAATAGTGGTTCTAGAAGCAAAAGTTAACAATCAGCCATTTGATAATCCTGGGAAAAGACAGCTTCTTTGTGTGGTAAGCTCTTTCATGTTCATATCTTCATGATCAATGATGTGTAGTTTTTGTTTGGCATTTTCTTTTATTGTTTATTCCATTTGTTTATTGTCCCCCGATTTCCTGATTGTCTCTGCATTTAAGAATTTTGTATCTGGTGACCGTTGTAGCTTCTTATTTTGCTGATGGTTGTTGATCTGGTATAAAATCTCTGTATAGTACAGGTCCTGGATGCTCCCCCCTCCCCATATAAGCTATAAAACCTCAAATGGAATATAGATGAAGTTATATGTGTGGTTTCATTGTTTTCTGAAAACCTTTGATCTTCCTCTAAGATAGATATGCGGTTTCTCCCATGTCCTTGCCCTTTTTTAGGTTTAGGTTGAAACTATTTTTTCAGCAATTCTACTTTTAACTCATTACTCATATTGCTTGTGGACTTTAGGCGAATACACATGTAAATGTCCCCCAAGATTTAAAGGATGTGAAACTCTGGCAGGTAAATTAATTTCTTTAGTTTGTTCATATGTATCAGATTGTTTTGAACATTACAGTTTCTAATTTTCTCCTATTTTAGGTTCATACTCTCTTAAAAGGGTTGGAGAAAATAGCTGCAAGTGCAGACATTCCAATGTTGGTTTGTGGAGATTTTAATTCAGTTCCGGGAAGGTTTGATGACTTCTTTTTCTTTATGTAATTTTTTTTTTATTTTTATATTTTGTAATAAGGATCTTGTATTTTAATGGTTATTTTGAACTTTGTTGCAGTGCTCCTCATGCACTTCTTGCAATGGGGAAGGTAGATCCTTCACATCCTGATTTAGCAGTTGACCCGCTTAACATTTTACGTCCTCACAGCAAGTTGGTTCATCAGTTACCACTGGTAATGTATTTATTGAACTGCAATTAGGGAATAGCTTATTTAAAATATGCTCGTTTACCCATTTTAGTTCTGTATTTGTATCAATTCACCTGATTTAATATGCTGTTGGTTGTTTGTAACTTCAAATTTAGGTCAGTGCATACTCATCTTTTGCAAGAACAGTTGGCCTTGGATATGAGCAGCATAAAAGGAGACTGGATGGTGGAACAAATGAACCTTTATTCACAAATGTCACTAGAGATTTTATTGGCTCTCTAGATTACATATTTTACACAGGTGAGCGTGGTGTTATATCATTTTGATAAATTTAATATCTATATCTTAGTCACATTTTTATGAAGAGATATGACTTGTGGTTTCAGCGGATTCATTGGTTGTGGAGTCATTATTGGAGTTACTGGATGAGGAGAGTTTGAGGAAGGACACCGCACTTCCTTCACCTGAATGGTCCTCAGATCACATAGCTCTCTTAGCTGAGTTTCGCTGCTGCAAGAATAAATCTAGGCGTTGACACTTAAGGTAAGCACCACCCTCAACCCCCCACCCACATATAGCTTGTTTGAAAATTATTATTGGAAAAGATCAACGACAGTGGACTTTCTTTTGGTGCTGGTTCCTTTAAAATTTTAAAGGCTGAAGATTGTTGTGTCTCAGGTTTATTTGCAGAAAAAGGGTGATAGGGTTGTCATTTAGAGAGTGTGAGCGGGTTGAGAATAAGAATGTAATGTATGAAAATAATGAGATGTGGTGGAATTTGGTAGTACTTGAAATAGGGTGTTACAATTTTGGTTTATGAAATAGAAATGACATTGCTGGCGGTGTCCTAAAAATTCCGAACAATCCCTGTAGCACCCATGTAATACTGCAGTGTATCTGACTCTTAGAATGCTTTTTTCACTCTGGCATTGAGGAATTTCCAATGTAGGCAGCCTTTGAATTTTTTTTTTTCCCTTTTTGTTACTTGTTAAAGATGAGCAACATGCATACAGTTTTGTAGCAGCTGTTTGTCATGCAAAGAAATGATAACTGACATGAACACACTATGGAAATTGTCATGATATTAGGAAATTCACACTAGTGTGCTGGTGGGAACATAAGATAAATTTAAATATGGTATAAAAGAATCTTCAGGTTTATATTTCACCTGACCTTTTGCTCCAACGATCATTTTGAGAAAGCACTGATTGAACAAATTTGTTGTCTTTTCCTGTCTATTTCACCTGTTGCTCAAGTACCACATTCGTGTTTGGGTGTAATGTATACATGCTTTTTAGGATTGTTTAAATTCTTTATTGATGATGATTGTCAATCCTTGTAGGTCACTTTCAGTGATACATAAAGAAAAAGGCTGAAAGAAGCATTTGGTTGGTAAGTGTTTTGTAAAAATGGTGGATCATGCCTGTCTTTTCCAGGTATCTCCATGTGGGGGATCTGCTATGTATCATGTCACCTTTATCTCATAGAAAAAAATTATGATTTTTCTGCCTTATTGACTTGTCTCTCTCCCCTTCCCCAAATCTCCTAATTTTTTTTCCTTTTAAAAGGGAATTTTCTCATAGATATGCCTATTGGGGCTCCATACATCCTAGCAAAGAACTAAAGTCCTTTCGATCTAGTTGCTACCGCGGAGCCTAGGGCTCGAATTTCTCACATATCAGAACTGATAGTCTTCGAAACTTAGATAGTTGTTTTTTATTTTGCTCTATCCGTCAGAAACTTGACAAATTTGGTATGGCGTAATTGATAATGAAGTAGAAGAATTCAACCCAATACAAAGGTAAGTTGCTTAACATGGGGGTGAGATCTGAACTGTTGCTATAATTGAAGCAACATTGGAAGAGATGTTTACTGTTAGTGATTGTGTAAAAGGGCATGACTAGTCAAATACTTGATTTTTCCGCTATCCCTCTTAAATATATTGGCAGCAAAATGATCATTCAACAACCAGTCTTACTAGAAAATCATTAGCATTTTTTTCTGATTATAATACGACAAAATCATGTTGCAGAGTGATTTGTTCGAGAATCCTCTATTTCGATCAATGGTGTGTATGATGATCTCCATATATATTACTAGGATCCAATAGGACGATGAAATTTTATCAGTAATTATGCCTTTTTTTATTAAAAGGGAAGCGGAGTTAAGGTGTTATATTAATGCTAAAATAAAGATCTGTGAAACGAAGCAAATGTGATAAACATTTCTACTGTTTGATATCTGTTTGAAAGAAAAGGGATTGTTTTTAATGAACCAAACAACGAGATATATTGCAAGGCTAAAGACTCATTATTTCTTAAATAATTACGTACAATGCAGGAGTGGGTTTTGGAATTTGAATGTTCACTTCGACTGATATTTTTGCTGGTTTAAATGTTCTGTTTTTTTTAATAACTAATTGGACAATTTAACCTTTGGCCCGGGGAGGGTTTACAGTGCCTGATCAAAACTACGAAAAGTACATAATACTAGGTTCAATCTCAGCAAATTATGAACAAGTTGTAGTTTAGGGTTAATATGCATAATTTGGACCATAAGCAAAAGTTATGCGTTGTGGCTGCTTACTCAGCTCTGCACCTACCTGTCCTATCAAGCATTTAAAAACATTTTAAATTATTTATATACAGTAGTATTGATCTATAATGTGACTGCAGTCTTATATATTTATGTATATCCTTAGTCTTTTGCAGCTGAGTTAGGGTGTGTTCAGTAAAAAAAAACTCTTAATCAGGCATTGCTTATTAGTTTGCGTCATAAGCGTTTAAGCAGCTGAGTTAGGGTTGAAAGTGAACAAATTTTAACATATATAATCATATTAACAAGTACATAATTATAAGTTATTAGAGTCTAAATATGAAATTTTATGAAGAAAAATTGAGGGAAGGGCTGGGGACATGGCCATGCTTTGCCCCTCCCTGAATCCGGCCAGAGCATGTTTTAGCTAAGAAGACATTTGGTATACGAAATGTTTTTGAAAGTTATGCTTTTTGAAAAGTTATGCTTTTTGAAAATTTCATAAATATGTTTATTATGTCTAAGATATTTTCGGGAATGAGAAACAATTATAAAAAAGCTTTTTCCTTCATGAGAATCTTGAATTTTCACCTTCTTCCATGAGAAAATATTAGTGAAAAACTTAATTAAAAAAATATTCTTAAAAATTATTTTTAAAATATTTATACAAAACATGAAAATTTAATATTCCCAACTTATAATTCCTTGAAAACTTAAAATAATCTCTATCAAACACCCCCTCAGGAACATTCCGCTACATTTTGCAAGCGCCAAAGGTTTATCTTGATTTCATTATGGGTTAATTTGAATAAACTTGGAAGTATTTATAAAAAAAAATTAATTTTTTTTATAAATTAAAATCAACTTTTACACTTCAATTTTTGAAAGAAAAAAAAAGATGAGAAAACTTTTAGAAAAATTGAAGTGCATAAGTTGATTATAACATATAGAAAAACTTTAATTCATTTATCCTTCTTATTTTCTTATTGAAAAATTTATCCAAAATGGGTCAATATTATTTCAGGTCAATCGAGATACGGAGCTGTTGGTTCATACTCGGCTTCTTATGTCAAAATACTTGCTGTATAGAAGGCATAATCATTCAGATCAACAAAATTACTTGGATACAAGGTTTTTCAATGCCCCAAAAGACAAATAAATTTGTTACTACAATTTGGTAAAATAATAATGAAAAAATACAACATGCAGAAAGAAATGCTATAAAAATTGTGATTAAATTTGCAACTTTAACGTGTTATATGCCTTAATTGTCAAAAGTACTGTTTTGATTACCAAATTTCTGCTAACCATTCATTAGCTATGCACTTTAAAGCATTTCAAATAAGGAAACAATTGTAGCAACGCTTCGCGGCTTCGTTTCTGCAAGGGAATAAAGGAACTATTAGAAAAACTAGTCTCAGCTAATACTTGTGATTTTTTTATAAGAGAAATGCTGGCAACACACTCTTTTGAACACACTGGTTGAAATTTCTTAAAAATCACAAAAAAATGTGGGTCCGACATCTTATTTGATAACTCTCGTGATTTTATAGTTTCCAATAAATCTCAACCAATAATAGTGTGTTAAGAGAGTTGTGTTAGATAGTGTGTTGCTAGCATTCCTCTTTTTCACAAATATAGAGCTACTTTCAAGTAGGAATTTGCCTTAATGCCAATACATCCGTTCACATCAAGGGTCGTAATTTTGTCGGAACAGGACTTTGAGAGTGCCTCCAGACATTTATCAGTCACACCAACTATTCCAAACAAGCTGCAAATGTCCTTTCAACACATCAGCAAGAGAAATGACTTTTGGATAACAACACACACATACAAATATATAGAAAACGTATCAAGTAAGAGATGAGATTGTGAAAGGAGTAAATCTCAACTGTATAATAGAAATGGATAGTTATGATTAAAATTAATGAAAACAATCTTGACCATCAGTATATGATTGTATGACTAAGATTTACTCCTTTCACCTCATGCTCTTACTATGCCTATGCATGACAATGCAGTACTTCACATGTCATGATTTCGAGCCCACTTCAATAAGGTAAGGCAATTGTTAAATATACCCTACCTAATTAATCAATATATACCTCCCTTTTCCAATATTTTGTCCAGAATACCCTTATAATTTTATCCCTAATTTTAATTCTAAATCGTTCACCCCCTTATCCCTTCCTCCCCAACTCACCCCCTTCCTTTGCCACCCAGCCTCTTCCTTTGCAAGTGCAAAAAAAAAGTTGTTTTAGTGCCAAAAAACCATGATTATAATCCTAAAGACATCTTTCCTATTAGCAACTCATCGGAGAGTGGAGATCAGCTTTGGTTCGCGAGGCTAGAACCTTTGGGAAGCCAATTTTGCTCTTAGTGGCTGCAGTGTTTTACTCTTCCAACTACTAATAGGATAGCAATAATAAACAACTTTTTATTTTAGGATCCGGTGTACCTTAAAAAAAATTAGTACTGGGTATGCCCTTTTATGGGTATGCATGGCGTTTGTTGAATCCCAATAACAGTGGATGGTTTGCTCCAGCTAATGGTTCAGCCTCTATTTGAAATTAAGGGGGGTGAACAGAAGGCACGGAAATTGTTTGCGGATCCAGGATAGGTGTTGTGCAAATATGAATTTTATTGTTTTATTGTTTGCCTTATTCATTCCCGATATTTTTAGCTATGCGCATCTGCATAATCTTTGTAATTTGGCTGTTTGATCAAGGTACATTTTGTACTTTCTGACCATTATGAATAAATGATGCTTTGCCTTTTAAAACAAAGGGGAGGGGGGTGAACGGGAATTGAAGAAGGGGGAGGAAGAGAGAGAGGAGGAAGGGGGAGGGGGGGTGAACGAGAATTGAAATTAAGGATGAGAGTATAAGGGTATTTTGGAAAAAATATTGAGAAAGGGAGGTATATTTATTAATTAGGTAGGGTATATTTAACAATTGCCTAAGGTAAAAAGCTAAGAGCCCCTGTCCTCAAGTCTCAACTTGGCTCAATTACATCAAACAAGCTAGGACCCTCCATAAATGCAGCATGATAAACAAGTATCTTGTGCTCAAGTGAGATGAAAGAAGTGTACTATCATTGCGTGCCACAGGTTTTAAAACCAGCTACACACTATCAGGCCATTATACAAAAATGGGAGCACTCTGGAAAATGAAAGTCATGTACTAGCGTTGCATGAAAACTTGAAAATGGAGTAATGGACATTAAAATGCTGCTTCTCACTGTGAAACTCGAACTCTAGCATATATCTTGAGAACAATGAGAAGCATTACTGTTTGTAATACGACTAAGCCAAAAAAATTTCAAAATTCAAGAGTGCACCATCAAGTACCATATATGTAAGTGCTACAAACTTCTCAAATTAGAGATACCTTAGAAATTCGAGAGAGGTGCAACCCTTAGCAATGGATATGACCCCTTCATCAGTCACACGTACACACCTATCATGTAAAATTAGATACAAGCCCTTTACTTTTATTATATAATGAGAAAGATGAGAAAGATAGATGTTGAGATTGGTGATTCATTTACCATGTCAAATTGAGAGATACAAGGTTCTTGCATTTAGAAATACACGAGAGCGCTTCATCTGAAAGATTCTGCAAGCCAAACATTTATCTATTAGTAGTTCATTAGATAGGTTTGTGCAGAGAAATGAGAAATCTGTGGAAACCCAAATTTTTTTTACCTGGGCACCACAAAGATCCAAAAACTTGAGACGTGCTAGAAGGCATATTTTCCTGTAAGCTTCATCTGTGAAACTGAATAAGAGTAATGCTCTGAATTAATCCAATTTCAGGTCAAGACAACTCGAACTCAATGTTGGGTTTCAATGCCTACCTTGACAGTGCATAGAGATTCAAACTCTGAAGAAATAGACATTTGTGCAATAAACTCTTCAACCCTTCATCTGTTAATTTGACGCACCTATGCATCAAATTATGAGATATAAGTATCAGAAGATAAGTATAATTGACCCCCGTGTTTATTTGCATCATCTTAATGGACTGTTGTTTGGTATCTTATGTTTATAGTTTAGGAGAAAAATTGCATTTTGCATACAACTAGAAACAAAATCCTTGATCTTCCCACCCCAAACAAATGCCTGTCTGATTCATCATTTGGGAAATGACTTATGTGCAAGATTTCAAAGAATCAGTTATAAATCTCTGGAGATACCTAGTCAAATTTAGTGACTCTAGTTCTGGATAATTATCAGCAACAAGTTGTGCACCTCGGTCTGAAATATTCTGCAATTATCATAGAAAGTACTTTGTTCAGACCTCAAAGATACAAATACTAACTCTCAATAGACAAATTTCAATGTAACATATAGCTGTAAATATGATATTGCATTAAGATGATAAATACCAAAATACCACTTTGTATCTGTTAAACTGATACCAAAATAGAGAGAAAGAATGGAAATATGGAATGTTATTCACACAAGAATGATACAATTCTCACTAAAGAGATCAGAATATGAGATCCTGGCTTAGGCTCTTCGAGAGGCCCACTCTCCACTCTAACAATATTTCCCAAAAGACCCCCTTAATCTCTGCCTTTTTTTCTATTTAGTCTCCCTTTCCCAAGGGTAACTAACTCCTCTTAATCCAACTAATCTCAGCTGTTCAGTTATTCACAGTTGTTACAACAGAATCACAACTAATGCTGTTAATCCCTATCTCTCTATTTTGCCTAACATACACCTTTTTAACTAATGGCCTACTATCAATATTCTATCACAATAAAGAGGATAAAAGCATATTTAGTAATACTGCAGAGAATATTCCAGACATTGATAGTTGTACTTTATTCACAACAAGGATTAGGACTACCAAATTATAGGCACTTTGTTAAAGGCATATATGCAATTTATGTATAATCCATTTCTTGTTTTACTATATTGGAGCTCACACAAGGAGAAAGCTATAAATTAACAATGGAGTGTATGTAAAAATTGATACAACTGTAAATTAAAACTGAGTGGTGGCCATGGAGCATACTACAAGTGCACATGACCATAAAAAGATAAGTTGGACGATGGATACTTAAAAGCTTAACATTTAACAGCTATCTTATTACTTGCAAGGCATATTTGTGAAGATGCAAACCCATAAGCTAGAACTATTATTTTCTGACAAATTCAATCAGAATTCTGGTGCATACAAACATACTTTCATGGGAACACTTGTATGTAGACTGTAGAGTTATTTAGGATTTTGTGGTATGGTAAGGGTATAATCAGGTCAGCTTTCACATAAATAGATAAGTCCCTCCTTGGGCAACTTAGGGAACCCCATACATTAGTCTTTACATTTAGATAAATTAAATGCCCTAGGTGCTGGCCCTAGGTTTGAACCTTAGTGAAGGCAGGAAGCGAACCTCCTTAGCCACAAGGACAACTCATGAGGTTTAGGGCATGCTTGACAGATCTTAAAATTCACTACTGAAATTTTTAGTAAAGAAAATATTAGGTTCTGGTCTGCAATGTTTGAAAGTATTTTCATAGTAAATACTGAAAATGTTTATAGGTATAGAAATTTGGTTAAGGTAACATCACAACACTAACAGAAACAATAGAAAATAGACAATAATTTAAATAAGGAAAGAGCTGCTGTTGAATGAACCCATCTAGTGACCTCCCATGTGCAGAATGTTTTCAGAACTTTTCACTTAAATTCTTTTTTGGTTGGCATTAAACCGCTAAATCAATTTTAAGTGCCAAAAGGGCCAAAACTTCTCTTTCGGCACTGAATTATATTTTCAAACCAGCCCATAGACTTACAACAAAGGGATGCATCAATTAAATGGACATACATGGGATACAATTCTTTCTGTTCAATATTGAATTAATAATACTGAGATAAAATTACAAATTCCAAGGCATCATGTACCTTACATCCACTTATGTTCAAGTCAATTATGTGTTTGCAGTTCTTCACTATATGTTGTAGTCCTCTATCTGTTACCCTGTAATATGAATCATATTTCAATATGTTACTAAGGATTGACTTTTGATTTCAAAGAAATATTTTTAACTGCTAACGTAATCATCACACATTAAGAAGAGTTTAAAACACCTGACATTCCAGTAGATCGAAAAGCTTTTCAGCTGGGGGCAACAACTGGTTATTGCTTCAATTCCTGTATCCGATATTTTTTGGCAGCCATTCAGATTTAAAGACTCCAAGCTTTGAAGAGAATTAAAACACTAGAAATGCTTAAAAATCTTTGGTTAGAATCACAGTCAACATGTATTCTACATCATAAAGTATCTGCACAATCATTGTCAACTAAGGTTGCCTTCTTTATCAATAAATATCTAATTAGCAATGATAAAATATTCCAGCTTCTGTCAAAGCATTTATGATTTATTAGGACAGAGAAGCAACAGATAGGACTTCTACATTTTAACTGCTAGCAGGTCAATTAAGCCCATTAATCTGCAGTCAGTTGTTGGATGCCAATTCATAATGTGCTATACTGGTGAGGTGGTAACCCTATCTTTATCTTTGATTAGGTATAATGAATTTTTGTTTCTACTTCAATCCATGATCTGCATTCCCATTACTGGAATATTTTGAGCTGAAAGTTTACATTATCTTCTTTTGGTTTATTATTCAACAAAATCACAATGACACAAGTTACAATTTGAGACATGTAAGAATAACTCAAGTACTCAACATGATGATATAATAACCAAATTTTCAAAAAAAAAAAAAAAAAAAAAGAAGAATTTAAAACTAGATTATACCATATCACTTTCATCTTTCATGCTCTTGCATCAAATTTTTAATCTTATCAAGCAGGACGCATCACGTTAGCAAATAGGTCAATTTTCTGCATCCTAAGATATTAGTAATTGTTTGAAGCAAAATTCTATATTGTGAAGTCAGAAAGTATAACAATACAGGTGTACCGGGAATGTCCGAGTACCTCTCGGACTCCCCCTCCCTTGCCAAGGACATCTCAACCAAGCGTAGAAGGGACCTACTTAAATAAGGAAACTAAGAAAGGATTAAAGATAAAGATATAAACGGAAAGAACAACATATCTCTATCATATCCAGGATCCTCTCCAGATATAGAAGATTAGGTAATCTTATATTATCTTTCCTTAAATAAGAGATAACATCTCATAGTATATAAGAGGGTCACCACAAAGATGTCAGTTACTCTATTCTTGTTACTCTCTCACGCCTGCTTACTAGTGCACAACCTTGACTTGAGCGTTGGAGTGTCATTGCAGTATCCCTGCCTCCACCAAGGAAGAAGGAGACCACACACGGAGGAGTATAAGGAGGAGATGCCGTCTTAGAAGGAGGAGAAGGAGATCCCAACCTCATTGCAGGTACAACAGGCATCTTTTGTGAATAGAATAATGGTTGCTGGACAACTCTCCACTCTAAACACCTCATTAACACCTGTCATTTCTCTCTATCTCTCTCTTCTGATCATATCATATAATCTATCATACCCACACTTCTCTCTCTTTCTCTCACTAAGTGTCATTCAAAGTGGATAGTCTACTAATCATTATTGTTGTGGATAATAGAGTAACAAATTTATATGACACTATTTTCAGTTGAACCAACAGGGTTCTTCCATTCTTAATATAGATGAACCCAAAATCCATAGAAAAAAAAAAAAAACAGTAAAAAATTATACATATGTTACCTTGTCCTTAATGAGAACGAGATGCGTGTCTTCAACATCTCTTGCAAACTCGAGGTTAATATGCTTCACACAGCGATACCTAGGCTACAAAAAATGCATCAAATTTCACCCCAAAACAATATTAACCACAAATGTTAGATTAGATCAAACAAAAACCATAAAAAAAATAAAAATGAGCAAAGACCTTTATTATTACTCAGTTGGGTAATTGAATAAAAACAGTAAAATTCAGCAACGTAATCAAACACAGGTTGATTAAATAAATAAATCAAAAAAGGAAAAAAAGACTAACCAGAGAAAGAGCAGCTATAAGGCGATTCCCCGCATTGTTTAACTCGCGAAAATTGAGTGACTAATTAGAAGTTTAGAACCCAAAAATAAATAGATTAATAATAATAAAAAAAAAGTGAAAATATAAGTTGATGAAAAATGAGAAGAGTTAAAGATGAGTTACCTGCCAAAGGGGTTGACAAGAGAGAAGGGTACGATGAAGGGAGGGAGAGACGAGAAGGAGAGAGACGAGGTTTGTGTGAGAGAGAGGTAATGTGGAACAGACAAGTTTCAAAACCTTTGGGACTGTCTCTCTGCACCAAACATCTTCCTTCGACTCTGTCTCTGTTGCGCCACTTTCCGCCATTCGCGTCCTGCTTCTGGTTTCGATCGCCAACTAGGTACGGGTTTGGTTTTGTTTTGATGTAACGTTTCTAATGCGCAAGTAATTAATTTACAAATAAATCCTTAAGTTATCGTTTTATTATTGTAAAATCTAGAATAATTTTATGAGTTTGGTTAACAATAGTACCACAAGGACACTATGATAAACTAAGAGGGATGTATTCAATTAGGATTTTAATAGAATTTTTTTTTTGCATAAAAAATCCTATGAATTTTAAAAGATTTTATAGGAATGAAATGACTTTTAAGATTTTTTTTAAAAGATTTTTATGATTAGGATTTTGTAGTTTAGATTTTAATAGATTTTATAAAATATGAATTTATAAAATTTGAAAGGACTTTATGGATTTACAAGATTTCAAAGGATTCAATGAATTTTTAGAAAACATTCAAAATTAACAAAGTCGATGAAAAAGATAACAAATAAATGATAAGATTTAGATAAAAAAAATAAAATCAATACAATTTTTCTCTATCTCTTTCTCTCTCTTTTTTTTTTTTTAATTGAAAGCAATAATCTCAATGCCGGTAGAAAGGTTTTCTAATACTTTGACTTGATTGTTGGTTATGATGAGTTAGAACTCTCTCCATGCTAATATCTACTCCTCTTGTGACAGCTTAATTTTTTAGCGGAAACCTCCGAACCTAAGGAAATGGGATGGTGGACTTGGTTAGATGATGTAGGCTGGTAGGTGGTTCGTAGTGATTTGGCGGTATGAACGCATTACTGCTAGGATCATATGAAGAACATGTGTAGGATTAGAAGAAAGAGATGACCAATTATTCTATCAATATTACCACCATCAGATAGAAAAGTATGTGTGATGATGGAAAAAAAGAAAAAGTCTGGAATGAAAAAGTAGAAAAATCCCAAGAGTTTACAAAAATCCCAAGGGTTTGGGTAGGATTGTTTGATGTGTGTGGTATTTATACATATAACTAAAAAGTCATACAAAATCCATCAAAATCCAATTTACAAAACAATTCATCGAGATCTATAGGATTTTGAATACCAGATAACTTTTTTTTAGTTGTAAAAAATCTTGATTGAATACCACCGGATTTTGTTGTTATGAAAAAAGAATCTTGAAAGTCTTGATTGAATACCATAAGACTTTTTTATTTTTTTAATAATCCTGATTGAATACCACAAGATTTTTTTATAAAAAAAAAAATCTTTTGAAATCCTTCCAAATCTTAATTGAATACACCCCCCTAAGGGTGTTTTTTTTTATATAAATTATACTAACACTCTAAGAAATTTCTTGAAATTACATATGAACTTTTTGTTTTTTTTTTTTTAATGTTTATAACAACTTTTTTTTTAGGAATACACAATGTAATATCTTTTAAATAATTATGGAATTAATATATTATATAAGGAATATCAGTGTGATGATTTTTAAATAATTAAGAAAGTTAGTGTAGATATAAAAAAAATGTTGGATATAAGAAGATAATTAACAAAAACCTCAATTTACTCTAAAAAAAAAAGTAATATCTAAAAGTAATTTTCGTGTTTTTGATATACCAAAACACTCTTTTCTCCCTTTTTCTCTTTCTTTCCCCAATCCATCTCTCCCTCTTCCCCTAATTAATAGTGTATATGTAGAATATTCAAAAATAACTTTAATACATTGATTTTTTTTAATAATGCAAAAATATACTATTATTTATTGAAAGGAAAGCAACTCACCTTCACCAAAGTAGTGAGAGTGGAGTGATTGGTGCAATTGAATTGAGGAGTAAAAAGTCTATAAAATATGCAAAACAAATGCTTTTATTATAGTTATAGATTTGGTGAGAGCGAAGTAACTTACATTCATGAGAGTATTAGAGTAATTGGTGTGATTTGAACTAAGGAGGAAAATGGTCTTAGAAAATATATGTAAACCAAATAGGTATATCACTTTTTTTTTTTTTTTTGACAGCAAGGTATATCACTTTTATTATAGTTATAGATTATAGATGAAATAAATTATGGACATTTTTTCTTGTTAAAAGAGGTGTTCATATTTAATAGCTGGCTATTTTTTGAACCAAATTATTGTAAAAAAAAAAAAGAGATATATGTAAAAAACAAACAAAAAATGAATTTTAGAAGAGAAAAAAAATCAAAAGTTTTTTTTTTACAAATTATACGTTTCTTTTATGAGAAACAATCTTGTTCGAATCGAGTAGAATACGAGAAGCAAAATTCTATCTTAAATATTTAACACAATTGTATACTTAGAACTCTAATTCAAAATTACTAATTAAGCTAAATCAACTCTCCGTCAATTGATCCAGCGTTCAGTAATATTCAAAATTCAACTAAACCAACATGTAAACACCTTTGCTTGACATTAAGTTAATTTGTTTATATTTTTATCCTTTTCAATTTAGTTCATTTTTTTTTAAGTCTCATCCTTTTAATTTTTTTTTTCATTTTATTTATCTTATTTCTATAACACAAGCATTTATTATCTTTACACGCTATTTTAGTGTCTTTTATCTATTTGAATTTACTCTTATATTTTGCATTTGAAGTATGTTAGTTAGTTAATTTTGTTATGAATAATTATAATAATGGTGGATGTCCATTGGCTTTCTATCTTCTATATTCATTTCTCTTTAATAGTCTTAAATATTTGATAACCTTTGAGTTGCATGTAACCTTTGAATTGCAACCTTTGAGTTGCATTTTGTACTTATAAATAGGTTACTACCTCTTGGTGAAAATACACAAGGAAATCATTTCATTCTCTCTTGTTCTCTCTTTTCTATATTCTCTGCTTCAAAATTTATATTTTCATAACACGTTATCAGCACGATACTCTAATCAGCACGAGAAAGCCATATTTTTCCAATTCATATTTCAAGAACGCGTGTTTTGTTACATAGATTCAAGGTAATTCTACTCCTATTTATTTTCTAATATTTTACTGCTAGTGGCATATATTTGAGAAAGCATGAATTTTTAGTTTCATATATGAATCAGACTTTTGTTTATGTCAAGTTTTTTTTTTATATTTTATTAACTAAGTGGAAGTGTTTTCCTTTTTGTTTTGTTCCACTTATAATTAACTTATATTCAGGCTTTGTTTGTATACCTTTACATTTGTTTTTCCCCATATATATAGCGGTAACATAATACAACACTACCACCTCATGTACATGAATGAACAACTGGCTGATTTATATGTTTATCTAATATAAATCAAAACATTTCTTTTAAATGAAGTGATTTAGCTGACGAGAATGGTATAAAAATTGGTTCAAGACATGAATAAAGGGCATGTGGAATTGATATAGGTGGAATCTTTTATATATGTCTCGTTTCCACTATATTATTTATTTTGACATTTGTTTTTGTTTACGTAAATTGATTCTTTTATAGCATCTTGATTTCAATTTATCATAATTTAAAAGGTAATAATATATGTAATGTAATGATCATATTCTATTTCTTTTATGATAGTTTTGAACATGTTGAACCTTGTAAAACTCGAATTTGTGGCTCTTGACATTACGGGAAATAATTATTTATCTTGGATATTAGATGTTGAAATACATTTAGATGCAATGGGTCTTGGAGACTCCATTAAAGAAGGAAATAAAACATCTAATCAAGATAAAGCTAAAGCTATGATTTTTCTTCGACACCACCTCCATGAAGGGTTAAAAGTTGAATATCTCACTGTAAAAGATCCACTTGTCCTCTGGAACAGTTTAAAAGAAAGATATGACCACCAGAAAATTGTGATTCTCCCAAAAGCTCGTTATGAATGGATGCATTTACGATTATGTTCTTTATGTTTTTATGTTATTGGACTTTATATGAGATTTTCTAAGGCAATAAATATTTTAATAAGATTGACGTCTTTCAAATATATTTTATAAAACAATATTCTCTAATATTGATTATTTCTACTTCTTATTTCTATGAAGAATGAATGTCGACACTAGCATCAATAATGAAGATACGTGTCTCGCTGATAGTGCAACAACTCATACGATTCTCAAGAATAATAAATTTTTCTCTTGTTTAGTAATGCGAGAAGTCAATGTTAGTACTATTTTTGGTACTACAAATATAATTGAAGGCTTCGGAAGAGCTAATGTATTGTTACATAGAGGAACAAGGTTGCACATTGAAAATGCATTTTATTCTCCTAAGTCTCATAGAAACTTATTAAGTTTCAAGGATATTCGTCTAAATGGATATCATATTGAAACAAACAATGAAGGAGATATGAAAAATCTTTATATCACGAGACTTAGCTTGAATAAAAGATGTGTATTGGAAAAATTACCAGCTTTTTCTTATGGTTTGTACTACACATATATTAGTACAATTGAAACACATGTTGTCGTAAACCAGAAGTTTATGAATCAAAACAAATTTGATGTTTGGCATGACCGGTTGGGCCATCCAGGGTCTATCATGATGCGAAAATAGTTGAAAATTCATGTGGACATCAATTGAAGAGCCAGGAGATTCTTTAGTCCAATTATTTCTCATGTACTGCCTGTTCCCAAGGGAAGTTGATAATTAGACCATCACCAGGAAAAATTGGGAATGAGTCCATTTCATTTTTAGAATGGATACAGGGTGATATTTGTAGACCAATACACCCACCATGTGGATCATTTAGATATTTCATGGTTTTAATTGATGCATCAACTAGATGGTTACATGTTTGTTTGTTGTCAACTCGCAACCAGGCGTTTGCGAGATTGTTAGCTCAATTAATCTGACTAAGAGCTTATTTTCCAGATTATCCAATTAAGAAAATGCGTCTTGATAATGTTGGTGAATTTACATCTCATGTTTTTAATGAGTATTGTATGTCCATTGGAATTGATGTTGAACATCCTGTGGCACATGTTCGTACACAAAATGGACTTGTAGAATCATTTATAAAACGTCTAAAATTTATTGCAAGGCCATTACTTATGAGGTCAAAACTTCCAATGACTACTTGGGGATATGCAATTATGTATGCTGCAATATTAATTCACATCAGGCCAACAAGTTATCACAAATACTCCCCATTGCAATTGGTTTTTGGTCAGCAATCTAATATTTCTCATTTAAGAATTTTCAGATGTGTTGTATATGTTCCAATTGCCCCACCAAAAAGAACTTCGATGGGTCCTCAAAGATGGTTAGGAATATATGTTGGGTATGAATCTCCATCAATAATAAAATATCTTGAACCATCAACAGGAGATTTATTTATTACGGCTCGATTTGCCGATTGTCATTTTGATGAATCTGTTTTCCCAACATTAGGGGGAGAGAAAAAGTAGCTGGAAAAAGATATTGGTTAGAATGAATTATCATTATCTCATCTTGATCCTCGTACAAAAGAATGTAAACTGGAAGTTCAAAAGATAATTCATTTACAAAGCTTAGCCAACTAGTTACCTGATGTATTTACATACACAAAAAGGGTAACTAAGTCATATGTACCAGTTGTTAATGCTCCAATCAGAATTGATGTTCCAATTGGACAATCTAATATTGCAAACGTGTCTCAAACACGCTTGAAGCATGGTAGACTCGCTGGTTCCAAAGGTAAAAATCCTCGAATGAGAAAAGGAGCTAAGAGGCAAGATGGCCCAATCGAGGATATGAAAATCCCAAAAGATTCATCTGACATAATTAATGATTCGCTTCCAGAAGAACCTTAGGTACCTGAAATTGTTGAAAATGAAGAGATCTCAATAAATTATGTCATGAATGGGATACGATGGAACCAAAGTGAAGTCAACGTTGATGATGTTTTTGTATATAATACAGCGCTGAATATTGTAAATGACACCGAGGATCAAGAACCAAAGTCTATTAAAGATTGTCGACAAAGAAATGATTAGCCAAAATGGAAAGATGCAATTCAAGCAGAATTAGACTCGCTTGCCAAGCAAAATGTTTTTGGACCTGTAGTCCGTACACCTGAAGGTGTAAAACCAGTTGGATACAAATGGATTTTTGTGCAAAAATGAAATGAGAATGGTGAAATTGTTAGATACAAAGCACGACTAGTTGCTCAAGGTTTTTCGCAAAGACCCGGTATTGATTTTGAAGAGACATATTCACCTATAGTGGATGCAAGTACTTTTCAATATTTAATTAGTTTGGTTGCACATGAAGGACTTAATTTACATCTAATGGATGTTGTTACAGCCTATTTGTATGGCTCTCTTGATAATGATATTTACATGAAACTCCCTGAAGGATTTAATTTGCCCAGCAGTGCAGGTTCTAGAGAGGATTACTCAATCAAATTGAATAAGTCCCTCTATGGATTAAAACAATCAGAATGAATGTGGTATAATCGTCTCAGTGAGTATTTGTTAAAAGAAGGGTATAAAAATGATCCCATTTGTCCTTGTATTTTTATGAAAAGATCTGGAAAAGGATTTGCCATAATCACTGTTTATGTAGATGACATAAACATCATTGGAACTCCTGAAGAGCTTCCAAAAGCTATTGATTGCTTAAAGAAAGAGTTTGAGATGAAGGATCTGGGAAGGACAAAGTTTTGCTTGGGATTACAAATTGAGTATTTAAATAAAGGTGTTTTTATGCATCAAGAGGCTTATATAACGAAGGTGCTTAAAAGGTTCTATATGGACAAATCACATCCACTATGCACTCCAATGGTTGTAAGGTCTTTAGATGTGGATAAAGATCCTTTTAGACCTCAAGAAAAGGATGAAGAACTACTTGGTCCTGAAGTACCATACCTTAGTGCTATAGGAGCACTGATGTATCTTGCTAATTATACACGACCTGATTTTGCTGTAAATTTATTAGCAAGATATAATTCTTCACCTACAAGAAGACATTGGAATGGAGTGAAGCACATACTTCGTTATCTTAAGGTAACTATGAACATGGGATTGTTTTATTCATATGTTTCAAAATCAGATCTAATTGGTTATGCAGATGCAGGTTATTTGTTAGATCCTCATAATGGTAGATCACAGATAGGATATTTGTTTACATGAGGTGGTACAACCATTTCATGGCGGTCTGTGAAACAAACCATGGCAACAACGTCATCTAACCATGTAGAAATTTTAGCATTAAATGAGGCAAGTCGTGAATGTGTTTGGCTGAGATCTGTAATTCAAAATGTGCGAGAAACTTGTGGTTTATCTTCAGGAAAAATGACATCGACTATCATATATGAAGACAATGCTGCATGTATTGCTCAGTTGAAAGAATGATACATTAAAGGAGATAGAACAAAGCATATTCTTCCAAAATTCTTCTTCACTCATGATCATCAAAGGAATGGTGATATAAACATTCAACAAGTTCGTTCAAGTGAGAATCTGGCAGATCTCTTTACAAAGTCTTTGCCAAGAAGAACTTTTGAGCAATTAGTTCACAAGATTGGACTTCGTCATATTAAATATGATTGTTTGCATGAGGGGGAGAAATAAATACATTCTGCACTCTTTTTTCCTTCGCCATGGTTTTGTCCCATTGGGTTTTCCTAGCAAGGTTTTTAATGAGGCAGATGATAACGTATTGAAGAATGATGTACTCTTTTTCCTTCACTAGGTTTTTATCCCACAGGATTTTTCCTAGTAATGTTTTAATTAGGCACATTCTCAAAACAATGAACCTCCAAGGGGGAGTGTTATGAATAATTATAATAATGGTGGATGTCTATTGGCTTTCTATCTTTTATATTCATTTCTCTTTAATAGTCTTAAATATTTGGTAACCTTTGAGTTGCATGTAACCTTTGAATTGCAACCTTTGAGTTGCATTTTGTACTTATAAATAGGTTACTCCCTCTTGGTAAGAATACACAAGGAAATCATTCCATTCTCTCTTGTTTTCTCTTTTCTATATTCTCTGCTTCCAAATTTATATTTTCATAACAAATTTTACATTTTGAATCTGATTGAGATTTGAGATAATAATACAAAAAATTAATGGAGTTTTGTAGAGGAGAAAAAGAAATGTATTATTGACCACTTTGATGATCAAAATTAAAACACATAAGTTAAGTGATTTTTAAAAAAAGTCACATGACTTCTTCAAATGGTTACGTAACTCTAAAAAAAATAATCTTAATCATTCATGTGATTACCTAACTCTAAAAAAAAATCTTAATCATTCATGTATATGGTTACTTTATTTACTTTTATTAGTAAAAATTAACATTTTAATTTTAAAAAATAAAACAAAGTCATTTTAGTAAACAAAAAGAATTGAATTATTGTGATTAATGGACAATTAATGATATTCACTACTTTTTTCTAATCTATTGGATTATTAATTATTAAAAATGGATCAAGTGGTTCTTTTCCTTATTACTTATTAAAACTCATTTATCTACTTTAAAATGAACTTTAGGGACAAAAAAAATAATAACTTTTTTTACCAAAAAAATAGTGAATTTAGATCTTGGAGGGATGAAATCAAAGAAAAATATTTGACAGGACCAAAATTGAAATTTGCTCATTTTATAGGGACAAAAACTAATGATTTAAAATTTTAGAGGATGAAAATTAAAGAAAAAGCTTTATTGGAACAAGAAAAAAACACATTTTATAAGGACTAAAAACATATTTAAGCTTATTTTTAATTAAATGAGTAATTAGTGAGTTAAATTTTTTAAATCCATTTCTAACATTATAAATAGATTAATAGATTTTTTTTCCATCTAAGCTTAAAATATAAAATTTAGAGGAATGTTAGCGACACTCTCTCTAACATTATCTTTCTAAGACTCTATGTATGATTGGTTGAAATTTATTGAAAATCACCGATTTTGGTAAGTCTCACTTCTAAATCAAAAAAGAGAATCATTAAATGAGAATCGATACCTACCAAAATGAGTAATTTTCAATAAATTTCAACAAATCACATAAAAAGTCTTAGAAAGAAAATGTCAGAGAGTACCGCGAGCGTTTCTCTAAAATTTATCCAAAGTATCCAATCAACACCTACTCAAAGGCCGGAAAATGACATTTTCAAAATGAGAGTTTTAATTAAGGCCACTAAATGAGTTCTTCCTTTTTAGTCCACTTCTAGTTTCTTAATAATTTTGTCTTTTCCAATATTTTGATAAATAGACTAGTTACAATTAGTAAGTCAATCTCATATAGACACAAAATGTCCTTAATCATTTTTATTTTGCCTATTTTAAATATACATAATAAAAACCCATGGTGAAATTTTAATGGTTTCTCCCCTAATTTACACAGAACTATCAACTTCAGATATTTTATTTCAAGGTCAACATTCAGATAAACAAATATCCTAATCCTTAATTCATTTTAGGTTTTACACATACCATTGATTAAGGTTAAGGAGACTAACAACAAAAAATCGTGTAGTATTTTGATTCATTTAAAAATAAGTCTCATTCAAATTATATATACAAATGACCGGATAAGATGATAAAACGAGATAAGAATAAAAGGCTGTATGGGGCATGATGACAATTTCCTTTTTTACCAAACCTTAATCTCAAAAGTTGGATAATGTTCTTAGACAAACATTAGGAAAAATATATAATTTTAACGAGCTTATAAAATCAGTGTATACCAAATATTATAAGATGTAGTATAGATAATAGAACCAACAAACCAACTACAAACTTAAGGGTAACTTAGTTATCATGAAGAATTCTTAATAACTGATTTCTACTAACAGATTAATTAAATGGATCCTTCTAGTAAAGAAAAGACAAGATTAGGTAATTAAGCACAGAACCATTCAGTTGATAGAATAATCAAAAATCAATAATATGTGCATGCTAATTAGGGATAACTCCTGACTTAGACTGTCAAAGGCTAAGGACCCTGTCAAAATACATAACACAGCACAGTAATATCTGCCCTTTGGTCCCCATCCAATCTGTTTACACCCTCTCCCTCTTCTACAGACTCAAACAAGTCATCCAGTCAGAAATTTTTGGGTTGCTTACACAGATTTTGTCTTCTCCATATGCAGCATTTTCCCCACCTTATTTGCCTAACCAGCAAAACCAAGAAAATGGTAAATCTTTCCTATGATAAAAGATTTCCTGTAGTAAGGATAAGGAATGCATGGATTCAGGCAAACCATGGTTGAGAAGATACAGCTTTTCACCATTAAAGTCTGAAATTTATATACAATCAACATGAGAATGAATTAGTGATGTGACACTAATCTAATCCCAAGCACTTGTCACACCTTGACCATACCCTCCACCATAATTGCCACCATATCCACCACCAGTTCCACCACCATAGTAATCTGTTGCTTTATTAAATGAGCCCTCTCTCCTAAAATCGCGGCCACCAAAACGGGATCCCCCTGACTTCCTATTTCTGTTGCCACCACTGTAAGCAGCCCTTGCCGCATAACGGGTGAGCCAGGCAGGTACTTCTTGATTTGCCTCTTGCATTAGATCAGCCAATGGTTTAGCCAAGTTCAAATTACCTTCGTTGAAGAAGGCCGTTGCTAATCCCATTTTACCAGCTCGCCCCGTTCTTCCTATCCGGTGCACATAATCATCAATGTCATTGGGAAGATCAAAATTTACCACGTGCGCTACCCGTGGGATGTCAAGACCACGTGCTGCAACATCTGTTGCCACTAGAATTGGTGTGTTTCCAGTCTTGAACGACCTCAATGCTAGTTCTCTTTCCTGCATACAAAACCATTACATTGTACACATTTATTTTCAGGAGTACAAAGATCAAAAGAAATATGGGTTTGGATCCCCTTATGTGACATTTCTCTCATGTGAAATCTCAACCTTTAATTAAAAATAATGAGAGAAAATTTAAATAATAACTATATACAAGGACAAATTCTAGTTCAAAAGTTCTAACAATATATATGAGAAAGCACTTTCTAAGCTGTAAATTGATTGTAAATAGAATCTTTGGAAAGCCTTTGGGGAAAAAAATTAAAATAACTACGGCAGTATGACAGATTTTAAGAAAGGATTTCAACTAGAAGTTGCCACAATAGACAAATTCATTCCTCACATATAAAGATCGGAGCACGATAATATCATGATCGCCAACAATTTAAGAAATTAAAAAAAAAAAACTCAATTGGACCCAAAAAGGTAATTTGAAAGTTCAAAGCATAAATTCTATTGGTTCTAATGAAAAGAGAGGACATTATAAGTACAAGAAAAGTCACCTGAGAAGCAGAAGTGCCATTCAATTATTCAATGAAATGATGGTGGCATGAATATTTTCTCCTTTAAAGTAGGAATTGGGTAAAAGAGATGAGCTTTCGTGGTTAATTTGAAACCCCTCATTTCAATTATAGCAAAAACAAAACAGTAGTTTTTTATTGGAAGAGAAATATTAGAGGTAGCACAAGAGACCATCAATATCATCAATGATTACACAAGTAGGATTGGAGACACTTGTAAAAGAAAAGTTTTGAGAAGATTTGGAGGAATTGGTACAAGGCGTTCCACAAGAGGAAAGATTTTCTTAGGCGGGGATCTAAATGAACATGTTGGTAGTGAGGCAAGGCAATTTTCAGGAGCTAATGGTAGCTTTGGTTTTGGAAGACTAAATGAGGAAGGACAAACTATTCTTGATTTCACTATGGCTTATGATTTCAGAATTATGAACACTTGTTTTAAGAAGCATGAGGAACATTAAATCACTTATAAGAGTGGAGGTTTAAGGCTGCAAATTGATTTCTTTTTGGTAAGAAGAGTTGTTAAAAGAAATTGTAAGGATTGCATGGTGATTCCATGAGAGTCTTAATGTGCAACATAGAATTGATTCTTGATGTTTGTTCCAAAAGGCATAAACAGCAAACCCAACAAGTTACAAATCCAAGAATCAAGTGGTGGCAACTCAAGAGAGATAAACATTTGACTTATAAGAAGAAATTATTGGAGGAAGGTAATTGGAAATTACAAGGTAATGTTAACCTCATTTGGGATGAGATGTCTAAGAAGATTAGGAAGGTTGCAAGAGCAGTCTTAGATGAATAAAGGTTTTGGACCGAGAGATAAGGAATCTTGGAGGTGGAATGAAAGTATTCAAGACAAGGTAAGAAACAAAAGAGTGTTTTAGAGCCTTACATGGGTGCAATAATGTTAAAAGTTGAGCAAAGTATTTGATAAGCACCCAAGTACTTGGGGAACCCTAACTAAAAAGCTAGCTCTGCTAAGGGGGAAAACCATGCACTTAAATACTCCACCGAGCATTCCGTACTACTTGATGTGGGACTTAGGCACCCCATAATACCCAAGTCCCTATCATGGCTAGCACCACCCCTGAGAGCCGACATCCAAACGGTTGCACTCTACAACATTTCACTCAACCTTTTTGATCAACCCCTTTGTAAGTAGCCTTTTCCGAGACATCAACAACTAGCTCTAATACCAATTGATAATCACCCAAGTACTTAAGTGCTTTTAAGGATGGTTGCCTAAGTACTTGGGTGTTTATCAGTATCAGAATGCTAGAAAATGAGACAAGAAAAATTGTGAGTGAAGCACAATCTAAAGCTTTTCAAGAGTTCTACAAAGATCTTGGGACAAAAAGTGGAGAGCATAAGATACATAAGCTTGCCAAAATAGAGAAAGGAAAAAGAGAGATTTGGATCAAGTAAGATATATTAGGGATGAAGAAGGAAAAGTATTGGTCACAGATCAAGATATTGAAGAGAGATGGGAGAAATATTTTTATAAGCTTTTCAATTATGGACAAGGATCGACTTGTAATATGAAGGATTAGAAATCCAAGAGAATGAACAAAATTTGGCTTACTACCATAGAAATTGGATTGAAGAGGTAAAAGAAGGCCCTTAAGAGGATGGATAATGGTATAGCAATTGGCCCGAATGGTATCCTTATTGAGGTTTGAAAGTGAGTAGGAGAACAAGGTATCATTTGACTTACTAAACTATTTAATGAGATTTTGAGATCTAAAAATGTTAGATGAGTGGAGAAAGAGCATTTTGGATCCTATATTTAAGAACAAAGGAAATATCCATAATTGTGTTAACTATAGAGGTATAGAACTTATGAGTCACACTATGAAATTATGGGAAAAGGTGATTGAGCATAGATTAAGAGAAGAAATGAGGATTGCAAAGAATAAATTTGGTTTTATGTCAGGAAGGTTTACAACAAAAGCTATTTATCTCTTACAAGGGTTGATAGAAATGTACCGAAGCAAAGTGAGAGACTTCCATATGGTTTTTATTGACTTGTAAAATGCGTATGATTAAGTGCCAAGAGAAGTGTTGTTGAAGACTTTGAAAAAGAAAAGTGTTCACATGGCTTACATATGGGCTATATACAAGACATATGAGGGGGAAACTACTACTGTGAGAACTCCAAGAGGCAAGACTAAGGACTTTCCTACAAGGATAGGAATATAGGATTACATTAAGGCTCAACTTTGAGTCTTTATTTGTTTAATTTAGTCTTGGATGTGTTTACCAAGGACATACAAAAGATTATTCCTAATTGCATGCTTTTTACGGATGATATAGTTTTGATTGAAGATCAAGGTAAACAGTTAAAACCTGAGCTTTGGAGACAAACTTTGGGGGGGGGGGGGAGATTTTCACTTAAGTAGGAGTAAGACAAAGTATATGCATTGCAATTTTAGCAAGAGGCAAGAGGAGTATGACTAGGAAGTGAAGATGGGAGAAGATGTCATACCACATGTTACTAAGTTTAAATATATTGGATCAATAATATAATATTATGAGGAAATTAATGAGGATGTCACACATAGAATACAAGCAAGATGGTTAAAATGGAGAAAGACATCAGGGGTTATTTGTGATTGCAAAATACCTACCAAGTTTAAAAGCAAGTTTTATTGTACAGCAATACGTTCGACTATACTCTATGGTAGTGAATGTTGGCTTTAAAGGGACAATACGAAATGGTGGGAATAACATAAATGAGAATGTTAAGATAGATGTGTGGCTACACAAGAAAGGACAAGACACTATATGATTGTATACAAGGAGATATTGGTATAGCACCGATTGAGGAAAATATGACAAAATTGGTTAAGGTCGTTTGAACAAGTACAGAAAAGATCGCCACTTGAAGCACGAGTGAAGAGATTAGATTGCCTGATTTTGAGTCCTATGAAAAAGGGGGAGAACCAGAGAGGGAGACCAAGAAGAACATTGAGGGAAGTTAAGAGGGTTATTATGGTAAATAATACCTCTGAAAATATGGTCTTTAACCGAGCCAAATAACGTCATGCAAATTATGTAGCCAACCTCACCTAGTGGGAAAAGGATTTTGTTGTTGTTGTTGTGTTTGTAGAAAAATTAGATACATGATACCAATCCCCTTTCTACGGTGGTAGGGATTAACATGGATAGGAAGTCTTAAATTTGATCCTTGAGTTTTCTTTTTTAAAAAATTGAGCTGCTCAGATTTTATAATCCCTTTTAAATCTCATGGGGAATGTAGAACTTCATAGCACAAGAAAAACTCTGATTAACTACATTTACTTGCACTAAACCAATTCAAGCCCCTGGCCACTACTATAAACAACAAAGAAACATAAAATAAACAAAGAAAAGAAAGGTAATTTTAATGTAATCAAAATAACACAAGTCAAACTCTGATTAACTACATTTACTTGCACTAAACCAATTCAAGCCCCTGGCCACTACTATAAACAACAAAGTAACATAAAATAAACAAAGAAAAGGTAATTTTAATGTAATCAAAATGCTGACATGTTTTACATTTCATACAGAAACTTCAATTAGCAAAACAGACTCACTTGTTGTGTTCTGTCACCATGAATGCTAGCTGCAGGAAATCCATTAACACACAAGCAGTGTTCCAATGCATCAGCTCCTTTCTTTGTTTCCACAAAAACTAATGTCAGACCTTGCTGCAAAAAACCACCCAAAAATCCTTAAAGCTATGAACATGATAAATCAGCAACTCAGATTTACCTACTCTTATGGCAAACAGCTGTTCCACTGCAGCATAATTTTTTAAGAATAGTGAACTTCACTAACAAAATAAAAACTAATTTATGGCATACACAAATACAAGGCTGAAGAGAAGCAGTGCATACAGGTGACAACAAATTTACCTTGCCATTAATTCCAGTTTCCCTCTGAGCATGAAGAAGGTCCATGAGGTGGCTTCTCTTGTCTGACTCGAGCACATATTCTACTCTTTGAGCAATTAGATCAGTACTTGAACCGACCCTTCCAACAGCCAGAAACACATAACTTGAAAGAAAATCCGATGCAAGTCTCTGCGTTCAAATGAAAATTGCAAAATGTGCTATATCAAACCCACTTTTTCAGAAGAGTCATTACAATCATTGCTCTATCATGTAGCTAAAAGAAAATTACATCTAGCTGATTGCAACATGGTTGTCAACAACTCAACCTTTATTGATTCATTGATTGGTGTTTCTATCTCATACAAGGCATCATCCCCAGCACAAAGTGTTAATAACTCATTTAACAGTCAACACAAACTGAATTTAAGTATCCTAGTGACAATTAGAAAGCATCACCCTTAACAATTACCAAAAACTATATCACCATCACTTCATTCTGAATAAAATATTGCCACAACCACCATACTAGCTCTACAAATAATATTTTTTTTCGACAAGTAATAAACAAACCAGTGTCATTTTTGCACCTGCCAAGCAAATGCAGCTTGGTTATAGGATCAACAGTAACACTTCCACCTTCCCAAATCAAGTTCCACATGCAATGATATAAATTTTAAAACAGCATGGTTATAGAAACATAGGGGTCTACATAACAGACACAGATGTCATAGCATTGGCATTCCACCCTAATGAAACAACATTTGAATTTGGAGTTTTGTCTAAGAACTATTGTATCAAATCTAACTATCTAAGGATTCATTATCACAAAAATAATCATTCAAAAGTAAGAGAAGTGTTTGATTTGTGCAAAATTAAGGATGTCCAAATTGCTAACTTCACACCTCTCCTTGGGAACTAAGTATGAAAGTTAAAAGCAATTGTTCCATGTTTGACCATACCATAGCAGGATTTTCCATAAAGTTGTCAATCTTTCAGTTATGTAAAAGTGACAAAGTAATAAAAGTATAAAACAAGTTTTTCTCCCCTTGTTCAATCAAATGCTTTCTTCATTCCCCACTTTCATGCTTGTTACTCTTGGGGCAGTCTTCCATAATTATTAGGCTTTAAAGCAGTTGCTCAAACACCTTAAATAAAGCTATCTCAATTTCCACTAGTGCAAGATTAGAGTGAAAACTTAAAAACACTTCCTTTTCTCATTTCAATTATATATACTGCCAGCAGTAAAAAAAGAAAAGAAATACCAGGAAAATGCTTTTTTTGCAGTAAAGGGATTTGTTAGCTTGTTTAAAGAAAAGGTGTTTCCAGCTTTTAGAAAAAGATGAAAAATTCAACTTTTTCCCACACTATTTTTTTTTACAAAAGCGCTTGAGCTTTTTCTTTTTTTTTTGGGGGGGGGGGGGGGGGGTTTCTCATGCAAAAAACATAATCAATTTGAAAATATGAGCGAGTACGAGTCCCAAGATACCTGTATCTCTTTGGGAAATGTGGCACTAAACAACAGCGTCTGTCTCATGCCTGGAGGAGGCATGTCCATTTGTTCAACTATTTTTCTTATTTGAGGCTCAAAACCCATATCCAGCATCCGATCTGCCTCATCAAGAGCCAAGTATCTTATCATCTGCAATGAAACCCGAGCCCTCTCAAGCAAATCCACCAATCGTCCTGGAGTTGCCACCAGAATATCAACGCCTCTCTCAAGCTCCCGTAACTGAACAATACAACACAACATTATTACCTAGTCAATTTAAGTTATTAACAATGGGCTAGTCATTAATCAATTTTATGATTAAGAAGTTGGAAACCATCATCTATCAGTTCATACTTTCACCAGAGCATATAATACAATCAATCAATTATTCATTTTCAGGTTCAGGATCTCCAAAACCATGTTTTTGTACTGTTCATTTTGGACCTGTCTCCTCTAATGTGAGCAATTCACTTTAGAGAGTAAAGTAATCTCAGTCATTGATGAAAAAAGAATCAATGGTTGATATTATATGCACATGTATAATATATCATGGATGTGTTGGAATATTAGTCATGAATTTTCACACCAACGACTAAGTGTGTGTTTGTTTGCCCGTCGTTCAACGGGAAAAACACACTTTCCCATGCACTAATTTAAAAGCAACACCTTTGTTGCTTTTAGGAAAACGTTGGTTGCGTTTAAAAAAACGCTAACCCAAAAATAGCCTAATATTACTTACTTTACACTTACTCACTTTAGAGGAACCAAGTCCATTCATTTCAACACAACTTTGTCCATGCTTGAAATGAGAAATGGTATGATTTTTTGTTTAATAAGTTATGTTCCTAATTAAAAAAAATCTATGCACCTATAAATATTGCATGCATCAGCATAAACCACAATGTCAGGGAAGTGATGGTAAACAAAACAACCAAAATAAAGTATATAGAGGCAATAAAATAAGTCGGAGTGCCTTGAACAAAAGTGGGTAAAAATAACCTGTTGGGTGATTGGTGCTCCTCCATAAGCAACCACCACTTTGACACCAGTTTGATAAGAAAACTTTTTGGCCTCATCATGTATCTGCGAGATAACGAAATTTTAGTTTTTGAGTATATATAGATAGACATCTACACATATGAAGGCAATGCAAACCAGGATCTAAAATCAGAATTGCACCTGACATGAAAGCTCCCGTGTAGGGGAGAGGATAAGTGCCAGCGGAAAAGCAGTTCGTGCCACACGTGGTCTCTGAGCATATTGCTCCCTCATGATTCCACTTATAATAGGGAAGCAAAAGGCAGCCGTCTTTCCTGACCCAGTCTGAGCACAGGCCATCAAGTCTCGCCCCGCAAGGGAAATTGGAATGGCATACCTCTGAACCGGGGTTGGTTTCACATACTTGCATCTCTGTATATTCTGATTCAATGCCTCACCCAAATCTATTTCGGCAAACGTATTCACAGGCGGTGGCACATTCTCCCCGCTAGTCTCCACAGGGATATCATCATATGCATCAAAGTTAATCCCCGTGTTCTCTTGCTCACCAAACGATTGATCCTCAGCTTCATCTTTCTCAAAAGGGTTCACCTCACGCCTCCCACGGTCCCTCCCCGCCCCTCTACCATTCCAGCCACCACCACCACCACCACCACTCTGAAAACCAGAACCATACCCTTGCTGCCGCCCATGATCAGCTTTAAAGTAACCACCCTGATGAGGAGCTGGACCACCATGATTCACCCGGTCATTCGCCGGCAAAGGAGCCGCTGCCGGGTGTGACACCGCCGCGGGAGGAACCTCCGACCGGTTCCGAAGATGTGGCGGCACGTAAGCTCCCCGGGGACGGCAGGCCGAGGCATTGGTATTGCCAGAACCAATGGCTGAGTTGTCAGCAGAATCCGCCCACGAAGTTCTCATAGTTGCAGAAATCGTTCGTGACTTTGCTCTTATAACAAGCAAATGCTGAACAAAACAAAAAGCAAAAACAACACAACACAACACAAAACTACGCTTCCCAAACCACGATCCTCTTACGTGCACGCTTTATCACACAATCACGATCAGCTAAAAAAAAAAAACAATAAAAAAACGATCAAACCACATAACAAAACACAAAAAATAACCGAGATCGCGGCAAGGAAAACTCAAATTTCAAACTCGAAATCAACAAATCACAAAAACGAAAATCCAGCTAAGCAAAACAACAAATTCTCAAATAATCATCCGAAAACCAAAGAACTTTTCAAATTAAAAATCATTTTCCAAAAATTAAAAAAAAAAAAAAATAATCCGCGAGCAGATAGATCGAGAAGAAAAACAGAAGCTCGTGATTTCTGAAAACAATGAGCGAATCAGATTGAAAGAGAGAGAGAAAAAAAGCGAACCTGAACGAATGAGAGAAGAAACGAGCTTCGATTGAGTTTTTTCTTAGACACCTTGGCGAGGATATCGCTGAAAGGAAAGGAGATTTTTTTTTTTTTTCTCAGCGTTTTCGGAGTTGAAATGAATCAAAACTTTTTCCTTGTTTTCTCTACACGCTTTCTTCGCTGCCAAACACAATGGTTTTTGTTGTGCGCTGAAAATAAGAAGGTTAAAATATCTAAAGTGAAATCCACCGGCGGAAAAACAGCTTGCGTGTTAATATTCTCTCTATTCTATTCTATTTACTCGGGCTCTTCTCTGCGTTTTACCTCTCCAACCAAAATAGCATTTTTCTTTTGTTTAAATATTTTTTTAGTTGTTATAATTTAATATTTTTTACTTTTTATCCTTATAAAAAAATATATTTTATTTTTTACAAATTATATTTGTTTTATTTTTCGTTCTTATAACAGTTTAAATAACATTTTTTTTACTGTTCAAAACGTTATCTAAACTACTTTAAGGACGAAAAACAAAACAAATAAAATTTATAAGAACTAAAATCAAAAAAATAATTTTACAAAAATAAAAAACAAAAAAAATACTAAATTACAAAGACTAAAAAGATATTTAAACATTTTCTTTTTTATCTTTTTCTCTACCAATTTCGTATCCGTTGATATATTGAGGACTCATTTTTACCTCTTTTCTTTTACTGGTTTGTTGCTTGCGTAAAGCTTTTTTTTTTTTAAGAGTTGCTTGCATAAAGCTAAACATATAATAATGGATATTTTTTTTATAAAAAAAAGTGTTTTTAAAAAAGATGTTTATATTGATGAATTTTTTCCAAAAATTTTAAAATATGTGGATTTTGTCGTTCTTTTCTAAGAATTTATTATGTTTTCTATAATTAAGAGGGACTAATATATTTTATCTTATGTTTAAAAAAATTTAAAATTTATTTTATCTTATATATTTAATTACAAAATTCATAACAATTAGTATACATAATCTGTCCATACATGATAAAGGTTATCAAACTAGTTTTTTTAAAATTTGAGGATGAAATTTATTAATATGAAAGTACAAAGGTTTTGACCACGTATGGCTAAAAGTATAAAAATTAAAAATGTATTTTTTTTAAGAGAGTAATAGATAGTTTTTCATATAAAGAATATGAAAAAAAAAAAAATTCATTTGTGAAATTTATTATATTAGTTACTTAAGTATCAATTATATTAATTATCATTATCAATTATCAATATATCAATATATTATAAAAATAAGTTTTACCACATAAACAGATGTCATATGACATTATCATATTCATTCTTTTTTGTCTAAATTTTATTGATTTTTTTTTTAAGTGATTGATAGGCTAGCCCGTAATTTTTTATGGTCTGGTTCAAGTGATAAAAGGGGATGGAGTCTTGTTAAATGGGAAATAGTTACTAAAGTTAAGCAAGATGGAGGTCTGGGAGTTAGAAAGGCTCACTTGGTTAATTTATCTCTCCTTGGGAAATTGGTGTGGAGCTTATAAGTTAGTAAGAAAGATTCATTATGGGTCAATATTTTATCACACAAATATGTTGTGAATAACACATTTCTTAATACTAAGGCTAAGCATGGAGACTCTTTCATATGGCAAGGAATTATTAAGGCCAAGAGTGAACTCTTAGATGGTTTTAGATTTCGTATTGGGGATGGTCATACTTCTTTATGGTATGGTGATTGGCATCAGTCGGATTTCTTGTGTCATATGGTACCCTTTGTGTAACACCATAAAAAATTTGCTAACTAAAGATATAATAGATACTGTGTTAGTGTATATTGTGATAACTAAATAGATATTGAGATTAATTACAATTGAAAATTTAATTTAGCTAATTAAGAAAGATCTAAAAACTTTGTATGATTTTATGGGATAAATTTGGATAAAATTTTAAGTAAACTAAAATTTAAGTATACTATGCGTGATTGCATTGTAAAAATTTATACTGTGTAGAGATGATTCAATTACACGTTCCCCTAACATAATTATTCACAAGTGAAATTTAATTTAATTGATTAAGAAAAATTAGATTATACGTATGTTATTTCATGTGACAGAATTTAGTGAAATTAGAAATTAATTAAAATCTAATTTTTTTTACACTGTATAATTTTATATTGTGAAAATTAACACTGAATGAGATTAATTTGAATTACACTCTACCCTAGATAATTAGTACAAGAATTAAGGTTAATTAGTGTTAAATTAACCATTTTTGGTTAAAGCAAAATTACCATTTTTACCTAAGTCTACTTTAACCATTAATAGCTAAAATTTTCAAAAGCAAATTAACCAAAAAGGAACCATTACTTGGCCGGATGAGCAAAGTCCCCTTGTGTCCACCAATTGCTCAATCTTCACATTTTTAATCTTTGGTTTTATTAAAAGCCCCTGGACAAATGAATTAACTTACCTCTACGTGTAGCCTTATAGTGCCAAACTTCAAAGAAAAACAATAGGACATTTACTTGCCGTCACGTTAACAATTCAAGTAGAAAAACCAAAGTGAGGAACTTAATTTGTTTTGGTGCTGGTCGTAAGGTTAGGTGAGAGAAAGGGAAAAAAAAAGAATTTCTTCTGCACACTTGCTCAACCTTGTTCTTGAGGATTTTCCAAAGAGTGCTAGGGTAAGTTAACTTAAATCACTATTCCATCTACATTTTCTCTTATAGAATTCCAAGATCTACAATCCTATGGTTTTGATTTTTCATTTTTGGTGACTAGGAAATTTCTAGACACAACAAGTGTCTATTTCTTGACTTACTTGAAAATTTTGTGATCACCACTTGAGGTATGGAGGGGTTTCTACTCTTTCTCTAAGCTATTCCTTTTATTTGGTTGGTTATGGGCTGTTGTTGTTGTTGTTAACTATATGTGAACACCATGAGTGTCATGAGAAATTTTGAAAACCTTGGAATGAGTTAAATGCTATTTTCATACTGCAGTATATTTTGAATTTTCGTACTCATTTTTTTACAAGGTTTTGGTGATGTAAATACATTTTTATATGTTTTGATTCCTTTGGATGTTGTGGTAATTTTTTTGGAATTTTTCAAGCACTGTAACTATTTTTACCGGAATTATTTTCGAAAACTGTTAAATATGGAAAATGGGATGTTTTGAATTTTATAAAAATTTTGGGATAAAAACATGGAAAAATGGAACCATGGGTTCACTTTATAAATCATGGAGACCATCTCATAATTTTTGTAAAGTCAGAAAAACGTAGGAAGTATTTTTACCAAATTAATCTTTAGAAAACCAAAAAGCTGGACAATGCAGAGAATAAATGAAAACAATATTTTTTCATGAGAAATTGGATTTTATAAAATTATATGATGTATTTTGAGCCATGTAGAGTGCTCATGAATTTTTCCATAATTTTGTAAGCACTTTTTGTAATTATTGGTATTTTCTCAATGTAAACTCTGTTTTGGAACCAGGGAGGGAGCCAGCATTCATCGGGTGGGGGGGGGGGGGGCGACTATTAAAAAAAATCATCCAAGGTATCTAAAAAAAAATCATCCAAAAAATATATAAGCATTGTAATTTGTAAATAATACTTATTAATAATATTATAATATACATGTAAATATATAACGGTTATTCAATTGAGTAATATATATATATATATATATATATATATATATATATATATATAATTGGATATGTGTTACTAATAAAAGAATTAAAAAATTTCAAGAAATTTAAAATTATAGGAATTTTCAAAATCCATCCTATATTTTTTATGAATATTTATTTTAAATTCAGAACTCTTTTCAAGCAATTGTTTCTTTCCTGTTAAAAAAAACAAAACAATTGTTTCCTTCATAATAAGTTTAATTGTTCTAGGATTTAGATTCAGGCTTCAGCTATGCAATGTAATAATACATATATAAAGAAGAAGAAAAATAAAGAAACCAAAACATAATAAGCTATTCTATTTTTAAAAAAATAATGCCTTTTCCTGTGATCAATATTTGCCTTTTGCAATTATATATATATATATATATATATATATATATATATATATATATATATATATATATATATATATATATCATATATTCATATGATTCATATCAAATAAGTTAATACCTGAATTGTAATTTAACATCTTGCACTTTTTTCCTTCTAAGCATGTTGAATAATCAATAAATTGAATAGAATAATAAGAAATAGTTTTAAATACCTTTGTTTATTTGCCTATATAATGTGTAATTGATTTTCAGAATTGTTGATGTCACTGTGCTTGCGTTTTTAGAATTGCCGATCAGCTTATGTCAAGAGTGTTGTTAATGCTAATAGCCTAATTTGTAATGCAGTGATAGTAAAATAAGAGCGGAGCGAATGATTTTGATTGAAAGCAAATTAGGTATATTTTGATACAATTAACTCACAAAAAAAACCTACAACAAAGACCCACTACTCACATCCAGTATTTAAACTTTAAAGTGTAAAAGAAGATAAAATCTTTTTTTTTTTCAACATAGGATAAAATCTTATCAATTAAATAAAATTTGATAAAATACACATCTAATATTTAAAGTGTAAAAGGATAAAATCATATCTTTTTTTTTAATGTAGGGTAAATTCTATCTATTAAATAAAATTTTATAAAATAAATTACTTAATAACTAAAAAATTATATTAATTATATAAGTTATATAAATTTCAAAAAATTCAGGGGGGAACAAGGCCCCCCCACCCTATAACATAGATTCGTCCCTGTTTGGAACAATAATAAAATTGAAATTCAAAAAGGGCATTTTTCATGGTTGATTTATGCTAAAAAAAAATTATATGCGATGCTCTACATGCTTTAGATGATCTATGGAAAATTCGGTAGAAAACGGACTCGACCTCATATTTTCTAAAATTCTCGAAATGCGTTTTACAGAGTGTGTCCAGCCTCTGTTTTTAAATCAAAGTAATTACTTAGGAATTGAATTTTTGCCTGAGAATTTCATGTGAAGAAATATGTATATTGATGAGTATCTCTGCAAATTTTTATGAAATTCTAAGTTGATTTAGTTTGTCTAATAATTTATGATGTGTGAATTCAACTCTATGTGCATAATTGTAATGTACTTGAAATAATTACATAAGTGATGTTGTTTGACTTATTTGTATTAATGACGAAGTATTCCACCTAAAAAGGGGAAACTTCATATAAGTGTGAGTGTATTAATTTTTGATGATTTGTGCTTGAATTGTGATTTATTGATTATTGTCATTTATCTTATTTATAATTGTTTAATTGGAGACCAAGAAGAATGTGATCCTCGGACAACGAGTGATGGAAAAATTTGTTTGTGCATGTGATTTGTGTGATAAATTGTTGTTTTGGGGAAACAAGAATATTGTATTCTTGTATGGGGACAAATGAACTCCAACAAATTGCATTTGTGATGCTAGAATGTTATTCTAGCGACTAATAACATTCACTACGAACAATAGTGAATCAATTAAAAGTTAAGAGTGTGAATCTAATAATATAATGGACTATAATTAATACCTATGCACATGGACGATGCTGGATATTTGGATTTAGAATGAAAATTAGGACCTTTGCATGGACCTTGAGACCCAATAACTAAAACAAGCATAAAACTTGAGAGTGAGCAACTATTCAATAAGATATAATAAGATGGTGAAATCATGAATTGGGTCATGATTGGGTGAAGTGCACTATGCACGTGTGTCTGGTGTTTTGAGTTATTGTTTGCTTTGGACATTGTGAGAAACGAAAAGAGAAGGAAGAACCCTTTTTATGTTGGGTCGCGTGTGACCATTGGAAGTGAAATGTGTTTGTGAAGAGGGCAACACGTTAATTGAGAAGGAAAATCTTACGTGATCGAAAGCCAAATGGGCAAGTGTTGAGAGGTCATGTGGAGGCTTTATCTATGGTGAGCATTGTGCTTGTGAGACGACAGGGGTCGTAATGTTTAACCACTGTGATAGTGGGGGAGATGGATCTCCGTGTTGTATGTTTGGGACATATGTTGATTGAGGACCGCCGTCGAGTACCTTTGGTAGAGAAGCCCACACAGACCTATAAAAGATGAACTCCGAGGGGAGTAAGTGGTTGAGGAGTCAGTCCTTAGAGATTGGATGGCCTCACAGAGTGGTACCTGAGGTATGCTCGCTGACTTGATGTTTCTTGGGGATCTGGAGCCGAGTTTGTGGTCGCGTTTTTTGTAACGTTGTGGTTTTTTTCTAACTATATGTTTAAGTGTTTGATTAAAAATGCAAGAGGAAATTAAATTTAAATTTATAATATGTATAAAAGAATTAATAAATAGATTGTTTTGTTATGTGATATAGTGTTGTTGATAATTTTTCATGTATGGTTAGGACTTTTACGTAAATTCCTTGAGTTATAGGAAAGAAAAAAAAAATGAGAGAAGGGGGTATTCTTATAGGAAACATAGGTGTTATTAGCAAATCTTCAAGTATTTCAAAAGGCTTAAACGTTCTCCCTCTCTTCTCACGTTCATTCTCTTTTCTTCCATCCTAAGCATATCCTCCTTCTTGTCTCAAGAGCTTGAGTTTATGGGAATTCTCCATAAGAAAGCTTTGATATTTGGATTCCTAGAACTTCCTTTGATTGATTTCTAGTTGGTAAGCACCCCTCCTCTTCCCCTTTGATTTCTTAAATTCATTTTCTTCTTCCACCAAGTAGACATGAAATGGGTTTTGAATAAAATTTTGATGGGTGGATGAAATTTTGATTGAAGCTTGTTTTGATATTGGTTTAGGTTCCTTCTAGTTGATTCCATAGCATAAGTTGAGGAAAAATCACTCAAAGGCCACAAAGTGTCTATCTTTAAATCCCTCTCAAGGAAAAATCTCAAAATTGTAGGGTAAGGGAAGCTCTAAATTTGTTTGAATGATTTGGTGGTGTTTTATGTTTGAATTGATGATGTGATTGATGTCTATTTAATTGGGTAAGCTATTTCATAAGGTTGGGATGATTGGGTAGGCCATTGATGGCCATGAAACTTGCAAAATTCGCAAACCCATTCTCGCTCGGCCCAGCCGAAATTTGGTGCAGCTGGGCCGAGATGTGACAGAGAGGAAAAATAATAATTTCAGGGGAGTTTCGGCCCAGCCGAAACTCGGTGCAGCTGGGCCGAAATTGGGCAGTGGAGAAATTAGCTCCAGGGGATTTTTAGCCCAGCCGAAACTCGGTGCAGCTGGGCCGAAATTGGGCAGAGAAGAAATAAACAAATTCAGGGGAGTTCCGGCTGGGCCGCGATTTTGGCCGGCTGGGCTGGAATTTATTTTATTTTATTTTTTAATATTTCCCTTGTGATTATTTAAAATGATTTTAAAAATGATGTATGAATTATTGATTATATGATGATATGTTTTCTTTTTCTCTATATGAGCCATTTATATTTGTCATTGTTGAATGAGGATGTTGGATACCATAACTTTAGTTCTAGAGCTATGTTAGGAAATTCACATTTTTTAAGTGTTGTGTTGTGAATAAGTATTCATAGTGTGAGAATACCTTACTTGAGCTTATTGAACTGCTGGACGGGTTCATAAGCATAATTTGAGAAAATGGTGAATTTATAACATAGAGGGAACTTGTGGTAATCAAAAATTGTTTGATTTGTTACATGACATTGCATATGGGTAGGCACGTAAGTTGAGGGTGCTAGGTAGGCTCTCAACCTAGTGCCGGAGGTTTTCGTGGTGGCTAACGGTGGGCCTATAGAATAGCCAAGTGGGCGAATTCCTATAGATGGAAGGTTTTGCAAACCTTACAGAGGTAAGCCAATACCCACACTTGTCTATATTCGATTAAATCCACACTTCCTCCACAGGGTAGCTCAAGGGACTCCCTGAATGGTCAAAGGTGAGACCATGGTAGGGGATGGGGCCTATGGGGACCGCCCAAAAGTTGTAAAAATCTCCATGGAGTCGAGTCAGCATAACATTTCATTATATAATGACATGTGAGATTTAAATATGAGTTGAGATTGTTTTATTATAGAATTGTTGATTTATTTAAATTTCCTTTTAAGTTAAATCTATCTTTTCATTACATTGTTATTATATTATGTTCCTTTTAAATATATAAGCTTACCCTTGCGTTTTTGTGTTTGTGTTTGTATTGTATGACTGCAATGATCGTGTGGTTGGCACGGGAGCAGATAGTGGTGATGTTGCAGATTCTCGGGCCGCTCATGACTGAAGCGGATGTAGATCTTGAAGATGGGATGGAATCCCTCCTTTTGCATATGTTTTCATATATATATTTATATAGTATGGGGACCAGCTTAGGACATATGTAAAAATACTTAGGTTGTGATGAATGTTCTCTACAAGAGGACTATTTTGGTATTGTATGTACATATTTATATATTTAAGTTTTGTAAAGCCAAACCTAATACTTTTATGATGTGATGATGTACAAATATATGTGTTATATGAAAAAAAAAATTCTATGAAATTTCATATGATAATATTTAACAAAATGTTTTAGTATAACAAATCTGTAACGAAGATGGGTCGTTACATTTTTCACAATGCCGACTTAGCAATCTCGACAAATGTGAGGCATAACAGTGTTGGTGAGAGCCCTACCATTGTACCGTGGTGAAGGGTGTACTTCCAGCAAGTCATCCAACTTAAATTATGTAAGTCCACTGAGTTCTGGGAGTTCCAGTGGCAACAGGCCCGAGTTGTGATAAGTTGTATGAGACAAAGAAATAGAGAAATGGATTAAGGACTTTCGAGTGAGACTCGTGAGAGCACCACTGTGAAGTGGTTGATGCTGTATGTTTGTCTGAGACCGTAATGGTCATTTGTTTGTTAGTTTAGTGGAGGAGAGAGACTCACTCCATACACGTTATTTTTCAAATGGAGATGAATGATTCTATACGATCGTTGGAAATGGAATGGAATGACTACAACAAGTGCTAAGGATGTGGATGGACTAGTTCAAGGAAACGGAAGATTTCCCTGAGGATATCTCATGGGTTAAAAGGAGTATATAAGGGCCGAATTTCTTTTTGAGTCACTGCTCTGAGTTTCAGTCTTTTCTTGTATAAAAGAGGGTAGACTAGTCTTTAATTTTATGATGTATCATCCTCTTGTATGTGACTCAAATGTAAAGTGTAATTATTTTGAAGGATGTAAAAGTGCATTCATATTTATGTAATAAAATTGGTTAGTGATGTAATCGATGATGTTTAAATAAAGTTTTATTGTATTTTAATTGATTCATTGTGGATCTAATGTTTTATAAATAGAGATTGTTTTACCAAGAAGATATTTCGTTCAATGACACTTTTAAATGAATGATAAGTTAACAAAGACAATCATCTTTTAGAATTAAAAGTAATAAGGTTTCGAGGGAAAAAAAATTCCACATATTTTGTGAAGGATATTTTATAAATTATAATTGCATCAATTTCACTAATAATAAAAATAAGTAGAAATTTCTTAATAGTAAATTGGGGTGTGTCCATATTGCTTGCGGATACAAATCTCAGCCTACGAGATATAGTATCATTCAAGATAAGGGTGTTTAATTTGGGACGCCTTTATACTCCATTATCCCAATCGTATTAACGTGTGTTTACCAATCAAGACTACTGGTCCGCTGCTCCAAACTTTTCGGATGCCTGGGTTTGGTCCCATTCATCCAATGGCACCTATTCCCCAACAACGACTTATGCCTAGTTAGCTTCATCTGAGCAACGTATTGAGTCCTTTAAATGGCTCTGGAAATTTCACATTCCACAAAAAATCCGAATTATTTCCTTGGATTCTTTCCTTCAAGATTGGATCATGATGCTAATTGGGTCCTTGGATTCTTCTCCTTTGACAATTCAGGTGATGCGCAGAGAAAACTGAATGCTTGGCGGTTCTGCATGGCTTATTGGTAACATGGGATAAAAGCTTTCGAGATATTTGTTGTGAGATGGATAATGCTAATGTGTGTAACATTCTATCTTCTAGAGTCTGCCCCTCGCTTCATAACCATGCAACAGTGACTCACAGGATTTTGAGATTTTGGATAGGGAATGGTCTGTTTCTTTTGAGCATGTTAATAGAGAAGCTAATAAAGCTGCTCATTTCCTTGCTTATGTGGGGGTTCATCAGAACCAACCCTTGACTGTCTTAGATTCTCCTTTTCCTCAACTTAGCACCATCCTTCTTAAGGATAGTCTAGGTTGAGCCTTGCTTTGTTTTGTTTATTTTCCCTTAATAAAAAAATATTATAAAAACACATTATTATATTTAAATATAATAATTAAGGTGATTACAATGAGTGATCAAATCAATCAATTAAATAATTAAATTTTATATGAGTCTTGATTTTATTAAATTTTATGGAATATTTTTTATAATTACAATAATCAATCAATCTATCTACAAAACAACCCCAACCTAAAGGTATCATTTGCCACATGTCAATCGGTTAGTGCATTTTAGCCAAAAAAATCCCCATCTAGAGTATTCATTTGCCACTTGTCAACTTGTTAACACATTTCCACCTAAAAATCCTATGTGTTGTCCTTTTTATAGTCTTTACATTTTAATTAAATCATTGACTAACATCAGTCCAAGATTTAAGCTACAATTAATTGTCCACATTTCATTGAAGAATCATGATTTATGAATATTACATGATTTGTGGAGTTTATAATTATCAGTACCATAATGTTTCTATTTTGAAATTCAAATACTTATAACTATGTAATTCAAAATATGTGCAATTAGATTTCTTTTTATTCTAATTTTGGCAATATACAAATCATACTTGCCTTTTAGTTGCTAAACTAGTATTGTACTCGTGCGATTGCACAAGTCACATTGATTTTTACACATGTTTCAAAATAATTTGTATATATATTAATAAGTTGAAATATACTAAATTCATCAATGTAATGCACACTCATAAAAAAATTATTTTTTCTATAATTTTAATTGTTCCTACTTCTTACGGTGAAAATAAAGTTAGTTAATTAAATTTGTACTCTCCTAGGTTTGGGGCTGACCTCTCCAAGGTCGACCTTTCTAAGGTTGACCTCTCCAAGGCTGAAATCTTTAGGCCAGACTCTGGGTTGATCTACCCAAAGTTGACCTTTCCAAGGACGACCTCTATGGGTCAACATTTCTGGGTCAAAATCTTTGTAAGCAACCTTTTTGGACTAACCAACTTAGTTTAGCACTAAGTACCCATGCAAATGACGTGTATTCTTCAACAGTTGAAAATCAAAGCGTCAATTAACAATGCCATGAAAGGATGCCTTTCTCGCAATATGGGGCTAGTTCTCATCTCTTTTTGCAATACATGAAATTAACTCTGCATAATAGGGAATCATCCATCAGCCTAAATCGAGTATTAATTAATATCCTTTTTAGGAACTCTAGGAAGCACGACACTTTTGAATGCTCTGATCAAAAGTCATCTTTAGGCTTGTCCTCTAGGGTGAGTTGTGAGCGGAATATTTTGGTGCCCATCGTGAGGTTGATGAAACACTTCTCGATGCCTTTGTCTTGCTTGACTAGGACTCGCAACTTCTCAAGGTCGGAGGATCAGATGGCTCTGGTGACCCAACCTTGCAACAGTTGTTGGCGATGATGATTGAGTTGAGGCAGGAGAATGTAAACACAAGAAGGAGAGCGAAAGAATATGAAAGAAGGAACATTGAGGATTAAGAAGCCTTAAGACGCCAACACGAGGAGATGATAAGGAGGACACAAGAGGCAAATCATATTATGTTTTTTTATTTATGTTTACATTGCATATTGTGTTTTTAGTGACATGACATTTTTCATGATTCCTTATGTATTTTATGAAATGTATGAAAACCTCATTTTGGTCCTCCTTATTATGAAAACCTTTCCATTCTTGCTGTAAGAAATCAATGACATAATGGTCTGAGTTAGGGTTGTAAATGAGTCAAGCTATTTGTGAATTATTTGAGTTTGACTCATTATCATTTGTTTAATTAAATAAACATACTCGAGTCAAATTTGAGATTGAGCTCGATTATTTAAAGGAATCAAGCCCAAGCTTTACAATCTCGACATTAATAGCTCGTTTACACACACACACACATATAATAGAAAAATTAAAATTACATAGATTCCAAAATATTATACCACATGTTTAACACATATTCTATAAGAATAAAAAAACACATTTTTATCTAGTATTAAAATGTTTTTTAAATACTAAAATGATAAAGTTAAAAAATAATTTAAGAAAAATCCACAAATTAAAAGTAATTAAGTTATAAATGAGTTAAATAAGCTAAACTCAAGTTTTAGTTTTTTTAAACAAACCAAGTTCAAACTTTTAATTAAACTCGTTTAAATAAATGAGTTAATCTTGAACTACCATTTTTTTTTAACAAGTCAAATTCAAATTTTTAGTACTCAGCTCAACTCAACTTGTTTACACCCTTAATTTGAGCAAGATTTAATATAAAAATGAGTTGGATGAAAATGATATGTAATGTCCACGTAAGCAATCTGATATGGTCTTGTTATATACATCCACACTTAACAAACCATTTTTAAGGACATTGATGAAAAATACATATTTTCTAACGAAGTATGGTTAGAAATGAAAGGAAAAATAAATTTAATTAAAATATATCAATAATATAAAATTATTATACTGTCTTCTAATAATAAATTATTATATAATTAAAAATTATTCATTTTGAATAATTGTTTTAAAAATTATATTTAAGGTAATTAATAATTATTTGATGTGTAAAATTCTTTATATTAATAATGTATCAAAATTAAACTTACAAAAAAAATATTAGAGAGATTAAAATAAAAAGTATCAATTTTATAAGAAGTAAAAATATATTTCATCATCTTTTTAATCTAAAATTTATTTTGTAATAAATTAATGAAACGTGGTATTATAATAATCTTTATATAAGTTAAAAGGCTTATACTTTCAAATAAGATAATAAATATCAATAGTTGATTCGAGTGATACTAGACTTGGATATCTTAAGTAATATCATGAATGAAAAAAATGTGGTTGAGAAGTGTGACCCCACTAAAGGTGGTGAGCCAGGTATCTCGACGAAAATCAGTCATTAGCAAAGTTTGATAAATACTCTACACCAATGTCATTATAATCCAAAAAAATAATATAATAAATGTATACTTTTAAAATATTATTATAAAAATTTAGTACAATAAAGAAACAAAAAATAATATTATTATATTAATTCAACCTACCTAGTCTTAAAGGTTTATAAATTAGTTTAAAGCCAAAAATAATTAATTAAAATTCTTGCTTGTACTTGTAATTTATATATATATATATATATATATATATATATATATATATATATATATATATATTATAGAGAAAATTTCAATTGTTCTAAGAATGGTATCAATCCATAAACCCTTTTAACTAGATTTCAGTCAATAACAATAATAAGAACGACTCAAATTAATTTTTTGACACATATCTTACTCAAAATGGAAATTATTGTCACAATTCTCGCTTGTACTTATTTTTTTTTTTTTATAAAAAATTGTCTTAGAATTTATTTAAAATGTAATAATATAGATATTTTTATATTGTTTCCTAATCATGTAACGTATGATAAAATTGTTGATTTTTTCAATTTTTTTTTATTAAAAGTCATATTTAAAATAATTTTTAATTGATTGAGAATTACACAATAATATATGAAAATTAAACATTGTTTTAAGTGTTCAAAACATATATAATTGAAAATTGAATTTAGATGGAAGACAATGATTGTCCCCGCTTAATAATTTAGTTACGAGATTTATACATCAAACTAGAGTTAAACAAAAAATATACTTTTGCCCACTAAAAGATTTTTTGTTCCATCTTATTATGTAATTATTTTCATGCCAAATTAATTCTTTAACTTAATAAATTAACACATGAATTTTCTAAAAGTTAACTTGTTAATATCACTAATAAAATAAGAGTGTTAGATAGAGATAGTGTTAGAATAAGAATATAAAAAAAAAGTGTTGCTAGCATTCCTGAACACCTAAAAGACTAATTTTAACATGAAAATAGTTGGGATCTTCCTGAAAATTAGTTCCAGGACAAAATTAGGAAAATAAAGAAGGAACAAAGTACACTCTGCTGTTAAAATTTGTTACATATTTCAATGTGCATGAATGTGATTTTCCATTTTAAAAAATGATAAATATCAGTTTAGTTTTAAGTTACGTTGGGTTAACTGTATTATATAAACCTTTACTCGGACAAACACAACTTCTGAAGTAAGGGTGGCAAAACGGGTTGGACCCGTTGGGCCAACCCGTTTTGGCCCTTTTTTTGGTGGGACGGGTTAAGCTTTTCAACCCGCCAACCCGTTTTGATCCACTAAAAAACGGGTTGAGGGCGGGTCGGAGCGGATCAACCCACCAACCCTTTTTTTATAAAAAAATTAATAAATTTCATATTTTTTTATATTTTATATATATATTATTAATATTTATTTAATATATTTTTTGTTTAAATAAATTATTATTCAAAATTTTAGATAACACATTTAATTTTTTAATAAGTGTTTATTATTTAATATTTATAAAAGATAAAATTAATTAAAATATATTTATTATATTTTTTTTTTCATTTTTTCATTTTTTGGCGGGTTGGCGAGCCAACCCGCCATAAACGGGACATGCTTGAATTTTGGACCCACTTTCCTTATATGGGGCGGGACAGACAGACCCATTTTTGGCGGGCCGGTCCGTTTTGCCTCCCCTATTCTGAAGCTGATGGCACTAAGAGATACTACTGCAGTAGCTGAAACAAAAAGTGGGCATAAGAATTCTCAACATCCCTTGCTAGTTTTTAGTTTTCATAAAAATAATTGGAAAATGATGTTTATTCTGCTTAAAAAAAGTTACATACAATTACAACATAAAAACCTTAACCGAGATACAAAAAAATCATTTGCTGATATTAACTGTGATTGCCAAGAAATCTTCTTTCTTGGCTGTGACAAATAAGACTTACTCTGTGATTGGCTGTGACAAATAAGACTTACTCTGTGAAAAAATGGAAGTAGAATGGGGAGAATACTTGCAATAATCCACTATGACCTAAGGAAAGTACCTCCCTGTTCACAACCTAAATACTTCCCTTTAAAGTACCTCGCCATTGAGATTCTTTGATTATGCTGCAACGACAAAAAAAAATCACAATTAGTTATTTGGCATCATTACTTTCATCCTATTACATTAACACCCTAGATAAACATCTTAATAAATACTTATAACAAAAGAAAAAAAGAAAAAAATGAATTAGGTTTATTCTATAAGTGAAATTTAACTTATGCATAAGTTAAAATTGACTTTTAAAGGAGCTAAATGGGAGTTTTTATAAAAGTTAAACTAGCTTATAAGCTAGTGAAAGTAGTTTATAACACATTCTAAGTTGATTTTAACATATGAAAAAATTTAATTCATTTTACCTTCTTATTTTCTAATCCTATAATATTTACTGATAAGTTTAATTGAACAAGACCTACAAAATTTTAAATAAAAACAAATAAACAAGAAGCTGGTTAATAAGACATGCAATTATTGCTAAGTTTGAAGCTAAAAAGGAATAATAAATAAATAGATTTAAAGTACACAAGTGACAATTTACAACCGACAATGTGTTCTGAATGTTTTGAGATAAAAGCCAAGAAAGAAAAGAAGAAATAAAAAATCGGGTAGGAAATATGAAATACAAAAATTGTCATTTTCAAAGAAATTAAAAAGATTAATTAAAAAACAAATAAATAAAGAGCACAGATGCAATGATCTTTCTACAAGTCAATACTCAGCAGTTAGCATATTCAGTTCATAAGTAAACAGCAAAGACACAATTACGTTTACTACGCTCTAATGCAATCATGGATGGAGTAATAAATTAGCAAACTTTTTGAAGTTATGGCTTGCAAACCTCATTAATAGTTTTCCATAATTTTTCTGAAGAGCTCCTTTGGTGCTGCAAATTCAAAATAGAATCAAAGAAATAAAAGATTTCAAAATCAATTGGATCAACTAAGGTATAGACCAGGGAACTAGGGTAAAAAAATTACATGAAACTCATTTTATTAAAATTTTTACATTCAGCTTACCTGGCAATCCAGTGAAATTCTCATATTGTCCAAATGCTTGTCCCATAAACATCTCCAATCCTGTTACAACAGTGGCTCCTGATTCTTCTGCTTCTTTCAAGAGTCTAGTCATCTTGGGCGTGTAGACAGCATTAAAAACTAGGGAATAATATTTCAAAGCATACTGCAAGAAAACAAAAAGGAATGATTGGTTCTCTGAATTTCAACTTACTCATGTTCCATATCATGAGATTTTGTGCCTTTGTACAAGAATGAGAATATTTTTGCTGGTTAAGTCTTTGGCATTTTGTTCAAGTTAAATTAAAATGTATAAAAACTAAACTAACATACCTCGGTGCCAGAAGGCTCCTCATTATGCAAAGGTATGGGGGAAAGTCATTATAACCTTACCCTTACATATGCAAAGAGGCTGTTTTCGGATAAAATAAAAAAAACCTACCAATAAATCATATTGATTCCCTACCAACTTTCCATTAAGGAAGTAGGAATTATCCAATGGTAATATAACATAATTTAATGAGATCAAGTAATGAAATAAGCATTTTGATACACCAACAATCATATTTCATTAGAATAGAAATCCAACTTCATTAGCAAATGGAAGTAGATATGATTGGCAATAACATATCAAATTCAAAACTTCCACCAACAATATTTCAAGGTCCTAATTGGTATGTCACATCCATTTTAAAGGAGCAAACCTTAGAAATAGGCGTCTCATCAACTTTTGGTTGCATTCCAATTGATGTTGTGTTTGCAAGAATCATACCATCCTCTGGATGGTAATTATCTAAATCGGCAAGGGCTAAAGCATCTCCTCCAATTGCATTAGCAAGTTCTCTGGCACGGTCTATATATAAACAATATAAACAATACATATATAATATGCCATCAAATATGTTAAAAAAAGATAGGAAACAATGAATAGTTATGATTGTTTCTGTTAGAAAAGCTATTCAATGAGTGAAATATAATTATTGGAAGGTTATCCATATATAAAATGAGAATTTAGGACCATAGAAGATTTTTTGGGAAATCATTTTCTCAATTATATTTAAGTAACTAATTGATTCTCTTACTCCCTAACACACATACATGCTATTATAAAAAATTTATATAAAAATATTGCATCCATGAGAGCCATAATGAACTGAACGAACAAATCTATTAGTATGAGTGGAATACAAAATATAGTAGACAAAGAAATGACTATTTAAGAAAGGAATGTTAAAGGAAAAAGTACAGTATTGCATAAAAGGGTAAACAAAAGATGAAAAGTGAAACAGGTACAGGTTAGACATTACCATTAACAAAGTGCAAGTTTTCTTAAACTCATGATCAAGATATCAGAAGAAATAAAACCCAAAACAAACAGTTGAAATGCTTCAAACCACTGTAATTGTAACCAAAAGGCCAAAACCATATAATTTTTTACTAAAATGATTTTTCTCTTCCGAACCAGAAATGGCTGATGAAGACATTTCTCAGCCTTAACACCAATATTAAGAATTGATAACATTATCAGTGATCTCCTACATATGGTGTTTTGTCAACAACATCCAAGAAGAAACTTTAACAATTCAACATGTTTTAGCTTTATGCAAGAAAAAAACAAATCATGAAACTTACCATAGGTACGGTTTGCAATCACAACCCTTGCTCCTTTCTCTTTTGCACCATAAGCAAGTGCCTTCCCAGCACCACCCGCCCCAATAACAACAAACAGCTTACCTGCTAATGGCGAAACAGTTGTGCTACTACCATTATGTTTACCTGCCAAGTTGAAGCACACAACATCTTCAGAATAACAGTTACCAACAACAATGATAGCAAAATTGCTTAGCTATGAAACATGACAACCACCTCCTAACCCATCCTCAATTGCAGAAATAGCACCAACATAATCCGTGTTATACCCAATCAATTTCCCGTCAGTTGGTCTTCTTACAATGCAATTCACAGCTCCTATTGACTGTGCTCGTAACCAATTTGAAGAATTTAGAAAAAACAGAATCAAATCATTTCCATTTATCGATCCAAGATTGTCCAACGTACATTGTAATGCAAAGTAAATCAATTACCTTAGCCACTGGATCAACCTCATCACAACACTTAAGTGCTGCCTCCTTGTGAGGAATGGTAACACTGAAATACAAATACTAAAGATCAAATTCAAGTAGTTCTCTTAGAGGTTTAACTATCCAACACAAAAAAATGGCTGAAATAGAATGATATACTGGAGACCTGAACAGTAAAAAAGAGATAACAAGCAACAAAAAGAAAGCAAGAAAGAGAAGAGTTTAAATGGATAATTGTGAGTTCAACAATACAAGATATTCATAGAAGTGGAAAAAAACTAGGAAGCATATGTAGGGTTACTTGGGCATTTAAGCAAAGGTTGATGCATTACATAATATAAAGAAACAACTTCACAACTACTTAACTTTTCTTACTTTATACCCCTAGGTCAAAGACACCTAGATTTGAAAGGACTACAATTATTTGTATATGCTTCAACCAAATAAATAACACTAATAATACACACACACAAATAAATAAACTGAATGGCATACAAAATGCAGTATACTGGCTAGTGGTTACATTCATTGGCCACATGATTGGAAATATTAAAGAAATATCCATCAACTCCAAACAATTATGTAACTAACAAGGAAAAGACCTCATGAATTCCAAACTTCAAATCAAACTAATCATTAAATGACTTTATGTGATATGATAAGGCATAAAAAGAATTTACATCCTTATTGGATTTGTCAAATAAATGCTTGAGTTGTTAAAATACTTTAACAACCCTCTATATGTTAAAAAATATTTCTAAATATCCCCAACACTTGGTATAACAGCATATCAATAATCCTAGCCACAAAAGACCAAGCAGTAAACTAATAACTTATAGGCTTAAATGCAATTTTGGTCCCTCTATTTTTCAAAATCCACAATTTTAGTCCCCCTATTTTAAAATAGAGACATTTAGTCCCTCTATTTTTCAAAATCCGCAATTTTAGTCCCTTTATTTTAAAATAGAGACATTTAGTCCTCCAGGTTTGTAAAATTTGTGGTTTTGGTCCTTCATTCAAATTTGAAGCGTTGATCAGTAAGAGATTAACCTGATGTGGTCCAAATTTAGTGACATGACACGAGATTATTTGTTTAATCCACGTCATAGCCAACATTAATTTCTTAACCGTCAATACTTTCAATTTGGCGGGAGGACCAAAATCGTAAATTTTACAAAACTAAGGGACTAAATGTTTCTATTTTAAAATAGGGACCAAAATTGTGGATTTTGAAAAGTAGAGGGACTAAATGTCTCTATTTTAAAATAAGGGGACCAAAATTACAGATTTTGAAAAAATAAGGGGACCAAAATTGCATTTAAGCCTAACTTATTTTGCATACATGGATCTATAGCAAACCCATGAAAGATTTCTAGCATGCAAAAAAGAACCTAGAACATGTTACCATAATGTGACCATAGAAGACTTGAGAAAAGCATCTAACATTAGATTATATAAATTCAAAAAATCTTTATAAGGAGTTGGAACCTGAATCCCACAAAATCTGTAGAAGAGTAAGCCCTGAGAAAATTGGCAAGGTCATCCACCAATAAATATACATAAACACCATTCAAACCAACTGACTTGAAGACTTCATTGAATAATTTGGGTGATTTACTGTGACTGACAGGCTTTCCAATAATCCCATATACTTTTGTATCAGGTGCCAGTTGTCTCAAATTGTATAGATACAATAGATCCTTAAGTGTAGGTTGACCAGGAGCTGAAACTACTCCTGACTCGAGCGTACCAAAAGTGAGATATCCACCAAATTTTGGACAAAGTATACGAGAAAACAACCCCCTATCACCCATAACAAGTCCAATAAACGGAACCTAGAAATTAGAACAATAGTAATGCTAAAATTATTCATTATCATATGGAAAGCCTCAACATAGTAATAATAAATTTCAGTGTTACTAGTCAAAATATAATTAGAAACAGGCTATTTCTCAAAGGAGCATGTGACTTGAAACTAGCAGCATAAAGTTTTAACATACAAGACATTCATACACTCCAGATGTATTAGATAATTTTATGCAAAGTCGAAGTGCTTCACAAATTCTTTCTACTACCATCAATACACGGTTTTAAATGGTTAAGGCAAATGTTCCATTAAATTTACATTGGTTGCAATTGCATTGGTCCTTATTTCTTCAGATATGCATCTTGATAACATATTTAACCTCTCTTCCTCAATTGAACTTCCCATCTATTTCATCTTTACCATACACTAATAATTAAAGTCACTAATGTACAAGGTCAATAGCCTATAAAAAATTAAAGAAAAAGTGTATGTGGAGTTAAAACTTTGTTCAAAATTTCCATTTCTAGACACATGCGCCTTACTTGAGAATGCACCATTATTTGAAACATGCGTGCCACATCAGTGATGTCCAAGGCAGTTGTTGCAATCTTCACAATGTCTGCTCCAGTTGCTTGTATTCTTGCCACAAGGTTACCAAGATCCTCAATTGAAGGAGTAAGCTGATAGTTGTGAGATGAAACAATGACCTTGGTTTTGTTGAATGTCTTCCCACGTATAGAGTCATAGAACTCATGTGCTACCTTTGGAGATATGGCAGAAATAGGAAATGTTTCGTTAAGTTTCATAGTTCAGACATCATATTGCAAATAATACGAAGACTGGAAGACAATATCAATATCTGGCTTTCATCAAATGGGGGGAAATTTTAAGTGGAAGAGAAACAAATTATTTTCCTTCAGGTGTATCTGATATTTCTAGACACTACTTCGATTATCCATATACTAGGAAAAGTTTTAGCAATTCAATCTGCAGTTGAGTTTGCTCAATGTCAGATGCTATGTTTCCATGAGAATCATGCAAAGACTTCGATTTAACCACAAAACAAGAGAAAACAATCAAAAGACATCTTTGGTATTATGGGATATATATATTTTCTTCAGCATCATCAAGATGAATGATTCATAATGCATGAAACCAGTAAACTAAGAGTGTAACACATAGAATAGGATATAATATTATATATAACAAACTACGCAATTACAAGTACACTGTAGTCATTTATATTTCATATGTCACAGCATAATATACTTGCAAAACTAAGGTACTAGAACCAGACAAATTCAGTATAGTAGCATTATCTTATGAACAGAACCTACCCAAGAATTTGTTCAGTTTAAGAGAACTCCTCCTAATATGTTTGAATTGAGTAAAGTTGTCAGTGGATTTTATATAGACAAAGGGAACACAACCTGAAGTTCAATGTCAATGTAATCAGCTCCCAACTCCATGGCTAACCGTAGTGCATCCAACCGTTTATTTTCATCACCATCATACATGCCACCCTCCCATTTGGGCCTTAGGAAAGGTATTGAATTTCATCATTCACAATGCTCAAATCTTCCAATTTCAAATCACATCATAGCTAATGGTCAACAAATTCAAACTTAAGCACATAACAATAGTGATCAATAGCAGATAATGGCAGGTAGAGGACACCCCAAAAACACTATAGTTAGATAGCAGATAACGAGATGGTTGCTATTTTAATATTATAATAATAAGAAATTTTTTAACTTTACATTTGAATAGGAAGAAATTTTTAGGCCAAAGAATATTTACCAATGTCAAAGTATATTTGTCTCTTGATTAGATTGAGAAATTTAAGAGAAATTACTATTGTCACTGTTCAAAGAGGAGAACTAGGTCTAGACATTATGATGATTCAAAATCAGAAGAATTTCACTCTTTCAGGCTTAAGGAAAAAATAAAAATAAATTTATGAAAAAAGAAATATTTATTACCTAACAAGTTCACCTGTCTAGAATAAAAAGCAATTTTTTTACAGAAATTTTTTATGTATCAAACCATGGTCTTTCATTAATTCATAAGAAAAATGCAAATAATATTAGAATTTATGATAAATATTCTGCTGTTAAATTTATTATATATTAAATTAATAATTATAATAAATATTTTGCTATTAAATTTATAATATATTATATTTGAAAAACAATCACAAGTTTTAAAATAAAAATGATCACATCAATTAAATATCTTTATTTGACTTTTTTTGTCTCTATGACATTAGTGTGGAGTATCCACAAGCTAATATCGGAAGAAGGGTGAAAACTCGGAAGAAGGGTGAAAACTCGTAACTCAGAGATCGTAAGATCTTACTTTTCCCTACTTAAAATATTTATATATAATATATATTTTTATTACTGTTATTCTTTAATTTATTTATTATATCATATTTAATGCTTTTTTAGGTTTTTTATTATTACTAGGGGAAAACAGGCACTCCGTGTGCCTCAGTGACTCTCCATGTTTTTTATTCTTCTTAAAGTAAAGAAAAATAGTTGAAGTTATATAATAGTGAACAGTTTTATGAAGGTAGTTATAGGAGCAAAATAGGTATAAAAATGTGTATATCAAAACTCCATATCCCTTTTATATATAGTTATAGATTATTTAGTGTATTATACTATTATATATTATGTTTTAAATAATTTATTACTTTTTTATTAATGTTATTCAATTATTCTTTAATTTATTAAATTAAATGCTATATTTTTACATTAAAAAAAAAACAACCAAAACATTTAAGAGGAACCAAATTGGGCTCATATTGTGGCCTAACAGCAAAGGATAAAAAAATGTTTGGCCCAATTCTGAATTTCTTGAAACCCCAACATCATCCCATCTTCTTTGCTAACTATAAGCGCTAGCCGCAGCTGTTTGTGAAAAAGTAAGCGCCCCTAACGACTAAGTGCATTATTGGTTTCGTTGGGAGGCTTTTAAGCGGCGTTGAATCAAAAGTTCTAAATTTTCACTTCTCACAAAATGTGTATTGGAACGTGTGTCTGTTCATCTTAACGTTAAATTAAACACATCCTAACACGATGAGTTGATGACAAGAGTTCATAAGAGAGAGAGAGAGAGAAATTGCAATGCAAACCTGTAAGTGAATAAGAGGGGCAAAGGATGGTGTTGAATGAGAGCGTTGAGATCTCGATAGGGGTCAAAGGTGTTCAAAGAGTCCAATCGAATTTCGACGAGGTCAGCGCCTCCAGCTTTGGCTCTCTGCACATCAATCTTCATTTCTTCAACCGATTCCCCCATTATTGGCACGCAGATTAACGTTGCATTGTTCCTACTACTACTCGCTGATGATGATGGACCCGTAAACTGAAGAAGAAAAGCAACCAAACAACACAACCATTAAGATTGAAATTGAAAGAAGCACCGCAATAGAAATAGAAAAAGAAAAGAAAAGATAGTTACCAAAACGTTGGGAGAAGAGTCCATTAGACAGAGGAAAGAAAAATTGATGAGAATGAGTTTTGGGAAGGTAGGTGTGTTTGATCCGCTCAGAAAAACAAGGAAGGAAGGAAAGAGAGAGTACATCCATTACCAACATCTGATCTATCATTCTCCACTTGTTTAAGTTATACCTTTTAATTACTTAAAATAATTACAATTTTGTGTAATTGGTGCAGATGGAATTGTGCATTGTGCTTTTGGAATGTTGCAGCCAAGAGAGAACCTATCTCCGATATTATGGTCTTTTGGGGCAGTGTTTCTGCATACACCAAGAAAATTTTGAAAAGTGCTTTGTGCAGCAGTACTCAATGTCTCAATGATTCACAGACTTGAAACAAATAAACTGCAAATACCTTGGCATGTTTTATCATATGTACGCTTGACTGAAGAGGACACAACTTCTTCACATATTTTTATTAAGATTCGCTTCCAGGTACTGAGAATCAAAATCAAATATTCCTCTGTTTGTTTCTTTATGCACTTGCATTCATGGTTGTCAAACTCTTGATTTAACTCTTAAACTCTTATGATTTGTACCTTTGGAGAACAGAGGTGTGTTTGGGTTTTAATGATTCAACCTTGGGGCTTTATGAGTGTTATCATGTTTTATCACATTTGGTTGTGTCCATAATAGTTAATCTAAACTGCAGAAGTTTTGAATTCTTGAATAAATCTTAGAATTAGGGATTAACTCAACCCTACAAAACCGGCTTATAAGGTGAGGATTGGCCAAGCTTTATAAGGGTTACATTAGCCATATCTCTAGTTGATATGGGATCTCAACCCCCTACAAGCCAGCAAGCATCCTGGCCGTTGCACTCTACAACACTTTACTCAGCCTTTCTGATCAACCCCTCCATAGGTATCCCTTTCTGAAACACTCACAACCAACTCAAATAGGCAGCAATTAAAGCAACTTTCTAACAACAAATTTAATGTAGTTGAGTGATAGAGCCCAGCAATAGGATAGAATAGAAAACTATGAAATTATGATGAAGACTGAAACAACAGAGGATAATTCCCCTTTTCTGTATATTCTATTAAGGAAAACAAGTATAAAACAGTGATGAAATGGAGCTTTTCTCCTTACAGAGGTGTGATGAAAATGACAAGATAACTACAGGAAACCAAAAAAGAGAATTTTGCATACCTTTTTACCGAGGAAGAAGTTTCTTCCCTCAGCCCAGCCTATATTCCCTTAACAATTCTCTTGATACCCCTCTCGACCCTGACCCCCCCGCCACCTGTCTTTTCCATTATGCCCCTTTCTAACTCCTTCCTCTCCCTCCAATTCTCATCCTACCCTCACCACTTCTCTTTCTTTATTTGTTAGCTCCTAACTGCAGGCTGAGTGTGCCCAACAATGGGTGACCCAACATTGAGTTTTTCTCTTTCCATTTATTTTTTTCCTTCTTTCTTTTTAAATCAATTAATGGGTTATTCATCCAAGTGTGAGACTATTCTTGATGTTGACAAATTTTGATGAGATATTCAGTCCCTACAGAAAATTTTGCTTTATGCTTTGAAGCATTCATGAGAACAATAGGCAAATATGCATGCATATTTTCATCTTATTTGGCCATACTGTTGATCTTGAATATGCTACTCTTTTTTGCAGGACTGAAAGTGCTTTGAAATTTGGATGATTTTTCCTGTTTTATTTGGTAAATGGTTATACTTCTTAATGTGCATAAGCTATGCTTCAAAAACTGGAAGAAATCTATCATCCTCATTTCTTCTGCTTACAGCTTCACATAGGATTCTGCATCTTAGCTGTAGTTGCTCCTCATATAGTTTTCAAAGGGAAATCCCTGAGTATGTCAACTTCATATAAGTTCTCTATTCAACATGTCAGTATAGCTCATATGGCTTTATTTTTTTCACAAGGAGGCTAAGCATTCAAATTCATTTTCCTTGCGGAAGATAGGTTTCTTTTTTTCTTTCCCATCTCAAAAAAGAAGAAAATGACGTATTTATTAAAAAATGGACTTTAGAACATGTGCATCAGCCATAGATGTGCTGGGTAACCATGCTTTGATTGGGGTAAGTGTGTCTGCCATGAATTATTTCTTATTCCCACTTACTATTCAACTGTGTAAGAAGTAGCAAATTTATGCATGTTACGCGATATGTTAATTTAAGACTTTTTTGCATGGCCAATAATGCATCATATTTTTGCAAATACTGCAGAATGCAACCTTAGCAATATTCTGCTTCTGAATGATTGACCTTTTATTATGGTTTTCTCCACTTGCCTTGTAGATTTTTCTACTTCATTGGGTTGGGATTTTTCTGTTTTGAAACGTTGATCAGCATTTGGGTTATTCAGGTCTGATTACACTTCTTGAAGTTTCCAATCATTTTAAGCACATGCACACTCACTGTTTCTTTGGTTGCCATACGGCAAGCATACACGTACTTCCATGGCAGTGGTAATGCTGCTGAGAGATGAAATGGGAAGCTGCAAGGGGAGCAATGAAGGATGCAATATCATTATACATGTACTTATATGGATCAATGTTGTATATTATAAGCCACAGAAACTGAACAAAAATATTCTACTGAGCATGATTTTGTTTATAGTTTTTATTTATTTATTTATTTTTCTGTTGTTTAACATGCTACCTATTAATGTGGTTTGTTAGTGTATATTATAAGCTGAGAGCTTGGACATAATAGTGTCGGGTAGAAACATGCTTTAATTTATTGGACTTGATCCTCTATATAGTTTATAGCTTCATTTGTCTTATTCCAAAGGCTAGTTCTATCTGTCTTGTATGTCCAATATCAGTCTAAAATTTGGGGCTAAGAAATTCTAACCTTTTTTTTTTCTTCTATTTATTAGGTAAACATCATGTGGGTCTAATTAAAGGTTGAGTTCAGGTTCTCTAGTGAAACTCACATGAAATTCAACAACAATAAAATAACGTGTTGAAGAGAGTTTTGAAAAGAGTGTGTTGCAGTGAACACACTTCTCTTGGGGGTAATTGGTGCTGGCTACGCTTGATATATGCAACCAAGGACAAAGTGACATTGAGGAGTGCAAGATAAAATGGAATGCTGAATTGCTCGTTCATGGATGAGAGGCAGTCCAAAAGGCAGCTCAACAAACTCCAATTTTGGTTGAAATGTTTGCTGTCTGATTTATGGCTAATGTTTTTTTTTTCTTTTGACCATGGTATATTAGTACGGAGTATTCACCGCTGGAAGCAGTGTCTAATCTTCGTCGGGGACCGCGAACGTGCACACATGATGGATATTCCCCTCCCAATATGGTTTATTCCATATACAAGGCCAGGATTCATACCTTGAACAATTTAATTAAGGGACACAAGTCACTACTACTTGATAGTTAATGGTTGTTAATAATGCGTTTATTTGGAGTTGTCTCCAAGGAAAATGAAGTCTGTCAATCAGGACTCTATCATGATAATGTTGAGGATTTGGAGGGACTTTATTGATAGAAACTAGATCATAATTATAAAAAGGAAGGTTTTTATTAACAAGAGTACAAATGATTTTAAGGACTTTTGAGAGATCAGAAATCTCTCGTATCAATCTGAATTCCTTCCTAATTTTCAAGATAAAATCTCTCTCAAGTCATTTTCTTATTTATACAGACAACATAACATGTCTTATTTCTCTAATTTTCACTACACTTAACTCTCTACCCAACTAATTATTTAAAATAATTTAAAACATATATAATATAAACCAAACTTTATTAAAATATAACCAAAAACTGATAATCTAAATCAATCAGAACCTACCAAAAACATAAATCTAAATCAACCAGAATTTTCCCTTTTAATTTAATTCTAGTTATTCAGATCATCATACCACCTGGACCACCTTACCTCCTATGTAGCAAATTGCAAACTAGCTAATAGCTATAGCCTCAATTACACCACACCACCTTAGTCTTCCATTGGTGGCAACCTAGTAACCGACCACATTTCTTTCCCATTGTTGTTATGTTACTTTTGCGAAGATGATGTATTCCACGACCTCTTAAAACGCAATGAACTTGAAATTGGAGTGTCATTTGACGTCATGGTGCATCATGAATCTTTGAATTGCAAGTCACCATCCACCGCCAGCAATAGCATCCTACGAAACCCATCACATGAAAGACATGGTTTAGTAGGTGTGGCTGCAAAAGGCTGTGGGCGGCGACAGTGGTCTCGAGAAAATTAAGATAAGATGATAGGTACAAGGAAAATCCTATAATAAACAATAATTGCAAGGAATAAAGAGAAAATAAAATAAAGAGTAAAATAGAAAAAAAAAAGTTTAGAATTGAGTTTGCATGTAAAAATTGTTATAATGTCAATGAATAAAAAATAATCTTAAATTTTAATATGATTTTTAAGATAATTATTATAGAAATCAATAAATTTATCATATATAATAATCTATAATTGAATAATAATATAAATACCTTTACGTTATCGGTACATATATTGTTTATTCACAAGTTAAAAGATTGAGAATCAAGGGGGTCTAGCTCAATTGTTGTATAGTATTTATCTTCAATTCCTACAGATAAAAAAAAGATTGAAATACATAAACGCACATAAATTGTGGTAGGATGTATATTACCCAAAAGAGACATTATAATAAAATTCATGCAGACCCACTAACATATAAGACTCTTGTTTTAATGTATGTTTGATTTGGCATAAGTGTTAACGAGACTCACATCAAATAATTATGTTCACAACAAAGTTATTTGGAGTAGTTTCCAAATTTCATCTGTTACACACTTCCCTCTTGTCAAATGCATAACCAAACAAAATTAATATTAGTAAGATCATCTCCAATGATGCATACTCTCTTTGCTTCTTAGCTTAATCTTGGCGGGTCCCATTATGTCATATCGAATTTAAGAATTTCAACAAATTTTTACTTTAATTTAATAATGAAACTACTTAAAAACTTAAAATGGACTCATGTATTACTCCACATCTTTATACTGTGTTAGAAAAATAATATTTTTATGTTAAGAGTTGGTTCGTATACAATAATCATTCTTATACTATGACTTCCAACCTAGCCTACTCTAATGGTTCTTTCAAATGAGAACCACTTCTTACCTCTAAGAATAAAAAGTGTTTATTGGTTCGGTTCAACTAGACAAATTCGACTACCTAAACTAAATTGAATTAGTTAGGTTTTTTCTTTGATCGAGTTTGATCCGAACCAAATTAATAAGACTTGACCTGCTTTGGTTAAGGTATCCAGTTTATGTTTTACAATTTAATTCACTTGAACACTAGACTCAGACATCCATCTTTACTATTTTACAATTTAAAAGGAAATGTTCAGTTTCATTTGCTTTAAATTTATAAGTTTTTCATATTATACACACATTTAAATAAAAAATAGTTCAATTTTGGTATACTATCAAGGGAAGGATGAAGAGATTTAAACGCGACTAAATCTCAAATTAAATATTAGTCATATAATTGACCTAGAGAATTAAAGTTTATGAAAATGTCTTACGATGATTAAAAATTAAGAACTAGATTTCGATCTGTGTGATGCACGAGGTAAATATAGTATGTAAAAGAATATTTTTGCATTATTCATTTGGATTTTTTTGTATGTTAAAATAGTAAGCATATTAAAAATCATTGATAAATAAATATAAGGTAACATTAACACAATAAACTTGTGCATCACATGTGTACTTATAAGGTAACATTAACACAATAAACATGTGCATCACATGTGTACTTGTGGGCAAAATGACACAATCCTTATACTAATGAAATCAAAACTCAGTAAGTTAGTTCTTTTTTAACAATAATAACTTTTGAAATTTTTGTGGTGTTACTGTAGAGACTCTGTATCCAATTTCCATGCCATCAATTTTAGTTATCACAAATTAATTATATTAAAATTATTAAATTATTAATTACAAATAAGGATTTTACTTAGGGTTTAGTGTTATTATATTTGAAATCTAATCATTTTTTCTTTTGGATATAAAGGGGGCCTAAGCCCAAAAGAAGAAAATTATAAGGAAACTACTCTAGGGGTAGAGACCCCAATAACATTAGCTTGCAACAAGAGGCTAAGAAAGGTCGGCTGTTGTTGAAACATCAGAAAATCACTACCATACTCATGAGCTTTACTTGCTAGCACATCAACACAATAATTCCCCTCTCTATGAATATGAATAAGTTTAAATTGTGAAAGGTACTCAACAATCCTCTAATAGTTGAAACCATACTCCAAGCCATGGCACAACCTTTCTTGCCATTAGTTAAGCAGTTGTGAACTACTTGAGAGTCAACATGCAATTGTATCGCTTCGAAGCCATATTGTTGAGCCAACCTGATTCCTTCATAGACTCCCCAAAGTTCTGCCATATAAACTGAGGTAATTCCCTTTTTTTTTTTTTAGCAAAACCACAAATCCACCTACCATTTGAATCTCTTATCAACCCTCAACATGTTGCCAAGTGTTGTGTCCCCTTGGCCGAGCCATCAATGTTAATAGCTACCCATCCTTCATTAGGAGGCTTCCAACTCACCAAAACCTGCATTCTATTATGAGGTTGAATAACAAGGAAATTATAAGTGTGATTTTGGTAATCATGCTAGTTCTTCAAGATAACATCCCATGGTTTGATAGGGTGCACAAAACTTGAGTCATGTTTGTGCTTGTTCCTCCACAACCATAAAAAATAACAAGTTGTACTCCATATGTCAAACCAATGATCAGCTTCCTTCCTTCCCAAATTATTATTGAGGTTTAAAGTAACCCAATTATCAAATTTAGAGCCAAAGAAATAACTTATATGTTGGTATTTTACCAAATGCATCCAAACAATACGAGCCAAAGGGCAATCACGCAAGGCATGGAGACTAGTTTCTTCACAATTCTGATAGTGGTTGCACAAAGGAGAACCAATTCTCCAAGATGCAATACGACTATTGGTAGAAAGTCTCCCATGCTTTGCATACCATGCGAACACTTTGATCCTCTCTGGAACATTAAGTTTCCAAATTTTCTTCCAATCCTATTGTGGGTCCAAAGTGTGAAAATTGTTAAGCATTTTGTAAGCACTAGAAACCGTGAAATTGCCCAAAGAATTTATGGCCAAATCCTCTTATCTTGCATGCCATTGTTTTTGGGGGTAAAATGACTTTAACTTTCTAAATGAGATCTTCAGAAATAAAGTTCTGAATAGAAATTAAATCCCAATCACCATCCTGATCCACATCCTTGATAAGTAAATTTGACAACTACTCTAGAATATGATTTACCATATCTGCTAGCTTGACATGTTCCCCAACCACTTATGAGACCACACCTTTATATTTTCTCCTATTCCAATACCCCACATCTCATGTTTTGCCAATTCTGGCCACAATCCAGAGATAGCTTTCCAAATATAAGAATATGATTTTTTAGCCTCCAAAACAATGTCATTAGAATCTTCTCTCTAGTACTTACCTCTAAGAACTTCACACCACAAAGTCTTTTCTCCCATTCTCAAGGCCCAACCTAGTTTCATCAAATAAGCCTTGTTCATGTTAGTAAGATTAAACATAGCAACCCCTCCAAACTCCTTGGGAAGAGTCATATTTTTCCAACTAACAACATGAATTTTTCTACTATGAGCAGTATCCCCCATATAAAACCTTGTTCAATTTTCTCAATATCATGAAGCACAAATTTTGGGATTGGAGTATTCATCATGGAATAGACAAGAATTGCTTGAATAACTAATTTGGCAAGTGTCATTCTACCAGCTAAAGATAATTGTTGGCTCTTCCACCCAGATAATCTAGAGTTCACCTTCTATACAAGATGATCAAAATCCTTTCATCTAGGAGTTTTCCTGGAACCGGGACTCCTAAATATCTTCCCAAAGACGTTGCCTCTTCATAACCAGCCACATTGACAGTTATTCTTCTTATGTTTTGGGGGCACATTGTTGCCAAAGAAAATTCGAAACTTTTCTTTATTAACAAGTTAACCTGACATGCCAGCAAAGTTCTCCATAATATTGTTGGTGCACCTAATTTGTTCTTTTGTAGCTTGACCGAACAGAAGAAGATCGTCCATAAACATAAGATGGGAGATTTTGGGCCCATTTTAATATATTTATGTCTTCATTTTTTTATTTTTGAATAAAATCAAATGCATTAAATTATATGTGATGGTTTTTCCAATACTCACTACCCATGGAATTTGCCTTTCAAATTTATCTAATTTAATATATCTACTTTTTATTTATATATATTTGTGTCCAGACATTTTTTAAATTTTAAATTTGTCAAATTATTAATAGTAATGCGTAGGGAGTTATAAGGTTGACTTGGTGGTTGAAGGAAGAAGGGGAGAGAGAGAGGTCGTGGGTTCGAATCCCTCTCACTAACAAATTAACAACTAACATTTGTCGATAAAAAAAATAATAGTAATGCGTAATTTTCCTTTTTTTCATATGATAATGATTTTTGTTATTAATTACTACTTCCAATCCTATATATAAGAAACGTAGGACAAACTATCAAGGCCAAGGAAAGTAATTAAATAAGTTATTTTTAATTAATACTACCATAAATTCAAATTTTATTCCAAAAATGTCCTTAAGTTTAAATGTTGTAAGTGATGGTCATATTTAATGTTAGTACTTGTAATCCAATTAATGAATGCCTAGTAAATAGAATTAACAATAAATTAAGGATATAAAATAAATTTAACCTTGAGTAAGTTTGAAACTAGTCATTGTTTCTTATAATTAGGACCAAAGAAAAACACAATTTGTTTACCAGATGTAGTATTAATTAATTATTGCCGTAAAAAAAGTATTAATTAATTATTAATAGCTAAAAACTCAATGAAGGAGACAAATTTCTATCCAAATACTTTTTTTTTAATTTCAAATTTGACAATGCTTTAATTATATTTTAATTATTAATAGGAATTTCTCCATTTATGTTTTTAAATTTGTCTATTCCGCATTATATTTATTAAAATTTATTTTGAATCCTTTTATGTAAATTTAGATACGTTATTTGTTTGGTATAAATTATTTTTGTTTATTTGTTTTTATTTTTTTAATCATGTTTATATTATAATTTCTAAAATATTTTATTGAAAATAATATAAACCAATAATTAACAACAACAAAAATATAAAATTAAACATATACTAATCTGGTTTATTATCAAATGAACATGAATACGTATAATAACAATCAAACAAATTCAAATGAACATGTTTACATTTGCATATATTCATTCCTCTCATTCTTCCAATCCTTTATTTAATCATCCCAGAATTTAGTGCATCATTATTTCGTTAACAATTGGATAATTTATTTCATTTTTATCAATGGTAAAAATCCTAAATTCAATTATAAGTAATGGTTCTTCATTGTTGCTAGAAATCTCTACTTGCATAACATTTGTTATTAGGATCCATGGTATACACCAAACTATGCTTCAACCTGTTACCCTAGAAGTTCAAAAAATGTTTCTCGATCATTATAACGTCCTAAGCAAAAAAAAAAAAAAAAAGAAGAAGAAGAAAACATTAGTATTATTTAAAGAAAACCTCCATTAGTACTAAAGAAAACATGAAATACCCTGCTCTGAGTTCAACATTGAAGCAAGTGATCTGAACCATTTGCTAAAAACTCTATTTTTATAAGAAATCATCCTAAAAAAAAAATTGTTAAACCTTATTAGGGTCACTCATGTTTAATAGAAAAGAACACCTCTTTCAAAATTTTTCAAACTTAGATTTGAAATTGCTTCCTAAAATTGCTTCATGAAATAACGTGAAATATAAATATTTTTTAATGTAATTGACAAATTGACAAATACTAATTAATTGACAAATTGACATACAAAATAAAATTACAAAAGCACCCATATTTTAGGCAGGAAAAACTTTCCTTTTTGAAATCCCATAAAACTTATAAATGCTATTAAAGCTTTTTTGCAAAATTACGGTTACTTTTTTATATATATAAAGATAAAGATTAGAAATCATTTAATGTATAGTTTTTAAAGTAATTATTATAAATGCTAATAGCTGTATTATACATTATAATTTATGTTTATATGATGAGTTAAATGGTAATGCATTGATAGTTAAATGTAATTATTACACTGTCGACTAATCACAAATCACCGTTTATATGACTTTTAATATAATTATTATAAAAGTTAACAAACTTACCATATATGGTGGGTTATGACTGGATGACGGTGTACATTTTTTTATACTGTCAGTACATCACCTATTTTCTCTTATAAGATAATATAAAAAACTTTTATATCGTCATTACATTCTAAATTAAATTCTAAAAAATGTATGATCAAAATTAATTTGATCACAAATTAAAATAAATGATATATATATATATATATATATATATATATATATATATATATATATATAACCTTTTAATCCGTATGAAATTTGGTATTTTTTATTTTAATCCTTTAAAGTTTTTTTTTTCGTTTTAGTCCTTGTAAAATTTAATTTTTGTTTTGTTTTAGTCTCTGCTGTAACACCATTAATTGATGACGTTTTGACTTACCACGTTATCAATGAGTCTAACATGACAGTCACGTGCAATTAATGCTGCTAATTTTCTTTATAAATCTTTAAAAACAAAGAAGTATTAAAATTAAAATAACAGTTTTATAATTAAAAATGGAAGACAGAAAATAAACCAAAAGCAAATGGGTCTCATCAACTGTCAATAGTATTATAAAAATTATCTAGCTGTCATCATGTGTTGGCTGAACACTTTTTCAATTTATTTATTTTTACTCATTTTCTACTCTACCTTTATTTTTATTTATTTGTTTTTATTTATTAGGCTTAATTATAATTTTTACCCCCAACTTTTTAATTTTTGGCAGATTTTACCCCCAACAAATTAATTTGGCGCATTTTACCCCTAACTTTTTAATTTTTGGCGGATTTTGCCTCCAACAAATTAATTTGGCGCATTTTACCTCCAACTTCTTTAAAAAGTTACAAATTTTACCCTCCACAGTTTTGATGACGTGACATGCTGACATAAACATAAAAAATGGGGGTAAAATTCACCAAAAAGTAAAAAATTGGGGGTAAAATTTGCCAAAAATGAAAAGTTAGCGATAAGATTTGTCAAAAAGTAAAAAGTTGGGGATAAAAAATACAACTATTTTAGCATGCCAAAGTCATCAAAACTGTGAAGGGTAAAATTTGTAACTTTTTAAAAAAGTTGAGGTAAAATGTGTCAAATTAATTTGTTGGGGTAAAATCTGTCAAAAATTAAAAAGTTAGAGGTAAAATACGCCAAATTAATTTATTAGGGATAAAATCTGCCAAAAATTAAAAAGTTGGGAATAAAAATTACAATTAAGCCTATTTATTATTATTATTATTATTATTATTAAAAACCGTGTAATTCACAGGTCCACTGCTAGTTTTTAGAAAGTGGACAAAAGACAGCATAGAATTATTAAACTCTTTAAATTAAATATTTAATTTTTAAAAAAAATAATTAATGAATGATGCAAAATTGCAAATTCGAGAAACCAGAAAAAGGAAGAAAGAAACAAACAAACAAAAAGAGCGTTTTACTGAGCCCATTGTGCAAATCAACCGCCACTACAATAAAAACACTCCATCTTTTTTCACTCACTCCTCTTTCTGCTGTTCTTCTTCCTCCACACCGGAGAGAAAAAAACCAAAGTCTCTCTCCACCGTTAGGGTTAGGGTTTCGGTTTTCCCCTAATCCAATCGCGCAGCAGCAGCAGCAGCAGCAGCGAGATGGGCGTCAATTCGCTGCCATCGGCGGAATCAAACCTCGATCTCGACGAGCAGATCTCGCAGCTCATGCAATGCAAGCCGCTCTCCGAACACCAGGTTTCCGTTCCCCCTCGTTCTTCACGATCTGCTTCCGTTTTGATTCGAAATTCACCATTCACCTTGATTTTGAATTTGTTCATTGTTTAATTTTTACCTTTTTTTTTTTTTATTGTTCTCATTCTCTTTTCTGTTTTTAAATCGCTGAGAATAGGAGTGTTGGAAGGATCGAGTTGGAAATCGCTCGGACTTGATGTGGAGGGATTATTAAGATTTTTTTTTTTTTATATATAGAAATGGAAATTGTTCTGAAAAAAAAAAGAGTTTTATTTCCGGCAATTATAATAGTAGTTTCCTGCCCTGGTTGGATTTGGATATGGGTTAATCGATTTCATGGTTTTTGAAGGAAATTTTAATTATGCATGGTTGATTATGGTATGTGGATTTTACGAATTGCTGCTTCGTTAGGTTGGGATTTAGGAATATGTTGTTATGAGATGTTTCCCGTTTGGCAGGTTTGATATTTAGAAAATCTAGTATAGGATTTTGTGTGTTTGAAACTCTGGGAGGGCTTGCCTTGGAGTGACTTTTCATGTGTTTGGTTTTGCATTAAAAGCTGGAGACGTGCGTTAAAACCGTGAAAATCACTTTGGAAGTGGGAATTTGATGTGAGTATTGTTTAAATGGACGCAAAACCAAACAGCCTATTTGAGGTTTCTCCTTTGTGATATCATGTGATAGGGTGGCTGTGGAAACATCTTCTGTAATGTATTTGGTGAGATGAAGTAATTTTGTTTCATGTATATTAATATTATAAAGCATTGTGGTAACTTAGTAAGAGTTATGCACGTAATGTTGTCATGGCTTTGTTAGCATCTTGGTTTACAAACATCTTTGGGTTTTCTCTCTAAGTTGTACATTGAACTGCCATGCTGAAGGGCTTCTTAATGCATTGTGTTGGTGCTACTTCTGTGGTCTCGTCAAGTTTTTATAATAATTTCATGCTTTGACACTTGTGTATTGGCAGCATTGTTTATTTATTTGTCCCTGCAAAAGATCTTGTCTCTCAAAATTTGTATGCTTGAAAATTGACTCAGATGGGAAAATGAATAATTTTCATTGCTTCCTTTGTGACCTATTTGCTCTTTGCTACTTATTTTGTCTTAAAAAAGTCATATATGTTGATGTTGATTTTTTTCTTTCTATTTTTGGATTGTTTTAACAAAGCACGATGACTCTTTTTTTGGAAGTTGTCTCCAATATCATTTCCTCCTCTGACTATTATCTTTGGGAAAATAAATAAAAAAGTAAACTAATGCTCATGTTTTCTATTCTGCCTGTAGGTTAGAGTTTTATGTGAGAAGGCTAAGGAGATTTTGATGGATGAAAGTAATGTCCAGGTGCGACCCTTTCTTCCCTTCTTTTTATTTCATGTGTTATGTTTCAATATTTCTCTAGACATTGACCTTACTTATCACTGCTTTTTCATCTGCTGCTTTCTTTGCATGAAAAGTAATCCTTTGTAGCAGAAATGAGTTGTTGCTTATTGGACATCATATTCTAAGTTTTTCCCCTTATTTGTGTTCATCTATCTGATATTATTACTTCTATTTCCTGTTTTGTTTCGGGAAGAAGTAATTCTTTCTATCTTCTTTTATTTATCTTGTGCTATATAACTTTTTCTGATGCCAATACATCTCACTATTTCAATGCAACTTTTGATTGCAAGTTTTTTTTCTCTTAAGAGAGAAAGCATTAATTTTTCTCTCTCCTGTACCACAGCCTGTGAAAAGCCCCGTGACAATTTGTGGTGATATTCATGGGCAGTTTCATGATCTTGCTGAACTATTTCGAATTGGAGGGAAGGTATCAGTTCTGACTATCACCTTCCTTTTTTATTCAACTCTCTGTTTCAGCTGGGGAATGTCTTAACTAACTAATTGAGACCTGCCAAAGAAAAGGCTTTTGAAGATTGAAGTGCTTCAGAGATATTGCGGAGTAGATTGTATAACCAGGGAACTACTCCTTGAATTGACTTCAACCCTAATATTACCACGTTAAAGTTTACTAACATGTCACTGGTGCAAAATGAACCTTTTTGTGATAAGGTTTCTGTTTTTGTTTTTTATATTATACTTTGCTGATTATTTAGATATGGAATCTAAGAATATTTGTTTTGTTTACAGTGTCCAGATACTAATTACTTGTTTATGGGTGATTATGTGGACCGGGGTTATTATTCAGTTGAAACTGTGACAGTAAGTACATTGAAGATAAACTTGTTGAATTTTCTGCACCTATTAATAATTGTTGCTTTGTGGTTTAGTAGTTCGTTCCCCACTCCTATTCCCCCCAAAAGGAAAAATGAAAAAAGAACCTCTCTGGGAGCTTGCATTTTATGTTATTCATGCTTTTCGGCGTGTGAAATCTATGAATATATGGGTATGCATTCAAGTTGCTTCTTGCTATTAGGGTGAAATAGAATATTGGACTGTCCCCAAATGGCAAGTAGCTCCTTTCAAGTTTCAAACTTATAATAACAAGGAAATATAATAATTAGAATTTGCACTGTGCAGCATTATCAGCAACTTTTCAACATAGTCAGATTTAGAAGGCTTGCAGTTGATAAAAATTATAAATCAGTCTGCATTATATTATTATTTTTCAAATTTTCAAGATAAGTTTGTCTGCGTCAAATGCTCAACTTGTGAATATCATGCAGAGGTAATGGCTGAGATTTTTGGGTGTTGGGGTTTAAGAAAGTCATATTCTGATGAAATCTCAAATCTGAAATTAATATATTATATTTTGAAGCTATGGTTGTATATTTGAATGTTTGATAGCTGTTTCTGAATTGGCATTTTTTATTTCTGAGATCATTAAAGGTTGTAATCTCTAAGCATACTAGATCTCAATCATCAGTTATAGTAAATATTCCTTTCGATTAGTGTCAACATGTTTATGTACATGACTACATCTAAAAGATTGCAAATTTTTATTTTTTCTGTATGTTACCTATGCTGTGATTGTCTATATGATTACTGAATGATGGTAAAATTAGATGTATATTTATTTATTTGAACATATTCTTGTATCTTGGCTGGACATTGTTGTATTTATGTTGGAGGTACTAATTAGTTATTCTCTCCAGCTTCTTGTGGCACTGAAAGTACGATATCATCAGCGAATTACTATTCTTAGAGGAAACCATGAAAGCCGTCAGGTATGAATTCACAATCTTCTTTCATTCAAAATTATGTATTATGTTCCTGAGGTCCTTTTATCGGACTTATTTATGGAGTTATTAACTTATATTCTTTAATACCACAAAAATTAACTTGTCTTGGAGGCTTTCTAGATGTTTTGTTGGTAACTGTTCAGGCTTTGATTTTGAGACCCATGTATTAGTTGTTGAATTAATTGTTCCTTTCGTAATCCTTTTTTATTTTTATATTTTTTTTGCACAGATCACTCAAGTATATGGATTTTACGATGAATGCCTCAGAAAGTGAGTTTTCAACACCTTCATTTAGAGGTCAATGGGGAGGGAAGGCGATACTTCTTTTTAAGGGCTATCTATATACTTATAATTTTGTATCTGTTTAAGTTAGAGTTTATTTTTGTTGATTGTTAATGTACACTATGTTGGTTTCATAAAATTGTGTTAAGAACATCTCAACCCCTAATAATTTTGAACAAATATTGTATGTAATTGGATTTAGATTGAGATGCAGCTTGACTTGATCTGGATTTAATTCTTTTATAGGTTCAATTTATGAGACTATGGATCAGTAGATCATAAATGTTATCTTATCGATTTGTCTAATTCCATGTTTCCTTCTTTAAATGCATAATAGTTCTTATGATTGTTTCTTTTGCAGGTATGGTAATGCTAATGTTTGGAAGATCTTTACAGACCTTTTTGATTTCTTTCCATTGACTGCATTGGTTAGTACACTTTTTCCCCCCTCATTTATGGTTTTAACTGGTGGAAAGGACAATAAATATTGAGAATAAACTACATATCGGTTATTATGTAAATTTTTTAGTAAATTACATTCTTTTTCCTAGATTAAGCAAAGTTATCAACATTTTCCCCTTTTTTGTCAGAGAGTTGGAGGAACCCTTTATCCTAGAGCAGTACCTAATGAATTTTAAACTAATCTAAATTTACATGTTCTATTGGGAAAGTAAAATGTTCGAGGGGTGACTGGGATAATAGACTAAGACATGATATGGTAATTTTTAACAAATTCACATTGTTTGTGCAAGCATAGATAGGGTTGTATACTTTAATTATGTTTCCAAATGAGGTAGTTCTTTGAAATTTCTGCCATTTAAAGGCGACCTCTGTAGTCTTTTAAGTAAAAAATTATGGCCATGTAACTACACTGAATTTCCATGTTAGTGAATTTAAAATGCTCAAGTTAGTTTGTAGTTTGCAACTACTCCGTTCCAGATTATATGATGACGTTTTAGAGAAAAAAATTTGTTCCAAAATAGATGTCGTTTTACAAAACCAATGTTGCATTAAATATCTTTTTCCAGGATTATCCTTAATCAATACTTAGTGGAAGTAATGTATAATGAGTAATTAATTAGAGAGATAAAGGATATAGTAGGAAGTTACATAATATTTTCTAGAAAATTTAACAAATTAATTACATTTCTTAATACCTGTGCCAAAACCTTAAACGTCATATAAATTGGAACGGAAAGAGTAGTTCAATTGCCATTCATTTTCATTATAATGATTTTCTTGCCATAATGAAAAAAGAATTGGTAGTTAAAGGTCATAGTTTCGGGTTTTTGATATTCAGCTTCTAATTTAATATGGTCCCTTCCAGGTCGAGTCAGAAATATTTTGTTTGCATGGTGGGCTTTCACCTTCAATTGAGACTCTTGATAACATAAGGAACTTTGATCGTGTTCAAGAGGTTCCTCATGAAGGGCCCATGTGTGATCTGTTGTGGTCTGACCCAGATGATAGGTGCGGGTGGGGAATTTCTCCTCGTGGTGCTGGATATACATTTGGTCAGGTAACTAAAGATATAATTTCTCAATTCTATATGTTGGTGAACATATTATTTTTGAAGCATTGAGAGAGATTGGCTACTGTATTTTATATTTTAATATTTTAATTCAAATTCACATTCTTTCTTTCAGGATATATCCGAACAATTTAATCACACAAACAAGCTTAAGTTAATTGCCAGAGCTCATCAGCTGGTTATGGATGGATTTAACTGGGCTCATGTAATTGACCTTCTCTTGGAATAATCTTTTTTGTATTGTTTGCTTTGGGATTATGGGAGTGAAGTTTAGATGTCCATTGTTGTGTTGAAACAGGAACAAAAGGTGGTTACCATTTTTAGTGCACCTAACTACTGTTATCGATGTGGGAACATGGCTTCCATTTTGGAGGTTGACGATTCCAAGGGCCACACATTTATCCAGGTCTCTCTTCCTATCTTGTTTAACATAATTTGCTCCTATACCGCATATTAAAATATTTTCATGTGCACTGAATCGCCGGACATAAATTTGAAATGTTCTTGCAGTTTGAACCTGCTCCCAGGAGAGGAGAACCCGATGTCACCCGCAGAACGCCTGATTACTTCCTATGATGTTGCCGCTGCATATCATACTTGTGTCACAGTTACATCCCATTCTGCACAAATTAAGGCAATTTGCGCATCCTCATCCTCGTTGATGAGATTGCTGTTAGCTCTTGAAATCTTTGGGTATGCACTCCAAACTTTATTGGTGATTGCCCAATACCGCTTTGATGTAAATTAGGCAGGTAACATTCCAGTTTTTTTGTGACCCTCAAGAACTTGCTGGACACCCTTTTGGAGAAGTCTCCTAGATGATGGCCATTTCAGAATATGTATTATTCCAGCGAAATGTGGATATTTTTTTGTTTGTGTTTTCCCGTCAATGACTGGGATTTTATATCCGTTGATGATTTGCTTTGCTATGTTCTATCAATTTTCAGTAAAAGTTGCATGATAATAGTTATAGTGATTCAGTTTTGTTTTTACTAATTATGTTTATTTTCATTCTTAGAGCTTATTGATGGTTATCATTTGGCTTCAGATAGCCAGTGAAAAGAATATACTACTATAAACTCGTCAAACATTGTTTTTAGTTGGTCAAACTAAATAGTTGTGAACGAAAGGAAATGGGATCTTTTTCCTTGCCCATTGGCTTCAATGCTGTTGTATATGTCTACAAAAATTTGGTCTCTGAATATCACTGTCTGCCAAGTTCAATCTTTTGTTGACTTTTCGAAGTTTTTAGTCCAGGTCAGTGCTGATCTCTGGTGTGGATTTCATTTCTAACCCGTGAAAATTTCAAACCTAGTATCCTACATTCTTTTGTAGCGAATGTGGAATTTTCACAAAATTATTGTGGACAATTTTCCTAGTTTATTTTATTGGAAAAAAAACATTTTTCTTAACTTGCCTTATTTGATTTTTATGGTAAAATAAATTGGGATTTGTCTTTAGGAAGGACAACTGTAAATTGTACGAAACAAGCACAACGCATGTTGTGCTTATTACAGTATCAACATCAAAAGCTTCGTGCTGCAACATAATCTTATGCAAATAACCTAGTGTATGTATCAAACATTTCACCCGTGGTAGATCGCCCTTATGTGGGGATATAGCTGGTTGATTTTATTGGGATGCCCAAGGTGTTGGATAGGTATCTCCAACAACATTCTTCCCATAAGTATGGTAAGTTCAGAGGAGAACAGGAGAGGAATAGAGTCATGATGAAATTGAGGCAGTTGCTTCTTGCACTCTCATAATTGCTTCCTGCACTTAATCCAAAATTTAAAATTATTACCTTTCGGATTAGCCTTTCCAGAATGTAAATTTATATTCCAGAAAGGCTAACCCGGAATATAATTTTACATTTCGGATTAAGTGTTCCGGAAGCTTAAAAATATGTAGGAAGCAAAACTTAAGTGTAAGAAGCAACTGCCTGAAATTGATGGTATTATGCTGTATCCCAGTGACCTGCGTAATGACCATTTAAATTAAGATATTTAGTACAGGGAACAAATAACACTAAGAAATATAAGTGATTGAAGATTTCCTTGTCCTTAACTACAGATACATAAATGGTGGTTAAGACTTTAAGTCACTTAACTAATAAATTTCATAAATGCGCATAAAAAAGGTGAAGAACAATGCAAACCGGTCGAAATGCTCGTCTCAAAAGATGCACCAATTTTAAGCAAATGGCTAAAAAGTGACTATAAATCTTGAAGTCGAGCCTGAGTACAATGAGAAAAGTGAATCCCGCATTAGGAAAGAACAAAACCTAAACGCAATTTATTTCATAATTTTGCTTGGCACAAAATTCGAATCCTTTGCATAAGAAGCTTGCTAGCCAAGATGCAAAAAATTGAATTAACATCAAGTTTTAAAAGTCATTGTCATTGGAAAATTTCATGGTTTATTATTATCATTACCTATCACCGAAAAACCAAAGAATAACATACATAATAAACATGTCAGAACCACGCAGGGATCATCTAGCTTTGAAAATTAACATTTTAGGCCAAATCAGATGAGAAAAAATATGAACTTAATTGGGGGCAAGTCTAGTCACTAGTGGGAACTTTAGAAAAAATTCCGGAGGTCAAAATTATTAAGATATATATGACTTAAATGTAACATTTTTAATATATAATCTTTTAAGCATTTAGTAATATTATGTAAATATTAATTATTTTGAAATAAAATAGGTAATATATAAAAAAAAATGTTATTAAATCAGTCATAAGAGTTTATGTTATTAAAAACATAAACTTGCCTATATAATAATAATAATAATAATAATAGAGAAAATAACTAAAGTTAGTTTTTTATGCTCTTTTAATGATGAGAAAATTACAAATTAAAATTCTTTATACTTTTTTAATGACTTAAAATTATTAATGACTGGTGATGCATATACATCTTGGATCATATATGTTTTTTTTTTTTTTTTTCAGAGACAATTTTGGTCAAAGCACGGTGGATACTAAATGTAGACACCTCTCCTAGTAGAGTTTTGAACATTGATTGGATTGTAAGGGACTAACCCTTTTTGTTAAACCCAACCCCTATTATTTGGATTGTATTATGTTAAACTCATTAATTTGATCACATCACTAAAACAATTCTTTTCTCTTTTTATAATGTCATTTATTTAAATTTATAAATAATATTTAATGCATAATTATTATATTTAAAAAAAAATCAAATATAACTCCAATAATAAGAAATATCCAATACAAAATCTAAAACGGAATCTTTGAAAAATTCATTAGGGTGGGTCTAGTGACAGGGGGCTTGGGTAGTATGTATATATGAGGCCATTGATTCTAATTGTGCAAAAAAAAAAAATGGGATTTTTAAAATAAAACTATAATAAATAACTGAAATGAATTATATATTTCTTCCAAAAGGTCAAAACATATATAGAAAGAAAGTCTTAGTAAGTAAACTAAATAAATAAAATTCTATCAAGATGCGGCTCCGTTTAGTGTTAATTAATAGTAAAAAAAAGAATATATTTTTTTTAATATCTATAGCTTGATAAATGACTGGTAATGACATTAAATTCATATGTTTCCTTATTAGTAATTAGTAATTCTATAGTCTTGGTGTCACTTGTACACTTTTGAGCTTCTTATCAGAATATTACTTTGTTAGTAATCCTAATTACCTTGTTAGTAATTAGGATTAGGATAAGGATTTGTGAAAAATTTCTTTATATCAAAAATAAAATTTTATATTAAATAACTTATTTGAAGTTTGACACAATTACATTTTGTTTTTGTGTTCTCAAAATTGTTCATATCTCCTTCAAATTAAAATTTAACAGATAATTTTAAGTTTTACACTTCCATGTTTGCACTTTGCACTTTGTCATTACAGCATTGTCATTCTTCTCACCAATGCTTCAAAGAAAAAGGTTTGAAAATGAGATAGGGAAAGTAGACCTCTTTGCTGTGTTTGACAAAGCAAATTCCAACCAAAGAACATGTAAATAAGCGAAACCGGGTGGTAACCAATTACAGAAACTTGATTATTCTTATTCTTGTTATTAAATTACATTATAAATAATGAAGCATACTCTTGTTGTAGTTGTTGCCACATCCTATAGGGTTCAAGAAAAGAAAGAAAAGCACACATTTTAATACAGTTTGTTGTTTGTTGCAGCATAAGACTAGTGATTACATGGCACAAGATATAAGTCACTGATTCCCCATTCCTCTTCCCTTCATGACATGTCTCCTTAGGCCAGGTATATGGACATTGGTGATGTAGTCTTTCCAATCAATGCTCTTTACATCAAAGCCAAACTCTCTCTTTTCTTCTTCAGACATAATTTCCATCAATCTTTGTGTGTTACTGTTATCAAACCTGCATCACAGTATTTTGTTTAAAATCAGTAATTTATTCCTCATAACATGTACAATTGTTTTTTATTTTGAGTAAATAGTGTATAGCGTAAAAGAGTTTTTATACTGTCATCCAATTATAAATTATCATATATAGTAAGTTTATTGACTTTTACAGTAACTATCTTAAAAGTCATGCCTACCATGATTTCTGATTGACTGTGAAATTTTTTATAGTAAGTTTATTGACTTTTACACTGTCACTCTGATGTGAAAATTTTTACACTGATAGTGCATATAAATTAAACTGGTCTATTTATTTTTGCTTCCTACAAGCCTGAGTCACTAGTGTTGGCACTACTTGAAGAGTGTGAAATTAAATGAGTATCTAACCTTCCACCATAAAATGTGTATGGTTCATAAATGTTGGCCAAGTACTTTGCTTGCTCCACTGATTTTCTGCACATGATTTCAAGTTTCTGAGACATCTTCCCCTTTGAGGAGGCCATAGCTGTGAGGCCTCTTTTCTGAATAGCATCTCTCCACAGGTGACCAGAGAATTCTTCTGTGGAGCTAAACAACTTCATCAGTGGAACTTGAATTGGCCTACCCTTTGAGTCAATGCATGGTGAGGAGCTGTAATGTTCATAGAGAAGCCTTGCCAGGTCTTGGAAGACTAGAGGGTTCACCACAGATGAAGCAATTTGGTACACATTGATATCTGGCTTTTGGGTCACTCCATGCCTTGCCATTGCTGCCAAGGTTGCATTAACAACCATGTCAGCTGGGACCTATATGATGAGAGCAAATGAACAACTGTTTAGTGTGAGAAATGAGAATTATTAACCAATCAATGGAGTTTAAGAATTGTTTTAATTCTCTTTTACTTTTCAGATAATGGATCATGTGAAACAATATAATTCTTTAATGTCACTTACCACATCCAGTACTCCATTTGGGTCTACCAAGAAACCAGTTAGCTGCCCTTTCCCATAGCAGAGAACTATTGGATCCATCATCCTGGTAGTTAAAAGAAACTCCATCACACAAATTTAGAGTGCAATTTGTTTAAGATTTTTTTTTTTTACTAAATTTTTTATTTTATTTTTGCTCAAAGAGTCACTTGTGAAATATGTTATTTATTTGGTAAGCATTAAAAAAAAATTAGAAAAGAAAATCAGATTTTAGATTATTTTGAGAAGTTATAAAGTAATAACTTTTGAAAAAGTCTAAAAGAAAGTTAGTTTTTTATGCCATCTTAAAATCACTTTTTTTAAGCTTAAAAAAATGGTCCCAAGTTCTTGTTCTTTTGAAAAAATGGTGGTAACTTACCTATTTCCTTCCATCCATCCAGGAAATGGTTCACTGAAAGTGCTCTCAATAACACTTGGTCGCATTACAACAACTGGAACATCCCCTCTCAATTTGTCAATCATCATTTCTCCCATAGCCTTTGTGAACACATAGGTATCCTGCCACCCATATCTTCTGGCCCTGTGTAAGAGATAACTCAACAATCAAATTAGATTATGAATTTTAAGATCAAAATCTAAATAGGAGGGTGAATCATCTTTCTGTTTCTACAGTTTTTCTTGATCTTTTTACAAACATAAAGATGAAAATTTGAAAGATAAATAATGAGTAATTTAAAACATAAAAAGTTTTAAAAAACATTGCAATACCAAAGTTTTTGGAATCTCCACAACCATAATTGTGGTTACATCAATTGCATTTATATGTAATTTTCCACAATTTCAAAGATTGCGACGAAACCACAACCACAGTTTAAAACCTTCAATACCTCTCCAGACCAATCTCCTTCATCTTCTGAGCTAGTAAGTTGTCTTCAATGTCCCCTTTGTAATTTGAAACCAAATTTATTTCTCCTTCAATGTCCAATGTAGGAAGGTATTTTGGTGAAACTTCAGATATAAATTTTTCTCTTGCTATGCACTCTCCAATGCTAAATGGTCTTTCCATGATCCTACCTTGCCTTTGTCCATTGACATATGCTGCACATTACAAGCAAGGACTTTGTCATTTTGGTATACAATGCTAATCATACTTAGCACATGGATTTGATTTTTTAAAACCATTCTTGTGTTTTTACCTGTTGAAACATGCAGAAAGAGCTTGAGCTTCTTGCACTTTTTGGCAATGTTCATAAGGCGGCATGGCCCTATGGTGTTTATGTTGATAGCAGTATCATATCTGATCACATTAGTCAAATGATTACACAAAGAAAAAATGGGAATTTATCATTGATGGAGAAGCTTTTTGGAGAGTTATAGAGGCTAACCTTTCATCAAATGTTGTATTAGCTGCAGAATTTACAATGACATCTACCTCCTCTGCAATAACATTAGATATTTCTTCATCTAGTCCAAGATTGTGTTCACAAATATTTCCTACAACAGGAACTAGCTTGCTCAACATAAAGGCTTGGTATGATTTTCCATGGATTTGTTGAAGGCATCTGAAAAGTTCCGTGTTTATGATCTAAACCACACAAACAAAAAATTTAACATGAGATTAAGAAATGAAGCCATGAACTTTGACAAATGCAAGCTGAAAAAATAAGGACCTGTTGGCATGAGAAAACATTTTCTATCTGTTCCTATTTTCAAAGTTACAAAAACATCATCTTATTTTCACTTTGTTCTATGTTTTCAAAGATTGATATAGAAACAGTGAAAACTGAAGAAATAATGTATTTACTATTTCAAGTACAAATCTTGAAACAAAGTGAAATTAAGATGTCATTTTTGTAATTATATGTGGAAATAGAAAATTTTTCTCAAACCTAAAATTTCATAAAAACCATACTTCATTTTGCAATCTCTCCATTGCAGCTTGCTTATTCTTTGCCTTGATCAAAAGGTACATTTTCCCCACATCTGGTTCTGTCCTTAGAATCTTCTCAATAAAAACTGAATTAATAGCAAACAAATGTCACTACTCACTATATATATCATAGTCAAAACCAATTAAACCATTGAGGAAACTTAAGATGCTTGGCATATTATCTCCACAAATTATTTATATTAGAAAGATACCTTTGGCTAGAAACCCAGTTGCCCCAGTAATGAAAAACTTTTTCCCTCCCAGAAATTTGACAATGCCTATTCCATCTTCCAACCCTATCAATGTTGTTGGTCCACCATAAGGCACCAAATCCTTCACCACAATCTCTGCCTGGCCTTTCCCATTTTGTGACAAGACCAAGCTTCCTGCATCCATTAGAGTTGCAGCAGCATGATCTGTGCCAACCAATGATGATCTTTCTGTCAACACAGAAGACAACCCTGAGGACTTGATCACATTCCCACCCCCTCCTTGGCAGTGCACAACATTTGCCGTCCTCCTTGAAGGGCACCACTCATTGTTTTGTGGCACTCCAATGAGTCTACTGAGTAAACTTGAGGAATAAGAATAACCTAAGGACAAGACCCCCATGATTACTTGCAAGGAAAACTGAGAAACAAAGTTAAGACAAAAGGGGTAGTGCTAGCTAGCTAAATGTGGTGCAGTTAAAATTGGTTGACTTGAAACCTTGGCTTATTTCTTGATGAACAAAAAAGAAAAAGCAAGTAAACAAACTCAACTCTATAAGATAAGAGAAGGGGTTAATTTGGTTGGTTTGGTGCACAAAGAGAATGAATGAAGGGAAGAGTATGAAGGGGAAAAGAAAGGTAGGGTGGATTTAAGGATGAAGGAGATAAGAGTTAGGTACTTATAATATTGTTTTTATGAAATGTGAGAGTATATCTCATGACAAACTCTCTTTTTGCCGCATTGTCACACCTCACATGAAGGCATGCACCTAAAGCTTAGGTGGCGGGAGCTCTCTTTCTTTCACTTGTTTGATTATTATTCTCTTCTTGGTAAGTGGTGGTTTCCTATGTTCTATTCTTAGCTAGAAAATATAGGGGAAGAAAGGGTGTGAGACACTGGTTGGTTTTGGTTCCCCCTTCAGCTGCAACTTTGGTTTAGCCACCACCCCACCACGGATATATAGAGGTTAGCTACACTTAATTCTAATTTTTTTTTTCTCCTTATTGTTAATTTGTGAATTTAGTCTCCTGATTTTTTTTTCCCGCAAATTTGATCCCACTGTTTTAATTGTGTAATTTTGATTAATCTTTTAACTTGACATTCAATGTTTAATAGAAATGTTGACGTGACAGTGCAGTCGAATCTCATCAATATTTCTATTAAATATTTGATGTTAAGTTAATGAATTAATCAAAATTGCACAGTTAAAATAAGGAATTAAATTCGTGGGAAAAAAAAAGGAAGAGACTAATTTAAGGAACAATAATTGGGAAATTAAAAGCATAATTAAGTCATAATGTATTAATGATTATTCTTTAGTAGCCGTATACAGATCAATAATAAGAGTGATGTCAAAAGGGGTAAAAATTATTGGGTGATAGATGAACACAAAAAATTGAAGCTTCAAAATTCAAATGCACTATAGATAATCATAAATATCAAATACGTTACATTCTTTTTACGTGCATGATAACTATGTGACATTCACATGTACCATATCACATTAAGTTAACCCCAATTTGTCTAGTTAGATATAATGGGAGATATATTGTAGAAGAGAAACACATTTTGGATGTCAGAAAATTAAATATGTTCAGTTCAAAAAAGTCAAAGGGAGAGAGAATTTTAAAAGGAGTGTGTGTTGATAAGAACTCCAGCTGTTGAATGGATAATATAGGCTGAAGTAAAAAATAAATACATAAGAATTAAGAAAATTTAGGTAACATTTGACATGCGATCAGGGCAAAATGAAATATATGTTATTATGTTCTGTTCTCTTTGATTTCATCCTTTTAATGAGAACTAAGATGTACCATTTTTGTAATCTTTTGTAATCTTTCATCATGTTCTACACTATTTACCAAATGCTACCTTAGCATCACAATATTTTCAAAATCAAATATCTGTACAGCAATAAGTGCATCTTTATATTTTACTAGAACAAAAATCAATTACGCTTGGGCCAGAGTTACCATTATTGTATATTTTATGAGATGGAAAATGTATAATCAGCAATAAAAGCGTTTGTAGTCCAACGGTTAGGATAATTGCCTTCCAAGCAATAGACCCGGGTTCGACTCCCGGCAAACGCATGCTTAATGCAAATATTTTAATTTTTAAGAATTAGGAAAATTTAGGCGGGAAAAAAAATTGAAAATTAAATTTTTAAAACTAAAATTTAACCATTTTTAATTTTTTTTAAAAAAGCCAAATAATTTATATACAGTAATACATATGCAGCACCTATCACCGAAAATAGAGTATTGGAAGGAATTTCAATTCATTGATGACATTACTTATTAAGGAGTAAAGACTCCACTTATTTACTATCAAATATCAAGTTTTTATGCTTAAATCAATACTAACTTTTAACTCTTCTCTGTTACTCACGTCACTTACTAACTCTCTAGTCTCTAGGTTTATTTTTTTATTTTACTTTAAATTTTTTTAGGGTTTTCAAATTTTATATTTTTTTAAATTAAAATATGCAAAGCCCGCGGACTATCCGTTTAGCCGCGATTAAACCCGTTTAGCCCGTGGTTAAACCCGTTTAACCCGCGGGTTAAACGGACTGGGCTAAAAAGTCCGCATTTTAAATGGGCTCGAAATAACTCAGCCCATATACTGTACGGGTTACGGGTAAATGGGTAAGTCCGCAGGCCCAAACCCAAATGCCTAGCTCTAGTTTAGTTCATTCTTTTTTATTTCACCTTTTTACTGAGAACTAAGATGTACCATTTTTTAATCTTTTCGTCCTTCTCTCTTGTAATCTTTCGTCTAGTTCTACACTATTTATCAAATGCTACCTTAGCATCAGAATATTTCCAAAATCACAGATTTGTACGGCAATGTGTATGTTTATATTTTGGCGTTTTTTCATACATGTAAGTTAGGGTTTTTTATTTTTATTTTTTGTCCTTATAAGTTTATTTTCTAATTTTAATTCCTATAAGTTAGTATTTTTTTCATTTTTAATCCATATTGTTAGTCACCGTTACAAAAATAATTAACGATGATGTCATCATGACATCATTGTGTGCCACCTAAGCAAAAACATGACGGCATTGCATGCCATGTCAACAAAATGTCACGTTAACAAAAATGACACATCATCAATGTCGCATCAGTAGTGACATCAGATGGACTAAAAATGAAAAACAAAACAAAACAAAACTTACAGGGACTAAAAATGAAAAAAAAAATGTTTGTTTCTACAAATATGTCACTTAAAGTTGTGCATATTACCATTTTCAAATATTTATGTGTTGCAAAAAAGAATGACAACTGTCATGTTAAAAACAACTAATGCAAAAGATAATAGCAAAAAAATCTAGCAGACTAAATCCTTTGTTTTTTTTTTTATGAAGTATGAATACAAAAAGCAAGAGACATGATTAGAATCACATGGCATACATGCAAGTATAGCCAGACATTTAGGCTTGGACTGGCGGGCCGCCTACATAACCTGCAGCCCGCACGATATATAGGCTTCAATTTTTTGAGCCCATTTAAATTGCAGGCTTTTTAGCCCAGCCCGTTTAACCTGCGGGTTAAACGGGCTTAACCGCAGACTCCACAAATAGTCCACGGGCTTTTTATGCATTAATTAAAAAAATAGGAAATATGTTATGTGTAATTTGATAAAAGCTCAGGGGGTGTTACTGTAATTTGCTCTTAAAAAAATCTATTTTTTGTGGTTTAGTAAAAGTAAAATAAAAATAGAAACTAGACTAATAAAATAAAAGAATTGTGGTCATTCTACTTGAAATTATATACATTTCAAAATAGCCAACATCAAACCAAAACCCATAAAAAAATAATTCTTAGACATCTAGTGATTAATTGGACTATAAAATGATAATAAAAGGATTTTCAAAAAGATTTTTAATTTGATTTTTAGTCACTTTTTTAATTTGATTTTTTTAGACAATTGTTTTTAAAATGGGCTAAATTTCATATTTGTAAAATTTGATTTATTTTATTTTATTTTTTTGCGGATGCGGGTCGACCCGTTTAGCCCATGGGCTAAATGTTGCGGTTGCAGGCTCGATAAAATAGAGCCCATATAAATTGCGGGATTCATGAGGCGGGTTGCGAGTTTTGCGGATGCGGGCTTAAACAGACGGGCTTACCCACATACCCAGCTCTACATGCAAGTAACAAAGTCCAATTGTTTTTCACCAACGCTATTATTTCTAGAATCTTGGATGCATATTTTTGCATAGAATAAGCAAAATTCTACCGCAGATAGGTGGATCATACAGTAGATATATTTGTTTTGTCCACTTCTCAATACCCACCAACTTACATGAAGTAGACGGCAGGGACCAAAATTGAAAAAACACCAAACATATATTTTAGTTATTCCAGGGAATAACAAAAAGATTCCCATAAACTTTATTTTTTAACCAAACATATTTTTTAAAATATACAGGAATGTTATTCCTAGAAACGTCATTCCTAAGAATCATTTTTTATCATCTGAAACAAACGCCCTCTAAGATAATAAAATTGAAAAAAAAAAAACTTACTGAGACCAAAAATAAAAAAAGCACCGACTTACATGACCAATTTAATATATAAGCCTTATATTTTATTAGTACAAAAACCAATTACAGAATTAAGCCATAGAATTAACATAGTGGTACATTACATTAATAAGAAAATGTATTTCTTGCAACAACAAATAGCGTTTGTAGTCCAACGGTTAGGATAATTGCCTTCCAAGCAATAGACCCGGGTTCGACTTCCGGCAAACGCATTGATAATTTTGGTTTGTATTATTTTATATTATTTTTGGAAATTACGTGCATGGTTCTTTCCTTTGTTTTCATTATATGCATATTTAAATCTATGTACATATAGGTTATATTACATACACTAATAATTTAATGCTATCTGAAAAAGAAAAATTAATTTATATCTCTTTTCAGAAAACGAGAAATTTAGAATATCAGTACTCTATAGTTAGCATATTAATTAATATATATCCTATGAAAACCACGTGGAACTAAACTCCTATTCTACTCCAAAGATAAATGAAGTTTGATTCTCCAAGAATTGTGAAATTTAATTGTTCTTTTTTTATTTTTTGGTCTTTATGCATCTTCTAAATTAATCAAGAATTTTTACCGCTGGCTGATGCCATGCACGTGGCTTATTTGAGACAGTAGTTATTTTCTTCTGTTTTTGTTTTTGTTCGCTTACGTTACCAAAAAAGAAAAAAAATCAAGAATTTATTGTTTTGGTTGATTGACAATAAACACAGAAACATTTGTCATCTTTGTCGGCTAAGATTGATGTACTAAGTTAAACTACATGAACTAAGCTTGTGAGTTTGTGGGTTAAGAATGATCATCTTTTTAAATTTTAATGTTATCGGTAGATTAATTCCTAAAAGCTTTGTTGAGAAAAAAAATCAAAAAAACTTGTTTCAATTATTAAAACTTATTAGTAATCATAATCAATTAAAGAAGTAAGCAAATGCTAACCAGTGCCCTTAGGACACTGGTTAAGGAACTAAAAGGATAAAAGTTTTATTGGGATACGCAAAATTGCGCTACCCAGAGTTTTTTTTTACGCTCTCATATGATTTTCACAATAAATATTTTCTCATTTTAATTCTTTAACCAATGTCCTTGGTTAACAAGACCCAAAGAAGTATCTTTATATTAATGAGAAAATACCAAAATTATTATTTGGGCTACATTTTCATTATTATTGAATTTCTTCAACTTACCTTTTATATTGTTTACTCCATAACTCTTTTTCTGTTAGGGAAAAACCTCACACAAACAAGAATCTCATATAGAAACACACACAAAGATACATCACATATAAAAATAGTGAAAGACACGTAATTTAACATAGTTTGATACCTCTTATCGATATCCATAAAAACGGCCCAACGAATACATTCACTATAAATACATCTTACAAGTTTTATAACCAAACTTAAAAAAACTCTCTAAATAATGTATCATTCTACAAAACTTGAGTCTTCCACTCAAGATTTTCAAGTAATGATAAACACTCTCACTCACAAGAGACCCTCTCATATCTCTTTGCTCCCACATCTCTTCTATATGGGATTTTCCCCCTTTCACATGACTCCTTCAATTTGGGATGATATATCTTTTCTTCACATGACTCCTCCTTCAATTTGGAGTGGTTTATCTTTTTCTTCACATGACTCCTTCAATATGGGGATGTACATCTTTTCTTCACATGACCCCCTTGTATAATAGTAACGAATGATGTCTAAAGACTTCTTGAACAAACAACAATTGATTACTTTTTGCGATACAAAAGAGTATCATCACACACAAACCAATAATAACCACCTTTTTCTCATCAATGTTTTTGGTAAAGTATGTTTCTTTTTTTGGTAAAGACCTTTTTCTCATCAATTATTTATATCTCAAAATCATTCGCATGATTTAATGTTTGGAAATTTGCAATTGACAATCCCAACATTTTCTAATTGCTATGTTAACCACGGGTATTTTCCAACCTACTGGGTCAGACAAGTTTTTTCAAAATTCTTTTAGTTTAATTCTACTCACCATTATATAGTTTTTGTTAGCGGGGGGATTCGAACTCGCGACCTCTCCCCCCTTCCCTTCTCCCTTCACCACTAAGCCAATCTTATAACTCCTATGCTCTAATTCTTTAACTTCCTTAAATCCTGTACGCTTATTCTCGTTTTCATAAGACCATCTCCAATGGTGTTCTTGTGCCTGGTTCTTGTATCGTAAGAACCGTTCCACCGGTTCTTACCATTGGAGCGGGATGACGTGGCTGCATGAGTGTAAGAACGGTTCTTCTGCAAGAACTCCTAAGAACCAGTTCCAAGTATTAAAAAAATAATAATTATGATCAAAACAAGAGGAATACCTGAAAAATAGACGCTATATGCACACAAGACAAATTCATCAACAACTTCAAACAGACTTGGTGGAGCATATTTGGGAACGTTTCGGTTACGAGAATAATGGAATTTAATTTTTCTTTCTTAATCTCAATGTTATGCATTTTTTTTAATCATCAATGTTATGTATTTCTCATCAATTTAATATTTAGTCACAAATAAAAATTTTAAATTATTAATATTTTTTATATTACTTTTTAATTTTTGTTTCATAGTTAAAATTTATATAAATAATTATTTAAATTTAAATTTAAAAATATTTTTAAATAAAACTATTAAGAATGTGGGGTCCAATGTGGGACCTACAAAAAGCAAGTTAAGAACCCAAAGTAAATTCTATCATTGGAGCAAAAAATGAGATGAATTCTTGTGTCCTATGTGGCACTGTGGGACCCACAAAAAGTAGTTTAAGAACCCAAAATGAGTTCTACCACTAAAGATGCTCTAAGACCATCTCCAACGGTTGTTCTTGGCACAGGTTCTTAGGTGCGAGAACAGTTCTTCACAAGAACTCCCACTGGAGCAGAGCCCAAGTTCTCCACGGTGGAAGAACGGTTCTTCCAGAAGAACCCTCAAGAACTGCCTTTTGACAATTAAAAATTGATTTTTGCATGCGTTGAGAAGAAGGGAGCATCCGAACTCCAGTTGTAGGGTGAGGGAAAAAAAATAAAAAATAAATGAAAAAGGGCCCACAAAAGTTAAATAAGAACTCAAAGCATTGGAGTAAAATTTTATCTGAGTTCTTAAACCTTAGGTGGCAATAAGGGACCCATTTAAAAGTGGTTAAGAACCCAAATTGGGTTCTACCACTGCGGATGCTCTAAGAACTTCAAACTCGCTTTTCTCAATAACTTCCTGTACATTGTCCAGCTTATCGTCATAATTCATGATTCCCAACTTATAACGGAATCTTTTTTACAATAAATAAGTTTAATTTACTCTTCCAGTTTAAGGTTATAGTTAAAACACTTTTTTTTGGGTATTATATAGTTAAATACTGTTTTTAAAACTTTAAAAATGTGCAATGCAATTCCTGAACTTTTTAACATTTGCGTTTTCATCCATTCACTTAACTTTCTATTAAACTTCTTTTGTAATTTGTAATGCTGAGATCATATTTTTTAAGTTTCACGACCAAAGTTCATATCACCTTAAGATGTAAATTCGATTTTTTCAGTTAATAATTTTTGTATAAAAGATGGTCACCTGATTTGTACGTGACAATAGCCACTGAAATTTGACAAAAGAAAATTAGATAGAAAATTGGTCACAATTATCATCTTGCTACTACTTGATATTTCTCACTGTCACACATATACATTAAATGCACATGTATGGCAGAAAGTTGGTAAAAATATCTTAATACCTAAACTAAAGCAGAGCAATTTTCCACCGGCCATGGTTTAATGGAATAGGATGTTGCTTCCTGCACCCCAAAAATTGCTTCCTGCACCTTTTCGGAATAATTTTTTTTTACCTTTTGGATTGGTCAATCCGAATGCCAAAAATTTTACAAAGGTGTAACCAATGTAATTTTACATTATGGATTGACCAATTTGGAAGCCAAAAAAGGTGCATTAAGCAATTTTTTTGGTGCAAGAAGCAACAGCCTATGAAATGTAACACGTTTGGGTCATCTATCTTCGCCTTATTGAAGCAGGCAATTTTTTAAGGCACCTCGTTTTTTTCCCGGTGCACCCCATAAGCTTATATATTCCCATTATACCCTTATTTATATAATAATACGTAATTCGTAATTCATTTTGGGCTTTGATGGGTCTGTAATAGAATATACATTACGGAATGCTCAATCCGTAATTATAAATTACGGATTGATCAATCCGTAATTGTATAAGAATGATTACGGAATGACTAATCTGTAATTATTGTAATAGAATTACGGATTGAGCAATCCGTAATGTATATTGTATTACGGAATGTTTAATCCGTAATTCTATTACAACATTTATGGATCATACAATTCGTAAGCCTTGTAATATAATTACGGATTGTATAATCCGTAATATACATTGGTATTGATTTTACTTTTACCCATGAATTCCGTAAAAGTTTGTGTAATCCGTAATATTTTTTAATTGCTATCAACTCACTGACACTCTTCAATCCTTAACCACATTGGCCACAAAGACATGGGCACAAAGAGACAACAACAAAGCTACTCTTTTGTTCCTTAGCAACATTTTTAATTGCTATCAACTCACTGACACTCTTCAATCCTCGTTGGTGGAATATTTATTTACGGCATTTAATGTTTGCGGCATTTAATGTTACACTCTTTTCACAACATTATTCATGATTTAATTGCTTACGGATTATGAAATCCGGAATGTTTAGGGTATTTCAAAAATGTATTACGGAATACCCATTCCGTAATATTTTGTTATATTACGGAATAGATATTCCGTAATACATTTCTGGAATGTATAGTGAAATCCGAAAATGTATTACGGATTACACATTCCGTAATACAAAAATGTATTACGAAATGTGTAATCCGTAATACATTTCTTGATTTCACTATATATTGCGGATTGCCTTATCCGTAATAGAGGAAAATGTGGTGTTGTCTTACGGAATAGGCATTCCGTAACATAACAACATGTCTTACAGATTGCATAATCCGTATTATATGTTGTTATGTTACGGAATGCCTATTCCGTAAGACAACACCACATTTTCCTTTTACGGATTAGCCAATCCGTAAATAACAAAAAAAAAAACGCAATCTTCGAACACACAAACCTTGCCTCGAGGCTTCAATGGCAGAGGTTGAGGACGCAAAGACAGGTCTACAAAGACGCACCACCTCCAGTGAAGAATGGGGTGTGATGTGTTCGAACGGAGTAGGGAGAGGCTGGAAGAAAAAAAAATTGAGCACCAGGAAAAGGGCAAAATAGTCTCGGCAAGGGCTTTTTTATTTTCAATGAGGTGTACCAGGAAAAAAACGAAGTGCCTTAAGTAATTGCCATTGAAGCATTATATTTGTATTTTGCCACAAGGTGATTGGAGCCTTACAAAGCCTTGGTCTTTATAGTTTTTACTAGGTTACACTAAACCATATTTCTTTTGGAGAAATGTGAACACACTAATACTTTTTTTTAACATACTTTTTCTTATTAATTAAAATTTATACGTGTCTCACTAATATGTGAGTTCTATTTTTCATTTGGTAAGGTCTCATGTCTCATTAGTGTAACTCACATAAATTTTAACCAACAGAAGAGAGTATATTTGAGAAAGGTGTTAAAAAATGTTTTGCCATCACCTTTTTCTATATATATTTTGTTATGATGGGTAAAGATTGAAGATAACCCACAGGCACAAAAAAATTTCTTGCTCTGCTATTGGTTCACTAATAAGAAAGTGAAAAATTGAACTATCTTCATCAGCACAAATCTATATTCTTGAGCAATTCAACAACTACTAATAGTCTAATAGTATGTTTGGTTTTGCAGTAGATTTAAAATACTCACGTCAACTTTTTCACGTTCATGGCAAAACAGCTTCATATAGCTTTTCAGCTTTTCCACATTTTTTATGCTAGTCTGGTCTGTTCATAGCACAACCAAACATTCTGTAAAATGACAATGTAATTTCTGAAGAATGTCTTCAGTCTTCTGACTTCACTAATGCACGAACCAGAATGGAATATGCCAAACTCAAATCCGTAATTCTGAATTGAAAATCCTTAGTAGTCGTCATATAACTCACTTGGGGAATTTTGCAATGTCATGACCACTACATATTGCAAAATCTAGAGAAAACGTAAGAGAAGAATAACTAATCGCCATGCAAGCACCTACTACAATTGCATTGAAAACCAAAACCTCGAAACAGTAGCTCTCGCCGAGCATCGCGGTCCAGGCTGGCATCAATATAGCAGATTCTGAGTTCTTCACCTGCAGTTTACCAAAAGAGAATTGTAGTGCATCAATGCTAATTCAGCAAAAGCATTTCAGATAAGTGGGGACTACTAAGTTGCTATTCGCCAAGACCACTATTTTACATTGTTTTTCTCAGGTAAAAAATTTGGAAACTGAATGTGGATTTTTATTCTAATAATAAAACATGCTGATAAATTCATAACACTTGTTTTCCCTAAATTCTACATTTTATTTACTTATAGAAGAATGATAATGAATGATGCATGGAAAAAATTGATGCACCACCAAGAAAGACAAAAACAAGGGTACAAAACTAATTTTCTAAGAATGATCACAGTATATAACAGAATAACCTTTAAGCTCATTGGCATCTGGATCAAAACTTTCATGCAAGTCCTTTAAGCTCATTACAACTAACCTTTTATTCCATTTGTTTCATTAATGTGACATTAATTTTCTTCTTTACACTTCGACTAACTTTGTATCACACTCATGTAAGATATTATAGTGGCATTTGATAGTAAACTATGTCAATCTACAACCTGGGTGGAGCCAAATCTAAGAACTTTTCACCAGTAACAGGGAGGAAATTATGTAATAATATAGGCCAAGAACTATGTTCTATGGTCACTTCTCAGGCATGAATTGTCATCAATCCCAGAGCGTGGTATGGAGAGGCCAGCCCTAAAAATATTATAATGGGTAGTGGGACAACCGCTATACAGAAAATCGTAGATACAAGATTAATAATTTTACTATACACATATAAATGCTCAAAAATAAAAATAAAAAATTACCCAAAATTAAAGACATTCATAATTAATAATCAGAAGGCCTATCAATCATCCTCAATCCAAGGTATTATTGACTTTGTTAATAATTGGAGGCCGCTTCGCAAATAAACACTACACAACTAGATTCTTGTAGCAATTGGAGGCCACTTCGCACCACTCCACCACTATAGCATGCTATTGATAACTATGATCTCAGCATTTTCATATAATATATTTTCATGATGGATCTTTTTATATTCTTTTTCTTTCTCCATCCAAAATTGCCTTCCAATGTACAAGAACAAGAACTATAACAAGTTAACAATTAATCCTTATCCCACTAGATAGAATTGACTACATGGATCAATCAACACGTGGGTCCTATCCTATCAAAAATCTTAGTGAAACCATTTAGAGCAAAGTTTCTATTTGATGATTTCCCCTAAAGTTTTCTATCATTGATTAATGTCAAAAAATATGGTTTGAGAAAGGTTTGTGTTGACTGTTGATTGCCAACTACTCTTAGGAAAAACCTCAGAACTGTCACATACAAATACATTAAAAATATTTTCTTCATCATCAAATGTACTCACTACTCGCTGGAAGGGTCAACCTACATAATTACAAGGGAAGAGACGTCAATTAAATAAAATACAATTTAGCACAAACCTTCATCAATGTCACGGAGTGCCTTCAATTTTGCATCAGCGTTATCTATCCATATAATGTGTGCATTAGGATCTGCAAACCAATTGAGTTAGATTGATCCTTTTTCAAGGTAAAAAGACAAAGTTTAGGGAGGTCAACCCTCTCTATCTGTGTGTGCACACACATGTGTAACCCTTCAGTTACAACTTCTCCTAAACATGGAATGCAAATATTTGTTAAAATTGAACTTTTCTTGTTTTCAGTCATCTAAGCTAGATGAATAATTTAAAGGATCTGATCCACATGGATATCTTGATCAAGCATCCAAAAGATGGGAATAGAGAAAAGCCGTATATGAATAATATAAATCGAGGAAAATAAGAGAAAATTGTGCTCACCACAATCATGATTGTAGAAGGATGGAAGTATATAGACAGCATTCCCGACAGCAGCTTCAGCTTCCACAGATGCAACTGCTGATGCAAGAAGATCTTCATATAGTCCTCCAGCCAACTCAATGCGAAATGCATTGATTCGAATTCTTGCCAAAATGTCAATGTACCATTGCTTAGTTAAAACTAGAAATGTTAAGAAAAATAGTCTCTCAATTTTTATTCTTATGTATGTGCTGTGTATCTACTTCATACAAAATGTTCCTGACACAAGAAGGATACAGGCAATATGTTCGTCTGCAATAAGTGCCTTTGTGAAGGCATTCCTTAGCAAGACAAACTCCTCTTCCATCTGAAAAATGATGCTATGCATAAACAGATCACAGCAGCAAAAAACTGATGCCAAAGCTGTCCAATTATAATACTTATCAGATTCCAATTTAAACAACAATAATTGTTTCCTCCTGCTCTAATGAATAATTTATATAAAATGTGACACTTACAGCAGAAAGCTGTGCTAGGCACAAGTGAGAAAAGGAAGACAATAAATGCAACCTATTTGGACATAATATAAGTCTATACACACTTTCCACCTCTACATTGTCTGCCTTCCCATTTTCACTTTTACCAAGCACACCCTAAATTAAAGAATAATCATGAAAAGCTACAGGTAAAAAGGATCCTTCATTCAAATGTTCACAAGAAAACTATTTGACTTCCATTCTTGATCTGGTTTTCATTGATTTTAGAAGAAACCTGCTAACTAAAATAATCATTATCTGAATTTTATTAGTCATTATCCTAAACTTCCAAATGTCTCACCTCTAAAACCATTTCAGGTGTCAAATTGGCAGGTTGAAGTATGTCAAGAGTGTCACTTCTGGCATCTCCTGATATGACCATGCAAGCCAACCGCTTTACCAGAAAGGGATATTTCAAACCATGGGTCCTTTGTAAAGAGATCAGGAAATTATCTCTTTTAGGTACAATAAAATACTATATGACAAGCTAAGGTGTTAAGTGTTCAACACAAAAAATGTTTCAATAGTTTATCATTAAGGCTATCCATAACATGCAGATCAATTATAATTTCAGAAGTGAAGTTGTGCCAAGTGACATTAAATAATTTTTTATAATGTCAAACAACCAACACAGGTGACAAGCATTCAATAAGGATAACAAGGGATGAAGAACATATAGCTCCTTTTATCTTTTTCTTCCTTTCTACTGAACTTTCTGTATCATACTTACCCCGGTAAACAGAAAAGCGAACTTAGGAGAGTTTGCATTGAAGATTCAAGATTTTTTTGGGGAGGGGGAGGGGGATTGATGAATTGTAGTGCATAGAACCTATTAGGCTTTTTACTAAACCAAAGAGAAAAATTAGTTCCATTAACACAACACCGATGAAATGAAATGATGCATAAATCTTTATTCACACGATATGCTTATAAGATTGTCGAAACCCATCACAATAGAAGATGCCAATCTGCCAATCTTCTGATGCTAGAGAACAAACTCTCATACCAGCAATAGTGATTAAAAGCCACCCAATTCGCTTTCATCTCAACATCGTAATATCCCTAAATAACATAAAAAATCTCAAAGTAAGTACACATCCGCAAAGAAGCAAAAACGCATTTTTGTTCACTGCAAAACTCCTACATTGCATTTTACAACACGGATTATTTGTTGATGCGAGTATTGAAGTTGACCACGCAACGCGTGAGAGAACCATAAGTCAAAAACATACTTTATGGCTTACAAGCACAAGTCAGATATTAAATGTGACATAGATATCATAGATAATACGGATAAGGTTAAACTATCCACTTAGTCCCTATAATTGTCCCCGTTTTAAGTTTTAGTCCGTATACAAGAAAACGGTGGGTTTTAGTCTTTACACATGCATAAAAGTTAAAGCGGTGTAAAAATACTAAAAAAAACTTTCTTGCAATGTTAAATCGCTGCAAAAAACTGTGTAAAGACTGAAACTTACGTTTTTACTTCGTTTTCCACATATATAATCCTATTTGGGGTACAGTCAGTTACTAAATGTAACCACTTCTCCCAACAAGAATTTGAATCTTAGTTCACTATGTTGTGGGAAAACTAGCCCCTGCTAGAGCCAACCCCGTTGGTAAACTTAAAATGCCCACAAAGTGAACTAAATCAGGATAGAGAATCGTCATGTAATAAGTGGAACCCACGAAAATATGTGATTTTCAATCAATTTCAGATAATGATAAAGAGTGGCTTCTAATGTGTTGCTAGCATTTCTCACACTTAGAAACGGGGACAAAATAAACAGTTTAACGTAGGAATAATTGCACACCTTTCTTATTTGAAAAATTAAATTACACTTAGCTCCTTTGCTTTTTATTATTTTCAAGTGCATAAAGTTTGAAAATGCAAAGAGATAAGGAACCTTGGAGCGTTGGTGGCAGTGTTGGCTGCAAAAGGGAATGCTCACGCGGTGAGGTTGGGAGTGGGGGAGCGCCGCGAGGCAGGTGTAGCAGGCGGCGTGGGCGGAGGAGGGGTGGCAGACGGCGGGGGAGGCGGTGTGGATGAGGTCGCCGGCGGCGATGGGGCGGGTGGCGAAGACGGCGCGGCCCACGGACTCGGTGAGGGCGACTCGGATGGGAGGTGGCGGTGGCGGCCATGATGAGATGGAGAATGAGGAATGGAAGGAGAAGAGGAGAAACGGTTTTTTGAAGAAGCGGCGTGAGAGTAAAGGCGCCACAGCCATTTCTTGCTCTTCGAATGAGTCCTCACGAATTGACACACAAGTGAGATCAATGCTGGTAGATGATGTCTCTGCTGGCTGTGGGTGTGCAATTTCAATTTTTGGAACCAAAAACTTGTGACTGTTTGGGGAATTGCTGACACTTTTAGTTAGTCCATTGGGGATTCACCCTGGCTCTTTAATTTTAGGATAAAACTTGGATACAATCTAATAAATATTGTTGGTCTTGTTATCCAATCAGATTTGAAATTCAAATTCAAATCTAATTGGAGAATAACACCAATGGTACCTATGGCGTATTTAAGTTTTTTTCTTAATTTTATTTCTTATGTTAATTATGTTTTTATTTCTCAAAATTTTCAAATTTTTACTTTTAGTCTCTAGTTAAAAAGTTGATTATGTTTTTGTTCATTAATGGTTTTTTTAGTCCTTCTTGTCGAGTGTCACTGTTAATTGATGGATGACGTGACGACCATCGTAAGCGCTACGTGTTAATTTTTTGTGGCAGTTGGTTCAAACTGTAAGAAATTATTTGATTGACTCGTTTAAAAGATATTAAACGATTTCTACTGATTAAAAATCGCACTTCCTCTTGTTCTTAAATCAAACTTGACAAATACATAGAACAGTGCAATACAGAACTAAGCAAGCATTTTATCATTCCAATAAGTAGTGGTTATAACTGTATCATTCAATCACATAAGCATTTTCTTCTCCCCCTTTTGGCATATCAGAGGCAAAAAAATGGATAATAAAGTAAGAGAAAGACACTCGAAACTAATATGGAAATGAAATGCAACAGAGATTCATTAATATTGTCATAAACTAATAGATTTGAAAAGCCACAAAGGCCATTACAACACCCAATCAAAACAGAAAACATAATTCAAAATACTCAAAAGAATGAGATAATTCCTTCACAAAATCTCATGGTAAACAAATAAACACCCTATTATCTAGTTTCCTTTGCCTTGAACCTCTAACTCATTCAACCTTGCTTGGATGGTCAAGGGAGTCATTGGTCTCCTAAACATACTTCCTATGAATCCTAATGATTTCATCCATCTTCGGCAACATATTTGTCTCAAAGGCTAACATTGGCTTGGGTTCATTAGGGTTATCTTCAACAACTTGGTTAGGGGCTTGGTTTCTAACAAAGGCACCATCTCTAACTTCGTCATTCACTACAAGGGTATTGACATCCACCACCCATCCATTTCCAGTGTCCATTAGCCCCATTTACTTAAGGGCTTTCTTGTTAATCTTATGGACAGACTTAGTGAAGTTAGTAACTTCATTACTAGTGTCCACCTTAAAGTGATCAATGAACCTGGAGACCAGCACAACATAGGGGCACTTGTATTCCACAAGCCTTATTACCTTCAGCATAATTTCCAGAACAACAAATACCCAATCAACCACTATATTATTTTTCAGAGCATAGATTAGTAACAAATCGTCATCATTGAGTTGTGCATGGTTGTTCCCCTTGGGTGTGCACACCCATGAAATAACATAGGTCAACATTTTGTCTTCAACCTTCAGGGGACCAGTGCCAAATCGCTTCTTGATCCTCTCAGTAGGACCCTCATGCAACCCCTATAGGTTTCACTTTCATATAGTTCTCCAACTCTTGAGTTGTGAGTTTTGTTCCACCAAGGGTTAAACCAGCCATAGAGGCCCACACAGTACCATCAATCACCATGCAAGTCCTTCTTACAGTTGAACAGAGCAACCAATTTTCCATAGAGGCACAAGTGTAGAAAACCCTTAGCTGATCAGGGTAGAAGGTGCCATTAAGCTAGGTCAAGACCTGAAGACCCTAATTTTCCAAAATTTCAAGAAAATCAAACCTTTGTTCCTTCATCCATTTCAAAGACAGAAACTTTGGGGTGATGAGGTCCTTGTTGGCAAACATCTCCTTGTTGACCTTAATGTGTCTGTCATGAGTAAACCACCTATTGATTTCCAGTGAAGGGGGTTCAACAGGTTGCTTCCCCATACTTAAGCTTGCCTCTTTGGTAGTTGAGAACTTCATTTTTGTCTCAAGAGGTGGGGTTTTCTTTCCCATGTATTTGACTCTCTTTGGCGGAGGTAAGGACGTGATTTTAGGAAGAAGGAGAATGAGATAAGGAGGAAGAAGAAAATATTAGGGTTTGAGATAGTGAGTTGTGAGGAAATAGGCTCGAAATCTCTTGATTTAAATAAAGGAGAGGACATTTGGTATTTAGAGATAAAAGGGCACAAGTTAAGATTGTTTTGGAAAAATGAAATGTTGCCAAACGCGTCATAATCAATTACAATATCAGTGTAATCGATTACAAAGCCCCAAATTAAGAGCCTTTTCACATTCTAAAGGGATGTAATCGATTAGCATTTCATGTAATCGGTTATAACATGGAGACCTTGAATTCACACACAACAATACAATAAGCACACATATAATATACATGCAAATAAATGAGAAATGAAATGATATACAAAGAGGTTATATTACATTAATTCACTTAAAATGCCGAGTTCATTTCTAATGAAGAAAAATCTATCTCCATAGGTGACAAAACCATTTTGTTCTGTTGAAAGAGAGATAAACCATGATTTATCTCCTGTCATGTGCCTATAACATCCATTGTCCAAGTACCACTGTTAGGATTGCTACAACTACTAGACTAAGAAAGATAATTGCAGGGGAAAACCTAAAAGAGCGAAAGGAAATACAAGAAGAAAGCTTCAACATTCATTTTTCATTACCCTAGTCTCTTCCACGGAGGTGTTCATATACTAGGGGTTAAGGAGTTACAACTCAAGGCCCATAAGATGAAATCCAACAGAAAATAAAAGACATACTAAAAGCCCAAAATAAAAACATAACTGGGCCCAAATAAAACATAGGCAATTGTTAAATATACCCTACCTAATTAATAAATATACCTCATTTCTCAATATTTTTTTCCAAAATACCCTTATAATCTCATCCTTAATTTCAATTCTCAACTCTCGTTCACCCCCATTCCTCCTCTCTTCCTCCCCCCTCTTCAATTCCCGTTCACCCCCTCCCCGTAATTGGTTTTTCACGCAGATTTACTCCGATTACAGCAGTAAAATTAAACCCTTTTACTCTCTTCCTCTTCTAGAATCCAAATGTAATTGAAACACATCCTATTCATATTGATTTTATTTTGCTACAAAATACAATTGGAATTCACTTGACATTTAGCAGATGATTTCCACCTTTGCATTTAATCACAGTGGCTTCACCAGTCTGGAAGAACGTATTGAAACTATTGCATTTCACCCTCGGAGTGCTGTTTGCAGCCCTTTGGTCCATAATGTTGAGTTTAATGTAAAGGACCGTTAATGAGATAAATGAAAAATAATAGTTATAATATGAAAAGTATAACCTAAAATATCCAATTTTTGCTACAATGATCGGTTTATTCTCTTGCGAACCAAAGCTGATCTCCATTCTCTGATGAGTTGCTAATAGGAAAGATGCCTTCAAGATTAGAATCATGATTTTTTTGGCACTAAAATAGCTTTTTTGGCACTCGGAAAGGAAGAGGTTGGGTGGCAAAGGAAGGGGTGAGTTGGGGAGGAAGGGGTAAGGCCGTAAGGGGGTGAAGGGTTTAGAATCGAAATTAGGGATACAATTATAAGGATATTTTGGACAAAATATGGGAAAGTGAGGTATATTTAGCAATTAGGTAGGGTATATTTAACAATTGCCTAAAACATAATGCTTCAATCACACTGATTGTTGTATTTTTTTCTTTTAGGCCTAACGTGACCCACTTTTGATCCAGTATCAACCACAATGAGGCAATTGTTATTTTTACCTCCCTTTTTAATTATATACCTCCATTTTTCTAATTTTTTCCTAAATTATCCTTATCTCTTTTCTTCTTTTATAATTCTCTCCATCTGTTTTAAAAAACATACTCCCCTCCACCTCTTTGGTGGTTTACGAGGACATCTACGACGCCAAAATCGCTGTTGACAACCTCTCTAGCTTCAACGTTACAAATCTATACTTAATCGTCCTTTCTAGTCCATTTCTATTTTCTTCAACCTTCTTTTTTTCTATTAATTGTTATGAACTTTGTGCCATTTTATCTTGGTTCTAACTAAACCTTACCGTATTAATTGAACCATTCGGGTCATTCCACATTTCCCTACTTTCACCAACGAAGCACATACAACTTCTTGTAATTTCGAATTAGGTAGCATCCAACTACTTAATTTGTAAAATGGAATTGGTCTACGAAAAAAGAAAAAAGAAATTAAAGTACCTGCTGAATCAAGTATCAACTAAAACTAAAGTCTTACATGTTACGGCCAACGCATATTTATAGGTTAAAATTTTATTAATAATACTTATAAGAACACTTCATGGGATACTCTCATTTTTAACTTCCATTGACCCTCTTACAATCGTATTTGATTTCTCCATGGCTTCCCGTTAATGACCCATATTAATCATGGAATGAGCAAAGGCTTCGAAGAATGCAGTTTGGTTGCTAGCAAAGTTGTTGACAATGGAAATTGTGGTAAAGCCACTAATGGAAAAGAGCTATTGGTCTGATTGGAGAAGGAGGATTAGATCGCACTCATGCAGGAAGTATGGAGTCTCCACCAAAGAGAGATTGAGAGGGGGTATTTTTTTTTTTCTGAAGAAAAACTTATAAGAGAGAAACAAATACAAGGATAATTTAGGAAAAAAATTTAAAAGGGGAGGTATATAATTAGAAAGGGGAGGTAAAAATAACAATTGCCCACAGTGATTGCTTAGCCCTTAGACACACCTACAAAACAATTTAAAAGGAGGATTTAGGTACCTAAACTCTGTTGGGTCCTTGGGGATTAGCAACTTCATTGGTTCCTTTGGGAATCCACTTGTACTTCTCACTAGTAAATCCAATCTTTCTAATCATGCATGAGTAAGAGGTATGACCATTTTGTGAGCAATAATGACATGATATAACAAGAGAGCCGGAAGCTTTTGAAAAATTAAAGAAATTTTTATAGGATCTTTGTTTTCTATCAAATGTATATCCAAGTCCAGCTTCATCTATCATGCATTTACAAACAATCACATATGCAGTTAAACCCTACAATTGCTACCAATTCTTGAACCCATAAGAATTACTTTTACCAATGTAGAACCCTACCTTCTTGAGCACCCCACTCAAGATGAGAGACAAAAAGATTAAGAAAGAATAAGGAAAGATATCACCTTAAGTGAAGATTTCCACACATTAAACACAATGTATACCAATGAAGGTCTCTAAGCCATGGTCACAATGAACTAAAAATCAAATATTTGTAGACTTGTGATCCTTGTGTTGAAAACAATCCTAGAGCTCTTTGAAATTTAAAAAGATATAATCTATTACAACTAATAGGTAATCAGTTAAAGTGTTCTTCGTCAATTTTGGGCGGAGTTATGAATGTATTTAATCAATTATCATGACTGGTAATCGATTAAAACATGACGAGCTTATTTTTGTAGGAACCACACATGTATGATGTAATCGATTATCCTTTGTGGCAATCGATTAAAACAACAAGTTAAGTTCCTTGCATAGACAAGCCTCATTCACTTAATGTAATCAATTATCTCAATGGGTAATTGATTACACTAGCGACTCTTGCTCTTCCCATACTTGAGTTTCACACTATGTATTTTTTCAATTACTTCGAACATCTCGAGCGTGAAGTTTGCAGGACTGGATATCTGCGGGTGGTCCGATAGCGGCCCGATAGCAGGTGGCACAATAGGCCCACAATAAGGCACAATAGGCCCAACAACAAATCGCTAGGATAAACTATGATACCATCTTAGAAAGTGGGTTATGGGTCTAACTCAACCCTAAAAAACCGACTTGTAAGGTGAGAGTTGCCCCCCACTTATATACATTAATTTGGGGCTCTTGCTATTTCGACTCCCATTTTTTCTAAGTACACTCGCATTTCCTTTTTTTAAAATTAAATTACTTAAATAATCTCTCTCTTTTAAACATTCTTCTCTCCCTCGCACACTCCCCTTTTCAGCGCAACAACACACTCCCTGTTTCATAGCAACAACTCCCCCCTCTCTTTCACTCCCTTCATCCCCCTCCAATCTCTTGCTCTAGTCTTCCTTTACTCCTCACCTGCTCAATCTCTTACTCTAGCGTTAGGGTTTTTTCACCCTCCAAACTCCAATGCAATATGTTTATGTTCCCAACTACTTTCCTTTACTCCTCCCTTGCTCAATCTCAGTATGTTTATTCAAGTTGTTGCAACGGAGTGCCTCTTAGAGTTGTCTAGATTGAAGGACCAATATCAATTATATGCTTTCTCCACTTCAATTGCTCACTATTGTACAATTTTCCCTTTATATGGTGTTTTTAATGGTCTTAATGTTGTACTTGAATTTTTCTAGATGTTATTCTTAACATTTCGGAAAGTACTTTCTGGAACCCAAAACAGTATTCCTGAACAATATTTCAGAAAGTACTTTCAGGAATACAGTTTTATTTTTTAACACTCCGAAAAGTACTTTCCAGAACACGAAATAATATTCTGAAAAGTACTTTCTGGAATACAATTTTATTTTTTAACATTCCGGAAAGTATTTTCCGAAACACAAAACAGTATTCCAGAAAGTACATTCCAGAACATAGTTCTATTTTTTAACATTCTGGAAAGTACTTTCCAGAATACAAAATAGTATTCCAGAAAATACATTCCAGATAATAATTATATATGTTAGGGGTATAAAGGGTATATATGATAATAACAATTAGAGAAAAAAAACAAATGGGAGTGTACTTAGCAAAAAAAATGGAGTGGATATAGCAAAAGCTTAACTTGGCCATATCACTGGTCAATGTGAGATCTCCAACAATATCTACTACTACTACAACCAATACAATATGCCAACTCTAAATCAAAGTTTGGCATGTAAAATGAATTAATCAAAATCAAAACTAAACTATTACAAGGCTTAGTTCATAAGCTCATCTTCAGCTTCATATCAACAACAATAGTAGAGTAGTTGAATGGTTGTACTTATAAGAGAAAATAAATTAGTTTAGATTTATTTTTTTACTTTAAATGATTAAAATAAGATTTTGAAATTTCTTTTTCCCCGTGTGCCTAAAATTCTGTGGACTTCATGTCAGCTAATAATAAAATATATATTTTTTAATTTTTTATAATTATTAGATAATAAAAATATTTTTAATGGTTTATTAAGGGAAAACTGGATTGGGTTTTTGGAGTAGGTTTAGGCTAAACTAATTATACCACGCCCTAATATGTATTTTTGTAAGTCTCCAAAAAAAATTCAAAATTTTCTCATTTATAAATTAATTATACTAATTATTTTACTAAAAATGCTAATTAGTTAGCTAATAAATCAAGTTTGAGTAAATTATATTAATCACTCCTAAGGTTTCATGAAATTACACAAACTTCCTTTATTTTTTCAACATTTACAACAACCTCTCTTATAAGGGTATGTGGTGTAATGTTTTTCAAACAATTAGGGAGGGTTAGTATAATGTATAAGGGGTGTCGGTATAATATTTTTCAAACAATTAATGAAATTAGTGTAAGGGTAGAAAAACTAGAGTTGTGTAATTTCACAAAACCTTACGAATGGTTAGTGTAATTTACTTATCAAGTTTTTGCTAAAAATTGCAAATTTTTAGATTTCTGATATATTTATCCTCAAATAAAATATTTCTATGTTATTAAAATAATGTTATTAAAAATTTTCAAAATGTTTTTAGCCTTAAAACTCTTATTAGTTCTATGTCCTTGGGGCGTTTTCATCTTTTTAAAAAAAATGTCTCAATTAATTTGTAGAAAATTTAAAAATTATTATTAATTACTTTAAGCATGTTACGATTTAAAAAGAATTTTTAAACCTCTCTAGCTATATTTTTACTATCTTATCCGATTATGATGTTTTCTAGGGACAAATTGATTATTTTATAGCTTCTTACAGACTTCACATTTTAGTGTTTCAGACTTTTGTCATTATGCATATAGAGCCTTGTGTCATCTTTCACTGTGCAGCACAATAAAATTTCCTTCCCCTTCTATATTGTTCAGCTACCTACGTCTCTTCTCCTCCTTTTTCATTTTTTACAAACGGACTTCCCTTCTCCTTCAGCTTTGCATGTCCTTTTCTTCCATCATCTAGCTTCATGTGATGCATGTCCCTACCCTTACCTTCTTGTAGCATATGTGACCCTTCTTCTATCTCATACTTATATAAATTCCTAGTGCCTTACAACAGTCATCGTTTTCCCCTTCCCTAACACAAATCTCCATCAACTCACACTCTCATGGCGTCATTGATGAAGCTTCAAATATTCAATCATGGCAAAGAAGCAACCCGCCAAATCGTCGATACCCAACCGACAAACCCGTGACCCCCCACACCCAAAACCCGCTCAAACCGAAGAAACAAACGGTCGGGCTCGAACCAGAAAAATTGAAGATCGGTTTACATCGGGTGAGCATTTTTCGGTCCAAAACCAATCGAACCCGCCCGATGCTCACCCCTAGTTTCTTGTGCCCTAGTCTGGAAAAAAATATTAAAAATTTAAATTGAGCTATACTTATTAGTATTAGTATCAGGAATCCAAATTTTGAGATTCACATCAAGTTCTCCAAAATAAAATACTAAATAATTAGAAAAATAGTTCAATTACCTGAAAGTATAGTAGTGGCATTCCTCTGAACCTTTGGAGCTTCATAGGACACAAGCCATTAGAGGTGAACAAGGAGTTGCTTTGGAGGTGTGCCAAGGAGATGCATGAGAGTATTGCTATTCTCGAAAGTACAAATCTATGCCACACATCCTCCTCAAATAAATCTTTTTTGTGCTCTCTCCTTCAAAATGACGCAACCATCATTAGCATCCCTCATGGCCCCTCGCACACTTCGCTTGCCATCAGTGCAACATTGACCTCGCTATCCATGTCTCTCCAAGGTCAAGGGATTCTTTGCTAGAAGAAGATAGCGAGAGGACGTAAAAAGCCCAAACAACATATGTAGTCTTACTGGTTATAATTATATTAAAAAATATTGTGATTGAATTTAATTTAAAGAAAATATATTAGAGCATATATGCAAATAATTTTGTTTGAAATAATTCATTTTTAAATAGTTATTTTAAAATATTTTTAATTAAAATATTATTTAAATATAAATAATTAAAATATGTAATAATTATCGTGCTTAGATTCTTGAATTAAAATTTATTTGCTTTAAAAAATTGAATTTAATTATATAGTAAAATCATCTTTTCATAATATTTCTCATTCCTTTTCCTCCATTCTCTCATGTAACCAAACAAATGAAAATAAATCACCCCATATCATTCTTTCTAAATTCCACCAATCCAAACAAATACAAAATTCCACTCATAAATCACTTCAACTAATATCTTTTCTCTTTCTTTTTCTCTAATTCTTTTGTCTCAAATTCACCTCCTATCCAAATAAAGGGTTATAAAGTGAACTATTTTATTCACATTGGTACTTTATTTTATTTTGAAAAAATTGTAATTTTTTTTATGTTTTTCAAGAATTTAATAACCATGTATCAATAGTTGAAACTAACATGTTTATTCAAATATAAAAATATAATTAGAATATATAAAAGATATATTAAGAAATATTTTTTGTAATTTATAATTTATTATAAATAATTCATTGTAAATCATATTTCCAAGTTATTATGTTTATTTTATATTAGAATTAATCATGTTAACGTTCAATTTTTTTTCATGTTATGATTAAAAAAATAAAATATATCAAATATTACAATGAAGTAATTTATTAAATATTTTCATATACTCTGTGTGTGTGTGTATAAATTGACATTTAAAAAAGATAAAGATAAAAATAATAAACCTATCTCTATAATTATTGAACGTATGACTATAGTTTTATAGCTTATAATCATAATAATGTTGTAAGTGGTCTCACATTCATATGATTAATGTGAAGGGAAAAAATTGCATGATCAAACATGTCTTTTTTATTTTTATTTTTCTGTCTGTGGTTTCACATTCATATTAGGGGTGTTCGCGGATTGGATTGGATCGATTTTTAAGAGAAAAATCATCTGATCCAATCACTTTGATTTTCTTAATTAATCATCCAATCGGTTTGATAAAAAATTTAAATCCGATCCAATTTAAATTGGTTTGGATTGGATCATTTTCTGTTTTAGTTTTGTTTATATTTTTCTTTGGAGAAAGTATTAAATAAATGGTAATATATAAAATAAACATAATAAAAGATAATTTAAAAATATTAATCTTCTTTATAAGTCAATAAACAACTAATAATAGTATAACTCTTCAAATATATACTATTAAAAGTAAATTTATATAACTTAATAATTTTAGTTTTTTTTCGTTCTTTTCTTTTTCTTAGATTCGAATCCGAAAAGAAAAGAATTAAGTAAATTAAAAACCCAAAGGAGGTTCATGGCCAAAGGTAAAGATATCCGAGTAATTGTTATTTTGGAATGTACCGGTTGTGATAAAAAGAGTGTTAATAAGGAATCAACAGGTATTTCTAGATATATCACTAAAAAGAATCGACACAATACGCCAAGTCGATTGGAATTGAGAAAATTCTGTCCCCGTTGTTGCAAATACTTATGTATCTTTAATCAAATAGATACTAAAAAAATATCTTCAATTAAATAGATGTTTCACAAATAAATATAAGTTATGTGGTAATTTTATAAATATATAAGAAATAAAAATATAAACATGAGCAATATCATAAATTTATGAATAAAAATATATATGTATATATAACTTCGGTTTGGATTGGATTGGATAGGATTTCAAAATCAAATCCGAAATCTGATCCAATCCAATAAAAAATTTTGGTTTTTTCAATTTTCGATCCATTCAGTTTTCGGTTTATTCGGTTTTCGGTTTTTTGGATCGATTTTTTCGATTTTGATTGGATTGGATTAGTTCATGAACACCCCTAATTCATATGATCAATATGAAGCAAAATATAAATGCATGATCAAACATGTCTTTTTTATTTTTTATCTATGGGTGTTTTAATATAAAAAATAATAAAGTAAAATATATACTCAATAAATAAATAATAATTTTTAAATTTTTTTGTATAATTACAAATGTTGACCTAATGTGTCACATCACATGTTTGCAAACAAAATTAGTGATTGATTAACGACATGGACTAACTTTATAACACCTATATTTTTGCTCATTTTTTAATTAACTTGATTGACATCATTTATAAGTGAAAACATTATTTAAAATACAAAATTTAATTAATTAGATTTTTTTTGTGTAAGTTTCAGTTGTTAATTCAACTAAAATATAGACTATGCTGGAAAACATATCGTAAAAGCTTTTACTAATTTCTATAAGCAGACAATCAAATATTTTATGAAAATTTAATATGATTATTCGTTATTAATCAAAATTAATTATTTGTAAAATTTTAGATTAATTCTAACACTCCAAATTAAAATACTATTATTTTGTCTGAAATGTGTTTTACGAAATATAATTCTAGAGTAGAGATACAACTAGAATCATCCTCCATACATCATAAATTACCATTTTAACCTTCTTACATAATTAGTGGCCTAATCAGACCATTAAGCACATAAATGTTAATTAATTAAAGTCTTGCACCAAAATGGCTAAATAAAAATCTAAGCCATGGAAAAATTATTTCATTTCATTTAAATAAAATCGTTTGGTGTCAAATTTTCAAAAGCACATGGGAACTCTTCCTAATGTTTAGTTTGGCCACAAAGGCCAAAAATGAAAGTGAAATATTATTTCATTTTTTTCAAATAAAACCCATTTTAAAACTTATTTTATTACTTAAGTGTGATATAAATCCAAAGACAAATCATTCTCACTCAAAACTCTAGACTTTTAAGAGTTCTCTCCCTCTTTTTTGTCCTTCAGCCAAAGAACCACTTCCATGTAGGGAAGCATTTTTGCTTCCTCATACCTCCATCGAAACCCATCAAGTCAAATGCCCTAACCCATTAACACTTTCATTGGTTCAAGTCTCAATTTTCCTCCATCCTCTTCGAGCAAGGTGAACTTTTCTCTTCTAATTTTCTTGTTAAGGCTACACAAAATTATTTACCATGTTCTCCATCTCATTTTCTCTTTTCTTTTCTTTCCATGGCTTCAAAATGGTAGCTTTGTAAGTGGTTGGAAGCTTGGAGCACCATTCTTGAAGAACCTTGGCAAAAGAAGTCAAGAACCAAACATTTGGTAAGGGGAACCTCTTGACACAAGCCCTTGGAAGCTTGTGGATTGTTTTGTGTTGTATTTTTCCTAAAAAATTGTTAGGTAAACTCTTTCCCGTTAGTTTGATCACTTAAGTGTGATTCTTAATGAAAATTTTATTCTTGAATAAAAAAGCATGGAACTTTTCTATTTTATTTCCCCTCTCTCCACAAAATTATGCTACATTTTTTTTATTTTATTGGCAGGATATTGGCATAATATTATGTTTAAAATGATGTTCTTTGACTTTACCGCCAATAGTGGTCTTACCCGGTTCGAACAGAATTGCCTCCAATGGAGGATACTCGTGGTCTAGACAAAAAAAATGATGTTCTTTGATAGATATATGATTTAGTGTTGTTGGGTGATATGGGTGCCAAAGTTGTAATCATTGGCCTTTTCATAAGCTTTAAAGACAAAATGAAATCTTGAACCTAAGACCCTATTTTCAAGCTATTGGACAAAACCTAAGAAGACCATAAAATACTAAATTAAGTGTTGAAATGGATTAAGGAATCCTAAATCAACTTCTAGCAATATTAGGCTAAGATTTTATTAAGAAAACTTAATAAAATGAACTTTGGGGAAGGTAGTGGCTAAAACAAAATCTTTAGACCTAATATAGTGTTATTAAATTAATTTAAAATTAAAAGTCATTAATACTCCCTCCGGTCCTTTTTATAAGAAACAAAATGGTGTTCTTTTTTTGTCCTAATTATAAGAACCATAAACCAACTTTAAGATGTATTAATTGCTAGTTTTCTTTTTTACCCTTCACCTTGTAAAATTCATTAATGAGACACCTACTCATTTCTCATGCATTTATTGGTCTATTAACAACACAAGTTACACTTATTGGTGGAGGTGCAGTGTCATTAATGCAACAACTACTTAAATCAATAAATTTAAGGGGTACTTTTGGAATAAAATTAAAATTTATGACATTATTAATTATAACTAACTAACTAAACTATTTTTATTGGTCTTGACGATTTAGTTATTTGTTTCTTATATAAAGGACCGGAGGGAGTAATAAATTAGTAAGCTTAGGAAAAAAATTGACTTAAAAATGAGTTAATCCAAATTAGTTTTGAGACTTGAGATGAAAATTAAGTTAATTAGGGGTCAATTTTATTTTTCTTCTAATTAAATTAAAATCTTAATTGAAATAATTAATTTTAGTTATAATAAATTTAAATTTAATTAGGTAAAATTTGAATAGACAGGACTCTTTTTGAACTTAAAATAAGACAATTGTACGCATTCTAGTCAAAACAGACAGCCTAGGGCATAATGGTCATTTCATACTTAAAAGTATTAGAAAATCCAAAAAAAAGATATATATTATAGAATTTTCAAGAAAAAATCAAGGCAAAATACCTTATAAATATGTAGGAATAAATTTTAGAGTTAGAAAATCATATTGAAAAATAAGCTATTTAAAATATTTAAAATAATTAAAAATAATTAATTCTGGACTTATTACAAAAAAATTATTCGAAACATTAATTATTTAGTCCAAATATAATTAAATATTTTCAAGAGAAACCTTAATTCAAATTATCATAAAATTTTGTGATATGTGTATTATATAGAGCAGTCAAAATGGCTCGAAACCTGCGCGCCAACCCGACCTATAACGAGTTTGAGCCGGGTTGGGCTGGAAAAATTTTGCCCATTTTGATTATTGGAAAAAAATTGCCCATTTTAAATTAAGAGGACAACGTATAATTTTACATATGTATTATATTTAAAAATGTTAAAATGTTAGTAGGGGCATCCCCCAATCTTATATGTGGATTCGTTATTGTATGCAACTACGTTAAATATTCAGAGAAAGAATTTTATCTCACATAGTGGTCATATTCAATTCAAGCAAGATTACCTCCTAGTTTGTAAAAAAAAATAATCAAAACTTTGAGGATCACGAACATTAAAAAAAATCATATTGGATAAAATTGATTTTAATTAAATTAATTTTAAACTATTAAACATAATTAAAATATGCATATAAATTAAGAGAAAAAGGGCTATGCACTAAAAGTGTAAAATAGTTTTACACTGTCATCAAATCATAACCCACCATGTATGATAAGTTTGTTGACTTTTACAAAATTATCTTAAAAGTCATATCAACAGTGATTTGTGATTAGATGACAGTGTAAAATTGTTTTATATCGTCAGTGTATCACCATTAAACTCATAAATTAATCTTAGGCATATGTTTACATTAAAATGTGTACTTTTTTTTTTAAAAATAACTATGAAAATTAATTTCTAATGTCAAAGCAAACATAGACTAAATTATTTTAACAAAGATAGAGGTAGTTTTTTTCCCCTTAATTTTGCAGTAAAATGTGGAGAGGATGTTAATATTCACACGAAGGTGTAAAAGTTAGCAATCTACTTTTTAAAATACATAAAATATAAAATATAAAGGTTTAAATATATTTTTGTCCTTTAAATTTGGGTTAATTTTGTTTTTATTCCGCAAATTTAAATTTGTTTCTTATAGTCTTTCAATTTCAAAAAATATCTTTTTTAGTTCATCTCCATAAAAAAAATATTCTTAGATTGATTTTGGAATGATTGGAATGTTTTTTTTTATTTTTATGGAGAGAGACTAAAAAAGCATTTTTCAAAAGAAAAATGTTAGGAACACATTCTCTAACACACTCTTTTAAAAACACTTGAAAAATTGAGGGACTAAAAAAACAAATTTAAATTTGTGGGATCAAAAACAAAAGTGACACAAATTTGAGGACTAAAAACATATTTATGCTAAAATACATTTTTTTTCTTACATATATTTTTAGTCACTATATAAAATGAGCATGTTTTGATTTTGGTCACTATAAAAAAATTTCTTTGTTTTTCATTCTCTAAAATCTAAAATTATTTATTTTAGTCCCTATAAAATGAGCAAATTTTGGTTTTGGTCCTTGTAAAATATTTTTCTTTGGTTTTAATCCCTCCAAAATATAAAATCACTATTTTTGGTTCTTAAAGTTCATTTAAATAACATTTATTTTAGGGATCTAGAAAAAATTATGTATGTATCACATGTTGACATTGTACCACAAACACTAGCAGGTGTTACCTGAGATGGTCACTTGACCTTCTGCTAAATACATAAGCCATTAATGAGTGTCACATAATAGTAGAGATCAAAAATAAATTTTCAATTTTTTGAGGGATGAAAATCAAAGAAATTTTTTTATAAAGACTAAAATCAAAACTCGCTATTTTTATGGGCACTAAAAACGTATTTGAGCTTCTTATTTTATTTTATTTTTTTTAGTTTTAAGAGTACACAGTTACCTATACCAACCTACAATCTTCTCCAACACAAAAACCAAAAAGGAAAAAAGAAAAAGAAAGAAAAATATGGCTTCATACACAAGTCAACTTCTTATCAATACAACACACAAAACAAACTCAAAAAATCAAATTCCATATCAACAACCAATAGCTGCCATCTATTACCCAAGAATGTGTGATAGTGTAATACAATTACAAAAGCATTATACATGTTAAGTAACAATTAGCATCATCAATTCACCATCAAACATTTGTTTAGCCAAAAAATAAAAGCACTAAACAATTACAAGTTTCCATATATGTATATATATATATCATCTATGCAAGGGTGATGATCTCCAATCTAGCTCATCATCTGAGGAACAATCCCTCTGCAGTTCCTGAGGAGGTATGAAGCAGTCCAAGGACAAGCCAGGCACATTGAATGCAACATCATCAATGGTCCATGACTCTTCCAGCCTTGTGATGGCTGGTCCAGCCTTGAGGTTGTCCCCAAACCTGGTGATCAGTGCGGTCGATGAGCCGGCATGTGCAATCATCACACCATCCACAATTCTGTAGTCCTCAATCTTGGTTGACATTGTGGTTTCCCAGTATGTGGGGTGAGACCCTGGTGCTTGAATCCTGGTAAGGTATGAGTCCTCCAGGAACACCAGAAGGCCACTTCTTTGGCTGAAGTAGCCAAATATGGCATGCTTGATCATCTCAGCCGTGTTGTCGCTTCGCTCAGCGAGGTCTTTTTGATCAGCTGAGAGTTTTAGGACAAAGCAATCCATGCCTGAGATTTGTTTCTCCCCCATGTATTGTGCTGCACAGAATACCGCAGACACTGCCAAAGGGTCTAGTCCCTACAATGCACAAGACCATAGTGTCACTTAAAAAACAGAACCACTGAAACGAGTGCCAAATAGTAGAGGTACCAAGATACAATTATAGATGCTGATCAATTCAGTCTCACTGAAATCAGTGCCAAATAGAAGAGATACCCAGATACAATTATGGATGCTGATCAATTCAGTCTCACTGCAGAGTGGACCCAGTAGGCTAGAAAGTCAACAGCTGCATTCATATTTTGTGTGAAAATATTCAATTCAACTCTTCTGTTTTAGTCTTCTTAGGCTTTGGTTTTGAAGAATCTTAATTAAAAAGTTTAAGTCAAAATAATCACACATAAATCATGATGGTTGATGAGCAAATAAAGAAAAGGAAACACGGGAATGTGGGTAGATGGAACAAATGAATGAAATTTAGTAGGGAAACACTGACCCATTAAATTGGCTGGTAGCATATGGATATATTGAAAGCCTTTCTATTATTTAAAATGAACAATAGCAGTAGTGTTAACCTGCATTTATGGCCATTTAAACAAATAAAAAGTTATTTGATTACCAGTCTACATCTGTTACAGATCTGTGTCACTAACATTTTTCTTTAATTTTCTCTCATAATAATTTCCAAACACCATCTTAACACATTAACACATTCCAAAAGGGGTTCTTCCCTTGCACTTTATGTCATAAACACTATACCCCACCAATTCATGGAGCCAGGGATTAGGTCATAAGTCATACCAATTCAATTTTCTTATAATGAGGACAGTGACACAATATTTTCATACTCAGCATCATCATGTCCCAACATTAACAATCACATTTAGCTGTCAATTGAAACTCATCTCTAAAAACACCTTCAAGGTACCACCAATGAATACCATCATACCAACCAACATAACAGGACTAATAACAAACACAACACCAAATTTGTTGCAAAATTTAAAACAAGACATCATGATGATGAATTATGATGAAGAACATGCCTGAAGTGCACGGCGAAGAGGCCGGGCGCCACCTTTGGCAGCGTGCACGCCTAGCCAAGGCGTGTGGCGCCAAGCAATGGCGCCGTTGCTACCAGCCAGAACCTTTTGGCCACCCAAAACCAGCTCTATCTGCCACTTATCAGGAACCATTTGCCACATCACAAAGCACCCTTTCTCCAAATTAACACCACCACCGGTGGATCCGAGCTCATCCACCACATCCATTGTCACTTTCCCTGTTGTGAACACATTTTTCACTGTCCCCTCCAACTTCCTACACCCTGTTGCAGCCCTGAAGTGTTGTATAATATATTGTGCCGAAGATGACACCTATTACATACAAATGAAGGAAAAAATTATTGAAATGCCTCTGCCATTCTCCTTAAAAAAATATACCAACCTTTTCATATTTTAACTACGCACTCTTTACAGTAATCACATGATAATTGATAAAGTTGGTGGCACACACATAAACATTAAAGAGGTTCCATGTATAAAGAAAGTGATCAAAAGTAACCATTTTCAACTAACTTTTTAATCTTGATCAAGAAAGAACATCATTTCAACCTTACTTCACAAAAAAGGTAAATTAGCAAGGTTCTTTAGAAAACACGCACACAAATTATTTTTCATAGACACACAAAACACATCAAGAGGGGAAAAAAACAAATTGATGCCATTTTTTTCTTGTGGTAATTATGAGGGGAAACTTATTTGTGTTTGTAAAGAATAACAAATAGCAGAAGTTAGAGCTTTGACACTCAAAATGATCTTATCTGACTCGAGCAGGATTGTATCTCATAAGATTGTATGTTATTATCTGACTCAAATAGGATTGGTCTTTACCAAAATATATATATATATATATATATATATATATATATATATATATATATAGCAGAAGTTTTCAAACAGCAACACCACCACTTTCTCATGCATGGTGATGGTGCATTAGAATTTAGATACAAAAGTAGGAGAAAAGAAAGAGAAAGAGAAGAAGAAAAGGGCTTGCCTCATTGAGGGGTAGAATGGGGTGGACAGGAACTGGAAAAAGAGGACAACCCAAGACACTAAGGAGGATCTTGATGTTGGACTTCTTGTTGAAGACAAGGGAAAAGTGAGTCTTGATCCAGTTCCAGTTTCTCCATGACTGAAGGCATTTCTTTGAGTTGTTATTGTTGTTTCCTTCATTTTCTTCATTGATGGGTTCTTCTGATAATGGTGCAAGTCTTCCCATCACAGCTTCTTCTTCTGGTTGTTGAAACGTGAGACACACAACACAGAAAGAGGAAAATGCGTGCAAAGACTTGAGACAAGGCTTCAAAGGAACACATACACACTGTGTTGTTGTTGATATTGTGTTGTGTAGGGGTTTGAGCACGCGCAGGGTCAGTGCGTGGGGTGCACGGTGGAAAAAAAAAAGAGAAAGGGAAAAAGGTTGCACCAAAGTTAACTGCAAGATTGAATGTGATGATGTGACCCCAAGGGTCTGGTTTTAAAGACAGGGTGTAAAAAGAAGTGAGAAAGATGGGATAAAATAGAGGTTTGATTGAGCTTTTGAGCTTTTAGATTGCATTATTATATGGTGTGTGGTGATAAGTGATCTAATCCACCACTACTTTTGAGCTTTAACTTTTGATTCTTGGTAAAAGTAGAATCAATAATATAATCGCGAGTTTGTGAATGGTAAGTGTAAAGATTTTCATAATTTTTAATTAATTAAAAATTTAAATATAATTTTTAAAGTAATTATTATAAAAGTAAATAAATTCATCATGTGTGTAGTCTATACTTAAAAGGCAATAAAAATATTTACATTCTCAATATGTTTTAATTAAATTAGATTAATTAAATCTACATGTTATGCAGTTGATTAGCAAAATTATTTCAGATTCGATATAATTAAAGTATATTTAAATTTTAATATATTGTATGTTATTAAAAAGTAAAATAATTAATCTAATAAATTATTTTTTATTATAATCTAATAAATTATTAAAAAGGTGTGAATTTTTTACAAAAAAAAATTATTATTAATATTATTACAGAAACCAACCAAATATTTAGAAAAAGATATTTATTAAGAAGATAAGAGTTTTAAATTGTAATAGTTACAAGAATAATATAAAAGTAATTTATTATTTTGAGTAACTAATAGTTTCATAAAGTATAATTGTGACTTGTTAGTATGATTTTAGTATAGAAAACGCTGAATGGTACAAATAAAATGTTGCACGAATATATTAACGAAAATTATAAATTTTTTATTTAAATTTTATCCAACAGAAAATAATCACATTATTTCGTACAACAGTTTGTCCTCAACTTGTACTGGTTGGCAGTCCTGTTTCAGTGCAGGTTTAGCTTGATTGGGTGTTGAAAAATGAAAAGAGAACAAAAACTAAACTAAAATTCTAAATAATTTCTTTTTTGTTTTTCACTCCGGTTATAATCCGTTATAATTTAAACAACTAAAATAGGTCAACTAATCTCATATACACGACATACATTACATTTTTTTTAACGACACCATGAATTATATATTACATATATTTCAACTAAAGGCATATGAGTACTTTAGTATTGAACTCAAAAGGAGATTAAGAAGCCCACTTGTTATCTGGAAAACTATAAAGGAGTTGAAAAATCAATATCAATATATATAAAATTTACGAATCCAAAAATAGATTTGAAAGACATGTGGCAAAACAAAGTTGCTTCTCAAGTATTGAATGACACGTATCATCATTTCATGCTTCGGAATTATTTGATTTTGTTACGAACCAAATTCAAATTCAAATAATCAATCAATGAAATAGTTAATTAGCATCAATCACACAAGAAAATAATAAATCAACATTAACCAAATATTTGGTTCAATTACGGATCATAATTACACGATTTCGTCATTAATAGTATAATAAATGAAATAAGCAATCAACGTCATTATAGAAATAACTTCCTATGACATTTATTTACAAAAATTATTTAATACTAAAGTTATTTTTGGAACTAATTAAATGAAATTGACCATATAATAGAATTAATAATGGAATTTATTTAGAACAAATAATTTAATAATAATTTTATGATATTGATATGAAAAAACATTAAGTTTGACGTAATATTGTTAAATTATTTGTTTGATTTTTTTTTTTTTGAATTGGCGTAGTAATTTTTGATATATGATATTAAATCAATTATCCTTTATATTATTTGAATTCACAATCAAATATTTATAAATATATTTATACCCAATTTTATTTATTCTGAAAGGATTCTGATTTTTTTTTTTAAAAATATTCCTTTTTTATTGCTTCTCTATATATTATGAAATTGAAAGTTGTATTGCAGCTAATTCTTTCTTTCGCAATACCTTTTTGTTCTGATTTGTTATGATTTATAGAGGTTTTGTATTTTACTCCAAAGAAATCGATCACATTGTGATTGATTCACCAAAAAAAATGTTGTGATTCATTCCAAAAAAATCCCTACAATAATTGTTAAGTATTTCTCCTGTAAGTCAAAGGAAATATGTAACATCACGGAGGACAAATGTATGGGTACGTATAATGACCCGGAGCGATGAATGAAGACTTAATGAGCAATATATAACGTACTGTGATTGGTTTGAGTTTGTAAGGGATGGATAAAAATTTGGCCCCCAATGTTGTTCTCCAATGTTGTTTATTTATGATTATAGCATTCTTTTTGTAAGGACTAATTTGACAATATTGTTGGCTTTTGTATACAGTTAGGGTATCATTGTTTCTTTGATTTTCCAATATTGTACAATATAAACATATATACCTTTTGTTGTGTATATTTGAATCTTTAATTTTAATTTTTTTTCTAAATTTTTAATAAATGTGTCTTTCATAGTTTTTCTTAAAGTACAATAATGATTGGTTATCACAATTATAATTGTTAAATATAACAAAAGCTATAATTGGTAAATATAATGAGATTATTATTCTCAAAGGTAAATAATTTTTTAAATTTGTAATTTTAATTATTGACTATCCTTTTTGACAAATGGGCCAAATTGAATTCTTAGAACTTAATGCAGTAATTTTATATCAAGCTTAAATCACAACAATCTTATTCTTAAAATAAATTAGTCATGTTAAGATTTTAAAAAGATAACACAAACCTATATCAAATTAATAAAATAAGATTAAAATTTAAATATAAAAAACAAGATAAACTCACGAGTCACATCATACAAAAATTACTTATTTATACTACGATTTACCAGCCACATTAATTTTCATTATATTCAAACAAGAATTTTAATTCCAAAAGGAATATTTATAAACTCATTAAAGCTTTTTATGTTCAAAATGTTTAAATAATTTTCAAATATTTTATTTTAAAAGATGATTTATAAATTATTTTTGAAAATAAATTTTTGAAAAATATTTATTACATTTTAAAATTAAACGGTATTACAATTAAGGAGTAGTGCCAAAATAATTCTTACAAAATCTAACTCTTTAGTAAAAAAAAAAAAAAAAGCCATATCTTAACCTTTTTTTAATCCTTATATATCAAGACAAATTAATTTAAATAAATTTGTGTATAGAATTTTTAGTTTTTTACCCTCATAATGAATTATTAGTTTTTATTAAATAAATAAACAAACTAGGATTATTTGATGCACGTTGGCTATAAATATGATTTTAGGAGATATGTCATGTTATTAAAAAATACTAATACATTTTCTAACAATCGATTGAAATATATAAAATCATAAGTGAAATTTATTTATTTTTTGACAGCTCATAAGTGAAATTTATTAAATAAGAATAACATACTCATTCTAATATTAAAGATCTATGTAATGAAAATATTTTAAAAATAAAATTTAATTCCTTAAAGTTATTGTCATTATTAACTATACTAATTAAAAACTTAATGATAATAACTCAAATAGAAATTAACATTTTTTATCTTAAAATTACAAGTACTTATATTAACATGAGGGAAAATAAATAGGAAAAACTTAACAAGATAATAATATTTAATGGAAATTCAATTTCTTTAACTGATGAATTAAATTTTAAAGAAAAAAAAGTCATAACAAAATTGTAGGTAGGGATGACAATGGATATTGAACCCAGTGGATACTTGCAAAAATTATCCATAATGAATAGGATAATTTTCTACTTAATGTGTATGATGTCGGGTACGGTTAATTACTCACAAATATTAACAGTGCACATACCTTGGTATCCAACCCTACCCATACCCACACATATAATAATAATAATAATAATAATAATAATAATAATAATAATAATAATAATAATAATAATAAGTAAGAGATAAATCATGTTCCTTAATTCATAAAAAAAAATCACGTTACTAAATTCTTATTTGCTAAGAAATAGCTTACATTCCTTAATTCACAAAAAAAAAAAAAAAAAACTCATGCTCCCTATAGAGATAAATCACATTCCTTAATTCAACAACATAAATAAAATCACGTTCCTTATTTGCTAAACAAATTGTTTTTTTAAAAGATATTTTAATAAGATTTTAAATTTTATGATGTATTATTATTATTATTATTATTATTATTATTATTATTTATGGATGATTTTTGAATGAGATTTTAATTTAATTACTATCATATTTTTAATTAATATTGCTTATTTATCAAATTTTCATATTAATTATTAAAGTGCGGGTAACGGATACAGGTATAAGCATTTAGGTATCTAACAGAAAATGACACTGGTATTAACTTACTACCCACACGAATATGGATTTGGGTATGTGAATTATTTTAAAGTGCGAGTATGGGACAGGTACTGCAATACCCTGCTCAGACCTTACTCATTGTCATCCCTAATCGTAGGAAATTAGATTTAACTTTTATGAAATATTAATCATAATTTCAATTGTTATTTTTATTTTCCCCATGTTTTATTTTAAATATAATAATTAATTTGATATTCAACCAATTATTTATACTACATGCATAATAGTAATTAATGATTTAAAAATTATACTTTATGATACATGATTGATATGTAACACAATTCTTATTATTTTTAGTTCATAATTCCTAATTCAATTTCTTACAAATTTTTATATGTTAAAAATTTAACTTATTTTATAGAATTTTTCACAAATTAACATATATTTCGTTCATGATATGAATAGCTTGAATTCATATTTTAATTTAAAAATATTCATAAAAAATGTTTAACCCATGCATGGCACGGTCATACATTCTAGTATAAGAAAAACATAAAACCACATCATTAATTTGGTCTTCAAGAATTTATAATTAAACATTATGATCTGCTTCCAACAAATCTTGCACACTGTTTTTTCACAAAAAAGCATTAATAGTCTCACGTTGGCCAACAACTTTTCACCCATTTGTTCCCAAAGTTGGTCCATGCTTTCTTTATCTTTAGATAAGAGGTGGAAGTGTCATAACACGAGGGAATCCATGGTCCTTACCCTTCTTATTATGATAATAAAAGTTAATAACCTTATCGTTGTCAAGAACATTATTGTTCTCTAATTAACTTCCATTACTATTTCTTAAAAAGAGTATATAGTTACTTTTATCTCATAAAATATTTTATAATTAAAAAAAAGAGATGAGAAAAAACTAAAAAAATATGAAATAAGATAAACAGTACAATAAAAAATATATAGAAGGTAAATATGAATAAAAATAACATTATTCTTTTTATATATATAAAAAAAAAAAACATGCTGCATGCACATGCATCACTGCATCAGGCATATTGGAACAACTTTGTATGTCACGTGCTGTGCATATTTTCTTAAAGAAATCACGAAATGTGAAAAGTATGTACGTCCGTCAAAAATAGGAATGCAGAAAAAGTTTTAAAACTATCTTTATCTTTTTCTATATTTTACTAAAATCACACTGGGAGGATAAATAATCCAATTGACACATATATTTCTAAATTCTGAATAATCATTAATTGAATCTATTGATAATCTTTTTATATACTAATCTCCTGGATGAAAAAAATTGTAATTAAAAAGACAATCAAGTAAAGATGATTAGATTTCTAATAAAGATTAAGCATTTATAAAACCAGTGAATACTTAACACCTATAATATCATAAGTAAACTGTAGCACCTCAGAATCGATTCTCGGCCTCGAAACTAGTTCTCAGCCAACATTCTCAAAGTCAGTCCCCCATCGACGATCCCAAGTCATCCATACCGATAGGGGACATGCGTGGAACGCGTGACCCTCTAAATAGGTCACGAAAACCGCGTGATCCTAATTACCTAACTAACTTTCTTGCCTAAACTCGATTATATAAGCAAGTCTCAGGTATGAAACTTATCTAACTCTCATTATTAACTCTTCACCTCCTTCATACACTGACTTGAGCATCAGAGTGCTTGCAGGTGCTCCACCGCAGCTGTGTTACACCTCTATCGTGCTTCGATGTCTGATTCGACCTCGAATCTTTGGATCTAGGCCACATCCTATTCTTGAACCGGATCTACTGATTCTACTATGAACCTACATAACACACACACACACACACATATAACTCTCCACTCTATTTCTCTGGTACCAAACGATAGAAGTTTGTATACTCATCCACACTTTCCTTCTTCACATGTATTTTCCATTTGAATGTTACTAAACATAGTGTTAGTAAAAGAGAAAGGATGAAGATGGGGTAGAGAAGAAAGAAATAGTTGAAAGATGTAAAAAAGTGGTTGTTTGGTTGTATGCGAATAGGTGGAAAGGAAATAAAAAGGTGCGAGACCTACACCTTTTTATTTCCTTGTTGATATGCACATAAATGAACAATGAAAAATGCTATGCATAACATTTTGTGGCAGTTCAAATTGGTCAAAAATTGTTTCACTAATAACATTTTGTGGTAGTTTAAAATCACCAAAAACATATATCACCAAACAATGATCTACAATAGATTATCTTGCATTTCCTATCAATTTTAAATTATCATAAACATATATCACAAAATTTATAATAATAATAATAGTAATAATAATTTATCAATGGAAAACAATCAATTATGGGTGAAAAAAATTGATCATTTGCAAGTTTTTTATTCTTTTTTATTTCTCTCTTATTTTTTTTTCCACTTCTCTTAAATCAAACATTTTAAAATTTACTTTACTTTTCACCTATTTTCATCTATCTATTTCTCTCTTACCTATTTTTATATACTTTATTTCTTACCTATTTCTTTCCATTTTACTAACAAGAAGATAGTTGAAATCAAAATAAATACCCCCGTTAAACTGATTTAGGCGCGTGGGAATAAGGTTGATTCTTTACTTCGTGTATAAGTGGTGGGTTGAAAAAACTTGGGATGACATTTTCTCTAAATAGAATACTTACATACGTACGTAATACAAAAGGAGCTTTTAAGGGAGGCAAATGCAAATTGCAATGCGTGAATGGAGGCAGGTGACGCGTCCCAATCCTTTTTCTATTTTGTAATAATGCTTTTTCTGGTAGTTCGGTACAAACCATTGGATTTGGAACATAGGATTTGTTGCCGAGTGTTTGGTTGGAAATCTCTGTTCACGACAAAATAAGAAAAACAAAGATGGGAAATTAATTTCTGACAAATAAGACATGGACCTCTTCGACTGCAACACTCATGTGAAATGCAACTGCACTGCAGGGTTGGGCAATCATAATTCAATGGTTTAAATTGTTTTTATTTTTTATTATGAAATATAAAATTACGGGTGTAGATTTTGTGCTGTTGAAAAAATAAAAAAATTGAATGGTAGTAGTTTTTTTAGATGTGGGCCCAACTGGAAAAAATAAAATGTTGATCAAGGTACGAGTTTTTTCTTTTTAATTATGCATTAGTCAATACAACATTACCAAGTAGTTTCACCTACTAGCTGGAACTGAAAGAGAGATATTGAGTAGTTAGTACATGAAAATGGAGTTTTTTGAGATCTATGGGGCCACAACAAATCTATCTAACTTTGTCTTTTCTTCATCTTCAATTTCTTTTAAGTAAAAAAAAAAAAATAGAAAACGTGCTCAGTTAATGTCTCTGTGTAGAATTATTAAGCATGTTTGAAGAAAGATCTTTGGACACAACAGTCACTCTTATGTTCTAATCTCTTTGTTTTCAAGTACAAATGTGCAATAGTACGTGACTCCTGTGTCTGTCATGGTATTTTAAGGTCTCTCATGAGTCATGAATAGATTATATTATACTTCTGCTGCTGATAGAAAGAAATAAAAAAAAATAGATAATCTAACGAAAAAAATTTAGGGGGGGAGGGGTTAGAGTAATTCTTAGTATGTATAGAAAGTCTCCTTATCATACATGTAATCATGGGACATCATATAAGGACTGAATTCGTATATTAAATTTGGTCATTTAACTTCAGATTAGTCCACTAAAATATGACAGGACATGATCCACATCTTTAGGAAACCATGGTTAGAGATCATTCATATTTTGGCTCCAAATGATAGATAATGTGAACAAAAACTTTCTATATTGATTGTGTAACCTCTATGCCTTATATAATGATTTAATTGTCACTTGGATCATCCCTTAAATCATGATTTTAGGCAATATATCACAGCTCTGTTTTCAAAGTTTTGTGCAGAAGAAGTTTCAAAACTCATGCATTTTTTACTCAATTCAATAGGCATAGTATGTGAAAACTTTCTATAATGCTTATTTATCAAAATGAGTATATGACAGTGATTAAGGAGTAATTTCTCACTTGAGTCAACATTAAAATCATGAATTTAATCAATGTATCACAACTGGACAAATTTGAAAAGTTATGCAGTATAAAGTTTGCTAACACCTTTGCTTTTAGCTTCAAAACCTGATCTAAATGCATGGGAACTTCTCCTAGGATTTATACAAATATGAACTTTCTATATTAATGTGAACTATTTTTATTTAGTTAACTCCTCATCTTTAACAATTACTAGAGTAAAATTATTTTTTTGCTGGTAGTTTAACAACTTGTGATACTTTGCAGAAATGAATGGCCTATACAAGGTTCTGTGGAAGGCTTAAGGAAGTCATCTGTTGCAAGGACTACTTTTTTGCAGAAAAGCCATTGGCTTTTTGCTGATGCAGGGACTATTTTTTTTTTATATATAATTTACCTTTCAAACTATTGTCTTTTATTTTGTGTCAATAATTGTACTTTGGATTCAATGTGATTCAATTTAGTATACGTTGGTTATATTAGTGAGATTCAAATTAGTTTGTAATTGTCTATGATGAACTTTTGGTTACATGAGATTCAAACTAGTTTTATGTTTTAGTTTTCCTTTCTAGTTGGAAAATATATATTTTTTATAGTTTAGTTCTAAAAATATATATCTTAACTGGTAATAGTCATTTGACTGAATATATTGTGTTGCAGTGATTCAAAACCAAAACGCTGGAATGAGAAATTCAAGTGCGCATTCTCTTCTTTGGGTGCCTATACAATCACCTGAATCCCCAAACCACATAGCTATAACTTCATTTTCCTCTTCACCAAATTTATGAAAATCACTGTAATAAACTCTTTTTGGGGCCATTATGAATCACATAGCTATTATGAAAATCACTCTAAGGATCTATGTAGCACTCAATCTGCATGGTTTGCCTTTATGCTGCTAAGGAAACAAATAATAATATCCCTGCAAAACATCTTAACTTCATTGGAAGGTTAATTTCAAGATGCTGTTGGTAAACATGCTTACGAGTATATTAAATATGGAATGTTTGATATTCAAGACCAACTCAACCATTTGTTTCTAATAAGCGCGCCAATGAAACAGTACCTGAAAAAATCTAGGTTTTGTCACAGTGAATTTTCAGTCAACCAGCTTTGGAATCTTCACTTTTAATGTTTTCAAAGATTAGGAAGCGTTATAGATAAATGCTTGTGTTGGTTGTTGATGCCGTTGGAGAACAAGGAATTGTTTGTGAATGCTGAAGGGGTGGAGTTGATGATAATTACTGTGAAACCGAAGTTGGCTTATGAGTCTCCCGGTGGTTACATGCGGAAAAAGAATGGCTTAAGATTCGAACCTATGACCTCATGCGTTCTATTCCAACCACTAGATCAATCCTAGTGGGTTACGAAAGATATATGGTATGACCTAGGAGATGAGATTATTCTAACGACTCAAAATAATGGCAAATAGTCAATGTTGTCCACTCTAATATATATATATATATATATATATATGAGAATGATCAAATTACACCGGTGTAATTAAACAACTATTACATCACTCAATAACTTTCAACCCGATGATGTTTTCTTAAAACTCACTGTTGGATTGAAAGTTCCTTTAACATAGATCATGTATACAAAATTTCAAATTAATCCAAAATTATTTGTTACCTCGTTCATATAGATTAAAATCGACGTAATATAAAATTTTCAAAATATACTAAAATATGGATCATTTGACTACCTTGTTGTTCAATTTTGACAAAATTTGACACAAACAATCTTGGTAATATGTAGATATAATTCAACGATTGGATCGATAAAAATTTCATTTTATATCAAGTTATTAAAAAGATGTAACTCTTTTAGAATTACATACTGCTGTAATTTTGATCACTCCTCATATATATATATATAGAGAGAGAGAGTCATTTGGCTGAATATTTTGTATTCCATGAACCAAAACGCCGGAACGAGAAATTCAGGTGCACAATCTCTTCTTTGGGTGCCTATAGAATCAGCTGAATCTGCAAACCACATAGCTATAATAAATTTTGAGGCTATCATGAATTGATCGTATGCCAAGTATTTCTAGGATTTCCCTGACAAAGTTTTTCTTTATTAGGTATCAACGGAAAGAAGGAAAAGAAGCCGGGGGGAAATTGAGGATGAATAATACTAAGAGACAGATGACAAGTGAAAGAGAGAGAGAAGAGGAGAGGGACAGGTTGAATGAGTTGCCTGAGGGTGTTCTGCTCAACATAATGAGATTTATGGACACAAAATATGTGGTTCAGACTTGCATCTTGTCTAAACGATGGAAGAACCTTTGGAGACGTCTCAATAGTCTCTCCTTCAGCCACGAGCAATTCAGGACAATTGCCAGTTATAATAAATTTGTGTCTCGGGTTCTCTCTAGTCGGGATGGTTCTATTTCCCTGCATGATCTTGATCTCTGCGCCTTTGATTTGCAAGCACCCAACCTCCTGAACAAGGTCATGCAATATGCTGTGTTGCACAATGTCCAGCAGTTGACCATCACTATAAATTTCATGTCTGATCGCATTTTCCCTCTCATGTTTTCCTGTCAGTCTTTGACATTCCTTAAACTTTCCATTACTTCTTTTGCGCCAGCATTGAAACTTCCAAGGTCTCTGCAGTTGCCGGCATTGAAAAGCTTGCATCTCAATAATGTCTATTTTACTGCTAGTAACAATAGCTGCGCTGATCCCTTTTCAACCTGTAACTCCTTGAATACTTTGGTCATTGAATATTGTTTCTTGCACAATGATGCAAAAGTCCTGTGCATATCCAATTCCAACCTTTGGAGTTTGACCCTAGGTAATACCATTCTAAAAGGACCTGACAAAATTGTGCTTTCTACTCCAAACCTTAGATCCCTCTCTGTGCTTTGTGATCCTATCCACCAACTCTCTGCATGCAATCTTTCTTTTCTCGAACAAGTAAACATTGACATTACAAAAAAAACCTACTTTCGTGCTTATTATTTTGAGAAGTCACATTTGGCCTTTATTAGTTTGCTGCAAGTGCTCGCTGATTATGTAAAGATACTGATACTCTCCTCGAGTACCCTTGAGATTCTAGATGTAAGTTACTTTATTTTGTTTTCTCCTTTTTTACTTTTCAAGTTTTCATATTGCTCGTAATATTACCCTTATGTTAAATTTCTGTCCAATACTCAATCTTGTCTTTCAAATTATCCTTCAAAGTATCTCATTGTGTAGGGTCTCTTAAATTCTGATTCAATGACAACTCAAATTCCATTCTTTGCTCAATTGAAGTCGTTGGAGTTGAAAATGAAATCTTCGTCAAATATATCTAAAACACAACTTAGCAGGATAGTGGAGTACTTACTTCCAAAGATTCAGGTGGCCAAAGTTGTTGTTATTAATTGCTGAGAGTGATATGCATACAAACTCTAAGGTGGTGAGTTTTACATATTGTTCAGATTTTGCTTCATTTTATGTTTTCTTCTCTTCCTGATACTCACTTAGTCTCTTCTCAGTTCTCAGAGAGTTAGAGTCACAGCAAGTTATAGGTTGCAATATCATAAGCTCCTTGTTGATACCCTTTTAGCATTGTTTTTGTTATATTTGGCTTTGGCAGATGACAATTTTGAAGTAACTATTACTGTGGGGAACCATGTGTATGATACATAGTTACATGCTATTTCTTACTCTTATTATATCTCCAATATTTTTCATGTTGCCTATATTGTTTTATCCATTGAGAATTTATGGGTGGATGAGGCAATGTTTAACTTGCATTAAATATTGGCTCATTAGAGGTAATCATGAATTGGGAATGCATCAGGAAACAATGTTTTTGTTTAGGTATTTTTCAAATTACAACTAATATTATTAAGTGGTGGTTGATTTGAACTGTCTTTGAAAGTTTTTTGTTATATTTATTGTAATTGTGATCATCCTTGAAGAACAGAACTGCTGTAGGAAAAAAAAAAAAAAGGCCACTTAATAGACTGATCTCTGAAGTTTCTTTGTTTGCTGGTGTTATATGCTGCACCATTGTCAAGTTTTAATTAATGAAAATGGATCAAAATTCAAGTAGCGTTTTTATGTGATTAAGCCTATCTGAATATTTTAGGTTTTGTTTCAAGGCAGATCTAGATACAATTATTTTTGGAAAGCTTTTCAGTGAGATCTAGATGGAGTTTTTCAAAATAGTATAGTAAAGATATCCTTACAATTTGCTGTAAGGATTTTATTATGTCATCTTAAATTGCTGTAAAATTAGATTTAAGATGACATGATAAAATCCTTACAGTTTCGTGGATTATCTATTGCGATTTATTATTAGAAAGTTGATAATAACATGCGGTTGGATAAGCTTGGTTGTTTACTTGTTTGTTGTTTTCAATAAAACAGTAAGATTCATCAATGACCAGTGGCAAGTGGGTGAATTTGAATTTAAACTTTTAGGTGGTGTTTTATTTGTTGTCTATTGTGATTTTTGGCTGATATGTTATCACTAATAATTTAAAAAATACCTCCTTATTTCCACTTTGTTTTCTGTTTCAGGATCTTGGCAAGGAAATGGTGCAAAAACAACAAAAGTTTGTTTTCACCATTTCCTTTACAAAATCCACCCAGAATTTTAGCAAGAAATATTTTGATTTTCATATCTGATGGTGTTGGATATATCCCAATGTGAACAGAGGATACTGATGTTGAAAAACTGAAGTTTGATGTTTCAAAATTCAAACCATGAAAGGGAATTAACCTAGCTAGCTTCTCATGCTCATTTGATTTTAAATTCAAAGTTTGATTTTATTGGTCTCTGCATTTTGTCTGTGATTATCATACCATGTTGTAACTGGAAAAATTACTTTGGACAGTCCATCAGAGGTACCATATGAGGCATGATTATTTAAACTTGTTATTATTTTCTGTTACATACATAATGAATTTAGACTCCAAAATAGTATGGTCGATTATATTAAACTGATATTCTGAGCATGAAAAAAAAGGGTGGGGAGGAGAATCTAGCACTGTGATTTGTTGAAAAGGAACACTTGGTATTGGTACTAGGTTAGTATTTGATACAAATATTTGCTATCTGCCGGTGCCTAGTCAGAATGTGTTGTGTTGCCATAAAACTTGGCAGCCTTGAGGAACAAACTATGTAAATCTTGGCATAGACATGATTGTGATTCATGCCATGACCAAAATGCTTGAGCAACAATTATGGTTTATTTTTCTCTACACTTTACTCAAAAATCTGCTCTCATAAAATATACATCTTCCATGTACTTGTTGGAATAATTTTTCTTTTCCTTTCAAATTAAAGTCTACAGACGGAAGATACTATTACTGAGCACTTGGAATTTTTTTTTTTTTTACTTTTTTGGTTCTTTGTTTTGCAGTGATTCTAGTAAGGATGATGCAGATTAGAGTGCTATGCTTAAGGTTTATTAGCTACTGGATCTTGGGGTTAAACGATTTGTTATGGATCTTTCTCCTTTTGGAATGTAAATAGATGGGAACCAAAATCCTTTATAATTTGCTGTTCCCTTGTAGTTAATATTTATGTCGTAAGGAGGGGTTGTGTGGTAGTGGTACTAGCCTTGTGGAAATTCTATGTATCATGCCCCTATCAATGTTTTGGATGTAGCTGAATTACTAGACTATGGAGTCGTTGTATGAACTCATGTCAACCTATGATGGGTATGTTTATTGTGTCTTTTTATGCAACTGATGAGTTTTTTTCAATATTAAGTGTGTTTATTATGTCTTATTAATTGCATAGGGACTAAATGCATGTGATGAGTTTGTTTAATATTGGGATTAGATACAGCAAAAGATGAATGGGAAGTAGGGATGGAGACAATTGATTCTTCGATTATTACAAGAAAAATTTTCGTAGTTCTTTTTTTTTATCCATAGAAATCAAGCTCGGATATCAAAAAGTTTATAACAATTTACACACACTGTTTAATTAACTGAGCTAGATATTAGAAAATTTGACATCATGTATATTAGAGATATAGGATATTAGTATCACTAGGATTGACTATATAAGTCACATTTGTACTCATTTAATCTGATTTTTTCATTTGAGTAAAAATCCACTTATCAATTTTATCTCTTTCTCTCTTTTCTCTTCTCTAAACCATGAATTCTAACCATAGTTTTAAAACCCGGACCGACCCGGCCGGTCGGACCGGTCGGACCGGGAACCGGTGGTCAGACCGGGTCGAGTCGGTCATCGGACCGGTCATGCTTTCGACCCGGTCAAACCCGGTCAAACCCGGTGTGACCCGGTCAAACCCGAGGTTGACCCGGTGACCCGACCCGGTCATCGACCCGGTCACTCCTTTTTTTTTTTTTTTTTTTTTAAAAAAAAATTTAAAAAAAATTTATTTTTTTTTTTAAATTTTATTTTTAATTTTTTTTTAAATTTCTTGAAACGACGTTATTTGGATAAAAAATCAAAAGAAAGACATGATTCTATTTAATCCAACTTGAATGTTATTTTTAGTTAATTCTGTTTTTATTATTTATGAGTAGTGATTCTTAGGTAATTGATACTGTGATTCTATCACTGTGAATTTTGTTTGAAAAAGTGATGGTACAGTTGATAGTGTGATTCTATTATTTTAAATTCTGTTTAAACTTTAAAAAAGTTTAATAAGTAATTTATAATGTGATTTTATTACTATGAATATCAATAGATTTGAACTTGAAAAATGAGCTTGTGGAATTATATTAATTTGTTATGTGATTTTTTTTTTTACTTTTTTAAGACAGGTATAAAATTTTCAAATTTTTTAATACAGACCGGGTCATGCGGGTCAATTAGTGACCCACCGGTTCGACCACTGACCCAGTACCCTGACCGGGTCGGTCACCGGGTCGGTTTTTAAAACTATGATTCTAACACTAAACTCCTAGGTAAATTTTCGTATTCATGAGTCGGAGTAAGAAAAAGATACTTTTAATATAGATTTAAGCAGAGTTTCAAGAGCAAGTATAATTTGAATCTTGAACAGACAAAATTTTATAAATAAAGCAAGTTTTCGCTCTCTTTATTCAAGATATTCTTTCTTGAAAACACTGATCAAACGAAAACAAAATAAAAAAAATATCTTGAAATAATGTTTCTATGGAAGTTACACTAAGAACACGTATACGGTCTGGAGGGTTATTATTTGGGGCCTGTCGTGGTGGAATTTGTCATCTTCGGAGTGAGCTCTGGAAATAGTTTTTTGTGGCTATTAACGTTTCATATAGTTATTCTTGTGATGCATACAATGTTTTCTCAGTATGTATTTTATAGATCTTTTTTGTTGTGGGGAATTTGTATCTTGTTATAAGCATTTGTCTATGTATATCATAAGATTCAAGTTTTATAGTGGCTGGGTTAAAGATGTTGTTAATTGCACCTCTGTAGCGGGTTTGGTTGGCTGAGCTCCACGGTAATTTGGGTGGGTGGGTGGTGGTTTGGCCTTCTTGTATTTTGCACATCTTGTGCTTGTTATATAATGCTGATAAAAAAAAAAAAAAACTCCCATAAACAATCCCTTGTGAAATATTTTTCTTATGACCTAGAATTTTGGTTTCAAGTCATACACATCTCTTACAAATTACTTTGTTTTTGCCACTTTTTATGACTAAGAGTTACGGCAAGTCACTAATAATTGACACATTTTTAAAATTCCGAAACAAATTATTCTTTTCAAACTATGCAAGGTGCATGCATAGTGAGAAAGCGAAACAATGCTACCAATTCAAAATGTCCCAGAACACGTAGACATTGTTATGTAATGAATGGAAAAGTCTACACTATTTATTTAGGTTACTATATTTACTAGAAAGAAATATTATTTTTACTCATCCATTATCACATTTTCACCTACTTCACCTACTATGTAAAGAAATATTATCGTTTATCAAATAAACAAAATTATCAAGTGTTTGCATCACATTCATTAGTGAAAAAGCGACAATGAGGACAATTTGGATGACATGAAATTGATAATCTTATACAAAAGTTCAGTGATATTTATTAAAGAATGTGATTGGTTGTCAGTAATTGCATTTTTCTCATATTTAAAAAAAATTAAAAAAATAATTACTACATTATTTTACGTTAGAATTATTATTTTTTTCAATAGGTAACAAACGTTACCTTAAATATTATATTCAACCCAATTTAAATCGAATTGCTATATGTTTGTGATCGCGTGAGATAACTTTTTACCCCCACCATAGTGCATTGCGTTCCTACCATTGCATCGTAGAAGAAAAACCATACGTGACGAAAACCCATAATAACCCAATGACAAGAACATGTAGGCAGAAAAGGCACAAATCAAAATCTTAATCTAACAACCAGTTCAATAGAACTAGAATCAAATCTCGAGTACAAATGTTGTCTAGTCATAAAGCTGAAACAAAACCATGACAGATCCTGGCTACCAGAATAACAAAATACATAATCTGAAGTATTTTCACACACAAGATCCATAAAAAAATACATATGAAAACTAAAGCATTTTCCACCACCATGCTTATCAAGTTAATCAATCACCTAGAGTAGCCCGGACTTCGGCTCAAGCTCCTACTGTAACTCCTGCTTCTGCTTCTGCTGCGGCTTCTTGATGCATAAGGTGATCTAGAGTATGATCGATCCCTATACTTTCTGTCCCTTGGTGAGATTGACCTGAATCATCATAATAAATAAAGGTGAGTGAGTACAAACACTGCAGATCCTTTACATCAGAAATGAAATTCATTACATAAGCTAATGTAATAACGAACCTGTAATGTCGCCTTCGTCTTGGAGAAGGTGAATACTCTGGACTACGTGAATAGGCTCGTGGAGATCGCCTATAATCATATGATCGATCCCTAGAGATTGATTAAATTAAAAAACTCAAAACATCAGGTAACAACATACAAAAGCCCTTTCAAAATGACAAGACAATACATGACTCTACTACTAGTACATGTTAAATAACATAACAAAATGCAAACAACTAATGGTCTATATCATTACCTCCTATGTTCTCTAGCTCTCATTTCAGCAGGTTTCTTTCTGTTTTCTTCAGCAAACACTACAGTTAACTCGCGACCGAGAAGAATTTGACCATCCATGTGATATTTTGCATCTGCAGCATCAGCTGGGTCCACATACTGGACAAACCCAAAACCTCTTGGCTCCCTGCACCATAAAATTCGAAGTCGTTAGATACACCATATGCATGGTTAAATAAGTAAAAACACCTGCATAGGGAATGTGGGTTGATTGCAGATATCCACAAATATGATTCTGACTCCAAAGTATGACAAGTCACACTCTCAACACTCCATAGATATCAATAATAAACACCACATGGATGCTAACCTTGTAGAAGCCAAAGTATTAATTGAGATTGAACTCTTCAAGACTTGAACTTCTTCACAATGAATTCAAACTCAACCTTCCGAACCTTCAAGGACACTAACATCACCTTTGACCAGAACTCTTATTACTTCTTTCTTCTCTTCAATTATTACTTCTTTCTTCTCTTCAACATAGTACTCTTATTACATCATTTGTGTCTTCAACTCTTTCAATAAAACAACCAAATTCCCATAAAATAATTGTATTATTAATTGTTATTGAGAAAGTGGCAAAGTTAAATACTTAGGTAAAAAGCCACCATAAAAATTTCTGAAATCCCAATTCAGGAGATAACTTAACACAACTTCACAGTAGGAAATTTCATAGCTAAATAAACATGACTAGAGTAATTTATCAAAGTGGCTGCCAAGAAATCTTTCAACACACAAGGAACCATGTTTTAGCCAATGAAAAAACACATACCCTGTATAATAATCTCGAGGCAGATAAACATCTTTAAGAGGACCAAATTGGCCAAATGGACCATGCAGATCTTCTGGCCTGCAAAATGAGTATAGAAGTAAAAATCCAAATCAGTTCATCAAGTGCAAGTCTGTTTGAGATTATTTACAGAAAAATAATAGCCTTTTGCATTACAAGCAAACTCCCTCACAAAACTGAAAAAGTTAAGTAAAAATCCAAATCAGTTCATCAAGTGCAAGTCTGTTTGAGATTATTTACAGAAAAATAATAGCCTTTTGCATTACAAGCAAACTCCCTCATAAAACTGAAAAAGTTAAGTAATCATTATTTCTATAAAATAAATTAATCCAAGCTCTGAAGCACATATATTATGTTCAATTCACGGAAAAATAATAGCTTTTAACATTACAGGAAAACTCCCTCAGAAAACTGGAAAAAAGAAAAAAGTAATCATTTATTTCTACAAAATAAATTAAACCAAGCACTTAAAATCATGATCGATTCAGATTTTCCTCCCAAGAAAATAACCACTTTTTTTTTTCAAGCTCCATCAGGAAACTGGGGAGAAAACATTCAAACTATACATAGATGTTATAGTGTGTTTGAAACAGCTTCATGGTGGAAAAATAAAAAATCAATTTACATTTCATGGTGAAGCTAAAGCAACAAATACTTGCTTCTACTTTTTCATGGTATCACCATAATTTTGTAGGGTATAATTGATTCCGTGCAGTACCCAAACACACTATTAACCACCTATGCTTCCATTACATACAAAAGATCAACCAAAGAAACATATAGAAGCAACAAAGAAAAAAGCCCATAATCCTGATCCACATAATAACAACACTACAACCACCACTGTAAATAGAATAACTACTGCAGGGACAAAGATTCTCCATTGACACACATACCTGCAATCTCTGCGGAGGTTCCGAACCAGAAGACTTGTTGGCAAATCCCTATCGCGTCCTCTGTATCGGCCCCTAGGGCTAGGACTGCGCCTTCTTCGGCTGTAACGCCTTGGAGGTGATGGGCTGTAGCTGTAGCTTCTTCCCCTCATATTTGATGATGCTATTTTTCACCTATCACCACACAAACGAAAATTATTGAAGACACACCACAATTTCGATGATGCAGAGAAAACACAGACCCTAAAAACCGCAATAATTTCCAAAACAATTCTGGAGAGAATAACAAGTTCAAAACTGAGTAAACTAATCATAATTAATTTTATCCAACAGAAATTAATTACTTTTCATCCAAATTTTAAAAGAAAATTAGAAAAAAGCATGAGATTCCACCGCAAATTCCAACACAATTTTGGAGAATCAACAGGTTCAGAACAGAGAAAAACTAATAATTAATCAATTCAATTTTAAAAGAGAATTAGAAAATGCAGAAGATTCCATTTCCACCGCCTTGATAACAGAAATTTCCAAAACAATTTTGGAGAATCAACGAGTTCAAAACAGAGAAAACTAATAACAATCAATTCAATCTCAAAAGAGAACTAGAAAAAAAAAAAAAAAAAAAAACCAGAAGATTCCAGCGCCAAGAGACGATTTTTGTCGTCATTGATACATTTTTACGAAAATACGACATTTAGGAAATAGCATTTCGTCACATACGATGCGACCAATGAAGAAACAAGAATCAGAAGAAGAGATCAGAGTCGAGATTTGAACTAAACCTGCTTCAGAATTTGCGAAACGAACGCAATCTCTGTTGTTGCAGACACGGAGATAGAGAAAGGACTTTGTTCGGAACCGTAAATAAATTCCTTGGTAATATTTGTAACCGAACTCTTCTATATTCGAGAAACTTCTCCCTGTGTAGGCCCTGATCCCATACATGCGGTTGCACGGGTTACCGTGAGAATGTTAATAAAAAGGATAAAATATATTTTTACTGCTTATATTTTCACTAAAAATTGATTTTTAGTATTTATACTTTCAAATCGACTATTTTGGTCTCAAACTTTAAAAAATGTGACTTTAGTCCCTTAACAGCACTAACATTTATAAAGGAAAGAGACTAAATTCACATATTTTTCAAAGTTTGAGGACTAAAATGGTCGATCTGAAAGTACAGGAATTAAAACCATTTTTTAGTGAAAGTATAGGAACCAAAAACATATTTTACCCTTAATAAAATTTAGGCTCTCTTACACATTTTATCACCAAACCCAACTTTTCTTACCAAAATTCTTGATATTTTAGTTTTTTGTTTTTGTTCCAAAATTCTTAATATTTTACATATTCCAAAGTTTCATTAATTATTTTCTTCCACATATATCTCTATTTAACATGACCTAGATTTTCACAACTACTTCTATCATAGATATTAAATTAAGGTATTTTGGATTGAATGTATTGTTTGTGAGTAGTATTAAATGTTTATTAAGTTATGTGCGTTAACCTTAAACATAAGTTTTGGTTTGGAAGGAGTATCATCGTTTCGCAAATTTAACCAGCCCAGTTTTTTTTGTGCATTTTACCATCATGTTTTGCAATTTTCGCACATTTTACTAGTTCCTTAAATGTGCAACGAAGTGTTGACATGTCTCTAAAAAATGACGTTGTTTTGTCATTAATTTTTGCAAAACGACATCGTTTTGTTACCAACATGATGGTAAAACGTTCAAAAATTGAAAAACATGATGGTAAAAATGCGTAAAATTTGAAAAACATGATGGTAAAATGCATGAATAAAAATTTGGGTGATAAAATGTGCAAAATTTGTAAACTATGATGGAAAAATGTGTGAAAAAAAATTTGGGTGGTAAAATTTGTGAAATAATGATAATTGAGTAGTAAAATGTACAATTAAACCTAAAATTTACTAATTTAGGATTTAGGATTGTGAAAATGGACCTGACATAATTAGTCGGTTTGATGGTATTGTACAATTAGCCCAATGTATAAATAACTACTACCCTAAACCAATGTTGCCATGGTATTTATGTCTTCAAATCATTAGTTAAATATATACAATATATTAGATAAATTAAATGAGATTATAAATGAAACATAACTTATTATATTTTTTAAAGACTTCTCTATATACAATATTTTTGGTGGATGAAACTGGATTGTTTGCGTCATCGCAGATTGGAACTTTCAACCCAAATTTGCTCCTCACACTTGAAATTGCAACATATAGTTAAATATATCGATTAAATATATACAATATATTAGATAAGCTAAATTGACATTGTAAATTAAATTGATGCAGCGTACATGATGGAAAAGATCAAGGGTTCAACGACTCGTTGATTCAAAAGAATACCGAGGGTTGAGAAATTGAGAAAACCTCAAATTTTATTCAATAGTCATCTGTTGTCACAAGGAGGATCAAGTCCACATAAATAGAAAATCCCTAATGTGACAAAAACCATAAGACCTGAAATAATAAAATACCAAAAAGGTCCTTACATAAAGAAAATTGCAAAAATACCCCTAAAATTGTGATAAAAAGATAAAATTGTCGTTTTGCCCCTTAAAAGATGGAATTTGGCTTAAATCTCGCAACCCGCATTATAAAGAAAAGCATTTTGCTCATAAGGTCGTTTCCATATGAAAAAGTGTATGTATTTGTCAAAAATGGACATCGTTGACTTTTTGTGTCAACTTTGGTCAACTATGCACTACATCATAAACATACCTTATTATATATTTTGAAAGACTTCTCTATATTTAATTTTTTTAGTAGATTAAACTGGATTGTTTTCGTCATCGCAAAATAGAACTTTCAACCTAGATTTGTTCTTCACTCTTGAAACTACAACATATAGTTGGCCATGTGAGAACACTAGCCTTGAAAGAAAAACACTAACTTTTGTTAAACTCTGGCCTTGACTTTTGTTAATAGTCATAGCAAAATAAAACAATGAGAGGGAATTGACATCTTTGAAACTTAAAAGGGGTCATCCGATCAGAAGGAACTAATCTAATTATTAGTGCCTATAACAATAACAACTCCAATTATATTAATCCCTAATTCTTCAACAATTAGCCTTGTTTCATTGCATAACCCAAGAGACATCTCTAAATTCCTCATATGCATTACATGAACACCTTTTTTTCAAAATTAAATGATGATTAGGAAGTCCAGAGCACCTAATTTCATTTAAAAATTAAGTTGTCAACCAATCAGCTTGAACCCCAATTTCTTTATCAAATTTCAAGGTTAAACCATAACTTAGATAAACTTTTTCAACCCCAGGGAATAGTGTCATGACATATTCATTAATCAAATTTACAACATCCAAGGTAGGTGCAAGAATTGCTCTATTCTTAAAATACTCAACATTCCCAAAATTTTCCAACAACTCAAGATAAATTGAATGAACTATATCATGAATAGGATTTCCAGAACCATTGACCAAGAATGAATTGGGAATTTGAACGTCACATTCATTGTCATTATACTCACTGACCATGCCATCACCGAAAACTAGTATCCTATTAGCAAATTGTTTTTTTTTTCAATTTTATCATCCTTATTAGGTCCACTTTGCAATCGCATGTTCTAAGTTAATTTCAGCACCTTACAAAAATTCCACAACCTAGAAGAGTTAATTGTTGTCATAACAATTTCAGCTCTACTTGCATTAGGCACAACAAGCAAAATTTGTCTAAAATCACCACCAAGAACAACGTTTCCACCAAAGGGTTTATGCAAGCTATCTTTGAAAGCATGATATCTTTTAATGTTCCATCAAGAGCTTCAAATGCCCATTTATTCACCATAGGTGTTTCATCCCATATAATTAAAGAACAATGTTGCAACAACTCAACTTTTAAACTTCCCTATTTAATACTACAACAAAAATCTTCATTTAACATAAAAGGGATTACAAATTGAGAATGAGCAGTTTTACCACTAGGAAGCAAAAGAGAAGCTATTTCACTTGATGTTACATTCAACACAATCTTCTTTTCATAACGTAATTTATAAGACGTCTTCTACAAAAATATTTTACCAGTACCTTCATATCCGTTGTAACACCCCTAAAAATTACACTAATATTGGTTGTATGCTTGTATGACTTAATTGTGATTTATTTATAAATTATTTGTGGATCATTGGTATTAAAATAAGAAATATGTGCTTTGTGTAAATAGAAAAAGAATTAATTCTTAGATGACCAAATTAATTTAATAAATTGCTTGTGATGACTTTTGATTATTGAAGTTAGATAATTAATGGAAATTAATGAAGTAGACACATAATAAAAGAAAATAATTTTTAGTTAAAGTCTAATTAAATTAAATTAAGTCTAATATGAGGGGTAGAAAAATATTTAACGAAGTCGCACATGAAGTGAATTAAGTAAGTGAACATAATTAATTAAAAACAAGCATAAGGGACTAAAAACAACCAAAATATAACCCTAACCTAACCCTAAATGGGCATTGGAAAGCCCAATTAAAACAAATGAGAGACCCTTGGCCTTAGGAGAGGGGCACCGACCCTAAAAGGAAAAAAGAAAGAAACTTTGCTTTTCACTTTCCTCTCTCCTATCCATGTGTGTGTGTGCTAGCTTTTCATTTTCTCTTTCATTTCTAGAACAAACCCTCATTTCTCTCTAGAATTTAAGCTACAAGATCAAAGCTTCATCCATCCAAATTGAGATATTATGACTCCCTTTTCCAACCATACCCATTTCTCTTCATTTTGAACACTATCGCCTAAGGTATAAAGGAGTTCTTTCTCTTGTCATTAGCCTTCTTATTGATTCTTGAGTTTTTCTTGATGGTTAATGTGTTGAAGGCCTTGTGAGGCCATGGGTTGCTTGAAATTGCTATTATGTTTGAATATGCTATTATTTTGTTCATGGGGTTGTAACTATTCTTGATTTTTATTTAATTTTTTTGTGACCTTTCTTGGTGAAGTGAGTCGTTTCCTAATAAAACCATGCCTCTGGAACCATTGGTAGTTTTTTTGAAATTTTCTGAGCGTCTTACTATTTCTAATTGATTTATTTCTCTGCTTTTTTGAATATGTCCTAGAGAGTATTTGGTTTGAATAAATTGTTTAAGTAGGGCATTTTTGAACACTGGAACCATATAACCCTTATATAATTCATTGGTGATGTCCCTGATTTTTCTTGTAATTTTAAAAGCCCTAAAAATATTTTATTTTGATTATTTATTGAAATTTCAAAAATCTGTCCAGTAACGTTTTTATTAGAGGAAAATTAGTTTTCATATGAAATAAATATTATGGAAAATATGATGTAGGAATGCCTCTGTAGAGTATCCTAGAATTTTGTCAGATGTTTATAAAGTGATTTAATATTTATTTGTGAATTTCTAGTGGTAACTCTATTTTCTGTCAACAGTGATAAATAATTACAAAAATTGTATTTATGGTGCCTTATAAATCTTGGGAAAATTATATGTGATATTTCTAATGTTGGAGATAATCTATGTAAAATATTTAGAATTATTAAGGTGAATTACTATTTTTTCAAATTTCCAAAACTCTATTTTACAGAGATGGGCCAACTGAGGAAATTAAATTAAAAATAATATTTTTATGTTGAATTTTGGATGATTGGATTAATAGGTTGAATTACACATGATGTTGAATGCCCATGCAAATTCCCATGTGATTATGAGTTGATTTACTATGCCAAAAAAAATTTGAGATTAAAATTTAGCTTGTTTGTTGAATTGAAATTTAATTAAATTAATTACTTTTTTGATATTGTTTTAATTATTTTGATATATGAATGAGTGGTTCTACCCCAAAGGGAGACCATGGTACCCCAATATAAATTGTTGATTTATTGTGATTTAAGTTCATTTAATTGCCAATTTTGAATATTAAATTATTATTGATTGAATTGGAGATCAGGAGGAATGTGAATCTCTTGCAAATGTCTGTTGGGAACTTGAACCTTGTGTGTGAATGTGTGTTATTGTGAATTGATTTTGTGGACAAGGATTATGGATCCTTGGGGTAGGACAAATGGACTCTAGTTGAGTGCATTTGTGAAATTAGAACATTGTTTAAGTGAGTAATGTTGTTCATTATGGAAAGTAGTGAACTAATAATTAAAAAGAGTGTGAATATGATAATAACAATGATATGGACTTAGTATAATTAGGCATCCGAATGCACATGAGAAATACTCAATGGACCTAGATGTTGCCTTAGGAGCTTTGCTTGGAAAATGAAGACTTTGGACCCGTTTGGACATAAAACTTGAGAATGTGAGGGTTTTCATAGGACATAATAAAACGATGAAGGTCACGAATTTAATTCATGAAGTGATTTGTGGTGCATAGTACACTTATTCTTATATGCTAAGGTGTGATGTGTTGTGTGATCAATTTGGTTGTGATGTGCGGAAGGAGAAGGAATGACCTTTTCCACTCTTGACGTGGTGAGACCGTTTTGAACAAGAAGTGATCATGATGTTGACAACACGTCGTTTGAGGAAAGTAATCAAATTATGATGGCTAGTTGTGGAAGCGAGCATTGGAGAAATTACTGAATATCATAAGTTTCTTAAAAAAATATATATGAAACTTAATGATCCATGAAAAGCATGTCTATTGCTGAGAAGTTACCAAGGTTGTTCTTATCAGGAAAATTCCATATTCTCAACACTTCACATTAATGGTAGAGTTTCTTGATGTCATCCCAATTTCTCTTAGAAAATGATATCCATCTCTTAGGGAAGACATAATTGAAGCAATAGACATAACTACACGTTGTTAAGAGAAACAAATAATGTGTAAAAAGACATCCACTCCTAAATATAAAATCAAACTCATACTGATTTTCAGGGTTTATTGTATGACATTTTATTCATAAGGCTAGTATCTTCATATATGCCCCTTATGGTGGTATATATCGAGATTTTAGTAGGTCGTGGTAAGGTCTTCAGGTTATGTCATTTGTGGTAGGGAGAGGGGTTGAAGGTTTACTTTTGGTGGGTTATAACATATATGGGATTAACTTTGTATGAGAGTCTTATGATTCTATCTTCCTATAACTCTCGTTGGCGCACCTTGTGCCTTTTTATTAATACATATTTTGCAAATCCAGAAAAACAAACACGTACAACTTCATCACCTCCTAAACCGCAGAATAAATACCTTAAGTGTAGTAAGTGTAGTTCGATCAATGAAGGGGACACTGGATGAAGAAAATGTAGACTTAAAGAGGGAAGTTGGTTCAAAAAGTGCCAACTTTGTGATGTACAACGTGTGTTCAATGCCTTAAGAACAGAAGGTTGATATAGAGGTTTAAAACATAAACATCTGGTTACAAATTGAATAGATTTGACATTGAGTTTAAGTACATTAAATGTTTGACGTACAGCCATCTCCTTAACCCTCATTAGTATTGCTTATATTTGGTGATGCTTTGGCTATTTAAAAATCTCGTTAGTTCCTTGCTTGGCCTTAAGGTCATTTACTCAATTAAACAAAAATAGCCAATCTAGTTATTTTTAAATAACAGTTACAATTTAGTATGATGTTTTTTCATTTGTTCCAAAAATAATATTCCACATATGATATAATATATATCAACCTATTTAAAATTTCAAGATTAATGGACCTGACCTGATTAGTTGGTTTGATGGTACTATCCGATTAACCCAATGTATAAATAATGTTAGAGAATATTATTATTGGCAAAATAACTCCCACCTTTTCCCCTCCCCTTAGTTTAAAACACCCCCTTCTCCTTGTTTGTCGCACTCCTCCACTAAACGAGCACCTTACCCCTACTTTCTCTTTCTCAATCTATTTTCATATCACGGCCTCATTTCCATCATTGAAACTCAAATTGTCCTTATTTTCACCAAAGTTGAGCTTTCTCTCAATCTCAAGTGAGATCTTGAGCTCAACTTTTTTCTTTTGGTTTTGATGATCTAATGAAAATTTATTTTCGTTGTGTATCTTATAAAGATTCACAATGGAAACACGTTTTTGTTGTGTATCTATAAAAGTTAAATTGAAATCCATGTATTTTTTTAATATGTTGATTAAATTTATGTTGATTTGCAGGTTCATTATGTCGCGTACACGATATATCAAATACATAGGTAGAATGGGCTTTAGGGAGGATTAGACAAGTCCATCTTGAACAAGTACCACTAACAGCTTTTACTCATAGGCAAAGATCATGACATCGCTAGAGGAGTGATAAATTGCCATGAATGATGATGTAGATATAGACTATGTTTGTTGAGTTCGAGGTTGTTGTTGCACTAGAGGCATAACGAGTGCAAGAGATAGAACCAAAATTGGTAGAGGGTCCATAGATAATATGGCCATTTTATGGAGGAGGTTCTCTAGACCATTTTGTATTGAAGTCATACTTTGATAATATTTTCCCACAATTGTGGGAAGGACTGCAATTCTTTCTCCTACCATTTTGTGAACACCTAATTTTGTCCATCACTTTTTATTTTGTTTCTCAATCCCGTTTATTTCATTTTCAACGTTCAAATCATACTTGTTTTAGGAATTGTTCATCAATTTTTTTTTGTCCAAACTGTCTAGCTTTGTCTACATCAAATTCCTTTGACTGATTTCATCTCCTTTGATTTTTAATTTATTCTCATTTTCCATTTTCCTTTTCCCCCTCTTCTAAATTCAAATTTAGCCAATAAAAATCAAAATTGTCAAAACAAAGAAAACAAAAATAAAAAAAATAAAAATAAAAACTGAATTGGGCCTGTAAATCCATCAAACATGATTTGATTGGAGTAACTTAGGCTCCTTGGTCCACTTCACAAATAATCTAGACAAAAATAACAAAAGAGAGCAAAAAAGTATAAAAAAAAGAGAAAGTGTCGTATCCTAGTATCCTACTCTGCAGCACCGCACCTTACACCATCTATGCCTTCCTCCATTTTCAAATTCTTTCTACTCCATCGTCACTGTTTTTCAACTCATCTCTAAACCATCCTTCCAATTTCAAACTGGCACATGCATAATATCCACCTTTTTTCAAACCTTCCTCTGCACCTTGGATAACATTGTCAACAAAGCATTTAAGCAAATTAATTAAAAAATCAATTAGCTGCCTATAAATTGAGCAAGCTCAATCAGAGAAGGGGGTTCAAAAAAAAAATAATGGGGAGAAATTGAAAATTCAGAAGCTTGAGTGAAAGAGAGGTTGTGTCTAGAGAGAAAAACAAACCTCAGTAAAGCCATTGTGAGAGTACAATTGCCGCACCACTGAAATCACGTCGCCGTGATTGCAAGCACTAATCGAATCACCGTGAAACCAATTTTCACTTGCGCTCCAATCTCGCACACCGAAAAGAGTTCTCTTGGTCGCATCTTCTGTCGTTGTTGTTGGCAAAAACATTGTTGTCGTTGATGTAAGCTTTGCTTGACGTTTTCTCCTTCTCTCTTCCTCTCGTGATTCACTTCCTATTGTGACTAAGGAAGGCAACGCGAAATCCCTTTTGTTTAACGCTTCTGAAGGTTCTCTTCTATTTTCTATTAATTATATTTACTTGTGTTTTGAATTATTATTATTATTATTTCATGTTGCAATTGGAATTTGGGTTTTAGCCTTTGGTGTTGCATGGGTCAATCCCATTTTGGGCCAAGATGGCCAATCCATTATTTTTTTCAAATAAAATTAGTTTTGCTTTAATTCAAAATACCCTAAACCTTAAAACCTTTTGAACTTTAAGTGTAAAATTTAGTCTTCATGGTAATGATGTTAATAAAGTGAAACAATGAGCAAAATATGTAAGGAATAATGATAGATAAAAATAAAGCATAATAGGAAGGAAAAATGACAAAAATATAAATTAGGTTCTATTCTATTTAGTTAATTATTTTGTAATTGTAGCAGTTGAAAATTAACATTCCTTAGAAGATAATAATAATAATAATAATAATAATAATAATAATGATGATGATGATGATGATGATGATGATGATGACGATGATGATGACGACGACAACTACTTTTGATGCACTTCTGATTTAGTTGTTACTAAAACTATAAAAGGTTAATGATAATCACCTTGGATGCACTTTCAATTTGATTATTGGAAAATCCTTTTAGAATTTAAAAGATGAAAATATATAATAAGAGCTTAGCAAAAGCCACCTTAGATGCACTTATAATTTGATTAAGTGAGTTATACGAGCAACACCTGGTGACAAGTGAGACGATTTTTGTAGCGCGTGTTTATCTTTTACATCTTGTTGGCTACATGATCTTTACCGAGAAGAGCTCATCTTGTGTGTTGGTCTGCTACTTATTGCTCTTTCAGGATTTTATCACATGTAGGTGATATGCATAAGGTGATGTTGCCTTGTGTTTCATGTATCAACAGCTAAGCGAGGCTAGCATGCATGACACCTGTCGATTCAATGGATACATGACCTTCAAATAGGTACAAAATTTATGCATTATTTTGTTTCACAAGTCTAGGTTATTAATTGTATAATATTTATGTTAATGTTCTTTGCAGGCATAAGCAGACAATAAATAGATGATCAACAAGACTGTCATGTAAGTATATTTATATCTCTATCTTTTGTATTATATAATTACATTGTACTTATTTATATATTTTTTTTGTAGCCATAACAAAGCCCTATGTTAGATTGTAAAATTTTATGTTTGAGCTTATTTTGATTCGGTCTAATTTTTTTTTACTTAAAGTGGGTTGACTTATATTGGGTTAGGTTAAATCGATTTATTTATTTTTATTACTTAATTACTTAATTTTCAATTAATAAAATCATAAATGATAAATTTAATATTACAAATTCTATTAATGTGTATTTTAAGGATATTTTATCTATGTAAAGTTTTATTTGTTTATTGTTATATTGATATATTTTATTCTATTTCAATTATTATGTATTATATTTTATTGTTTTATAGTACAAATAATGATCTTTATTTTTTTTATTTTAGTTTATAGTAATTAAAAAACAAGGGATGATAGTGTTGAAAATGAATCCTTGAAACTTAAAGACAACGAAAAAGTAGCATATATGTTCTTTGTCTTCGCTTAAATGCTATCATTGGGCCTATTGAGTTATATGCTATGCTGGTCGGAACCACTGACGAGATTATAGCTTGCTCGTGTCAACTAAAGTCATCAACCAACTCAAAAGTCTAGTCCATGGCCTTTTTTGCATCAACCAAGATCCATTGACCAAATTGTGACAAGCTTGCATCAACCAGAGCCATTAACCAACTCCAACGATGAGACCATCACCAATTTGACTCAACATGACAAAAATTATACACAAGCCACTGTTGTGATTGCCACTAGTTTATTTCTCTAAATGCATGTGTTGGAGTCTGAGATTTTGGACGATGTCCAACCCCTTAAACTTCGATTTTGATGATAATAAATGAGATTAAATTTTGAAGTATCTAATGTCTTATGTTTGAGTATTATAGGTACCACACCGTCCAATGCCTCAATGATATTGTATTTCTTGAGCTCAATCAATATATCTCTATGTGTACAATGCGTCCAATGAGTAACTGGAAACTTGTTTTTCTAAGTATAAAACCCAACATCCAACGCGTTGTTATAAAACAAGCGTCCAATGCAGTGTGCAAATACTGTGTCCATTCGAGGAGCGTCCACTCACTTATATAATTTACACATTTTCTATCAGACAGTTACGTAATGCGTCCATGTTGTGTAAAAGTACACTTAAGTTTTTCGATGTTGATTCTCTGAAATGTTCCTTATTCCCTCTCTTATCATGTGACATTTCATTTGAAAATTCGAAAGTGTACCAAAGGGGACAGAAAAGCTTCTCTCTGCAAAAATCGTACAGAAGTGGAGGTGCTGCATGTACTGTTGTCTCTTCCTCTCTCCACCCAAGCTGACACATAGCAACGGTCATATGATTGTGAGAGAAGGGTTATTGGCAAAGGCTTAGATCCCACAATGGATATCTTCACCCATCTACCTATAAATAGAGGATCAAGTTCACGAAATTAACAACGAAGCATTCAAGTTTTCAAAGAGCTGAAACTCTGCTAAAACGATTGGACGATCTACACTTGTGCAAAAAAAGCAATCTTCTTAGCTTTGCTAAGTTACTTTGTGTATTCGCTTTACATTGTAATATCCTCTTTGTGAGAGTTATTTATTGAACTTGAAATCAAATTGTTTGTTTGGTTCCAGCCAGGAGTGGCTTAGTGGCAAAGAATACTTTGATGTTCTTTAATCTCAGGGAGAGATTAAAGGTGTGCCAGAAGTGGCCTAGAGAATACTTGTAGACAGAAGTGGCAGGGTATATAATATTTGTTTGTAATCAGGATTTGATTAGTGGAACCCTTCAAAAGGTTGTTTTGAAGGAGAACTGAACGTAGCTCAGGTTGAGTGACCAATATAAACCAAGTGTTTTTACTCTATCGCTTTTTAGCTTACCAGTTATTCTTTTGTGTAACTTCTTCGCATTATATGCACAATTTTCATTTCAAAATCTATTTGTGAAAAGCATTTATTTCTCACTTGGACGACAACCTAAAAACGCAGTTCCATTGAACTATATTTTGACCGTTGGACGATACCTGCAACTTTCTATTTTGCAAGTTCTTTATGAAACTTAAGTTGAAATATCTCCATCTTTGAGAAAATATTAAAGTTTTATCTAACACACTATTCAACCCCCTTCTAGTATGATTTCCTGTATTTCAGCATGTATTTTTGTATTGTTTTATCTAATGTTAGACTTATTTTGAAGTTGGATATACATTGCCATTTATACAAAATGTATATTTTATTTTCAAAACAAATGATACAAGACGACTGACAACTGATACAACATGGAAACGCGTTTCCGTTGTGTGTTGTGATATACAAAAACACGTTTTCATGAAGGGTATTTTCGTCAAAAAATTAAACTAACACAAGAGGGTATACTTGGCAAAAGAAAGTAGGTGTTTTAACAATTCTCATCCTGGGATGGCAATTACTTAAGGCACCCGATTTTTTGCTTGGTGCACCTCCAAAATTTGTAAACTTCCCATCTTATCTTTCCTCTCCCAAGCATTACGCCGCACCCAACCTCCATGACCACTGCATCCAACCACCAAACACCACCATGAAAACCACCCAACATCACCTCCACACAGGGCCATCACCCAATCACCTGCCACCGCTATGCTACCCATGAGCCTGAACGCATCGCGTCGCACCACTCTCATACAGATACAGATTGAGCAATCCGTAATACAAATGTATTACGGATTGGTAAATCCGTAATATATTTGTTTGTATTACGGATTGTGCAATCCGTAATACATTTGTATGCATTATCTTAGCATAATTCCGGATTAAGTAATACAGAAAACAACTTGTTTCCGGATTACCTAATCCAGAATTATGTTTTCATAATACCGGTAGGCTGTTCCTAAAGGGCACAAAAAAATAATTGGGTTCTGGATAGGCTGTTCTGTAAATGGAACAAATAATAATTGGATTCCGGATAGGTTGTTCTGTATTGTGCGTGATTATTGCAACAATCTCAACCATGAAGAACTCATGGGATGAGAAAACTTCATCATGGAAAACCCACGCACATCAAGGTCATGGCCTTAGAGCCACACATGACCTCACGGAGTTCGGTTTCATGACACAACTTTTGCAGCAACATCTTCTTCAAACAATAGCCATGGTGGAAGTTCTCCATTGCTTTGGTCCAATTAATCTCTAGTATATGAATTGTCACGGTATTGTAGTGGGCCACTGCTTCCTACTGCCATGGTGTTGGAGGTGCACGCCGCTGCACAAAGGGGGAAGGAGGATAGAAGGGTGGGTGCAGTAGGGTTGAGACAAAAAGGGTATTTTTGTCCCTTTAGGTTTTTATGGGGTGCACCAAGCAAAAAATGGGTTGCCTTAAGTAATTGCCTCCTGGTATATCTGTGACTTGGGTTTGGCCTTTCAGCCCTGTTTTTTTTATTTTTGGGCTTGTATTTAGGCCCACTACGTATCTTCTTCTTCTTACCACTTCGCACCCTAAATCCCTTCTAAACCCTGTTTCTGCTTCTTCAAGCGAAACAACACAAGCTTGCGGAGCTAAGAAACGTTTCGACATGGCACCGCATTCTAAAAAACCTCAGAAGAAGGACTCAGGAAACAAGCCAAAAACCGATAAAGCCTCTAAGAAAATATTCAAACCGAAGAAGAGGGAACAAAACGACGCCGTCGCCGCCGCTAAGTCCGAAGCACTTGCTCTGCAACTAGAAGACGAGGTTCCCGATTTCCCTCGAGGTTGCAATCAATCACTCTCCTTAAGTTTTTCTGTTTCTCCTGAATCCTCGTTTTGTAATTTGAATTTGCATTTGGTTTGGATTGAATGCTTTTCTTCCAGGCGGAGAATTTTCCGCGAAGCGAAGGAATGATTACGACGAGTTTGGCGCCGAGGACCACTCGAGGAAGACGAAGAAGAAGAAGAAGGGGAAAAATGCGCCCAGCAAGAGTAATGAAGATGCAGATGATTGGGGCTCGCTTTCCGGCAATGGCATCACTGGAAAATTGCCGCGGCGTGTGAATAAAATTACTCTCAAGGTAGGGTGCAGCAGTTTGTAGAATGGAGGATGCAAATTGGTTATTAAATTAAGTCAAGTTTTATAGCAGTGCAAATGTTACTAAGTACCTTAATGGTTGTTTTTACTTGTTTTTGTGTTGCATGCTATGAGTGGTTTATTCTGGTTTCCAGAGCAGAAATTCACTAAGTAATTTCATGTAAAGAACACAACTCTAGTGAACTGCAATGGTATTATATGGGCTTAATGTGCATAGCTACATGTATAGAACTAGGAAGTTATTGGTTTCATGATTGAGGGTTGAGTTTGTATATTCTTGTCATGAAGTCATGATGAATTCAATTAACTGTTAAAAGTTTTTTATGTTATTATTTTTATTAAATTTTACAACCAGAATGTTCAAACTGAGTGTTATAATATGCTTTTAGGGTCTGTTTGGGCAAGCTTATCCAGAAACACTTTTTGTAGAAGTTTTCTCATATAGTTTCTCTAAAATATGAGAGCTTCTACAAATTAGCCTGTGCATAAGTTAATTTGAACTTATGTAGAAGCTCATTTTATTTTATTTTTCTTATTTTCCTCTCTTAGAAGTGCTTTTGGATAAGTTTACCCAAACATACCCTTAGTCTTATTTGTTACATTTTTTATTTGGCTTATTGATATCATACCTTTGGATTCCTTTTGTTCGTGTGCTGTACTTAAACTTTTCGCTCTTGGATGCATGCCAGAATATAACTCCTGGAATGAAGCTTTGGGGAGTTGTTGCTGAAGTAAATGAGAAAGACCTTGTAGTTAGTTTGCCAGGGGGTTTACGTGGTTTAGTTCATGCTTCAGATGCGGTGGATCCTATTTTTGACGACAAAATTGAGGTGTGCAATAAGCTTTTTTGTCTAATTCTGATTGTTCTTTCTCCTGCTCTCCTTACACATATCTTCACTATGACTCAACATAAATTTTCTAATTATTTTTGAATTTTGTTGTTTGTGCATCAGTTTTAGCTCATCTCTTTGTTTCTCTCTTTCTTGCATCAGGTTGGGGAAATTTTCCTTTCTGGTGTATTTTGTGTTGGGCAGCTGGTTTCTTGTGTTGTACTGAGATTGGATGATGACAAGAAGGAGAAAGGAAGCAGGAAAATTTGGCTTTCTTTGCGTCTTTCTTTGTTGCACAAGAACTACAACTTGGACGTTGTTCAGGAAGGCATGGTATGCCAATATTTTATGATGAAATTATTTGTAGTTAACTTTTTTTTTAATCAATCATCTAGACTAGGATTTAGTTTCCTCCTTTGATTTTTAAGAGACTGTCAATTGTGAGATACTTGGAGCCTGGCTATATGCATCTCAAGGTAAAGAATATGTTTACCAAAATCTTCATTTGGAAGAGTAATTTCAACAACTTTTAAGCAATCCTATGCTGACCTTAACCTTAAATTATTGTGTGTATATTGAGTCACTATGTTTCCTTGTCTCCTATAATTAAATAATTAAATTAAGCTTCTGTATTTGTATACCTACTACTCTGGATGGCAGCATTTGGACTTGTATGGATGTAGGATTTAATTCACACTGCATTTGGCTACTTATTGTTGATTTATTTATTTATTGTAGATTACATATGTTGTTAGCTTATTGTGTTACATTCTTTACAATGCTCCAGTTTGCTCATAATAAAGCAACTTACCATAAAAAAAAATATAGGAATCAAACTTAGAATTGAATTTCCTAAAAATTTCGATTGCTAAAGTTATCATATTTAATGTTTCTGTTTAAAACAATTCTTTACATAAGTTATACTGAGCAATTGCTAATTTTAATAAAGAAATTCAATCTGTTTCTATTCTTTTATATATCTGTTTATTGCATTGTAACTTGCAAAAAAATAAATAAATCAACTAGTTCTTATTCTTATTATATTAATTATGCTATTATGATCCACCATGATGATTGCAATGCATTTCATATTGTAGCCTGTTGTGGTTCTTAATCCATTCACTATATTCAGTGGCCTTTGAGTGTCATAGGGATTATGGAATATGATAAATGAAATTTTTGATTTTTTGTGCACTACCTATATTCAGGTCCTTGCTGCATATGTGAAGAGTATCGAAGATCATGGTTACATTCTTCATTTTGGTTTACCTTCTTTCATGGGGTTCTTACCAAAAAACAGCTCTGCTGGTAAAAATCAATCAACTGCTGTGAATTTTTTGTTCATCTTGTCTGGCATGATTGAACCAAGCTCAATTTGTGGTTTTCTTTGCCTTTCTTTCCTTATGCAGAAGGCTGGGGTGGTGAATTAAAAATTGGGAAACTTCTGCAGGGTTTGGTTAGAAGCATTGATAAAGTTCGTAAAGTGGTTTACTTGAGTTCTGACCCTGATACAATGTCCAAAAATGTGGTATGCTTCCTCTGTATTCATTATATTGTCTTTTTGATATCTATTTTTAATGATTCTCAATTTCTCACTTCCCTTTTGATTGGTTATTTCCTTTGTGCATTTGATACAGACCAAGGATCTCAGAGGGTTATCAATTGATCTTCTAGTTCCAGGAATGATGGTAAATGCCCGTGTGAAGTCAATCCTTGAGAATGGTGTTATGTTATCATTTCTCACTTACTTCACTGGAACGGTAAGTGTATCCTGCAATTGTTGTAATTGGAATGCTTCAATGATATTGTGTAAATAGATTCTCTTGACAAACCCAATGCTCTCACAACATTAATGTTTAGAATCTTTTCATTGCAGGTTGATCTGTTTCATTTGCAAAATATTTATCCTGGAACAAACTGGAAGGATAAGTACAGTGAATCTTTGAAGGTACTTTTGAATTTTACCTTTGCATGCAACTTTTACAACTTGCTCTGCTCCCAAGTTTGCAAATTGTATCCCAGTATTTGCTTGACACACTGAAATACTTTCATTGGAAGCTCCTTCTGTATAATTTACCAAGTTATTGAGTGCAAGATTTTTCATGCATGTATGCATCATCTAATATAATATTCAAGTGGAAAAAACTTTTAGATGCCTTAGCATGTATAGTAATAGGTTGCATTGGCATTTTTGGTACCTCTGTGTTGTTTCAGAGAGAGAAAGACACCATTTAAGCTGAAAAATGATGAGGAATCTGATCCATAATAAAATACAAGCAATCCATTAGAATCTGCTTGCTGTTTAAAGCTCTCTTGTCTAGTCTTCTTCAACTGATCTTAACTATATGGCTTGAAAATTTAAGCATGTAATTTATATAATTATAAATAATACAAGTGGACTGACATATGCAGATTTAAAAACAAGTTGTTTTAGGGGTATTATTTTTTCTATCAAAAGAAATTCTTATTTTATTTCTACTAAGCCCTCCCATAAAAACAATGGTTGTTAACTTAGTTCTTTGGCATCATTGGATTTCTGATTGCAGTCATAATTTCATAATGCATCATCATGTTGATTGTGTTGTTTCTTAGCTTGATGGATGTTCACATTGAGTTCGCAATATGGTTGGTGTATTTTTCAGCTGATTCTGTCTTTTGTGCTGTCAAGCAGGTTACCTTCTTTTAGAGTTACTTTTCTATTTTTCTAAGTGCCTTTTATGTTATCTAGGTTGTTTCTCGGATATTATTCATTGATCCATCAAGTAGAGCTGTTGGATTGACGCTGAATCCACATCTTGTTCAGAACAGGGCCCGTCCTTCTGTAAGTATTGTAGCTTATATATTGTTGGTGCTCTAAGGATGGCATATTTCATTCCATGGAATGTGTCAGATTACGTTTTATCATGTATTTATTATTAGATAGAAATCAAAGATTCTATCCCTTTTTATCAGTAATTGATTGATCATGTAATCAATACTGATTATGTTTTTTCTATTATAAATAAAGATCATGTGTGGTCTGATATGACACACAAAACACAGTAAATTGTTCTTTTTTCATATGGTATCAGAGCCTATCCTAGCGATCTGTTGTTGGGCCAATTGTGCCTTATTGTGGGTCTATCGTGCCACCCGCTATCGGACCACCCGCAGATGTCTAGGCCTGCAAACTTCACGCTCGAGATGTCCAGTCCTCGGTGAGGGGTGTGTGTTGGAGATCCTACATTGACTAGTGATAAGGCCAAAATAGTGTATATAAGTGGGGGACAACCCTCACCTTACAAGCCGATTTTGTAAGATTGAGTTAGACCCATAACCCACTTTCTAAGATGGTATACAAGCTGGTTTTGTAAGGTTTTGTATATGGTATCAATTTTTAAGGTTAGATCCCCTTTTTTTCATCTGCAGCGTGCCTTTGTTCTTCGCATGAACAGTGCCGCGACCGTTGCGAGCCCCACAACACTGCCACCGTGTTGCCTTTCCGTCGGTGTGACCCCACAATCGGAAGCGTCTCCCTCTGGCGAACCCAACGCCGCCAGACCCATCGCTGTCCGCCGCCCCACGCGCCGGCGCGTGAATCTCACGCGCTTGTACCAGATCAATGCGTGACGCTGTCTCCGACATACCCACCTCCCGGCGACCCTCCAGCTGTGCTTCATCTCCTCCGGCGAACCTGTTTTGGCCCCATTTGGCTGCTGTTTGGCCACGATTGTTTCTGTTTGGTATTGTTGCTGCTTCGTTTGGTTCTGTTTGACCCATTTTTTGTTATTATGGCTTTCGATCTTGCTTCTGCTTCCTCTGCTGTGACTTTCACCAACGTGCCGCTGATTCCGTGTGAAAAACTTACCGGGACAGCCAACTACAGCACTTGGGCCGCTGCTGTTCAGTTGTGGTTCCAAGGCCAAGGCTGTGCCGATCACTTGACCACCCAACTAATAGCTGTTCCGACTGCCAATCAAGCTCGTTGGAAGCAAATTGACGCCTCTCTATGTGGCGTCCTATGGTTTTCCCTTGCTCCCAACTTTCAGGCTCAGTACCAAGCCTTTACCACTTGCTATGATGTGTGGACCAAGGCCAAGAAAGTATACTCCAACGATGTCCATCATTTCTACAGTGTACTTACTAGTTTAATGAACATCAAGTTGGAGAATTTAGACATGCAAGCATACCTTGGTAAGCTTGATCGCTAGATTGCAGAATATTCTACTCTTATGCCCTTTACTACTGATGCAGAGATTTTTTCTAAACAACGTGGTTAGTTCTTCATGGTGCTCGCTCTAGCTGGACTCCCACCAGACCTTGATGCAGTACGCAATCAGATACTCTCCAGTCCCACTGTTCCTACCTATGACATGGTTCAGGAGTAGTTATTGCGTCTCTCCACTCCACATACTTTTGGATCATCCTCCACGTCTACCGGTGATTCCTCTGCCCTCGTCTCCCACTCCTCTCATCTGGTGGTCGTGGTGGAGGACGTGGAGGTGGTCGTGGACGTCCTTGTTGCACCTACTGCAATTGCTGGGGACATGTTGAAGCAGACTGTCGCACCAAAGCTAGAGAGTAGTCTCGATCAGTTAATGTGGCCTAAGTTATCACTCCTGCTTCCGATATTACTATCTCTGCCACTGAATACAATGAGTTTCTCCAGCTTCGAGCAGCCAGCGAACCTGCATCACCTGTTACTGCTGTGGCTCAATCTGGTAATCCTGTGGCTTTTGTTTCTTAGTCCTCTTCTCTTGGACCTTGGATACTTGATTCCGGTGCCTCTGATCATATGACTGGTAACCAATCTCTTTTCTCTTCCTTGACTTTTTCGGACTCCTTGCCCTCTGTTACTCTCGTAGATGGTTCTCAGATTAAAGTCCGAGGCATCGGACAAACCCATTCTCTTCCTCAACTTTCCTTACAATCTGTCTTTGTTCCTGGTTGCCCATTTAATTTAATCTCTATTAGCAAACTCACTCATACTCTTGATTTTTCTGTCTTGTTTGTTAATAAATCCGTTCTTGTACAAGATCGACGCATGGGATGGACGATTGGAGCAGGACATGAGTTTGGAGGATTATATCAGCTTACGCCTCCAGTTGCCTGTGTTTCCTCTGCTTCTCCAGCTCTTGCACATCAACGCCTTGGGCACCCGAGTCTGGAAAAGTTGTGTATGTTAATTCCTAGTTTTTCTACTCTTAAGTTCTTTCAGTGCGAGTCTTGCCAACTAGGTAAACATACTCGTACCAGTTATGGTCCTTGTGTCAATAAGCGTGTTGTGTCACCTTTTGTTTTAGTTCACTCCGATATTTGGGGTCCTAGTCAAGTTTGTTCAACATTAGGATACTTTTATTTTGTCACATTTATTGATGATTTCTCTCGTTGTACTTGGGTTTTTCTAATGAAGAATCGTTCTGAGGTGTTTTCTATTTTTCGAAGCTTTTCTGTGGAAATTCAAAATAGTTTGGCTCTTCCATTAAAATTTTACGAATTGATAATGCCAAAGAATACTTATCCTCCCAGTTTCAGTCTTTTCTAAACTCGTAGGGGATTCTTCATCACACATCATGTGCTCACACACCACAACAAAATGGTGTTGCTGAACGCAAAAACTGCCACTTGGTGGAAATAGCTCGCACTCTTCTTCTTCACTATCATGTCCCACTTCGTTTTTGGGGAGATGCTATCCTTACTGCCTGTCATTTGATTAATCGCATGCCTTCATCGGTTCTCAACAATCAGATTCCTTATTCCATCTTAAATCCTCAACAGGACCTCTATCCTGTCCCTCTCCGTGTCTTTGGGAGTACGTGTTTTGTCCATGATCTTAGCCCAGGTAAAAATAAACTCTCTGCCAAGTCCCTAAAATGTATTTTTCTGGGTTACTCCCGCCTCCAGAAAGGTTACTGATGCTTTTCTCCTCAACTCAACAGTATCTGGTCTTTGCTGATGTTACTTTCTTTGAGACTATTCTTTTCTTTTCTTCCACCGTTGAAAACGTTCCTCTAAAGGTTCCACCTATTGTTCTAGTAACAATAGTTGCTCCTACCCTACCTCCACTACTCATCTACCGTCGACGGACACAGGCACCATCGGCAGTGCCTCCCACTGATCCTCCAGCATCATCTCCTGCTCCAAACGTCCTTCTTCCACCGTCCCCTGAACCTGAACTTCCCATGGCACTCTGCAAAGGTATTCGGTCCACTCGTAATTCTAATCCTTTATATGCCTGTACTCTTAACTGTGAGCGTTTATCTCCCTCCTATTTCTCTTTTGTCTCTTCTTTGGATTTTGTGTCTATTCCTAAGTCTACAGGTGAAGCCATGGTTGACCACAATTGTCAACAGGCGATGCTGGCAGAAATGGCTGCTTTGGATGCTAGCAACACATGGGAGCTTGTTCCCTTACCACCCGACAAAACCACTGTTGGATGTCGTTGGTTCTATACAGTGAAGATCGGACCGGATGGCACTATTGATTGTTACAAGGCTTGCCTGATGGCTAAAGGCTACTCAGATTTTTGGCCTTGATTATGGTGACACTTTTTCTCCTGTCGCCAAAATCACTTCTGTTCGCCTTTTTCTTGCTGGCCGCCATCCGACATTGGCCTCTACACCAGTTGGACATCAAAAATGCCTTCTTGCATGGTGAGTTACAAGAAGAGGTGTACATGGATCAACCACCCGATTTTACAGTCTCCGGTGACTCACGCCTTGTATGTAAGCTTTTGCCGCTCACTCTATGGCTTGAAGCAATCTCCTCGGGCCTGGTTTGGTCGTTTTAGCTCCGCTCTGCTTGAGTTTGGTATGACTCGTTGGGAGGCTGATCACTCGGTTTTTTCCCTCCATTCTTTGTCTGGCCTGTGCATCTATCTCGTTGTGTATGTTGATGACATCGTCATCACTGGCGATGACTCCGATGGCATTCTTCGGCTCAAGTCTCACCTCCACAGTCAGTTTCAGACCAAAGACTTGGGTTCCCTCCGGTACTTCCTCGGTATCGAAGTTGCCCAATCCTCATCTGGCATTGCTATTTCCAAATGGAAGTATGCTTTAGACATTCTGACCGAGACAGGAATGCTTGATTGCCGCTCGAGCGACACTCCTATGGATCCTAATGTTAAGCTTCTTCCGAGTCAGGGGGAGCCTCTGAAAGACCCTGGAAGATATTGATGACTTGTAGGCAGACTTAATTATCTCACTGTCGCCAGACCAGACATCACGTTTGCTGTCAGTGTAGTGAGCCAATTCTTGAATGCTCCCTGTGATAGTCATTGGGATGCCGTCACACGTATCCTTCGATACATCAAGAATGCACCAGGCCGCAGATTGTTGTATGAAGACAAAGGCAATACCAAGATCATTTCTTACTCTAATGCTGATTGGGTAGGATCACCATCAGATAGGAGATCCACTTCTGGGTATTATGTTCGTATTGGAGGAAATATGATCTCATGGAGAAGTAAGAAGCAAAACATAGTATCCAGATCTAGTGCCGAAGCTGAATACCGTGCGATGACAGTAGCTGCTTGCGAGATTACATGGCTTAGGCAACTTCTCCAACAACTCAAATTTGGAGACACTCAAGCCACTACACTAATCTGCGACAATGAAGCCGCTCTTCACATAGCATCAAATCCGGTTTTCCATGAACGAACCAAACACAGAGATAGATTGCCACTTTGTGAGAGAGAAAGTACTCAGGAGAAATTGCCACTGATCTTGTCAAATCTAAAGATCAACTTGCAGACATGTTCACTAAACCTCTCAAAGGTTCCTGGTTTGAGCAAATTTGTAACAAGCTTGGTTCATATGACATATATGCTCCAGCTTGAGGGGGAGTGTCAGATTACGTTTTATCATGTATTTATTATTAGATAGAAATCAGAGATTCTATCCCTTTTTATCAGTAATTGATTGATCATGTAATCAATACTGATTATGTTTTTTCTATTATAAATAAAGATCATGTGTGGTCTGATATGACACACAAAACACAGTAAATTATTCTTTTCTCAGAATGGATTCTGTAACTGTTTTTTATTCTTTTTCTCACAAGTAATTACCCTTAAATGCTGTTAAATGATGCATTTCTTGTCTGTTGCTTCCATAATTAATATTGTTATTGATAATCATGTGTTTCATGTTGGAGACTGATGAACTGTCTTTGTTGTGCAGCATGTTAAAATTGGAGATATATATGACAACTCAAAAGTTGTTAGGGTGGATAAAGGACTAGGACTATTGCTTGAAGTTCCATCAATTCCTGAGCCAACTCCAGCTTTTGTCAGTGTATGTAGTGTTTGGACAAGTTTTAATCATGCAGAACTTTTACAGTATGAAATCTGAATGTTCAACTACATTGCAATAACAATTAAGCCTTACCCCACCAGGCAAAATGAAAATAATCATTGAAATTGTTGTTGACAGATATCTGATATTGCTGAAGAGGAGATCCAAAAACTTGAGAAGAAGTACAAGGAAGGAAATCACGTTCGAGTTCGGATTCTTGGGTTAAGATATTTGGAAGGAATTGCCACAGGGGTTTTGAAGGTTGTCATTGTACTTTCTTTTAATTTAATATAATTTCTAAAAGATGATAAGCATATGTAATTAAATGATTGCAGTGCCTTTTATGTTGGTATTACACTTGAATCACATACTGTTTATCATTTTACTTGGGTCTTTTTGTTTGGAGAATGAGTTACAAAGACTGCGCATCACATTGAACATTATAAAAAGCAGTCAAGTTGGAACTTTATCTATTAATGATTCATTTGTTTGCTGACCAGTGACCTGCTTTGGTATGTACTGGCAAGTGGCAAGTTATGATACACTTTTTTAATATTTGGTCAAGCTGTCCTTTGTGTCTGAAAATTTGTTATCTGTTGAATTGAAAATGTTTTGATAATTTCTTTATTGACCGTTTGTACCCTCAGTCTAATTGCTGTAGACTATGTATGTGGGCCATGTCTTGACTGTGCAAATTCTTATGAGTGCTTATTCTTGTCCATGTTTCTTTATGAGTGCTTACGAGTGCACAGTCTAATTACCCTCAACTCTTCAAAACTTGTATGTGTCTGTTGTTCAAGAGTGCTTATTCTTATGATTGTCTTGACTGCTTGGAAGAATTGCTAATTGCGTTAAATACTTGGAGGGAGAGTTTTGTCGCCCATAGTGGTCCTACCTAGCTCGAACAAGATTGTCTCTAGTGGAGGATACCAATGGTCTATATAATTTTTTTTTTTTTTTAGTGCTTTGTGAGGACTATAATTGGTCTGGTTTGTATCATATTCATATCCTTGAAAGTTCATTTCGTAAATGAACAAGCTGTTTCTTTAGTATTCCATGTTAGATTGCTTCCAACCTTTTCATTCATCATTATGTTCTACATCAGTTGTTTCAAAAGCTCCAAGGTTTGGTTCGTGTCATATTTTGTCTATCCCATAATCATACATATTCATATTCATGTGTGATGTAACTAGAACGTGTTGACCTTTACAAAGTAGAAGCAACATAATTTAGTTGTTCTATATTCAATATTTTTTTCTTCTAAAAACTAGTTTATTAATGTTAAATATGTTCTTGAATGTGCAAATTAATGACATTTTCTTGTCCATGTTTTTCAGAAAAGAAAAAAAAAATGTTAGCTGCATAAACTGAGCTAGTCTGTTGTTTCTATGTATAATGGCTTTCCCGAGCGGATATGACTTTAAATTTGATGTTATGTGGAATATTGTTGACTTAGTAGTTAGTAGGAGGTTTTCAATTAATCATCTTTATGTTTTCATATCATGCAGGCTAGTGCTTTTGAAGAGGAAGTGTTTACTCATTCTGATGTCAAGCCTGGCATGGTGGTGAAGGCTAAGATTCTTTCAGTTGATAGCTTTGGCTCTATAGTGCAGATTCCAGGTGGTGTGAAGGCACTTTGTCCTCTTCGACATATGTCTGAATTGGAAATTTCAAAGCCTGGAAAAAAATTTAAGGTACTATTCTAGCCATGTATGCTAATGCTTATGCTTGTTATTTTTAGTATTGTGATTTTTTGTTTCTGCAGACCATATAAGGTAGAGTTGTTTTGTCGCATGTCTGTGATGGGACAGATTAGACATTATGTGGCTGAAGTTTATACTTGGATTATGGTACAGGTGGGAGCTGAATTGGTTTTCCGTGTGCTTGGTTGCAAGTCAAAAAGAGTGACAGTTACACACAAGAAAACCCTTGTATGCTTTCTACATGTGAACTCTTCTTCTCCAGTTTATTCAATCTCAAAGGCACTATAATAAATTTTCTTCTTTTGTTAGTTAACTTATCCAGTATAAGGTTTCTTTATGCATCCATCAATTATATTTTCATACCTATCATGAATTATCTTTCTCGACTTTCAAAGGTAAGGTTTATCTGACTCTTGGTTGTTGGATAATATGTTCCTTTTAAGAATTTCATCTTTGACTTCTTTCTTGGATAATTTGCAGTGAGGACTGCGTCCAAAATCTTTCTTCCATTCACCAAAAAAAGCCTTCCATGAATATAATTGCCATGTATTGATGAAATAGTATCTCCTGAAACCTCACTCAACCAAGCAAATGAGATCTTAGTCAAAATCTTGACACCACGCTAATAGTTCGATAATCCTTAATCCTTATCCTACCAAAAATTTTAAAAATATGATAATCATTGCACTGTAGGTCACTATATATAATTTTCACCTGGATTTTGCTTGTCTTTCCATTTTGGTCATAATTATCCCTATTGTGAAGGATGTTGTATCTTTGTACCGGAGTATGTAGTGAAACCAGGGTCATGTAGTACTACTTTATAGTGATGTATTTCCTTGAACTTTAGATTCCATGTTTCCTATTATGACACCCTTTAGTTGATGAAATGTGTAGAGCAGCACTTGTGGAAGCAACTGGGGGGGTGGGGGGTTCGAAGAAATGACATAAATAAAAAATTTCCTTTTACTGTGTACATCTTTCAATGTGCTTGTTTGTCTCTACATTGTCCTCAATGAAGAAATTTTGGGAGCATTTATTAATATCCCCCCCAGCCCAGCCCACCCCACCACAATTGATTAGTTCTGTATTCAATTCTGAATCAGATATATGATATTTCTACAGGTGAAATCCAAACTTGGGATTATTAGTTCATATGTTGATGCAACTGATGGTTTGATAACCCATGGATGGATAACAAAGATCGAAGTTCATGGATGCTTTGTACGGTTTTACAATGGGGTCCAAGGATTTGCTCCCAGGCAAGTCTCTGATTTGTCTGTATACTTGTGTCATGATAACAGTCAGTTATGTTTTGATGTTTGCTTAAATCATATGAGCTTTTAGTATTGGAAATTTCATCTTCATTTTTCACCTTTTAGAGCATGTCTGGGAAAGCTTTTTTTCCCAATTTCAGCTGTTTTTGTTTCATTTTTAAGCTGTTTATGAAAAAGCTAGATGTTTGGGAATCTTAGATTAAATTTAGAAAAAGCTTTTTCTAAAAAAATAAGCTGTTTTTTTGAAGCTGAAAATTTGTAGCTTATGATTATTTTTCATAAACTTATTTTTCCTTTCAGCTGTTTTTATACTCTTTTACTATATAAAAGCTGATTTTTTGTTGCATCCAAACAAAATTAATTATTTTCAAACCACTTTTCAGCAAACTTACCTAAACAAAAAACTGATTATGATTATAATCGATTATACATATAATCGATTATTGAAATAATCTAATTTTCGCAGTTATCCCAAATACACCCTTACTCTTGACTAACTTCTTCATTCCCATATCATTCATATATCATGGGATTTTTAAATATTTGAAGCCTTTTCCTTTCTCACAAGATAAAATGATATATAAAAGTCTTATTGTGCCCCAAAAAAGTTCTAACTAATGAAGTGTATTTTGGCAATGCATGGGGTTTAAAAAATTATTTTCTACAATATTATTTTCCTTTTGTTTATCTAACCATGTTTTTCATTATTTCATATGGTTTTGAAGGTTGTTTTATTGTTTAATATAGTACTTTTCTCTTATAGGGAAAAGATTTAGAACCATGTTTAAATTGGATTTTCTGCCTGGGTATCATAGTTATCAATAGTTTGCTATAGCGGTGCATTTTTCAATAAAGGCCATAGCAGCCTATATTGCAGCCACTATAGCAGTGTTAGAGTGATGCTTTTTGAAAACTAATTTTGGCCCTGAAAACTGTGTTGTTTTGGGGGCTTTCTTTAGGTTCAAAGTTGAGATTTCACTCCCTTTTTTAGAATGTTAAAAAAAGGCATCCCAAATTGGATATAACCACACTTCTATTAACTTTGTGATACCCACCCTATTCAACCAATACCCAGTTACCCACTCATATTGGGCAGTATTTCCAATGGCATCCACCCTCCATTCTTTTCTCTACATTGAACTTTGAAGTTTGAATCACCTCTGTACTGAACTCTGAACCCTCAACTCTGTTTTAAGATGTCTTGTATTTGAAAAAAATATGGATGTCTTCTTAATTTTGCTTCTTTCCTTGACTTCTATTTGTACTTGTATATTTTGCTTGAAACCTATGACATTTTATTGTTAATTATGAATATTTTGGGTAATTTTTTTATAACAACACACACACACATATATCAGTGTTATCAATGGCGGAAGGCTAAAGTTCCGCCATATAAACATTATATTGCAGCCTATGGTGCCCGCCATATCTGGCCTCCCTTCACGAAGTGCCTATGGCAGTTGGCAAAAAATCCGCCACACCATTCCGCCATGGTGCTGCCATTTATATATATATATATATATATATATATATATATTATACACACATACTTACTGTCTGAGATTAATAACTATGATGGGTATTCCTGTTTCTGTGTGCACTCTTAGTTTGTAAATAAAATATGAATTGAACTAGTGTTTTCATGGTCTGTAGTACCCCCCCTCCCCCGGATCATTTGCAAATACCATATTGTACCAAGTAATTGTTTACTAGCTGATCCATAGTTTTTGTTTCTGTCATTTGGGTTTAGTTACTTTGATCTTATCAATTGATCCATAACTCTCATTTTCTCTTGGAGTGGAAAGATTAACTGTTTTGGTGTGTATTATCTTCCTATTTTTGTGTTGTGGCATCTTGAAAACTTATTGACTATATTATGTAATATGTTGACTACATTCCAGTTCTGATGTGAGTATTAGTGTTATTCTCTTACTAGAACTATGTTATTCATTGTTTTGATTTACGAGCAGATCTGAACTTGGATTAGAGCCAGGTGCTGATCCAGGTACAGTGTACAATGTTGGACAAGTTGTCAAATGCCGGGTCACAAGTTGCATTCCTGCTTCACGGAGGATCAACCTTAGTTTCATAATAAAGCCCACAAGGTTTGCTTACTTTCTGCTTGTTGGGATCCTGCATCAGGAAAATTTTACTAAATTTTTTAAGTATAATTGATCAACAAATTGTATTTTTTGGGGAGATCATATGCTTCCTTCCAAATGTAAAAAGTAGTTTGAGTTCTGTCAGGTTTTATAAGAAGCTATCTGCTGACTTAATTTAGGGTTGTGATTAAAAAAGTACAGGCAGGCACTCTGCTGGGGTACAAATTATGCTAATCCAATGTAAATTCAAATGACAGGGTTTCTGAAGAAGATATGGTTACATTGGGTAGCCTTGTTTCAGGAGTTGTTGACAGAGTAACATCTAATGCTGTAGTTGTTTATGTCAATGCAAGTGGTTTCTCAAGGGGTACAATATCTATGGAGCACTTGGCAGATCATCATGGTAAAAATTCCCTTATGGTTGGTAAGTGGTTTCCCATTGCTGCTTACTCTTAATGTAATTGCTAATTGTAGCTTCTTATTATGCAGGGCAAGCTATTCTGATGCACTCACTATTGAAAGACTCACAATTGAAACCTGGATATAGTTTTGATCAACTACTGGTTCTAGGTACATAAAAGATATTCAGCATGTTCTTAGTAGTAGTCTGTCATGACAAAGTTAATACCTAGGCAAAGCTGTTAGGCATGCATTGTTAACAATTCTGTGCGTTTGTGTCATTTTATTGAGGTTTGAAACTTACTTTGTTTACTTTGTAGAGTTAGGGAAGGACCCCAGTTTTCCTCACGGTTATATATAAGTTTGACTCCTCTTGTTTCTATTTTAACATCTTTTTAAGGCATTTATTGCTGGGCCGATTTCCTTTCCCTTCTATTTTTGGTGTAGCAGCTGCTTTTTAATTTACTACTATCATTAAAATTATGTTTTTGTACTATAATTGTACTTGACATAAGGTATGAAAATATAAGAAAGGTCAATTTTTTACATCATGACATCATAATTATTGTTAGGAATCTTCTACACCTTACTCTCCAAACACTCACTCTAAAGTAGAAAGATAGACAATGCAGAAAGATATAATAGGAAGAAAGAAGTCTGTTATTGATTTCCCACACTAACAGAATTCGATTACAAAAGGGAGCCCTCTCCCTCTTTACACAAGGCACTCCTTGTCAACCATTACAATGATTTTCCCCCCCTTTCCTTCAAGGGCAAAACCTTATTTATAGCCTCTATACAGCTGCTTAGCTGTCATAACTGATCTAACAGAATCAGTTCTGATCCTAACTATCTTCTACTTACTTTTATTCCTCCTACTATACACTTGCATAGGCTTCGGCACAGTCAATGACTGCCCTTGACCTTCATTCCTATCAATACCCCCCCCTGAAAAATAACCTTGTCCTCAAGGTTAAATTGGGGAAACTGTTGTTGAATGGTTGTTTTGTCCTCCCAAGTGGCCTCTTCTGCTGATTGTCCCTGCCACTGTATCAGCAACTGTGGCGTTCCTCCTTTCTCTTGATCTGTCACTCTAGCCCCCAAAACCTGACTTGGTTGCAATCCTGCAGCCTCTGCTTGCAACTCCTTGGGTAGGACTGTCTCCACTTGTTGTTCCCCTACTGCCAGTTTCAATTGTGATACATGAAAAACTGGATGAATTCGGGCTTCAGCAGGCAATTGTAATTGGAATGCTACCGTCCCAATTCTCTTCAACACTAGATAAGGCCCATAATACCTTGCTGACAGCTTAGGGTGAAGCCTGCTGGACATAGAGAGTTGTCTATGAGGTCTGATCTTAAGGTAGACCCAGTCTCCTTCTTTAATCTTTGATGGAACCCTGTGTACATTAGCATGCCTAGTCATGTGATCCTGAGCTCTTTCCAAATGGAATTTGAGTTGTTTCAGCACCTCATCCCTTTCCATCAAATCCTGTGCTACTGCTTCCACTAACACCTCCCCTGGAATGAATCTGGATAACGATGGAGGGGCCCTGCTGTAAACTATCTCAAAAGGGGTGCATTTGGCAGCCCCTTGGTAGCTAGTATTATACCAATACTCCGCCCATGGTATGAACACAGCCCATGTCTTTGGTTGTTCAGAGCTAAAACACCTGAGATATGTTTCCAGAATTCTGTTCATTACTTCTGTTTGTCCATCTGATTGGGGGTGATATGCTGTGCTCATCTTCAGCGTTGTACCTTGCCTTTTGAATAGTTCTTGCCAGAAATTACTCAAAAAAATTGAGTCTCTGTCACTAACAATGGAAGCTGGAACTCCATGTAATCTGACCACCTCTTTAGCAAATAAATCAGCTACCGATCTCGCTGAATATGGATGCCTGAGTAGCAAAAAATGGCCATACTTGCTTAATCGATCCACTACTACCAAGATCGAGTCATATCCCATGGATTTTGGCAATCCCACTATGAAATCCATGCTGATATCTTCCCATACAGCATTAGGGACTGGCAGTGGTTGCAGCAGACCTGCTGGAGAAGAGGTCAAATATTTGCTCCTTTGGCACACATGACATGCTGCTATCATTTCAGTCACATGCCTCTTCATCCCTTTCCAATATAGAGATTGAGCAAGTCTCTTATAAGTTCTGTAAACTCCAGAATGACCTCCTAAAGGTGTTGCATGGAACTCCTTGAATAGCTGAGGGATCCAAGCTGATTTGTCAGATAAAACCAACTTCCCTTTATGATATAGTCTACCATTTTCCAAGGTAAACTTGCCATGAGTGTTAGGATCCTGCTGTAATTCTTCCTTCATCTTGGACAGAACTGGATCAGCATCTACCTCCTTGTCAATTTCAGAAACTTCTTGCCAATAAGGCCTAGTGACAGCTTGCAACTCTTTATCCTCCACCCTCCTTGACAGAGCATCTGCCACTCTATTGGTGGCCCCTGTTTTGTAAACAATGTCAAATTCATATCCCAGTAGTTTGGCAAGCCAATTTTGTTGACTTTGAGTGGTTATCCTCTGCTCTAATAAGTATTTGAGACTTTTCTGATCAGTGTATACTATAAACTTTCTGCCCACTAGGTATGGTCTCCAATGTTGAATAGCCAAGACTAGTGCCATTAGTTCTTTTTCATACACTGACTTATTCAAAGAGGTTTCAGACAGAGGCTTACTGAAATAAGCAATAACCTTTTTGTGTTGTGATAGAACAGCTCTAATGCCTCTTCCTGATGCATCGCACTCAATGGTAAAGGGTTGAGAGAAGTCAGGTAATGTTAGAACAGGTGCAGTTGTTAAAGCTTTCTGCAGTTGTTGGAATGATCCCTCACTTTCCTGATTCCAATGGAATTTCCCTTTTTTCAACAAATCAGTGAGGGGTCTGGCTATTTTTCCATACCCTTGTATGAACCTTCTGTAATAGCCAGCAAGTCCTAGGAATCCTCTTACAGACTTCACTGTTTTTGGTAATGGCCAATTCAACACTGCCTCCACCTTCTTCCCATCCATGGCTACTCCTGCTCCTGAAATGATATGCCCCAAATACTCCACCTGAGCCTGGCCAAAACTACATTTTTTTAAGTTGGCAAAAAATTCATGCTGCATCAATCTTCTCAAGACAGATTTAAGGTGTTCCAAGTGTGTCTCCCAACTAGTACTGTACACTAGTATGTCATCAAAGAAAACCAGTACAAACTTCCTAAGGAATGGTTGTAGAGTCGTGTTCATAGCACATTGGAAAGTTGCTGGAGCATTAGTTAAGCCAAAGGGCATCACCAAATATTCATAATGCCCTTGGTGAGTCCTAAATGCAGTTTTAGGAATATCCTCAGGTTTCATCCTTATCTGATGATATCCAGCCTTCAAATCAATTTTTGAGAAGTAACATGCCCCATGTAGTTCATCTAATAATTCCTCTATTACTGGAATGGGAAATTTATCAGGTATAGTAACCTTATTGAGAGCTCTGTAATCTGTACAGAACCTCCAGCTTCCATCTTTTTTCTTAACTAAAATCACAGGACTTGAATAAGGGCTATTACTTGGTCTAATGATCCCCGAATCAAGCATTTCTAGCACTTGCTTCTCTATTTCATTTTTCTGTAAATAGGGGTACCTGTAGGGTCTCACATTCACTGGAGTCTGGATCCACCCCTGCTTTGATTGGAACGGCATGATCCACTGATCTGCATGGAGGTAGACCTTTCCTCTCTGCAAACACCTGAGCAAATTCCTTCAAGATCTCTTTCAGCTGTGATTGTTGTTCCTCGGATCCGTGCCATGGTGCTGATATACCCTGCGCCCCTCCTTCAGCCTCATGTTCCACCACCCATAGCCAAGAGGCTTCTTCAATCTCAGTCATTTTCAGCAAGGTCTGAGTAGATATCAAAGTTCTTGTTAGCCGTGGATCGCCCCTTATTTCCACATTCTTCCCTTGGCTGATAAACTGCATGGACAAATTCTTCCAATTTGCCTTAACCTCTCCCAAGGTTGCTAGCCACGCCACTCCCAATATCATATCCACACCCCCTAATTCGAACAAAAAGAAATCACTTGTCACATTATAGTCCCCCATGGTAACCTCCAATCCACTACAATATCCCTGAGTTTTCTTTTTGTTTCCATCCCCCAACCTCACTCAATAGCATTTTGTGGGCTCCACCTTCAGTTTCAGCTTGTCCACTAACTTTCTGGAAATAAAGTTGTGACTAGCCCCACTGTCTATCAAAATCATCACTCGTTGGCCATGGACAAAACCGCCTAACTTCATGGTTTGGGGTTGTGTGAATCCTCCTGCTGAACAAAAAGATAAGTCCATCCAATGGCACTCAACTCCATCATCTTCACTCTCCTCCTCTCCAATTGCCCCCTCTGTTTCCAATCTCACAATTTCCCCTTCATCAGTCAGCTGTTCATCCTGAGCCAGAATCAGCACCCTGAGATTCTTCTCAGGACACTTACGACCTGTCACGAATGGACCCCCACAGTGGTAACATAATTTTGCCTCACGCCTACGCAAATACTCTTGGTAAGGCAAATTCCTGACTCCGCGATTGCGAGCCCCCAAATTTGCTCTCTCAACTGGCTTCCCCATCACTGTATTGGTCGCTGCCCGATCCTCACTGGTAATGGACCTGGTTGGACCCAAACCACCTTGGTACTGCTTCGTAGCACTGCCTTCCATGCTTCGTGTGCCATTGTTACTCTTGGGGTAAAACTTAAACCCACGACCCCTAAAGTCCTCAGGGCTGTTCTTCTCTTTTGCTGCTTCTTCGAAAGCACTTGCCAATTCCATTGCGCTTGCAAGATCCTGTGGTTTGTGAGGTCGAATTTTGGCACGAACTTTGGAACGAAGTCCCGCCAAAAAATAACCCCTCAGTTGCACCTCCTTCGCGCCAGAAATTTGCGCCACCAGCACCTCAAAGTCCTGAATGAATTCCGTCACTGTCCCCGTTTGGCGCAAAGCAGCCAAACGCTCGTACACATCACCACGCCCCTCGCCGTCGTAGCGTGTCATCAATGCCGCCGTGAACGAAGACCAACTCCTCTTCTTTGTCTTTTTCGTCCAATAATTGAACCAGTGCAAAGCATTTCCCTCCATGCTGATGAATGCCAAACGCAACTTAGCATTTTTCTTCACGCGTTGCACCGCAAAGAATTTTTCAGCACGCGCGATCCAGCCTAACGGATCCTCACCGTCGAACAAAGGCATTTTTACCCCCTTCGCCCAACCATGATGTGCGATATCTGATTTCGCGTCCGATTCAGAATCGCTCGATTCCGCCTCCGATTCCGAGGGTGGCTCCGATTCCTTCTCAGAATCCTCGTCCTCCCTGCCGCTACTTGGCTCCTTATACGTCATGCCTTTATGCTCCATGAGCATCTTCATCATTTTTCGTAAATCATCAATGCCATCGACCTTCTTCGAAACCTTCTCAATCGTCGTGGTTTGCGCCTTAGCCGAATTCTGCAAATTGGTGGTCGTCGCCTTCAATTCGCTGGTTGCTGTTTTCAACGCCGCAACCGAAGATTCCAATGCCTTGAATCGCGCCTCATCACGATCCATGCTTACTCCTCCGGCAGGTCGGACCAATTGTTAGGAATCTTCTACACCTTACTCTCCAAACACTCACTCTAAAGTAGAAAGATAGACAATGCAGAAAGATATAATAGGAAGAAAGAAGTCTGTTATTGATTTCCCACACTAACAGAATTCGATTACAAAAGGGAGCCCTCTCCCTCTTTACACAAGGCACTCCTTGTCAACCATTACAATGATTTTCCCCCCCTTTCCTTCAAGGGCAAAACCTTATTTATAGCCTCTATACAGCTGCTTAGCTGTCATAACTGATCTAACAGAATCAGTTCTGATCCTAACTATCTTCTACTTACTTTTATTCCTCCTACTATACACTTGCATAGGCTTCGGCACAGTCAATGACTGCCCTTGACCTTCATTCCTAACAATTATTCAGAATTTTATTGCCTTAATTTCAACAGTTTTCAGTAAGAAACTGTGTTGTGTGTGAAACTGAAACTTCAACATAGTTTTTTTAATGTTATTTCTTATATATGAATGATATTCACTCTTATGATTCTGTGTTTTGCTTTTCAGTGTCATTTATTGAGTTGATAACTTGTATCATAAACCTGCAATTATTAGTTAATGTTTCATTTTAATCAATGTAGATGTTAAGGGAAACAATTTGATTCTGTCTGCCAAAAGTTCTCTTATTAAGCATGCTCAGCAGATTCCTGCAGATATCAATCAGATACATCCTAACTCTGTTGTGCATGTAAGTGATGATGTCAAACATATATGAACTGCTTCCAGCTCTTTTTTTGATAGTCAAATAAGTTTTTTTTAATTTGTTATTTTTTTTAGTTTCTTGCTTGTCAGAGGCATGCTGTTAAGTTTTTCTTCTTTTGCTATATAAATTGTTATGGAGCAGGGCTATATATGTAACTTAATTGAGACTGGCTGCTTTGTTCGTTTCCTTGGTCATTTAACCGGCTTTGCTCCTAGAAATAAGGTATCTCAATTTAACACATCCCCTTCCCTTTCTTTCTCTTTTACACACCTCACTTTATCCTAGGCATGTGATAGCCTGGTAACCTCATTCTATTGTATAGGCTGCAGATGACCAGAAAACCAATATTTTGGAAGCCTATCACATTGGGCAATCAGTTCGCAGCAACATATCCAATGTTAGTATATTTCAGGCTGTATATCAATTTTATGAAAGCTTTGTTCAGGCTAAAACAGTGTAATACTGCTTTTTTTTTTTTGAACTTCTTCAGATTAGTAGCGAAACTGGTAGAGTAACACTCTCTCTAAAGCAGACAGCTTGTTCTTCAACTGATGCATCATTTATTCAGGACTATTTTCTCATGGATGAAAAGGTATGAACAATTATCAAGTAACTCTAATATTATTGACACATAGTCTTGCATTTTATCGTTCTACTTATTACATTGTTTATTTTATGCATGCTAACACACATACATGTCTATCCTTATGCTGTTTTCAAGTATGAGCATCATATGCTTGCAAACGCAAACATGTTAGGGCCTTGTTGGCTTACTCAATTTCTGTCCAGACTGTTATTTTGAAATTTAGAATTAGATACCTAGAGTACTTATGTTCATTTATTTGATTAGAAAATGATCTAGGTGTTCAGTTTGTTCTGCAATTAGATTAATGCAGTTTTACCATTTGCTTTCTTCTTATGGGATTTTTTTGAGGTGTGATATATCTGGCTCTTTTAATAAAACCAGATCTGCAAATTTCAATTTGCGCTTCCTTATACATTAAATTTTGTAAAATACAAGATAGCCAAAATTCTTGCCCGAATGAGTTGACATTATTATTGATTCTTGGATAGGTAAGTGGTCTATACCACCTTGACTTGTCCAAAAGTCACCCTTGAATTTTGGCAATTTCCTGTTGAATTCATGAAAAAATTTTCTTGCTGTGAATTGCTTTTTGACTTAACATAGCAAACAATGTAATGCTATATATTCTTGATAACACATAACATTTTGATTTTCTTTTTTTCTGTTTATTTGTCTCCTAGCATCATTTTTCTCTTCTGTTTTCCTGTCAGAAATTCCTTTCACATCTGCTCCCTTTTCTATTACTTCTAATCTTAATGTACATCTTTGAATTAGATTGCTAAGTTGCAATACTCGGGCTCTGGTGCATCTGATTGGAAGTGGGATGAAGGATTTAACATTGGTATGGTTGCAAAAGGGAAAGTTAAGGATGTTGAGGATGTCGGACTTGTTATAAGCTTTGAAAAGTATAACGATGTTTTAGGTTTTATTACCAATTATCAGTGTAAGTTTTCTCCTTCCCACATGTTATTTAGTTATTAACTAATATGTTTGGGTGATTCTTACTCAAGTCCAAGTTCCAATTCTCATTGTGATATGATCCCTTAGTGGCTGGAACTATTTTGGAGAGAGGCTCTGTAGTGGAAGCATTGGTTCTTGATGTTGTAAAGGCAGAACGGCTTGTTGAATTAACTCTAAAACCAGAGTTCATTAATAGATCTAAAGAAAGTTCCATAAGTCGTACCAACAAGAAGGTTGTAGATTTTCTTCTGCTTTTCGCCCCTTTTGCCTGTATTCATGCATATATATTGCATTTTTGTCCCACATTGCAGTAAAAGAGCAGAGTAAAAATTTTGATACAAATTATATGCAGCCATGCTATGGAACCATCTTTATGAAATTACTTTTTAAAAATGAAATTTATCTCATTGCATTATTCTTTCTTCTCTCTAATAAACATTCCTTTTTTTATCTAAAGGAAAACAATTTGGATTTTTTTTTGGTAAAATATGTTTTTAGTCCCTATACTTTCGTTGAATCTTGTTTTTAGTCCCTGAACTTTCATATCATGCAATTTAGTCCCTGAACTTTATAAAAACCGTGTTTTTAGTTCCTCCTTACAACCTGAACTTTCATATCATGCAGAAAATAGGAGTAAGCCTAGGGACTAAAATCACTTTTTATATAAAGTTCAGGAACTAAATTGTACGATATGAAAGTTCGGGCCTCGGGGACTCAAAACAAGATTCAACGAAAGTATAAGGGCTAAAAACATATTTTACCCTTTTCTTTTTCTGTTATGATTTAGGTTCTATAATGGGCATTCAATTTTGTCTTAAGAAGGTAGCCATGTGCATGAGGCTTCTTCCATCATTCTTTCTTGAACTACTTTGACCAAATCAATGAAATACCTTGGTTCCAGAAACGTCGAAGGGAGGCATCGAAGGACTTGGTATTGCATCAGACAGTGAATGCAGTAGTGGAAATTGTGAAAGAAAATTACATGGCAAGTATTAATATTATTCTTCACCTTTAGTTATTTTCTGGTAAAACTTGTTCATGCATATTAACATATTTTACTGAAATTATTCTCTACAAAGCAGGTTGTATCAATTCCAGAAAATGATTACACTATAGGATATGCATCAGTATCTGACTATAATACTCAAAGGTTTCCTCATAAACAATACCAAAATGGGCAGAGGTGAGCACAAAATTTGCTGATTAAAAGTATCAACTCAGCTTTTCTTATTTATTTTATCCTGTATTACTATACATTACTCAAAAGTTTGTGTCTAAGTAATATGGTGCCCAAGGTTTTAAATATTGTTTGGTTACACAAAAAATGGGTGCAACAAAATGGTTTCGCCCCTCAACGATACTGTTACAGGACGATATTGTGGAGTGAAAAGAAATCGCATATTTTGGCCGCAATGAAATGGTGTTGCAGCTGCAACACAGCTTTGAAAATGCCGTTTTGTCCAAGTCGGACATTTCTTTTCCCCCAAAACCTGCTTCAAACCTGTAACCTTTTTTTGCCTCTCTGGAATTGTATCCTGTGTAGTTCGCATCTTCGCCCTTCATCAAGATTCATGAGCATAGGTCCACCGTTCACCCACCAGGCCACCACCGTTCACATCTTCCCAATGTCTTCTCAGCAGCGATTAATGTGACTTTTGTTCGTGGAGGGAGGGAAAGAATCGATTGTGTGTGACTTGGGTGGGGGCGTGCGTGAGTTGGATGGTTGTGGTTGTGTGCGGGAAGGGGATTGTGGGGGTAGGAATTTGGGAACTAGGGGGTTTGACTCTAGGTGTGTGCGTGAGTTGGGTGTGTCCATGTGGAGGGTTGGGGGATTTGGGCTGGGTGGGTTGATCTCAATGTGTGTGTGGTGAGAGTGAGACATGTGGCTTTGTGGCCTGTGGGGTGGGGATTGGGAAAATATTAATTATATATTATTATGAATTAATTGGAGGATTATTATACAATAATACATGAAATTTTAATATAATTGATTGTGTTAAGTTGTGTGCAATTCACACCTCAACGACCACAATCTGCCTCGCAGAATTCGCAAACCCATAATTGCGAAAACCTTAACGCAATTTAAAACCTTTTTGGTGCCCACAATAATTTTTGATGGTAAAGTGGGTACATCAATATCCATTAGAGTGACAATCTGAAGAATGACTGTTAGCAGCCAGGCCAGTGCCACCTGTGTGATTCCTAGACTTCAATTTTTCTTTTAATACGTTATAGAGTTGGTAGTAACAAACTGGCTTATTGTATTGGCCTTTCTGAAAAAGTTTGTGGTTGAATGCTCTTCTTCTTTGGGTACAAGGAAGTGATCATTTATATTCTGTTTGTTTGTCTTGTGTTTTGGTTACCATCTTGTATTCTTTTGAGGGATTTCTTTGGACTTTTGATAGAGCTCAACTCAGATGAACAAATTTAGTTTAGGATTCTGTATCTTATCTTTAGGATTTATCTTTAGTTTAGGATTATGTTATTTGAATTCTATTATCTTAGGTTTTCTTTAGGATTTATCTTTAGTTTAGGATTATGTTATTTGAATTCTGTTATCATAGCTTATCTATAGGAATTATCTTTGTTCTGTTTTTTTTATCTTTCTGGGGTTGGTTGAGGGAGAGTATAATAAATATAGGACAGTCTGTTTTTTTTATCATAGGTTTTTCTCTTGAATTGTATTGTGGAGCTTGTGCTCTGGAAGAGGGAGGCAGTAGATTAATCTGCCAATCTCTTTTTCTATTTGAAATAATAATAATAATACCCAACTATTCTTGGTCTCCCATCAACTTTCCTTTTTCCTCAAATTTTGGACTTGCAATTCTTTTCCTTATATTCTTGGATTCCTGTGTTGATCATTTACTAAGTATCATTTTCTACTCCCTAATCTTGTCTACTTCTACTTGTAAAGTCACAGTATTCAGTGCTTGGTTGGGTTATTGCTAATCATTTTGTGTTTGGAGGCCAAATATTTATGCGTAATAATTGTCTCATGAGTTCATATCATAAAAAGTTGCTTTTGTTTCCTGTTACCTGGAATACATGAGGCATATGCTTTTTTTATTGTATTTCAAAGGAATTGGAACATGAGATTTATTGCTTTTTTAAGTATTCCATCGCTAGCTGATATATCATGTTTCTGAAAAATACTTGATAATTTTTTTTCTTATAATAAAATATCATTTTAATTTTAAAAATGAGAATTGCTTTCATGAATAAAAGCTTCATTTGTTTGCCTAGTTTTCCAACTCATTGCATTACATTTTACTTGGTCAGTGTTGTTGCAACTGTTATGGCTCTTCCAAGCCCTGAAACATCAGGAAGGTTGCTTTTACTTCTCGATGAGGTCAATCCATCTAGTTCTAAAAGAACCAAGAAGAAGTCTAGCTATAAATTGGGAACTCTGGTTGAGGCAGAGGTATGTTGCTTTATCTAGTTTGTTTAAAATGTGTGTATATGTGTGTGTGTGTGTGTGTTAATGGGTATGTGCCAATAGTATGTATTTATTTGAAGGTTTTCACTGCATACTACAAGCAAGGTTATATGGAATTGTCATAAGCTTCTATTATGTGTTTTGTTTTGCTGATTTTTTAATGTGATTGACATTGGCTATTATTTTTCTTTTTACTAATAAAACTGTACCATGCTTGGAGCTTGTTAACATTTTCCCACTCTTATAGACAATATTTTCTATGGTTTCTCAATGGTGCTTTTATTGTAGATGCTTTAAGAGAACCTCCTTCGAAGAGCTTCTTTGCACTGTTGTTGATAATTATCTCCTTTTTTTACTATCTTTGGTCTTTTTACTTGCACATTGACCTTCATTCCCTCTAATACTAATACTATTTCTTATTCTGACAAATTAAAAATTTGTTTCATGAATTTTCTTTTTTATGACATGGTTGTCCAGATTACTGACATCAAAACGCTTGAACTGAAGCTGAAGTTTGGATTTGGTCTACATGGCAGGATTCACATAACAGAGGTAACCAACCCTTTTGTGTTTCTGGTGTCAATATTAAAATTAGCATTTTAAGTTGTAGAAAGCTTCTGCCATTGTGGGGCTTTGAGAGTGTCAGATGTGAGTGGCCTTACCCTGAGCTGATACGCTGTTTTTGTAGCTGTAAATTGTGACCAAATTCACACAGCAGCTACCTTAATGTTGCAGTGCAGCAAGGCTTGCCCTCTTGTTGATGTGCTATATATTTTAGTTTTTGTATTTTTCTCAGTAGTTGGGTGCCTATCTATGGACAGGTACATAATGGAAATGTTTTGGAAAATCCATTCTCTAGCTACAAAATTGGGCAAACAGTTACAGCAAGGATCGTTGCAAAACCTAATGAGTCAGATGGCAATAGGAAGGGCTCACAGTGGGAGCTATCAGTCAGACCTGAAATGGTTACAGGTTAAGTACACCACTAGCTGGAAAATATGTGAATGATTGAAATACTGGGTACTTTGTGAAACAAATATGCAGAAAGGCTGGTTAAACTTAAGACCAATAATTTGTTTCATAAGCATGTAGCCATGTATGGACTCATCTTTACCTCAGTGGTGCTTGGGAGTAGATCCTACAGTTACATTCTTATTGGGAATTATTTTTACCTGACATCCTTATATTATAACCATATTTGTTCTTGTCATTATATATTGATATTGATATCAGCTACATGTTCATTGGAAGCAAGGGTATATATATTTTTATCTCCACCCATGATTAAACTTTGTTTTGGTGTCCATTTCCAGTCTACCCTTATTTTCCTAAGTTTGTTTTCTTATGAAAATTAGCATAATCTTTTAATTCTATCTCGTCAATATCTACTTGTTAAATTTATCTCAACAGTTTGTACTTGTTAATTATGAAAATTATCATAATCTTACTGCAATTTAATATGTAATCTCAACTTCAATTCAGGTTCCAGTGATATAGATGATGTATCTGAAAATCTTGAGTTTAAAATCGGGCAATGTGTGGCTGGTTATGTATATAAAGTAGAAAGTGAATGGGTCTGGTTAGCAATATCACGAAATGTAAGGGCTCAGCTATATATTCTTGATAGTGCTACTGAACCCAGTGAGCTCGAGGATTTCCAGAATCGATATCATGTTGGACAACCTGTTTCTGGTCATGTTCTAAGTGTCAACATGGAAAAGAAGCTATTGCGGTTGGTTCTACGCCCGTTTTCTACTCTTCCTGGCAGAACTAGTGAAGAGCCACAAATTAATGTTGTGGATAAGGCTTTAATAGCATATGTTCATGAAGGAGATATTTTAGGTGGAAGGGTTAGTAAAATACTTCCAGGTGTTGGTGGATTGCTTGTCCAAGTTGGTCCTCGCACATATGGAAAAGTACATTTTGCTGAACTTGCAGACACATGGGTGCCTGATCCATTGTCTGGATATCATGAAGGGCAGTTTGTCAAATGTGTAGTGCTTGAAGTCAGCCACACTGTCAAGGGTACTATTCATGTTGACTTGTCATTGCGATCTCGCAATGTGAAGCTTTCCCAGGATTCTGCTGTGTAAGTAATAATACTGATACTTTATGATCAATCTTCAAATAATCCTAGCCTGGGCTGATTTTTTATTTTTTTTATGTACTATTATATGCAGTTGCCATTAACTCAAGTATTTAATCCTATTAGTACTGTCACTGTTGGAAAGCTGTCTTAATTGCGGTCACCCCTAGCCCACCTTAGTTGCGGCCTCTTTGAGAGTTGCCTTAATTGCAGCCTCAATGGTGGTGTTTAGTCGCGCATCAACTAGAGATATGGCTTAAATAAAACTTATAACACTTGGGTAGTCCTCACCTTACAACTTACAAGCCGGTTTTGTGGGATTGAGTTAGATCCTAAGTCCAAATTCTAAGAGTCACTCTAGTGCATTTATTTGTTTCTAACATTCTAAGAAACTTGATATAACAGATTATATTGAATTGAAAATTGCCTGAAACATGACCTGTTTACAAGGGTTGTTTATCTGCTTGGGCTGACTTCTGGCTGGACCTTTTAGTCTGTTGATAAGATTGTAGCACTCAATTCTTTCAGTAAATGGTCTTTATTTTGTGAATTTATATATAAATGTGTAAGTCTATCTGCTTTCTCAAGCCTCTACATTCCCCACTCTTCCTCACATTCACTTTCATTTGAATATTCTCCTTTCAAGAAGTGGTGAACTTCACTCTCGTAACATGCATTTGATATATCCTCTTATGTTTTTAAATTTTAATATTAACTGAATGGTTTAACAAGCTGTAACTGAATATTAAAAACCAATTTCAAATATATATATTTTATCCTCAAAATTCAAATACCCTTCTAACATGCATATGATATATCATCTTATGCTTTTAAACGTTTTAACTTCTTATCTCTTTCAATCTATTATTTTTAATATCTGTAGTTCTTACTTGAATTTGAATATTTTTTTAAAAGAAATTATTAATAATTAAAAATAACAATTCACATCATAAATTATTTATCATAAACCTAAAATATAATTTATATGTTAAAAATATTTATTTATTGCAGATTTTAATTATAATATAATTTATATTTAGAAATATTTATTTATTATAAATTATAAATTTTAGTTGTATAAAATAAACATTTATTCTGTGCAATGCACAGACTAAAATACTAGTTAAACTGAATCTTTTTTTAGGTTTTGTTATAGCAAGTGCAAGTTATCTATTTTGAAATTGAAATATCTAACTAATGCGTTTCCAAAGGATTACATTGATTGCACTGTGTTTAAGGTGTTGCATTCCATTTTTTTAAAATATCAGCTCAACTATAGTAAATCTGTACAGATTCAGGTCAAATGTCACAAGTTTTAGTGCAATTTCTACTGCCAATTCTACTTTTTTTCACTTCATTGCCATTAGAATTGGTTGTGTTGGTTTATGTTCATTGGTTTACTACCCTGTTCAAAGCACAGGTTGTTGCCCATGTTAAAAACCTATACATTGTATAATCATTATATTATAATAATAATAATATAATTATATTATCAATTGTTGATTTTTCAGGAATGATAACAGCAAATGTGTGGAGAAGATTGAGGATCTTCTTCCTGATATGTTTGTAAAGGTATAGGGGCTTTTTTGTCTTTTTCCTTGTCATTATTCTTTTTTTATCCTGGGTTTATGTTAGCTTATTTAATGCTAAGTGTTTGCTTACCGTCATAGCATTTATCATTTTGTGTCAGGTTATGTTTTTAGAATCATTTGAATTGATCTTCAATTGGGCATAGTTTTTAGTTTTTACTTAGGGGGGGTTTGAAGGGGTGTGGGTAGTGGATACCTTTTTGAGATAAATGCTGCAATCTTGTTTACATTCTCTTGATTTTCAGTTTTCTTTGTATTTTCTTCAGGAGGACATCTGAGCACCTTTCCTTTGTTTTATAATTCTTTTTAGAAAAAAAAGGAAAATACTGTTTTGTATTCCTGTCATTTGTGAAGGAAAAATCTTTTACTGAGGAATCTGTCATTTGTACTGTTTTTTTTTTTTTTTTTTTTGCTTTACAAGGATACCATCTGGTTTGCAAAATTTTGTTGTCAATTAAGAATGCCATGATAGAATAAATTGTGGATTCAACTTTGTCAAGAACCTAAATACTTTGCGTGAATTGATTATAACATAACATTATCACAAGATACAGTTAATCAGAGGTACTTGTCAAGCTCTGTACAAAAACCAAATATTATTTTTCTTTTTTATTTAACATTTTCCAACTGGTTATAACAACCCTGCCACGAGATATGAAGTGAATTTGTGCGATGTTGTTTTACCTGTCTTAAGTTTTGGACCTTCCTTGATGATTTTCTGTGCAGATAATTTATTGCTCAGCCAAGCAGGGATTGTTTGGTGGCATATCTTTTCTGGATTTTCTGTACTTTTTCCTCTAAATAATTTATTTTTGATCTTTTGGATTTATTTGTCTTCTTTTGGCTAGGGTTATATTAAGAATGTCACACCAAAAGGTTGCTTCATTTTGCTCTCGCGAAAGATTGATGCCAAAATTCTTCTATCCAATCTATCCAATCAATATGTTCAAGAACCCGAGAAAGAATTTCCTATTGGAAAACTTGTAATTGGCAGGTAAGTAATCAACCTATTGTTTCTGTTCACTTCTTAACATGAGATAGATACGCGAAGAAATGTACTAAAACAGCGAATAACAGGGTTATATCTGTGGAGCCTCTTTCAAATCGTGTTGAAGTTACACTGAAGACATCAACGGTTCCCAATACACCCAAATCTGAGATTATTGATTTAAGTAAATTTCAAGTCGGAGATGTCATATCTGGCAGGATTAAGCGGGTTGAGTCATTTGGTTTATTCATTGCAATTGACAACACTAACATGGTATTTCTACAACCTTGGCAGCCATTTGTCGTCCATGTATTTGTAATAAAAAGTATTATGATCTGAAGAAAATGAGAGAGTTTATATTTCTTCCATGCTTTTAGCTTTTTATAAGTTTATGCTACGTATAATATTATTTATTTTAATTTCATGGTTTTATCCATTTCTTAACTTGGATGTCTCAAATGCTTACAGCTTCATCTGCAAAATGTATTCTTGGTTGTGATTGTAGTTATTATTCTCTGAGTTCTTTTCTACTCATCCAATTTGTATTGTCTTTTGTTCTTGTCAGTATTTATGTCAAATTATGATTTTTCATAAATCGTGTTCTTAAGAAAGTGACTGTGGTCAACTCGGTTCTGTGAGCTCACTTGATTATGCTCCTTCAATTACCTAGGTTGGGTTATGCCATATATCAGAAATTTCTGATGACCGTATTGAGAACATTGAAGCAAACTATAGAGCTGGAGAGAGAGTAAATGCAAGAATATTAAAGGTAATTCAAATACAAAAGCTTTGGATATTTTACTGGTTTCTATGTTTTTACCAGGAGATTATATGCCTATTGTATAATTGGAAGTGCCTTGCATGAGACCTCTGGATGTTTCTGTAATATGTTGATTGTATCTCCAGTCAGATAAATATATTTATGATTGAGAAGGTTGTATGATAATAAGGTAGATATTCTAGCAGACAATCTAAAATCCACTAGGGAAAAAAATGGAATCCAATGGAAATATGGGCAAGTTGCTTGAATATCATTTATAATGAATGAAAGCAGTTGTAATTTTGGTTAGCTGTAACCAAAGTTGACAGATAACTAAAACCCTTCCAGAACACTTCTAAATGCTATGGTAACTTATTCAGACTCTAATTCCATCTTAATTATCATTAAATTGTGTGAACTAACTAATGTTCGTGATACATCCTTATCTTGAATTCTTTATTGTCCTACGTCAGATAGGCTTTCTTGCTTGATCAGTGTGTATTAAAGTACTAAATTTCTAATTACTTGCATTTCCGTAACATATTTAATCAGGTGGATGAAGAAAGACAGAGAATTTCTTTGGGAATGAAGAATTCATATATGAGGGATGGAACCATGCTTCAAATACCATCCGAGGAAGAATCAGATGATGAACCTATTGCAGATGGAATGAAGTCTATAACTTCTATGAATATAGATGTTGAGGATGAAATTAATCAATTCCCAATTCTTTCACAAGCACAAGAAAGGGCAGACATTCCACCACTTGATGTTGCCCTTGATGACTTTGATCAATTTGATGTAAATAACGCTAATAGTCAAAGTGAAGAACGTGCAAATGAAGAAGGCATTGTAAAAGAAAAACATAAGAGACATGAAAAGAAGAAAGCAAAGGAGGAGAGGTTAATATAATGCTTATAGTTATTTTGCATTTGCTTTTTATAAAATGCTACCTCTATCATTTTTTTCTCTTTTGCTTTTTAATTTCTAATATGTGGCAAGTGCTGTACAGGGAGAAGCAAATAAGGGCTGCTGAGGAAAGATTACTGGAGGAGGATGTACCTAGAACTGCTGATGAGTTTGAAAAGCTGATTAGAAGCTCTCCTAATAGCAGTTTCATATGGATAAAATATATGGATTTCATGATTTCTATGGCTGATGTTGAGAAAGCCCGCTCAATTGCTGAAAGGTACATCTAAAGAACTATGATTTTGTGTGTTTGGATTTTTAAATCATTATGAAATTCGAACTTGACTTTGTTAATGTTGATATGAATTTGTATAATCCTAAGTTTTTTTTTTTCCTGGAGCCATAAACAATCCTTTTCTAAGACAAATCTTGGGCAAAAAAGGGTCTTAACAGTTTTCTTTTTGTTTATTTTGGGTCAATTTTTGGGCTATTAGACATTCAACCTTCATCTATCGGAGGAAGAGTGTTTTCACTAATAATTACTAAAAGCACCACGTTGTTTTCACTGTATGTTCTGGTTTTAATATTTATATGGAATTGGTGAATTTTTTTTTCCAGTATTTCCTATACAAATATTTGAAAGTAGTAGTAAACAAGTGAAAACAAGATATTTATGTAATTATTTTTTAAAATAAGAAATGAAAACATGACATTTTCAAACCAAACAGGCATGAATTTTTTGTACAACCTATGATTTCAGCCAAAGCAGCTATCTCAATGATTTTGATGGTACATCCTACAAATTACATTGTTTCAACAGTTGCTTATATTTGAAAGGCCTCCTTCATAGATTGTTCCGGATTGGTTACAGAAGACAAATAACATTCAGCACTTAAATAACATCTTTTAAATATGTTCTATGTTAAATGATGTTTCCATGTTTTTGTCATTGTTAATAAAATATTACAGTAGAGTGACTTGAGCCTAGACACATCAATTGCTTGCTTACTAGTATACTATCTTTATGGTGACTAGAGTGGAGAGATATCATGATTCATGTAGTTTGTTGTTTCCCTTGATTGTGTTATTTCAAGTTTCTGTTTGCAATAGTGTAATTATGTCTACTTGTCACATTGTATTTCAATACAGCCATGTGAATGCCATATTACCATAGTCATCTGACTTCACATTTTTCTACTCTGATGAATCCATAATTTTGAAGGGCTTTGAGGACAATAAATATCCGAGAAGAGAACGAGAAGCTTAACATCTGGAAGGCCTACTTTAATTTGGAAAATAAGTATGGAAACCCTAGAGAGGTAAGAGTGTGTGGGGAGAGCAAGAGCAATTTCAGTTTTTGCTTGTTCACTAATATTGTTATGTGGAGTATCCTTAATTAGTGTTTTTGTGTAGGAGGCTGTTATGAAAGTATTCCAAAGAGCTCTACAGTACAATGATCCCAAAAAGGTCTATCTAGCACTCTTGGGAATGTATGAGAGGACTGAGCAGCATAATTTAGCCGATGAACTTCTCAATAAAATGACAAAGAAGTTCAAGCATTCATGCAAAGTATTATGCAAACTTTTAAGTATAAATACTACTCATTTGATCTTGATAACAAATGTATATGGAACTTATTTTGCACTGGATTGTAGGTTTGGTTGAGGCGTATACAAAGTCTTTTGAAGCAAAACCAGGATGGAATCCAACCTATTATTGATCGAGCTTCATTAAGCCTTCCCAAACACAAGCATATTAAATTTTTCTCTCAGACAGCTATCCTTGAATTCAAAGTTGGGGTTCCAGATCGAGGGCGATCCATGTTTGAAAAAATCCTACGTGAATACCCAAAGAGAACAGACTTATGGAGTGTTTATCTCGATCAAGTATATCCTTCTCCATCTCATTTTCTTTTTGTATTAGTATATTATTTTGAGCCTAACATTCTCTTGTGTACTTGATAGGAAATTCAACATAAAGACGAAGATGTAATTCGTGCACTGTTTGAAAGGGCTGTTAGTCTGAGCCTCCCACCAAAAAAGATGAAGGTGTGTGCATATCTATATTTTCCAATTTTGCTGATGTTGTTTGGTATTTTTTCCTGTCAGACTCACTTGGGACTTTGTTGTCTTGATTGACAGTTCTTATTCAAAAAGTATCTTGATTATGAGAAGTCCCAAGGTGATGAAGAACGAATTGAATCTGTGAAGAGGAAAGCAATGGAATATGTTGAGAGTACTATGGCTTGATATAAATTCACCACTGCTTTAGTTTTGAATTTTACAACTTGCAGCCACTCTGGAGTCTAAGCTGGATGTCCAAAGACAAAAAGTTTGTGTTTGATAAGGCATGATAACTAAACAGTACAAGCAGGAGACACTGTTTGATCTTGGTTGCCTCTGTAAATGGAGTGGTTCTAACACTACCTAATAGTGCTGCTAAGTGCTAATGTGCTTTCTGCAGCATAAGGTGACTTTTGATAATGAGAGGAAATATAGGCCCCTGTATTCTCTGTCTTTTGCCCTTGGGCTGTAATATTTTGGTTTTGACACAAACGATTAGTTTTGGGCGCAGATGTTAGGATAATGTTGGTGTTACGTTATATTTTTAACAAATTTTGAGAATGTAACCATTATTTTATCGTCTTTTATGCTTATGCTCCAAAACGAGAAATTGTAGCTTTATTTTCCAAAATATATTCGTGTCATTTATTTTTGTTCCCTTTTCTCAATTCAAAAGCTTGCAGTTATTTAGATATGATTTTCAGTTAAACACTCGAGTATCTGCAGATTATTTTGATCTATGACGTTCCCTAGAATAAGCACCACATTTCGGCAGCGACCTACCATTTTGTCTTGCTTTTCAGAACCAATAAATTAAAAACAAAAAATACAAATTATCTTGCCAGTGTACATAAAATTACTTGTCAGACAGGTGTTTATGATACAGTGAAATTCCCATCAAGTGATCTGTGAATATCGCTACCTATGCTCATGCTGCATCTTTGATTATTATTAGAGGTCTTGTATACCATTGATTCATCTCTTTTCAATTAGGATGTATTTTTTAGCGCATAAAGTATGAAACCATAGCTATATGATTAAATTATAAATTTGAGGAAGGATCAAATTGTACTATTATAAGTTACAAGAATTATGTTATAAATAATTTTTATCGGATAATTTTGTTTCAAAATCTACTGTTATATTAAAATTTCATATCAAAATCTTATATTGATTTGAAATTTTTTATTTGAAATAATATAATACTGCATTAATATATATCAAAATTTATATAATATAATATACTTGTTTAATTATAATAAAATTTGATACAAATAATTAAGATAATATATAATTATTTTTCAATCGTTGAATCAATAAATAAAAATCATATCCTATGTAAAATTATTGATAATATAATATTTTTGTTTAACTGATAGCAATGTAATTTGATCCTTTTTGGATAAATTTAGTCCTTAAAAAAAGGAGTCTGTTTTGCTTTCTTCATGAAAAATTGTTTAAATATTAAATCTGCTATCGTAATCATTTTAACAGAGTTACAAACTTGCTTTCACGGCTAACAGATCTTTGTTTACATCACATTTTCGCAGGTGGCAAATGACTGGGCTCACGAGTCATGTAACCAATTTCATCCTTAGCCAATAAAACCATAACTGAATGTTTGAGTTAAGTTTTAGAGAAAAAAAGGAGAGAAAAACAAATGTTTTATTTTAAATTAAGATATAATGTTTATAAGAAAAGTAAACAAAAGTTTAACATATTAATTCATGTCAATGTCTGTCGGTAAAAAATTAACCCTAGCAGTAACTCACGAACAAAAACAAACAAAGAATCTATATAATTGTGCTAATTAACCTAATAAAAGTGTCATATAACCAAATCTCTTCAGTTAACAACGTTACTGATGTCTGCGTTCAATTATTGAAAAAAAAAAAGGGGTTCATAAAACATATGGACTACAAAAACATATAGATTATCTGTGATGAAATTTTCAACATCCTAGTCCTGCATCCAAATTGCAGTCTCCAAATTGTGACACGGTGTTGATCTTGTTGCGTTCACATGTGAGGAACGATATATTTAGTAGGAGAATTGATATTCGATTTTCTCCATGTGCAAAATTTCTATTGGATCAGCCGCAACTGCAGCCATGTACTACAAGTGAAATTAGTCTCTCATTCAGTGGGTTGAGAGACATCCATGATCTCTGACCTAAGACAAAAAATTGCAGTCTCCAAATTGCACTCTCCGATACCTTCTTCTCGTGCTTTCACCAAGTCTCTCCTTCTCACTTCAAGATCTTTATCAACTTCCATCAAGTTTTCCTCTCGTTATCTCGAGCTCTTCCTCTATCTCATCCACCTCCGTCTTCAATCTCATTCAACGCGACCACGTCCTTCTCCATCTTCCTTTTCAGCTGAAAGGCAGCTCTCTCGGTTTGCCATCGCCAACACAAGACAGACTGAACACAAGGTTCCAGCCAGGTCAAATCAAATTGATAGAACCGAGCCTCCTCCCACAACTTTCGAAGATGATTTCGAAAGTCGACATCATCCGCGTCTTGAGCAGATACAAGACACTACCCAAAGCGTTGAGTGCAGCTGCTTTAAACGTATCAGATACAAGACATTTTCTTGGCTAGGGGAAAATGACTGGTGTTTTGGTGCGATTCCAGTACTTCCCCCTTTAGGGTGAATTTATAAATAAAAATAGGGAAAGATAATCAGTTATATATTATAAAATCAATAATAATAATAATAATTATTATTATTAAATAAAGTTTTGTCATCATTTTTTTTTTTGCGTAAATTTCATCATTGTTTATTTTTTTTAATTCATAAAAACGCATTATTACATTTGATTATAATAATTAATTACGTTTATGTATAATAATTAAGGTAATTATAACAAATATTTATTCTAATTAAATTAATCAATTAAAGCATTAAATCTTAATGGATTTTGATTTTATATAATCTGTAATTGATTTATTAAATTTTAAAGAATATTTTTCATAATTATGCTAATCTTTTGCGATTATCACAATTTTATAATAATTACCATAAATAAATCGTTACGTTAATTAAACTAACCTAATGATTATATCTATATATAAATGAAATGAAGTGTTTCCTCACACTTTCACTCTTCTTACTCTCCCTCAAATTTCACATATAATTATTTCACTTGCTTCATGAAAATAGTTTTCTCCATTTTTTACTTAAGTTTCGATCTCGCGTTCATTTTCACATAAATTAATTTATGGAAAATTTTGACACACAATAATCAATTATTAATCTATTATTATTACGGCAATCAATTATCAAGTGATCAATTTTTCTATTTTTAATTGATAAAAATTACATAATTATATTATTTCAGGTAATTATAACCATTTTCATGATTTTAACATTCACTGATAAAACAAATACATATAATTGATTAAAAAAATCATGTTATTGTCGATTAATTAATTAATAACATTCAAATTGCAAATTCTTATTCAATTTGCGTATTTATACATATAATTATTTTTTAATTGCATATATTTATAAAAATATGCAATTTGAATTGTTTGGCATATAGTTATGATCGGAAGCTCATTTGTGAATCAGATTCACAATTAGCAATTGATCTTATTCTTTATAGTGTTAATCCTTATCATTAGGGGTGTTTACGGGTACGGGTAATCCGTGAACCCAACCCGACCCACTTAGTTCGGTTCGTATTTTTTTAGGGTTCAGGTCAAACACGACCCAACCTGTTCAAACCCATTAGTGTACTGGTCGGGTAACGAATTTTGCTTTTTAAACCCGTGACCCGACCCGCCCCGCATCATAAAATTAAATTTTTTATATATATATTATTAAATTAAGAAACACAAAACACCATATTTTTTTACTAATTTTTCACCACACATGAATTATATATCTATTTTTTGTCTTGATTTTGTTTTCTCATGCTAATATAATAGTTTATTTCTATCTAAAATAAAATATTTGTATTAGCATTGAAACCATTCATTTTATTAATCAAATATTGTCACAATTTGGTCTCTTAGGAGGGCATGCAGTCATTATATATTTGCAAAGCTCTAGGCAAAAACAAATTGTTGTTATAAAAAATTCTAATTTTTACAAAATAAAAAATATTTTTAAATGTTTAGACCCGATTAACCCAACCCGACCCAACCCGTTTGTGAACGGGTTGGTTCGGTTCGAATTTTACAAAAAAATTGCACAAACCCAACCCAACCCAACCAGTAAAAATTTGATCGGGTCGGGTAACGGGTTTAGCCAAACCTGGCCCAACCCGACCCGTGAGCACCCTTACTTATCATCATTATTATAGTTCTCTTATTAGGAAGATTCCAGATTTTAGAAATCTGGCTTGGGAACTTACCTTCCAACATGTCTTTAGGGAAGGTGATATGAGTGCTAACTGGCTTGCTAAGGAGGAATTATCAAATCATCATGATTTGAAAATTCTTACTCACTGTCCAGTACCTCTGTTAGCTGTTTCTTTAGCTGATGTAATGGGGCTCTCTCATATGAAGTCCTAGTTCTATTGTTTGCTTTATTTATTTCCCATGGATAAAAAAATAAAAATAAAAATGCAAACTTATTGCATATTTAAATTAAAAAAAATCTTGCATGATTTAAATTTCATGAAATAGAAATCAATATGATTAACTCTTCTATAAATATGTATGCGCATTGTTGTTTTCATTTTCATTTTTCTTTCCGAAATAGTCAATTGCTAATATTTTTTTGGGTAAATATCCATTTTGGTCCCTGAAAGTGTGAGGCACTGACAGATTGGTTCCTAAAAGATGGAAAATTTGAATTTAGTCCCCGAATGTGCAAAAAGTGCTACAGATTAGTCCTACCGTTAACTCTCCTCCGTTATCTCTAACGTCCTTGCCTGCGTGGCACCTCTGGTGATGACATGGCAGCTTACAGTTGCCATGTGTTATCCATGTGGTTGCTACGTGTCATCTACATGGCTGCCACGTGTCCAAAAGTTGACTTGTCAATTTAGTCCATGAACTTAACCACTTGCTAACATTTTGGTCCCTGAACTCTTAACCACTTACTGACATTTTGGTCCCTGAACTTAACCACGTACTGTTATTTTGGTCCCTAAAAGTAGTTTTGAATTTTTAATCAAGTCTCATGCTGCATGAAAATTATTAGCATAGTCATCACCATATCTCCTTACTTCCATTCCATATATCTCATATTTTCACCTTCCTCTTCCATACTTTGAAGTTCATCTTGACTTTCACATCCACCATTTGCATGAAAAGTTCGCCATTTATTCAACTAAAACATCAATCCTAATAAGAAAATAACACAAAAACATCTTAAAAAACTATTTGATTTTTTTTAATAAACATTGTCTATTTTCTTTAAGAAGTTACATTTTATTCAATTGAAAATTTTCAAATAGCTTCTTCAACACTCTCAATTAACCATTACATTTAAAATTCTTTAATGTTTATATATACCTAGCGGTAGTAGTTCATGAAAACAACTTTTGTGAACAACGATGTGAAAACTTCAAAGAATAAAAAATACATGGACAAAATGCACTACACTTGCCCCCGTCGAAAATGTATGTAAGGAAATGGTCATAACACTTTCTGTTGCGTCATAAGACGAATCAGGACCCTCAATTACTTTGATTTAATGCAAAACAAATATTAAGTAAAAAGATTGCATCTTATAAATGCCAACAAACGAAAACGTTGTATCTGCGTCTGTAAGATACAGATGATACGCAGACAGACGCTTAAGTCTGAAGAAACATTTAAAGGCATAGTAAATGTACTATCGTTTTGTAATCTGTTTTGCAGGGAATGTTCATAAAACATCCTCCTAGGATTTGTCAAAGTGCATAAAGGAAAACTGAAAGAAGAGTCAAAATATCAGAAGTTCCCCTCGCCTCAAAGACGTGCTACAGCTAGCAACGGGTACTTGTCTGAGCAAGCGATGTGACCACTGCAACAGAAGGATATGGAGTATATCTCAAGAAAGATAAGCAGAATGCTTTATTAGCTTAGAATGACTAGTTGGTGACAAGCATTTAATGCTCGCATTAAGTGCCCCTCAACCACCTTCCTTCAGACGATGGTCGTACGCAAGAAAGAAGACCGTTTAGAGACAACGGTTACTTCCTCAGCAAGTCTATTCTATATATAGAAGAAGATTTGAAGTGCTGTAAAAAAAAAGTGCACACGAACTGAATTCAAAATTCAAGCATTCTTTCAAGCCTTCATTCTTTCTCTTGTAAAAATTCTCTTTGTAAAAGCTCTCAACTCACTTTGCGTATCCTGAGAGAAAAAGACTTAGTTCTTAATCTTGTATATCTGTCTGTAAGACAATAGCTAAAAAGTCTGTGCGCCCTTACAAAAACAAATCTTGTGATTTGTTTTAGAGCCATAAGTGGCTTGGTAGTAAAGAATACTTGGGTTTTTAGCTTGGAGAGACTAAGTGTGAAAAATTACTTAGGTGAGCCAGAAGTGGCAGTGAAGAATACTTGTAACTTGTAAAAGTTAGTGAAACTTGGTGGTTTGCCAAGAACTGGACGTAGTCTCTGGGTGAGACGAACCAGTATAAAACTCTGTGTTGTTTTTCTTGCTCTTTCTTTGTTTATAACTGCTTGAATTGACTTTGTCTTGTGATTTAAATCTGTTTTCTTAAAAAGGACTTTCATCTGTGAAGTATCATCTGTAAAAAGGTTTTTTTTTAAAAAAATGATCTCTTTTGTTCAACAGACGTTACAAGCTGTTTATAAAAAGTTTGCAAATTTTTTTATAAATCACAATTCAACCCCCCTTCTTGTAATTTTTGCCTTTACACTTTCTTTTTCTCCCTTTTGTGATTCTCAAGTTTTTTTTACTTGTCTTTTCTTGATTAATGTTATTCCATAAAATAGATTAATTAATTAGTTAATATAACATTCCACACAAATTAATAGCATATAAGATAATTAATAACTTAATTTGGATAAAAGATTTGGTTTGGAACCTTATAGAATCTTGTTAACAATGTCTTGGTTTGTAATCGCTTATAAATTAGTTTCATATTTATAGTATAATTTAAATGGTAGAATTGGTAAGAGGAAGGTGAAAAATATGAGGGGTAAAAAATATAAGTGAGGGAATATGATAATGTCTATGCTAATAATTTACATGCAACATGAGACTTAATTGAAAATTTGAAAGTGCTTTTAGGGACCAAAATGTTATTACGTGGTTAAGTTCAGGGATCAAAATGTCAGTAAGTGATTAATTTCAGTGACCAAAATGTCAGTAAGTGGTTAAGTTCATGGACTAAATTGAAAAGTCAACTTTTGGACACGTGACAACCATGTGGATGACACGTGACAACCATCAGCTGCCACGTCATCACCAGAAGTGCCACGTAGGCACGGACGTTAGAGATGACATATAGGAGTTAACGGCAGGACCAATCTGTTGCACTTTTTGCACATTCGGGGACTAAATTTGACTTTTCCATCTTTCAGGGACCAATCTGTCAGCGCCCCACACTTTCAAGGACCAAAATGGGTGTTTACCCTAATTTTTTTATTCTTTTTATTCAGTTTCAATGGAGGGATAAATATAAGTAAGAAATACAAATCCATTGATCCATTTATTCTTTATCTAAGTTAAGTTTTTATCCTTTTCAATTTTATTTGAATGTTTTTTTTTTTTACATATTTTGTCTAATAGTTAGTATTAAAAGTTTGTTTACTGATATTAATTTTACAATTTCTTCATTTTCAACTATTTAAATAATACAAAAAAATTAAAGAAGGGGTTTTATGTAATGTTGTAGTTTTTCTAATTGTGTGATTAAGTGTTTGATTAATAATGCCAGAGCAAATTAAATTTAAATCATGTTATTTGATAGAATAATTAATTAAAGTTTTATGTTTTGTTATGTGTCATCGAATTGTTAGATTGTTGGGACTTTTATGTGAATTCCTTGAGTAGTAGAAGAAAAAAAGAGAAAGAGGTGTCTTTAGATGTAACATAGGGGCAAATAGCAAAAATTTTAAGTTGCCCCAAAACTTTAAACATGGGAAAGCTTCCCATTCTCTCATTTCCTTCATTCTTCTTCCTTCCTCCCTAAGCCTCTCTTCCCCTTGAATTGAAGTTGGATTCCTACATCATTGAAGGACTTTTCTCCTTGTCTAGAGATTCCTTGGATGTCTATTGTAAGGGGTAAACCTCTTATCTCTTTTCTTTGATCTTCTTATTCATCTCTTCCTCTTCCCACCAAGAAGCTACTAAATGGGTTTCATGTAGAATCTTGGTTGGTGGGTTAAAATTTGATTGGAGCTTACTTTGATGTTGGTTTAGGTTCCTCCTAGTAGATTCTATAGCACAAATTGGGGAAGGATCACTCAAGAATCCCAAAGTTCTCCTCCTAGTTTCTCTTTCAAGAAATTTCAAGAGTATACGATAAGGGAAGCTCTATCCTATACTCTATTGTGTTGTGATATTGAAATATTGATTGGTTGAATTATTATTGTGTTGTGATATTGAAATATTGATTGGTTGAATATTGAAATATTGATTGGTTGAATTATTATTGTGTTGTGATATTGAAATATTGATTGGTTGAATTATTATTGTGTTGTTTTCTTTTTTTTCCTTTTGAAAACCTAAGTTAGGAAATTTGGCGATTTTCAAGATTAAGCTTGATTGAGGGGTTGATTGAGTAGATTAATCGGTTTTATATGTAATAGAAGTGTTTAGGGTTTGATTGGTGTATTTTGGAGTGCTTGAAAGCCATAGTTGGTCCCAAATCTAGCTAATTTCGTGCCCTTGTGAGTTGCAGAGTTCGAGCTCTGGCTAAGCCAGAGGGAGTGCTGGCTAAGCTAGCCCGTCATTAGAACAAAATGACCTTTTGCTACAATATTTGCTAAGTTAGAAGTTGTTGCTGGCTAAGCGAGAGGCTATTCTCGCTAAGCTAAGGCGGGGAAACTTGAAAGTAGTTCAGGCACAGGCTAAGCTAGCAACGCTTGTGGCTAAGCCAGATACCTTCTTGAGAGTGAAATTGAGATATATTTATGTTTTGATGAGATGGTGATATGTTTTTCTTCTTCTCCACATGAGTCACTTAGACTTATGCTTTTCTTATGTAAATATAGTGATGTGCATTAGATTTATAAATGTTGAATGAGGATGTTGGATAGGCCACAACTTTGGTTCTAGATATATGTTAGGAAATTCACATTTTCTGAGCTTATAGGACTGCTAGATGGGTTCTTAAGCGTGTTGCTTTTAAATGGTGAATTTATAACATAGAGAGAACTAGAAGTGTTGGATTTGATGAATGATGTGGATATGTACAAGCTTACATGACATTGCATATGGGTAGGCACGTAAGTTGAGGGTGCTAGGTGGACTCTCAACCTAGTGCCAGAGGTTTTCATGGTGGCTAACGGTGGGCCTACAGAACAGACAAGTGGGCGAATTCCTATAGATGTAACGTTTTGTAAACCTTACAGAGGTAAGCCAATACCACACTTGTCTATATTTGATAAAACCACACTTCCTCCACATGGTCAGCTCAAGGGACTCCCTGAATGGTCAGAGAGTGGGACCATGGTAGGGGATGGGGTCTATGGGGACTGCCCAAAAGTTGTAGAAATCTCCATGGAGTCGAGTCAGCACGACATTACATAATGGAATTGTATATGAGATTGATTTATAAATTGATGTATGTGTTATTGTATGATGTTATCTGATTTATTATTAAGAGTAAATTACACAGACCCCCCCTGAGTTTTACTTATATTACACCGACACCCCCTGCCTTTTTGAACCATACAAAAAACCCCTATTTGTTGGTTCTAAATTACATGGACCCCCCTGAGTTTTACTTATATTACACCGACACCCCTGCTTTTTTGAATGACAGGGGGTCAAAAGTAATGTTTAAAAAGGCAGGAGGTGTCGGTGTAATATAAGTAAAACTCAGGGGGGGGGGGTTCGTGTAATTTACTCTATTATTATTGATTGATTTTAGTTTTCCTTTAAGTAAATCCTATCCTTCTTTTATACCTTTGTATATCTATGTTCCTATTATAAATAAGCTTACCCTTGCATTTTGTGTTTGTATTTGTGTTGTATTACTGTAATGATCGTGTGGTTGGTACGAGAGCAGATAATGGTGATGTTACAGGCTCTCAGGCCGCTCGTGACTAAAGCGGATGTAGATGTTGAAGATGGGATAAAATCCCTCTTTTTGGATATGTTCTCATATATATGTATATAGTATGGGGACCAACTTAGGACATATGTATAAATACTTAAGTTGTTGTGAATGTCCTCTACAAAAGGACTATTTTGGTATTGTATGCACATATATATTTAAGTTTTGTAAAACCAAACCTAATACTTTTATGATATGATGATGTACATTATGTGTAGGAAAGTAGATGATACATATGTGTGTGTTAAATGTGAAAAATTTCTTGGTAGTTTTATATGATAATATTTAACAAAATATTTTAGTATAACAAACCTGTAACGAAGATGGGTCGTTACATTTTACAAAATATGAGAAGTTCTACTATATTATCAAAACAATGTAAAGTCTTTATTTTATTCCTCTTTTATAATTTTCATTTATATATATTTTTTACTAGAGGTATTTATCTTTTGACATCGATTCAAAGAAGAACTGGTGTAGAATTCACTTATAAACCTGCTGCAGCATCCTCTTGTCGTGACTATTAATGCTCCCAACCTCTCATTCTCTCTCAAAAACCAAATCTCATTTATTTCTCCTCTTGATTTAGGGTTTTCGTGCACTCAACCCCAACATCAAGATTGTCGATTTTGCCATCACCGCCATTCGCTCCACCCATGATGTCGATTATGAACTCGTCAACAAAGCTGTCGCAATCGCGTACTCAACCCACTGTTGCCATTTGCTCAACCCACGACATGCACTCAATCCCTCGTTGATGAGCCTAAATAGGACGACAAAGGTCATGAATCTCTTCTTCTTATTTTACCTTTTCGTTGTTGTTTTATATTAGGTTTTGATCATGTTTTTGTTTCCTTTTTGTCATCAATTTTGATGTCCAATTCATGTTTTTGTTTCCTTGTTGGTTAGAACTGTTTCGTAATTGTTGCCATGAAAGAATCCCTCATTCCATTGCTCTTGACAACACATTTATGTTAGGTACGAATCCCTCATCTTTTGCTTGAATCTTTCTATCTTGATTAAGGTTTTTTATTGTTTCACTTTAAATTTTGGTTGTTGTCATGCTGAAATTAGTATTAATAGCAGTGAAATTAGTAGTAATAGACAAGAATTCATGTGCTTCCTATTTTAGTATTCCAAAAGGGATTAATAATAAAAGCATTAACAACTAAATTTGGTAGATAATTATGAAAGTGGGTAACAATTAATATTTGAATTTGTCTAGAACTTAAACTGTGAATCTTGAATCAATTGTAAACTTGGATGTAACTTGGAATGACTCAAGTATAAGACTTATGTGGTTCTTAGATTGCTGTTTGAAAACTACAAATGACAAGGCCATGAGAGCCTACGAGATTGATATTTGAGAATTGATAATTGTAATTGATGTTAAGAAAATATAGATAATAGAATTGTGTACTGTCTTTGATGTTGATATTGAACTGAGTCTAAGATTAGTTATATCTTATGAATTGTACTGTCTGACAGGTGGTGTCTTTGTTGTATAAATTGCCATACCCTTATTGTGGTATGTGGGAAAGTCCAAAAAACAGAGGAGTCTCTGCCGGATTTTCGTGAGAAATCCATTACCTTTAACAGAAACTATACTTATTATGTATGAATGCTGAAACATGTGGGATTAGAGTTTGTTTTGGGTCCTGCCTATGGGGGGTTTGTATTATGACATTCAATGCTTTGCTTATTTTTTTATCCTATTTGTTGAAATTAAACATGTTTAAACATGTGGGGCTAATGTTTCTTTTTGGGTCCTGCATTATGCCAAAAAGTTAGTATCAACTAGACAGTCCTTAAATTAATGATATTTGTTCTTAGATTGATGTTTGAAAGCTATAAATGATAAGGTCATGGGAGCCTATGAGATTGATGCTTGAGAATTTATAATTGTAATTGATGTTAAGATATTATATAGAATTGACTTGTGTACTGTCTTTGTTGTGGATATTGAATTGAGCCTGACATTGGTTATATATTGGGGTTAGGGTTTCTTTTTGGGTCCTGTCTGTGGGGTTTGTAGGATGACATTCAATGTACTAAGAAATTAAAGAGAATGAACTGATCATAAAGGAGGTGGAAGTAAGCAAGGAACTAAACGACATGCAACACAAGAAATTTACTGAGGAGAAATGACTAAGCTTTTTCTCAGTAAATTTCTTCTATTGTATATCGTTTAGTGGCCTGCTTATTAATTTCCACCTTGTTTATGATAAGTTCATTCAAGAAACTGGATAAAGTTTCAGAAGCCTAAGAAGAGCTATGAGGATAGATGAAAACAACATTGTAACGCGAGAAAGGCCCTAAATGATATACAACACCTAAAAAACCAATTTTAGCTCTAAAAGAGTCTAAAATCAACTTTTTGGCCTGTCATGTTCTACATGTTCACGATGTACCATTTAGCTATCATGAGTTGGCTTTGCTTTTAGTGTTAAGGGGGATGAGAATGGATTCAAGATTGAGAATTCATTAAGTGATAGAAATGATGTTGGTGACATGAAGGTGGTATGGATGTCTACACTTTGACCAAGCGTTGACATCTTCCCTATATTTAATTGTCACTAACACTAATTCGTGTAACTTAATGAGTTCTTATTTTTTTGATTCCATTTCCATCGTCCTTGACACTAAAAGCAAGGCCAACTCATGATGGCTAAATGACACACCGTGAACAAGTTGAGCATGACAAACCAAAAATTGGATTTCAAACTCTTTTAGAGCTAAAATTGATTTTTTAGGTGTTGTTTATCATTTTGAACATGTTGAGCATGATAAGCCAAAAATTGGATTTTGGACTCTTTTAAAGCTAAAATTGGTTTTTTAGGTGTTGTGTATCATTTAGGATCTTTCTCATGTTACAATGTTGTTTTCATCTATCCTCATAGCTCTTCCTAGGCTTCTGAAGCTTGATCCAGTTTCTTGAATGGACATATCATGAAAAGGTGAAAATTAATTAATAAGCAGGCCACTAAACGATATTCAGCAAAAGAAAGTTACTGAGGTAAAGCTTAGTCATTTCTCCTCAATAAATTTCTTATGCTACATGTTATTTAGTGTCATGCTTACTTCCACCTCATTTATGATAAGTTCATTCTCTTTCTCAATAACTTGATCCACCTTCGAAATCCCAGGAAGAGCTATGAGGATAAATGAAACCCTTTGATATCGACACCCATGGTCTCACCATCACTCTATCACCATTGTTGCCATTGAGAGGTATGAATCCAAGATGCTTCATTTATTTTATCTATTTTTTCTTGCAATTCATCATTCATTTCTTTTATCTTATTATGGACAGTTGCAAAGACTACCTTATTGATAGGCCATTGAAGCAAAAGGCTTATATTGCTTTGTCAGGTAAAGATATGACACTAGTTTCATAACTTTTGAGTTTTAAGGAGTGTAATTGTTACTTTTAGTATATTAACATGTTGATGTGTGAAATCAGAAAAAAGAAGGTTCATGTGTGAAATCAATTGCTTTGATTGTTGTTTAGAGGTTTGGAGAGGGAGAACAGATGTTCGCAATACATGCTATGTTTTTGGGTTTTTTTTTTGCTTTTATATTATTGTTTCTCATTTTATAAGCTTTGTGCTTGGTTTGCTTTTCATCATTGTATTCACTATTTGTGCATTTCTTGTAGACTCTTTTGTTCCATTTATTGATAATAGTATAGTTGTTTCTTTGGTCTGGATAAACTGTGATTTTTACCCTTGTTTTGAGAGATTTTTCACATTATAAATTTAACCAAAAAATTAATAAATTATTAATAAAGATTGAAGATAATAGATATTGTCTTTTTTTTTTGTTGAAGATAATAGATATTGTCTAAATGAATAAAAAAAGACATTTAAGTAATTAAAATATTTTAAAATAATGGTTTTATATATATTTTACTATTTTTTATTGGAAATTTTAAAAAAATATAAATTAATACAAATTTTCATAAATAATTAAAGTAAAAAGTTAAATCAATTAAATAATCAATTAAATCAAATCAAATTAAAGCAGAAATCTAAATCAATCAACCAATTAAATCAAATCAAATTATTAAATTGATTGATTAAAGTTAACTAATTGACTATCACAAAATATGTTAAAGTTACTATATATGTGACAATATTATAGACCTAACCAGTGGTGGGGTAGATATATGATAACTTAGGTTTCATTCTCATTTCTGCCATTGTACTTCAAAAAAATATATTATAAAGCAAAAGATAATTTTATATCAACGATTTGGATTTAGTGTAATAATTCTTTTAGAATTACAAGAATTACACCGATGTCATTTGATTCTCTTTATATATATAAGAGTAAGTCTCTTATAAGGGTATAAGCGGGTTGCACTCAACCCGCGAACCCGCCCAATCCAACCCAACCCAATTAGATTTTTGTGGGTTGGATTAGGTCATTGGATAGGATTGGGTTTATTTTAGTGAACTCGATTAAAATTGGGTTGGGTAATGGGTTTTGAGTTTTGGACTCGACCAAACCCAACCCAACCCGAATATACAGTAACATATAACAAAAATACTAACTGTTTGTCTAGTGTCTACTAATATAGAAAACTCTAAAGGCCTAAAGTAAATTCCCATACCTCAGTAAGTCTCACACTCAAAGAAATTGAACATGTATTAAGAATTATGTTATTTGAGACCATGTTTTTATGATAACTGTTTTAATGATTTATGTTTTTATGCTTACTGTTGACTTAAGTATTGTTGTAAAATAATATTATGATTTATAAATATTGTGAGTTGTTAAACAGATTACATGTGTATGTTTTATCATTATGAATGAGTTACTTAAACAAGTTACAAGTACATGATTTACTTAATCAATGCTAATTTTGAAAATATCTCTTACTGTTTTTTAATTTTTAGCTTGATGTATTTTTTAATTTTTTTCAATAGTTAAAGAAGTGACATTTTTTTAATGACTCAACCCGAACCCAACCCAATTAAAGTTGGGTTGGGTTGCAAAAAAAAAAAAGATTAACCCAACCCAAATAATTTTAATTGGGTTGGGTTGAAAAATTGGCTAAATTCAACCCAACCCGGGCCACTTACACCCCTAAGTTATATATATATGAGGAGGGATCACTTACTCCAATAGTAAGTATAAGAGACTTACTCTTCATCCTCACCATTCATTTTTTTGAAATTTAATGGTTAAGATTAGTTACTCATTACAACCATTTGATTTCAAGAAAATTGAATGGTGAGGATGAAGAGTAAGTCTCTTATACTTACTCTTGGAGTAAGTGGATCCCTCCTCTCTAGAGCTAAAAACATACAAGCTAAAATACTAGTCATCTTCACATACATATTAGGATATATCAGATGCATACAAGCTAAAATTGCACAAAATAATGTTTATTTTTTTATACAACTAAAATTTATAATTTATAATATATAAATTATACTACAATTAATATTTGTAATAACTAAATATTTGTAACATATAAAATATATTTTAGATTTAAGATAAATACTTTATATTGTGATATATTGTTATTATTAATTATAGATATTTTTTTTTAAAAAAAAGTTATTCAAATTAAAGTTAGAACTAAAGATTTTGAAAATGATAAATTGAAGGAAAAAAAAAAAAGAAGTTAAGTTGATATTGGTTTCTAATATTCAATTATTAAAGTGTAGCTATAAATTCATAAATTTTTCATTAAAGGCTTCTCAAATTTTCATCAGTGGAATACCTTACCTTTCAAGAAGGTAACCAACACATAGAATTCATTACGAAAATTAAAATTATTTTTCATTTAAATAAGAATTCTTTATCTTAGGAACTCACCATCACATAAATATAAATAGGCATAAACAAAAATGTTCTGCGTGGTTATGTACTAATAACAATTGTCAGCAGAAACCACCAGCACCCTCACAACTGCATATTGCAACCACCTTTGCACATCGCATTCATTTATATTTTACCAATTTATTTTACAAAGGGTACATAACAAACCAAAGCAGAACATTAGTGATTCTAGATTTCAAATCTACTAAAGCCACTGCAAAAAGCAGATCAGATTGTCTGTTAATTAATTAAAAATTATAATAATCAATCGAATGACGTATTCAATATCCTATTTGTTACTCTAATCACATGCCCTCTAGTCATTATATATCATCCATCCAACAGAATACTTTATTTGTTCTCTATATGTAAACTCAAAAGGGTTCTACAGTTGGAAAGGAAGGTAAGTTTCCCACGGTGAGAAAGAATTTGCAACCGTTAGATATAATATTATTAAAATTAAGGATTGACATTTTTTCTTTTTACCTTTTTCATGTTTTTTATCTCTTTCCCAATTTGCCCTGATGGTCCCTCTCTTCTCCTTTAGCTTCTCCCCGACAATTGTTTCCTCTGCCGCAACGTCGTCGCTTCATCCCCAAATGAAATTAAGAATTCAAACGATGCTAATCAAATGCGATTCATAATTCAAATGGTGCTGACCCTTGGAAAAACCCTCATCTGTGCAATAACAATCAACAAGGGAAAAGACTCAAACGGAACCTCACATTCAGACAACCAATTCATCGGTGGTTAATTTCATAACTCCGACCATCAAGCACCCAAACCAAAAACACGCAGACCCCTCGTAATCTCTAAATCACTGTTCGCCTCCTTGTTGATCCTCACCTCCACGACTCCACCCACAACCACGCAGTGCAGCCCATCACCTAGTTTGCGTCGACTCGACACAACTCCTCTAGCGGAGCCATCGCTGCGACGTAGTGCAGCAGTCACTTCACCCACTCCATCGGCTACTGCAGTTGTCGATGCAACTCCTCCATCAGAGCCATCACCGCCGCGTAGTGCAACAGCCGCTTCACCCGCTCCATTGGCTACCGCATTGACCGGATCTCCTCCACCAGGTACTAAAGCTTCGAAGGAACGAGGGGAAGGCAAAGGGCACAGGGTAGAGGATGAATGCGGGAAAGGAGAAAGGAGAGAAGAGGAGGAAAGAAAAAAAAAGGGTAAATGCGAAAATAGAACCAGAAAAATAAAACAAGAAAAAGAAAAGACAGAAAAAAAACCAGTCATTGATTTAGAAATAAATAAATCTAATGGTCTGAAATGACTTTCCCACCGTGGGAAACCTACCTTCCTTTCCCACAGTAGAATCCATCTGTAAACTCACTACTGTCAGTTTCTTGTTATGGTCAACAATAACATGCTCCCACACCAGAATCATGATCAGCTTGACCAGAACCAAGTTCTAGTTGTGATCACTGAGCCCATTTGCCTGATCAATTTACCACAACTTATGCAGCTTTCTTGCACATCATTGAATCCTACAAGCTACAAGTTTACAACAACCCGTTCTCTTGTTACAATCCTTGCTTTCCTTTGCCCCCGACCTAGATTGGTACCAAAAGTTCAGGGTAGAACAGGAAGTTCCACCTTGTCAAAGGAAAAGAAACTGACCCTTCCCTCTGTGACAAGGCAGATTTTCAAAGGAATGCCACCACATTGTCTCTCAAGGGCTTCAATCTCTGCTCTAGATGGTGGATGGCCCCTAACAGAAGATATATGTTATAACTGATTAAATACATTTCCCTAACCAGATAACAAAAAGAAGGGGGAAAAAGGAAATTAGAGCCAAGGTAAATTTTGCATAGCTATTAATTAATAAGGACCAAATAATCAGCATTGTTCTTTTTCAATTCATTTTTTAAAATAAACTAGAAGGTGCCTGCATGCTTTGCACGCTCCAAAAACTGTGCAGACCCAGTGGAGAGAAAAAATAAAAGAAAAAGGGAGTGAAGTGAAAAAAAAATAGCCCTAAAGCATTATCCAGCCAACATGTGGTGAAAACTAAACAGTTTTTATAATACTATTGATATTGATAACCATACTGTGTGCCTAAGTGGTCCTAACCTGATAGATAAATACCTACAATAGCTAGTTGCTCACACTTGTTCCCGAAGGAATTATAACACTATTCCTCCAAGTCAGAATGGCTATCAAGTTCTCATGGATCTGACAACAAATATCTTTAGATATAAAATTGCATTTTCCTATTGCCATTACCTTTAAATCCTAACGGAGAAGTACAGACAAGTACAATGCCTTCATCAATTCTTAGTATTTACTGTGATAAATAACATAGCCACATTGACCCCCACCTGCACCTTACAAGATCCCACACCCAACCACACACATGCCACACAATGAAGTAGCTTATGGATTTAATACAGCTGAAAATACCAAAGAAGGAGATGAAGGATAGGAGGCTATGGAAAGGGAGCAAATCCAAATCCTACTCTGTTAAGGAAGTTTATGAGACATTGCAACAGCAAAGTAACAGTGAGGAATCTGATTTCTTTAAGAATCTATGGTCTATACCAGCGCCTTCAAAAGTATTAACTTTCATTTGGAGGGTGGTCTTAGATAGGGTGCAGACAAAGACAGCTCTTAAAAAGAGATGTATTGTGATGGAAAACAATGAGTACACGTGCACGCTTTGCAATCAAACTGAAGAGTCTATTGCACATTTATTGTTTGAGTGCAATTTCTCGTACCAAGTGGGCAAATCTGGAAATAGCTATGGCAATAGACACTAAGGCATATTTTAGTCAGCTTACTGGTATATGAGTGGGAAGGAAGAAAAAAATAGTAGGGTGGACAGTACGGGCAGCAATGATATGGGCATTATGGTTGCACAGGAATGATATATGCTTCAACAATGCAGTTTTGAATGCAGAGCAAGTGCTGGACCTTATCAAGATCAGAGCTTGAAAATGGTTAAAACAGAAAACAAGATCTTTCTCACACTCCTTTTTCGAGTGGTCATCACAACCACTATTGTGTCTGAAGATTATTTAGTCATGAACGAATGCAGGAATAGATGAACAACCGATGTTTGAGGGTAACAGTTCTTGCTTACAGTATATATACCCACTGAGATTATTCTGTTACTATTTCGTGGATGGAGAGCTGTCTTGTCGGGAAAACCAAGTGAGATCAGTGATATGTTACTAAATAGGGATTGGTATGCAGTCATATAAATGATTCTTCAGTTAGGTAGCCTGACGGTTTGTGCTTAATGTTTGTAATGCTGATAACTTATTTCATTCAGGCAATACCGTAATACTCTCTGCTGATGGAGAATTCTGGTATGGTAGGCCATGTAGGTTCTTTGATGCTTTGGATTAGAAAGGGACTGATAGGAAGGTGCATAAATGATGCGCAGTTAGGTACTCTAACTGGAAGTTTCTTTTGCATCTAGTATTGGTGCAGGCTGAGGGAAATGTTAGGCTATGTACTGAAGCCTTCACCTTTTTCATTGTAATATGATCTTCTTTGGTACCACTGGTACCAATATATATATATCTTCTATCTTTGCTGATCAAAACAAAAATTTGCATGTATCCCTATGTAACATTTTTCTAGCTATAAAGCACGAAGTCTGACACACACATCAAACATGACACACACATAGACACTCTGACACGACTAATTAATGTTTAAAATATAGAACACTTGGACACCGCATACACACAAAGAGAGAGATTCTAATGAAATGAAATATGAGATACATGACAAAATATCTAATTTGATAGTATATTCACCTTTTTAAACCAACCTTCTATGTTTTTCTATGATAAAAATCCTATAATAAAGGCAAGTGACATTATTTTTGTTAATTATTAAATTTTAAGCTAAACTTTCTAAAAGTTAAAAAATGAATAATTTTTTAATAACATGGAGGTGTCCGTTCATGTGTCCAACTTGTGTAAAGGTATTGACTCAAGTGACCAAGCTAATAAAAATAATTTTTTTAATTGGACACCTAATTAGAAGTATCGGACAAGTGTCGGGGTGTGCCAGTTTGGAAACATGTCCAACATGATGGCACTTCAAATAAGAGAAGTGTATGTGCTTCATAATTTTCTAATTCTTTTATGCTGCAAATGTTACTGCCATATAATCACTATACTCGTATGGCGTTAGATTGGCATTAAATTGAAAGCAATGGATTTCCAACCACACACTTAATCTCCCAGGATTTCTGCTTATCCTTCTATCTTTTATATACCTTGGCTTCATAACCAAGACCTCTCTACCTAACTATCTATTTAAGCATCTATCCTTTATGGACCTTGAGTGTTGACATACCAATTCATATGGCTTTTATTTTTAGATGGCATGCGCAACCAATAGTCCTGTTGGATTAGATAGTAGAAATACATTTTCACAAGATTACTCATCTTAACTCTAGTTCTTGCTGGTAAATTTGGAGCAACTAAGCAAGCCATTTAACTGTTACTGTATTCTTTTTGGTTACTCATCTTTTTTTTTTTTTTTTGACAGAATTTTGGTTACTCATCTTCTGAACTGGTGAGGCCTGTAGTTTGATAAAATCATAAAACTAATCCCGTGAGAATTTAAACTATGTGCTAAAATGAAGAACTTGTTTTTAATGTTCTTTAGAAAGTTAAAATGAAACAGACATGCATTCCCTTGTTACTATTATGACTTCATCAAATCAACACCCATAAGCTGGTTTTTAGTATTGTCATTTTAGTAAACCATTCATAAATTATATGGGTCTTTTTATTAATACTTGTTCATTGTCTTGTCTACATCCATGTGAAGCACATTGGATAATGAGTTGCAAGATGCACTCAAGGAATACCTGATAGCCAAGGGCGTTGGGGTAAGCCTGACAAATTTCCTTCTCCACTACCTACACATAAGAGAGCAAGAGCAGTACGTGAACTGGTTGAAGAAAGGTGAAGCAGCATTTGTGGCAAAAGAAGGGTCATTAAGGGAATCATTAGAGACACATTCTACTTAGGGTTGCAATATTGTCAATTTTGGCACTTGTCAAGGGTGAGGAAATTCTGGATTAATTTTTACTCATGTTTTAGTCAATGTTTTTGAGAGTTCGGAAAATGATTAGGTTGTCCGATATGTAAACTAAGTAGTAAAATGTAGAATAATGTTTCTTACTTTCTTTTGTAAATGATATGAACCTCAACTTTTATAGAAGTTAGATAAGAGAACTTCTATAAAAGTTAAATGCATAAGTTGATTCTAACATATGGGATAAACTTAATTCATTTTACCTTATTATTTTCTTCTTCTTATGGGCTAAGCTTATGAAGAAGTTTATCTAAATAGGACCAAAATAGAGTGAAATTTACTTCAAAAGCACCAAATCTAAGTGGAACATACCTATTGATTTTTAATCATTTTTTTATAATATAAAAGGTCTGAAATATTCACTAATGTTTCAGAGCCTCTGCCATGTATTGTTCTTTGGGCCTTTGTCTTCCCATGTCCCCAAAAGGTCTAAAACTAAAATATGTGCATTGTAGATTGTACAATTGTTTGAAATTAAATTTTGCATTATCGTTTAAATGTAGGAGTAAAATACTCCAATCTTCAACTTTTAACCAAGCTCCCAGTTTTGTTGCAATTAACCCCTTTCACATGTTAAGTGCCACATTATATCAATAGGACATTAGGACCTCTCTCCTTTTTCACGTTATAAATTTAACCAAAAAATTAATATATTATTAATAAAGATTGAAGATAATAGATATTGTCTAAATGAATAAAAAAAGACATTTAAGTAATTAAAATATTTTAAAATAATGGTTTTATATATATTTTACTATTTTTATTGGAAATTTTTAAAAAAAATATATAAATTAATACAAATTTTCATAAATAATTAAAGTAAAAAGTTAAATCAATTAAACAATCAATTAAATCAAATCAAATTAAAGCAGAAATCTAAATCAATCAACCAATTAAATCAAATCAAATTATTAAATTGATTGATTAAAGTTAACTATTAATTGACTATCACAAAATATGTTAAAGTTACTATATATGTGACAATATTATAGACCTAACCACTGGTGGGGTAGATATATGATAACGTAGGTTTGATTCTCATTTCTGCCATTGCACTTCAAAAAAAAAAATATTACAAACCAAAAGATAATTTTATATCAACTATTTGGATTTAGTGTAATAATTCTTTTAGAATTACAAGAATTACATCGGTGTCATTTGATTCTATTTATATATATAAGAGTAAGTCTGTTATAAGGGTGTAAGCAGGTCACACTCAACCCGCGAACACCCCCAATCCAACCCAACCCAATTAGATTTTTGTGGGTTAGGTTGGGTCATTGGATTGGATTAGGTTTATTTTAGTGAACTCGATTAAAATTGGTTGGGTAATGGGTTTTGAGTTTTGGACCTGACCAAATCCAACCCAACCCGAATATACCGTAACATATAACAAAAATACTAATTGTTTGTCTAGTGTCTACTAATATAGAAAACTCTAAAGGCCTAAAATAAATTTCCATACCTCAGTAAGTCTCACACTCACAGAAATTGAACATGTATTAATGTATTAAGTATTATGTTATTTGAGACCATGTTTTTAGGATTACTGTTTTAATGATTTATGTTTTTATGCTTACTGTTGACTTAAGTATTATGAGTTGTAAAATAATATTATGATTTTAAAATATTGAGAGTTGTTAAACATATTACATGTGTATGTTTTATCATTCTGAATGAGTTACTTAAATAAGTTACAAATACATGATTTACTTAATCAATGCTAATTTTGAAAAAGATTAACCCAACACAAATAATTTTAATTGGGTTGGGTTGAAAAATTTGCTAAATTCAACCCAACCCGGGCGACTTACACCCCTAAGTTATATATATATGAGGAGGGATCACTTACTCCAAGAGTAAGTATATGAGACTTACTGTTCATCATCATCATCATTCATTTTCTTGAAATCCAATGGTTAAAATTAGTTACTCATTACAACCATTAGATTTCAAGAAAATTGAATGGTGAGGATGAAGTGGAAGTCTCTTATACTTACTCTTGGAGTAAGTGGATCCCTCCTCTCTGGAGCTAAAAACATACAAGCTAAAATACTTGTTATCTTCACATACATATTAGGATATATCAGATACATACAAGCTAAAATTGCACAAAATGTTTATTATTTTATACAACAAAAATTTATAATTTATAATATATAAATTATACTATAATTAATATTTGTAATAACTAAATATTTGTAACATATAAATTATATTTTAGATTTAAGATAAATACTTTATATTGTGATATATTGTTATTATTAATTATTGATAATTTTTTTTAAAAAGTTATTCAAATTAAAGTTATAACTAAAGATTTTGAAAATGATTAATTGAAGAAAAAAAAAAGAAGTTAAGTTGATACTGGTTTCTAATATTCAATTATTAAAGTGTAGCTATAAATTCATAAAATTTTCATTAAAGGCTTCTCAAATTTTCATCGGTGGAATACCTTACCTTTCAAGAAGGTAACCAACACATAGAATTCGTTACGAAAATTAAAAGTATTTTTCATTAAAATATGAGTTCTATATCTTAGGAACTCACCATCACATAAATATAAATATTCATAACAAAAATGTCCTGCGTGGTTATGTACTAATAATAATTGTCAGCAGAAACCACCAGCACCCTCACAACTGCATATTGCAACAACCTTTGCACATCACATTCATTTATATTTTACCAATTTATTTTACAAAGGGTACATAACAAGCCAAAGCAGAACATTAGTGATTCTAGATTTCAAATCTACTAAAGCCACTGCAGAAAGCAGATCAGATTGTCTGTTAATTAAATTAAAAGTTATAATAATCAATTGAATGACGTATGCAATATCCTATTTGTTACTCTAATCACATGTCCTCTAGTCATTATACATCATCCATCCAACAGAATACTTTACTTGTTCTCTATATGTAAACTCAGACGGGTTCTACCGTGGGAAAGGAAGGTAGGTTTCCCACGGTGAGAAAGAATTTGCAACCGTTAGATATAATATTATTAAAATTAAGGGTTGATATTTTTTCTTTTTTTTCTTTTTAATTTTTTCATGTTTTTTTATCTCTTTACCAATTTGCCCTGATGGTCCCTCTCTTCTCCTTTAGCTTCTCCTCGACAATTGTTTCCTCCGCCGCAATGTCGTTGCTTCATCCCCAAATGAAATTAAGAATTCAAACGATGCTAATCAAATGCAATTCATAATTCAAATGGTGCTGACCCTTGGAAAAACCCTCATATGTGCAATAACAATCAACAAGGAAAAAGACTCAAATGAAACCTCAGATTCAGACAACCAATTCGTCGGTGGTTACTTTCGTAACTCCGACCATCAAGCACCCAAACCAAAAAGGCACAGACCCCCTCACAATCTCCGAATCAATGTTCGCCTCCTCGTTGATCCTCACCTCCACGGCTCCACCCAGAACCCCACGGTGCAGCCCATCACCTAGTTCGCGTCAACTCGACACAACTCCTCTAGCGGAGCCATCGCTGCGACATAATGCAGCAGTCACTTCACCTACTCCATCGGCTATCGCAGCTGTCGATGCAACTCCTCCATCAGAGCCATCATCGCCGCGTAGTGCAACAACCACTTCACGCACTTCATCGGCTACCGCATTGACCGGATCTCCTCCACCAGGTACTAAACCTTCGAAGGAACGAGGGGAAGGTGGAGGGCACATGGTAGAGGATGAATGCGGGAAATGAGAGAGGAGAGAAGAAGAAGAAAGAAAAAAAAAGGGTAAATGCAGAAATAGAACCAGAAAAATAAAACAAGCAAAAGAAAAAGCAGAAAAAAAAAACCAGCCATTGATTTAGAAATAAATAAATCTAATGATCTGAAATGACTTTCCCACCATGGGAAACCTACCTTCATTTCCTACGATAGAACCCATCTGTAAACTCACTACTGTCAGTTTCTTGTTATGGTCAACAATAACATGCTCCCATATTATAATCATGATCAGTTTGACCAGAACCAAGTTCTAGTTGTGATCACTGAGCCCATTTACCCGATCACTTTACCACAACTTCTGCAACTTTCTTGGACATCATTGAATCCTACAAGCTACAAGTTTACAACAACCCGTTCTCTTGTTACAATCCTTGCTTTCCTTTGCGCCCGACCTAGATTGGTACCAAAAGTTCAGGGTAGAACAGGAAGTTCCACCTTGTCAAAGGAAAATAAATTGACCCTTCCCTTTGTGACCAGGCAGATTTTCAAACGAATGCCACCACATTGTCTCTCAAGGGCTTCAATCTCTACTCTAGATGGTGGATGACCCCTAACAGAAGATATATGTTATAACTGATTAAGTACATTTCCATAACCAGATAACAAAAAGAAGGGGAAAAAAAGGAAATTAGAGCCAAGGAAAATTTTGCATAGCTATTAATTAATAAAGACCAAATAATCAGCATTGTTCTTTTTCAATTCATTTTTTAAAATAAACTAGAAGGTGCCTGCATGCTTTGCACGCTCCAAAAACTGTGCAGACCCAGTGGAGAGAGAAAATAAAAGAAAAAGGGAGTGAAGTGAAAAAAAATAGCCTTAAAGCATTATCCAACCAACATGTGGTGACGACTAAACAGTTTTTATAATGCTATTGATATTGATAACCATACTGTGTGCCTAAGTGGTCCTAACCTAATAGATATACAACAGCTAGTTGCTCACACTTGTTCCCTAAGGAATTAGAACACTATTCCTCCAAGTCAGAATGCCTATCAACTGCTCTTGGATGTGGTGAAGAACAATTAACTGACAACAAATATCTTTAGAAATAAAATTGCATTTTCCTATTGCCATTACCTTTAAATTCTATCGGAGAAGTACAGACAAGTACAATGCCTTCATCAATTCTTAGTATTTACTGTGAGAAATAACATAGTCACATTGACCCCCAACTGCACCTTACAAGATCCCACACCCAACCACACACATGCCACACAATGAAGTAGCATGTCTGCCAGCATGAATTCCTCTTATACAATAGAGTGAGTGCAAAATATCAAGTCATTGTATGCTTGAATTTCTCTTAGACTCCATTAGATAAAAATATAAAGATCACTTGCCAATTAAATTTCTGAATCTAAAGTAATTATACTGAGAGATGTAGTGTTTACCTAGATAAGTACAGTAGAAAACCCGGATCACCAGGCGAAGACTTTCTAAACTTGCTGTCTAGAAGATAAACATCAAAGACTGGCCTCAAATCATTAATCTGCAACTCGCCAAATAACTTATTGATGGAAAGCTCAGATTTGGAACCTGTGCTACTAGTTGTTTGCTTTCTTCTGTGACTTCAAGATCAACAGGTTTATGGGAACTTTTAATACTCTTCAAACTCCAAGCAACACCATGGCGCCCAATTATGTAGCCCAGAGATTTGAGGTGCTTGTAAACCTCAAACAGCTCCCAACAACATCCACTCTTCTTGCTAGCAACCTTTTTGTACATTTCTGTTAGAGATATGCTTCTGCCACCATTATCTAAGAGATTTAAGGCTCCCAGTTCCATAAGATACCTGCCAAATCAGCCATTACATAAGCACAAGTTTTCAAAACACATTACGAAATTTGAATATATACTTTTTGCTCATTTAATAGTTTATTATTCACAAAAAGCTAAGGCTTTAAGAATTATGCGACTCTTCCCTACTTCTGAATGTCACAACAAAGATGGCATATCACCTACAAAGTATCCTCAATTGAAGAATAAATCTTGCCACTGCGAACTATTCCAGTTGTTACCCACATTTTGCCATTCTTCTCAATGACTTCTCCCATTCTCATTCTTTGGGAAAAAATAGGTGAGAAGTGGCACGCTACTTAGAGACCAGATTAATTTTTTTTAGTTTAGATTACAAGTATCCTTTATAGAAAGCAATCTTGTTCGAACCGGATAGAACTAATATAGGCGGCAAAGCTAGAAACCATATTAATAGCAATGGAGGAATTTGATTCTAGAATATATTTCTAAAGCCTCTTCCCCATGCTATGTTTTGACCATGAAAAAGTCCCCATAGCTCAACCAAATTGATGGAACATTCGCCTAATTTGACAGCATTAGTGATAATTGCCTCATATTACTATATTTTGTAGTGATTTTCTGGGCAATTAGTTGATATTTTCCATGGTTTTGAGCTTTGTTTATCTTCATTTTAGTTAAGTTTTAATAAAAGTCTAGTTTAGTTAGGAATTTCTAGTTTTTTTTCTTTTATGCTTGATCCTTTGGTTGTTTTCTTATGTTTTTTTAGGAGTTTTATGGAAGCAAAAGAAGCTTGTAGGAAGCCTTGGAATAGGCCTGCACAACCAAGTTGTGCACCTATGCAAGAGTGTTGAAAATATGAAGTTAGTGAGTTGCACAGGCTGTGCAAAAATCCGTTCACCCGTGCATCGCGCGTTGCAAGATTTAAGTTTTAATTGTGTTTTATCTTTTGTTTGGGCTTGAACCGTCTTTGGCCCATAGCTTTAAATAGGGATTTTCTAGTCTGTCCTAGGGTTCCGGACTTGGTGTAACGAAAGGGGAGAATCCCGAGACGTGCGTAACGGCTTAGAACGGGTTTTGGCTCAGTTCTCCATGCTTTCATCATCTCTTGCTTCTTCTCCTGTGGCTATGCATAGCTAATTCCACTTTTGTTGGGGTTTGATGTAATTGGATCATCTTTCATGTAATTCCTACATTATTTTCTATTCAATTAAATTCAGTTATTGTTTCTCTTCTACACTTATTGCTTGTTCTTGGCTTGATCACCTGATTTCATGATTCTTTTATTGATTGTAATTGGGAAATTCAATTGATTTGCGAACTGAAGAGAACAACCAATGAACTTTATGCCTAGTGATAGGGTAAAGGTTATTGGTCATTGTTGAAACCCTCGGTCTTAATGCAAGTCAATTAATTACACTAATTCAAGGGATTGATAGTGTGATTAAATGGCTTAGGTTCTCTCGCTTAAGGGATTAAGGTTAGAATAAATTGTGGGTTGATGATAACATATGCCTAATTGAATAGGAATAACTAGGAATGCATGTTAGGTTGATTCAATGAAGTCAAAGCCCGACAATTCCCACCATTGATATAACCTCGTTTTCTACGCTTACAAAGTGTTCGATAAAATTCTCAAACCTGAATTCTTCCCTTCTACTCTTTACTTTTATGCAATTATCTTTAAATTTGGTTACTTAAATTATCTCAATATTCGTAGTCTACTTAATTTACGAAAACTACCCAATTATCGCACAAGTCTCTGTGGAGACGGTACTCTACTTATCATTGTGTTACTTGAACGATTTGGTACACTTGCCAAAATCGCAACAAGTTTCTGGCGCCATTGCCGGGGACTTGTGTCTCGGTAATTAGGCAAATTTTTAGTAAATTTTTGTAGACTTTAAACATTCTTTTATTCTTTCACCTTTTAATTTTATTTGTGTTTTCTTTTACTTTAATTTTTCTTTTTCTCATCTAGTGTTAACTTGTTTGTTCTAGTTGCATGTGATTCTGTCTATGCCAGATACTATAGGTACAAGGAGCAAAACTAATTCCGAGGAGCTCTGTTTCATTCCTGAGATCGAGAAGACAGCTAGGTTGATTAGCGGTCAAACAAGAAGAGCAAAGCAACAAGCACAACAGGTGACATTGGAGGAGAGTTCCTCTATCCTACCTTCAGAAGAGCCTTCTAGTTTAGACAAAGAGGCCACCACATCTGAAGAGGAGATGGCAGGAGAAGACCAGCCTGCCAGGAGAACTCTTGCGGGTCATATCAACAATAATGGTCCAAGAGTGTTCTCTAGTATTGTCAGGCCAAGGAACACCAACCGCATAGTTGAAGCCATTGCTCACATTTCTCAGTCAACATTTGTTTGCCGGCTTAGAAAATGAAGACCCCTACAACCATCTAACCACTTTTTATGATCTGTGCGGCACCACAGGGGTGGCCCAGAATGAAGAGGAGAGCCTATGTATGAGGGTGTTCTGTTTCTCCCTCATAGGAAATGCATTGAAGTGGCTCAACAACCTTCCATCTCAAAGTCTTACCACTTGGACTGAAGTGGAAAGAAAGTTCCTGGATTGGTTCTTCCTTGAAGTGAAGAAAAGCCAAGCAAAGATTGACATATTGGGCTTCCGCCAAAGGAATGATGAGTCACTCCATGAAACTTGGGAGAGATACAAGACTCTCTTGATGAAGTGCCCCAACCACGGGATTGGACAGGTTGATCAACTCTACATTTTCCTTGGAGGTCTGAAGGGGCAAACAAAGGTGATGCTTGATGCTGTAGCTGGTGGAGGAGTGATTAAAAATAAATCACTGGATGAAGCCATAGAGTTGATTGAAAACATGATTGCTAGTGATTTTGAAGCTCAGCATGATAGAGCTCCACACAGAGGAGTAATGGAGCTCAACTCTCAAGATGAAATTCTAGCCCAAGTGGAAGCACTCAAGGTGCAAGTGTCCAATCTTCCTCAATAGTTAATGAAAGCTGCCTCTTCTCAGTCACATCACCGAGTGTTCAGCTGTGAAATTTGTGGGGGTGAGCATCATGTAGAGCATTGTCCGTATACTTCCAGCACACAAGAGGAAGAGGTGAATTATATGGGGAGACAGAACAACTATGGCCAAGGGAAGCAGAATTTCTACAGTAACAATTCTAACCGTAGTGGCTTTCAGACTCATCCTGTCTTTGATAAAGGAGTTGGTGAAAAATCTTTCCAACAGAAGCCTAATCTCTATGACCACCAAACAAAGCTGGAAGACACCCTCATTGAATTCATCCAACTCTCCACTTCCAATCAGAAGAGGACTGATGCATCTTTCAAGAATTTGGAGACTTAGATGGGTCAGTTAGCTAAGAAGTAGCAGATTTGACGGAGCAAACCAGGGGTGGTTTTTCAGCCAATACTCAAACCAATCCTAAAGGTAATTATAGTGCTATCTGTACTAGGAGTGGTGGTGAGTATGAGAGTGTGAGTGAAAAGAAAAAGAAAGTTGAGAAGGTGGTAAGATTCAAGGAGGATGAAGAGAAATAGTGAAAAAGAAAAAGAGAGTGAAGGTGAAGAAGAAGTAGTAGTTGAAGCTGTTGGAGTAAGAAAGGCTAGAGACATGAGTGCTAAAGAAGAGAAGTTGAAGGCCAAGACCTCCATCACTAAAGAGCTTCCCTACCCGAAGAGTCCAACCAAGAAGGATAAGGAGCGACAGTTTGCTCGTTTCCATGAAATTTTCAAGAGGCTGCAGATTAATATTCCATTCTCATAGGCTTTGGAGTAGATGCCTACGTATTCTAAATTTATGAAGGAGCTCCTTACGAAGAAGTTGAGGTATATTGAGAAGGATAATATTGAGCTTGAGGCAGGTTGTAGTGCAATAATTAAGAAGATGTTACCTGCCAAACACGAGGATTTTGGTAGTTTCACCATTCCCATCACTATTAGGAATCTCTCTGTTGGCCGAGCATTACTTGATTTGGGGGCGAGTATCGATTTGATGCCTCTGTGCATGTTGGAGAGAGTTGGCGATGTCGAAGTGAAGCCAACCCGCATGGCACTACAGCTTGTGGATCATTCCATCAAACACCCCTATGGTGTAGTTGAGAACTTGCTTGTTAAAGTTGACAAATTTATCTTTCCTACAAATTTTGTCATCATGGACATGGAGGAAGATGCTGCCATTCCCATCATTTTGGGAAGACCCTTCATGTTGACGGCCAAAGCCATAATTGATGTTGGCAATGGAGAATTCAGGCTCTCGGTTCAGGATGAGGTGATCAAATTTAATGTGTTTGATGCTATGACTCACCTAAATGACAATGGTGCTTGCTTTCGGGTAGATGTTCTTGATGAGATACAACAAGATGTTCCTACTCATCTAATTTCTCACTCTCCTCTTGAGCAAGTCTTACTCAATCACCATGATGAGCTCAATGAGATAGTTGAGGAATGTGTAAGAAGCTTGGAGGTATTGAAGGAGATTCCACCATAAGAAGCAAAGTTTGAAGAGCTGAAGAAGGATGGTGTACCTGAGAAGCCCAAGCTGGAATTGAAGATGCTTCCATCTCATCTCAAGTATGTTTTTCTTGAGGATAATAATAGGAAGCCAGTAATCATCAGTAGTTCCTTTTCTGCCTTAGAAGAGGAGAAGCTTATTGAAGTTCTGAGGTTGCATAAGGGAGCTTTAGGGTGGTATATTTCTGATCTTAAAGGTATCGATCCTTCCTATTGTATGCATGACATCCAGCTAGAGAATGATTTCAAGGCAGTTGCTCAACCTCAGAGGCGACTTAATCCTATCATGAAGGAAGATGTGAGAAATGAGGTATTGAAGCTTTTGGAGGCCGGGATGATTTATTCCATTTCTGACAGTGCTTGGGTGAGTCCAGTTCATGTGGTGCCAAAGAAGGGAGGTATGACTGTTGTGAAGAATGACAAGAATGAGCTTGTTCCCATAAGAACAGTTACTAGTTGGCGGACGGTTATTGATTACGAAAGACTCAATCAAGCTACTCGAAAGAACCACTTCCCACTCCCTTTCATGGATCAGATGTTAGAAAGGCTTGCAGGGCAAGCCTACTATTGCTTTTTAGATGGATACTCCGGGTATAACTAAATTGCAGTTAACCCGGCTGATCAAGAGAAAACAACATTCACCTACCCCTTAGGGATATATGCCTATAGGAGGACGCCGTTTGGCTTGTGTAATGCACTGCCACATTCCAGAAGTGCATGTTAGTTATATTTGCAGACTTGGTGGAGAAATGCATCGAGGTATTCATGGATGACTTCTCAGTTTTTGGTACTTCCTATGATTTGTGCTTCACCAACTTGGAGCTTGTATTGAAGAGGTGTGCGGAAGCCAACCTGATTTTGAATTGGGAGAAGTGCCACTTCATGGTCCAAGAAGGCATAGTTCTTGGTCACAAGATTTCTGCTCGTGGCATAGAGGTGGACAAGGCAAAGATTGACGTCATTAAGAAGCTTCCTCCTCCCGTTAATGAAAAAGGCATTCGGAGTTTCTTGGGGCATACGGGATTCTACAGGAGGTTCATCAAAGACTTCTCTAAAATAGCCAAGCCCTTTAGCAATTTGTTGGTCAAAGATACTCCCTTTGTGTTTGATGTTGAGTGTCACAAGGTGTTCAATACCTTGAAAGAGAAGTTGATTTCTGCTCCTATTATCATAGCTCCGGATTGGAAGCAAGAGTTTAAGCTTATGTGTGATGCTAGCAATTATGCAGTTGGTGCAGTATTGAGGCAAAGGAGAAATAAGGTGTTTCATGCTATATTCTATGCTAGCAAGGTGCTGGGTGAAGCTCAACTCAATTATGCTACCACAGAGAAGGAGATGCTTGCCATTGTCAATGCCTTGGAGAAATTCCGCTCTTACTTGATTGGTGCCAAGGTAATTATCTACACTGACCACTCTGCCATCAAATATCTTCTCACTAAGGCTAATTCTAAGCCTAGGTTGATAAGATGGGTCCTCTTATTGCAAGAGTTTGACATCAAGATTCGAGATAAGAAGGGGAGTGAGAATGTAGTTGCTGACCATCTCTCAAGGTTAGTAAATGAGGAAGTGACTGTGAAGGAGAAGGAGATTAGGGATGAATTCCCTGATGAGGCCTTATTCTATATTGAGGAGAGACCATGGTTTGCTGACATGGCCAATTTTAAGGCAGGGGTGATATGCCTGATGATTTGAATTGGCACCAAAAGAAAAAGTTCCTTAGAGATGCCAAATTCTATGTATGGGATGACCCATATTTGTTTAAGGTGGGTGTTGATAATCTTCTCAGGAGGTGTTTGACTCAAACTAAGGCAAAGGATATCTTGTGGCATTGCCACAACTCTCCCTATGGTGGTCATTATAATGGGGAGAGAACTGCTGCTAAAGTTCTCCAATCGGGTTTCTATTGGCCTACCTTGTTCAAGGATGCACACAATCATGCCAAGAGTTGTGATAATTGCCAAAGGACTGGGAACATTTCCAGGAGACATGAGATGCCACTGCAGAATATGATTGAGGTTGAGGTATTTGACTGTTAGGGGATTGACTTTTTTGGTCCCCTCCCTTCTTCTTTTTCTAATGAATACATTCTTGTTGCAGTGGACTATGTGTCCAAATGGGTGGAAGCAGTGGCTACACAGAAAGATGATGCCAAAACTGTGATTAAGTTCTTGAAAAAGAATGTTTTCTCCAGATATGGTGTGCCACGAGTGCTAATTAGTGATGGGGGTACTCATTTTTGTAATGCACAATTGAAGAAAGTGCTTGAGCACTATAATGTGAAGCATAAGGTGGCATCTCCATACCATCTTCAGACAAATGGTCAAGCGGAAGTCTCTAACCGCGAGATCAAGAAGATTTTCGAGAAAACAGTCGCTTCTTCCAGGAAGGATTGGTCCATCAAGTTAGATGATGCATTGTGAGCCTACAGGACAGCCTTCAAGACTCCTATAGGGTTGTCCCCTAATCAGATGGTGTATGGCAAAGCTTACCATTTACCAGTAGAGATGGAGCACAAGGGGCCAGAATCAGCTTATCGAAATAAAGGGCCTCTGTAAATGGAAGGGCTGACACATGTAGGTGATGTGAGATAATAAGCATTATAGATGTCAAAATCAGAGCCCTTATCAGTTTCTTCATAAACACCACAATCAAACTACAACATGGAGCTCAATGCTGGCTTTTACACACACACTTTCATAAAAGCATCCCTTGGAAAAACCAGGTCTTTGACATAGTTTGGAGGTCCCAGAATAGCAGAGATTGCAACTTCCTCACCTGAATCAAATTTTCTACACAAAACCACATCTTTGGAAATGGGTAGGTCCGAGTCCACTACAAAGTCCCCTAAGGAACCACTTTTAGCATTCTGCACCCATGAAAATGCACGTGTGAAGTGCCATTTGTGTGACAATTCAGGATATTAAGTATTATGAAGTGAAAAATGCATTTTATTATGAAGGAACGAATAATGAAAGCACGTGACATAGAAGGAAATGAAGGAGTGAGAGAACCGGAAAGTGATTAGAAGATTTAATCTCGGATATGAAGCACTTAAACAATTCAAGATCATGAAGATTTTTTTGTCGCTTGTGGTGGAGATCTTGAAGATGTGTGACTTGCTTCCTCAGCTATCTAACCTTTGCCAACAACTCCGTACTACTACGGCACATCCTTTTCCCAACAAATTGTTATCTTCGGAGGCGCTGCCTCTACTCTCTTCGATATTTTCTATCTTTAATTTTAGAGTAGTTATATTTTAACACCTCACTATTTTTAACACTCCATCAATACCTCTCATTTTTCTCTATCTTTCTTTTCCTATCACATCATATCACCTACTATATCTATATTTTTCTATCTTTTTTTCTTCTCTTTCTAGGTGTAAACTAGCATTTGGGGTATCTATAAAACATTATTCATAATTTTAACTTGAATTTCAGTTTTTTTAAATTATCAACAATGATAAATATCATTATAAGTATATTACAATAAAAATTATTTATAAATAATCTAAATTCTAAAATATAATTTATATATTCAAAAATATTTATTTCTTACAAATTTCAATTATAATTTAATTTATACATTTAAAAATATTTATTATTTAATATAAATTTTAGTTATATAAATTTTTCTTTGACCCAATTTGAAAAACCCTGGAACTGTTTCTTTCTTCCCTTTCGTAAACCTTTTCTTGCCTTTCTCACATTGCTTCTGACTGGATTGCAATCGCCGGACGTCCAGGCTGCACCACCACTAATTGCGCCTCTATTTTGCGAACTGAACTGCATTTCTCCTTGTTCCCAAGGTTTCTCTCTTCTGTTCGTTTTTTCTCTTCTCTCATCTCTGATTTGGATTGTTCATTTGTTCTCACAACTCTTTTGTGTGTTAGTGGTTTGTTCTCTGTTCTCTTCAATTTGTTTGTTCTCACAACTCTGTTGGATTATGTATTGTATTTGACTATTTGGATCTTATCACTTATTATGATTATGAACTTTCAATTTAAGTTTGTTTAATGATGTTACTAAGAGGTTGTTTTCTTTATCTATGTTTTTTATGCATATTACTATATATTAAGTATAATAATTTTGCATTTTAGGTAGGAACGTAGGATCTTTCTATTCGAGTTATAATTTCGAGTTATGAGTTTTCATCCTTTCCTGATTCTAGATAGAATCTCGAGTTTAACAACGTTGCTGCCAACAATCCTAACAACTGTTTTTTGATTTTGGTCCCCTGTCAATTGGTTGATATTTTAAATTACAGCTTTTGATCTAATGGAAGGCAAGACATGGGGTTGTTCTTCAAGTGAAGATAGTGATGATGAGGTCTATTTTAAAATTGCAAGTGATGAAGAGGAGCTTGACTTTTCATCTGGTTCTATGCCCAAGTTGTAGTTCAAGTCAAGCATCTTTACATTGTAAATTAGTACTTACTAGTGAAGATATCTCCATTTCCCCTGCTGAAGTTAGATTTTCAAAGTGAACATTTTGCATTTCATTTACCAAGAATGTGAAATCCAAAAGCTGTTGGAATGAAGAGATGGAAATGGGAGAAGTCATTAAGAAGAATGGCAAAATATGGGTAACAACTGGAATAGTTCGCAGTGGCAATATTTATTCTTCAATTGAGGAGACTTTGTAGGTGATATGCCATATTTGTTGTGACATTCAGAAGTAGGGAAGAGTCACATAATTCTTAAAGCCTTAGCTTTCTGTGAATAATAAACTATTAAATGAGAAAAAAAAAGTATATATTCAAATTTCGTAATCTATTTTGAAAACTTGTGCTTATGTAATGGCTGATTTGGCAGATATCTTATGGAACTGAGAGCCTTAAATCTCTTAGATAATGGTGGTAGAAGCATATCTCTAACAGAAATGTACAAAAAGGTTGCTAGCAGGAAGAGTGGATATTGTTGGGAGCTATTTGAGGTTTACAGGCACCTAAAATCTCTGGGCTACATAATTGGGTGGCATGGTGTTGCTTGGAGTTTGAAGAGTATTAAAAGTTCCCATAAACCTGTTGATCTTGAAGTCACAGAAGAAAGCAAACAACTAGTAGACATGGGTTCCAAATCTAAGCTTTCCATCAATAAGTTATTTGGCATATTGCAGATTAATGATTTGAGGCCAGACTTTGATGTTTATCTTTCAAACAGCAGGTTTAGAAAGTCTTTCCCTGGTGATCTGAGTTTTCTACTGTACTTGTCTAGGTAAACACTACAACTCTCAGTATGATTACTTTAGATTCAGAAATTTACTTGGAAAATGATCTTTATATTTTTATCCAATGGAGTCTAAGAGAAATTCAAGCATACCATGACTTGATATTTTGCACTCACTCTATTGTATCAAAGGAATTCATGCTGGTAGACATGCTACTTCATTGTGTGGCATGTGTATGGTTGGGTGTGGGATCTTGTAAGGTGCAGGCGGGGGTCAATGTGGCTATGTTATTTCTCACAGTAAATACTAAGAATTGATTAAGGTATTGTACTTGTCTATACCTCTCCGATAGGATTTAAAGGTAATGGAAATAGGAAAATGCAATTTTATATCTAAAGATATTTGTTGTCAGTTGATTGTGCTTCACAACATCCATGAGAAGTTGATAGCCATTATGACTTGGAGGAATAGTGTTCTAATTCCTTAAGAAACAAGTGTGAGCAACTAGCTATTGTAGGTATTTATCTATTAGGTTAGGACCACTTAGGCACATAGTATGATTATCAATATCAATAGTATTATCAAAACTGTTTAGTCATCACCACACGTTGGCTGGATAATGCTTTAGGGCTATTTTTTTTTCACTTCACTCCCTTTTTCTTTTATTTTTTCTCTCCACTGGGTCTGCACAGTTTTTGGAGCATGCACAGCATGCAGGCACCTTCTAGTTTATTTTAAAAAATGAATTGAAAAAGAACAATGCTGATTATTTGGTCCTTATTAATTAATAGCTATGCAAAATTTTCCTTGGCTCTAATTTCCTTTTTTCCCCCTTCTTTTTGTTATCTGGTTATGGAAATGTATTTAATCAGTTATAACATATATCTTCTGTTAGGGGTCATCCACCATTTAGAGCAGAGATTGAAGCCCTTGAGAGACAATGTGGTGGCATTCATTTGAAAATCTGCTTGGTCACATAGGGAAGGGTCAGTTTCTTTTCCTTTGACAAGGTGGAACTTCTTGTTCTACCCTGAACTTTTGGTACCAATCTAGGTCGGAGGCAAAGGAAAGCAGGGATTGTAACAAGAGAACGGGTTATTGTAAACTTGTAGCTTGTAGGATTCAATGATGTCCACGAAAGTTGCAGAAGTTGTGGTAAAGTGATCGGGCAAATGGGCTCAGTGATCACAACTAGAACTTGGTTCTGGTCAAACTGATCTTGATTCTGTTGTGGGAGCATGTTATTTTTACCATAACAAGAAACTGACAGTAATGAGTTTACAGACGGGTTTTACCGTGGGAAAGGAAGGTAGGTTTCCCACGGTGGGAAAGTCATTTCAGACCATTAGATTTATTTATTTCTAAATTAATGGCTGGTTTTTTTTTCTGCCTTTTCTTTTTGTTGTTTTATTTTTTTGGTTCTATTTCCGCATTTACCCTTTTTTTTTCTTTCCTCTTCTTCTCTCCTATCTCCTTTCCCGCATTCATCCTCTACCCTATGCCCTCTGCCTTCCCCTCGCTCCTTCGAAGCTTTAGTATCTAATGGAGTAGATCCAGTCAATGCGGTAGCTGACAGAGCGGGTGAAGCGGCTGTTGCACTACGCGGCGGTGATGGCTCCGATGGAGGAGTTGCATCAATAGATGCGGTAGCCGATGGAGCAGGTGAAGTGACTGCTACACTACGTCGCAGCGATGGCTCAGCTAGAGGAGTTTTGTCGGGTCAACGCGAACTAGGTGATGGGCTGCACCGCGTGGTTGTGGGTGAAGCCATGGAGGTGAGGATCAACGAGGAGGCGAACTGTGATTTAGATATTATGAGGGGGTCTACGCATTTTTGGTTTGGGTGCTTGATGGTCGGAGTTATGAAAGTAACCATCGATGAATTGGTTGTCTGTATATGAGGTTCCGTTTGAGTCTTTTTCCTAGTTGATTGTTATTGCACAGATGAGAATTTTTCCAAGGGTCAACATCGTTTGAATTATGAATCGTATTTGATTAGCATCGTTTGAATTCTTAATTTCATTTGGGGATGAAGCGACGACGTTGCGGCGGAGGAAACAATTGTCGGGGAGAGGCTAAAGGAGAAGAGAGGGATCATTAGGGCAAATTGGGAAAGAGATAAAAATCATTAAAAAAGTAAAAAGAAAAAAATATCAACCCTTAATTTTAATAATATTTTATCTAACGGTTACAAATTCTTTTTCACCATGGGAAACCTACCTTCCTTTCCCACGGTAGAACCCGTCTGAGTTTACATATAGAGAACAAGTAAAGTATTATGTTGGATGGATGATGTATAATCACTAGAGGACATGTGATTAGAGTAACAAATAGGATATTGCATACGTCATTCAATTGATTATTATAATTTTTAATTTAATTAACAGACAATCTGATATGCTTTCTGCAATGGCTTTAGTAGATTTGAAATCTAGAATCACTAATGTTTTGCTTTGGTTTGTTATGTACCCTTTGTAAAATAAATTGGTAAAATATAAATGAATGCTATGTGCAAAGGTGGTTGCAATATGCAGTTGTGAGGGTGCTGGTGGTTTCTGCTGACAATTGTTATTAGTACATAACCACGCATGACATTTTTGTTTATGCCTATTTATATTTATGTGATGGTGAGTTCCTAAGATAAAGAATTCTTATTTTAATGAAAAATACTTTTAATTTTCTTAACGAATTCTATGTGTTGGTTACCTTCTTGAAACGTAAGGTATTCCACTGATGAAAATTTGAGAAGCTTTTAATGAAAATTTTATGAATTTATAGATACACTTTAATAATTGAATGTTAGAAACCAATATCAACTTAACTTCTTCTTTTTTTCTTCAATTTATCATTTTCAAAATCTTTAGTTCTAACTTTAATTTGAATAACTTTTTTTTAAAAAATTATCAATAATTAATAATAACAATATATCACAATATAAAGTATTTATCTTAAATCTAAAATATAATTTATATGTTACAAATATTTAGTTATTACAAATATTAATTATAGTATAATTTATATATTATAAATTATAAATTTTAGTTGTATAAAATAATAAACATTATTTTGTGCAATTTTAGCTTGTATGTATCTGATATATCCTAATATTTATGTGAAGATAACTAGTATTTTAGCTTGTATGTTTTTAGCTCATTACTGGAGTAACATATTAGGACATTTACCCTCCTAATATCCTAATATGTATCTTATATATTTTCTTATGCTTTTAATATCAACTGGACATTTTAATTTAATTTTTTTATCTCTTTCAATCTATCATTTTTAATATGTTTAGTTCTAACTTAAATTTCAATATTGTAAAATGAAATTATTAATAATTAAAAATAACAATATGTCATAAATCTAAAATATAATTTAGATATTCAAAAATACTTAATATTTACATATTTTAAGTATAGTATAATTTATATATTTAAAAGTATTTATTTATTGTAAATTTTAGTTGTATAAAATAAACATTTATTTTGGAATGCACATACTAAAATACTAGTCAACATTTAATTTTATAATTTTCAATATTTGGTTTAAATACCTTTTTAGTCCTTGTAATTTAGCGTTTTTTTGTTTTTTGATCATGGCAATTTTTTTTTGCTCTTAGTCCTTGCAAATTATGTTTATTTTGTATTTCATCCTTAAAGTAGTTTAGATAGTATTTTGAAAAGTGAAAAAAATACTATCTAAATCGTTTTAAGGACGAAAAACAAAAAAAATATAATTTATAAGGACTAAAACTAAAAAAAAAATTACAACAAAAAAAGTAAAAAAATCCTAAATTACAGGTCTAAAAAGTATTTAAGCCTTAATATTTTATTATTTTGAAACGTATTTCTTCATTTTAATTTCAAATTTAATTTATTTAACGTCTAAAAAAATTTCGTTCTCAACTGTCTGAGACGACGAGTAAACATGAAAATCGCGTGCTTTTCTCGGGATGGTATATCTAAAAATCTCTATTTTCCCACACCAACCCCTTCTCCTGAATCCTAATTTCAGAGCACTGCTCTCTTATCTTCGTCACCACTCCACAATCCTCTCTACGATCTCATCAACGCCGCTAACTTCAAAGTAGAAGATTCGAAGCGCTCTCCACCTCATCTTCCATTCATGTAAGTTCCATCTCCTTCATTCTATTTTCTACAAATTTGTACGGTTTATGAATCTTAGGGTTTAATTCATCAGTAGCTTTCGATTTTTGTTCGTTTCTTATTCATTTCAACTTTTAGGGTTTTCGATCCCAACTGCTTGAGCTTTAATGGAGGATTTGCAACGTATGGTAATTTAATTTAACATATGAGCTATGGAATTTATTTCTCTTAGCAATGGATCTATAATCTATTAATGGATTCAACAGGAGAATAGTTTTTAGTGTTACAGTGATTTTTAGTCTATAATTGTCTGTCAATGACACAGAAAATAGATGGTATGCGAAACCATCTTCTATAAATATTGACCCAATAGAGAGACTCCTCATTGATGCCATTACGAAGCTCCACTACGAAACCTTTCAAACACCTCTTTTTTTTTTTCTTAACTTATTTTTTGCTGTACAATGGGTATAATTCAAACAAAGCTCCTTACTGAAAAAATGTTTTGGTCTGTTGGACAATCCTCTCAAACAAAGCTAGTTTTAGTATGTGATACTTACTATCTACTTCCAACTGAGAATTTTTAATATAAATAATGTTCCCTGTAAATCTTTCAACCTTTGCCAAAAGATGCTTATAAAAATTGGGTTGTGACAGTGTGTGTGTGTGCTAAATGTGCTCTTTCATGCCTTGTTATTACATATTCTGCTGGTGAAATAAGCTGCAGTAAATTTTAAAGCTTTGCTTCTGGATAATAAGAATATTAGTCTATTTGTATGATATATCTGTTACTTTGTTATTATCCTCCTCTTATAGGTACTAATTAGGCAGCTGTGATATGAAAGACTCCATTTGACATTGATGAATATGTGTTTGTAGTGATCAAAACTTTTAAAGTAAGGACTGACTTGTCTTGTGTGGCAACTTTGGACAGTTGCAGTGACCAAAACATTTGACACTGATGAATATGTGTTACCTACCATGCATACATTCTATCAAGTAGAGTCACTACTCCAAGTTTTATCTCACTATATGCTCCACTTTCTTGTCTTGTATGCTTTCCATGTCATACTTTCTCGAAGATCACAGTTTGTTGGGAAAAGGATGTGCCGTAGTAGTACGGAGTTGTTGGCAAAGGTTAGACAGCTGAGGAAGCAAGTCACACATCTTCAAGATCTCCACCACAAGCGACAAAAAAATCTTCATGATCTCGAATTGCTCAAGTGCTTCATATCCGAGATTAAATTTGAGCGTGTTTCTAATCACTTTCAGGTTCTCTCACTCCTTCATTTCCTTCCATGTCATGTGCTTTCATCATTTGTTCCTTCATAATAAAATGCATTTTTCACTTCATAACACTCAATATCCTGAATTGCCACACAAATGGCACTTCACATGTGCATTTTCATGGGTGCAGAATGCTCAAAGTGGTTCCTTAGGGGACTTTGTGGTGGACTCGGACATACCCATTTCCAAAGATGTGGTTTTACGAAGAAAATTCGATTCGGGTGAGGAAGTTGCAATCTCTGCTATTCTGGGACCTCCCAACTATGTCAAAGACCTCGTTTTTCCAAGGGATGTTTTTATGAAAGTGTGTGTGAAAAAGCCAGCATTGAGCTCCATGTTGCAGTTTGATTGTGGTGTTTATGAAGAAACTGATAAGGACTCTGATTTTGACATCTATAATGCTTATTATCTCAGATCACCTACATGTGTCAGCCCTTCCATTTACAGAGGCCCTTTATTCCGGTAAGCTGATTCTGGCCCCTTGTAGTATAATCTATGTTCTAACTTTTTTGATTTTCCAGATTGAGTGCAAGTCAATTTGTATTGAGTTTACAATGTTGTTGTTGATCTGCTTCAATGAACAAAGATTGGATTTATGTTATAGATTAGAGTAAATCACCAATTTAATTCCTGAAATTGTTACTCATTGTCACTTTAATTCTTAGATTTAACAAAATATCAAAAAAGTCCTTGAAACTATAATTTGTTTCATCTAAGTACCTAAATTTAACCACTGGTGTCTTTTTGGTCCCTGAACATATGTTAATATTATTACTTAAGTTACACGTGTTGGACTAATTTGAGTGGCGAGGACTTTTTGAGAATTTTCTTTTGATCTAGGGACTAATGTGAATGGCACACCAAATTTAGGGACAAGAGTGGCTATTTACTCTATAGATTTAGCTGTATAACTTTATCCAAGTGCCTACACATTTGACTTGCTTGGATTTGATCATTTGGTATATACTTAGAATCCCAAAGATTATTTCAGCCTCTCCCCTTTATTTGCACATTGTATTCTAAATATGGGATAATTGGGGAGAGATTAAGTGAAAAACAAGTCCAAAGGGGTTTAGTGTGGTGGAGAGACTTTGGAGACTTGACTGATAGTAGAGGACAGCAAACATGGTTTGTGGACAATGTAACATAGGAACTAGGGAATGGAGACCTCATTAGTTTTTGGGAAGACATATGGGTTGGGGAGGAAAGTTTGAGTAGAAAGTATGGAAGGTTAGCTTTAAACTCAGAACAAAGAAGCAGCTGAGTGAGGGAAATGGGACATTGGGAGGGGGATTCATGGGTTTGGAATTTGAAGTGGGGACGAAGTTGGTTTGTTTGGGAGAGGGAAATGATTGATGAGCTTATGGATTTAATACAGCTGAAAATACCAAAGAAGGAGATGAAGGATAGGAGGCTATGGAAAGGGAGCAAGTCCAAATCCTACTCTGTTAAGGAAGTTTATGAGACATTGCAATAGCAAAGTAACAGTGAGGAATCTGATTTCTTTAAGAATCTATGGTCTATACCAGCGCCTTCAAAAGTATTAACTTTCATTTGGAGGGTGGTCTTAGATAGGGTGCAGACAAAGGGAGCTCTTAAAAAGAGACATATTGTGATGGAAAACAATGAGTACACGTGCACGCTTTGCAATCAAACTGAAGAGTCTATTGCACATTTATTGTTTGAGTGCAATTTCTCGTACCAGGTTTGGAAAATTGAAAGAGTGTTTATAAGTGGGCAAATCTGGAAATAGCTACGGCAATAGACACTAAGGCACATTTTAGTCAGCATACTGGTATATGAGTGGGAAGGAAGAAAAAAAATAGCAGGGTGGACAGTATGGGCAGCAATGATATGGGCATTATGGTTGCACAGGAATGATATATGCTTCAACAATGCAGTTTTGAATGCAGAGCAAGTGCTGGACCTTATCAAGATCAAAGCTTGGAAATGGTTAAAACAGAAAACAAGATCTTTCTCACACTCCTTTTTCGAGTGGTCATCACAACCACTGTTGTGTCTGAAGATTATTCAGTCATGAACGAATGCAGGAACAGGTGAACAACATGATGTTTGAGGGTAACAGTTCTTGCTTACATTATATATACCCACTGAGATTATTCTGTTATTGTTTCGTGGATGGAGAGCTGTGTTGTCGGGAAAACCAAGTGAGATCAGTGATATGTTACTAAATAGGGATTGGTATGCAGTCATATAAATGATTTTTCAGTTAGGTAGCCTGACGGTTTGTGCTTAATGTTTGTAATGCCGATAACTTATTTCATTCAGGCAATACCGTAATACTCTCTGCTGATGGAGAATTCTGGTACAGTAGGCCATGTAGGTTCTTTGATGCTTTGGATTAGAAAGGGACTGATAGGAAGGTGCATAAATGATGCGCAGTTATGTACTCTAACTGGAAGTTTCTTTTGCATCTAGTATTGGTGTAGGCTGAGGGAAATGTTAGGCTATGTACTGACGCCTTCACCTTTTTCATTGTAATATGATCTTCTTTGGTACCACTGGTACCAATTTATATATCTATATATATATGTTCTATCTTTGCCGATCAAAACAAAAATTTGCATGTATCCCTATGTAACATTTTTCTAGCTATAAAGCACGAAGTCTGACACACACATCAAACATGACACGGACATAGACACTCTGACACGGCTAATGTCTAAAATATAGAACTCTTGGACACCGCATACACACGAAGAGAGAGATTCTAATGAAATGAAATATGAGATACATAACAAAATATCTAATTTGATGGTATATTCACCTTTTTAAACCAACCTTCTATGTTTTTCTATGATAACAAGCCTATAATAAAGGCAAGTGACATTATTTTTGTTAATATCTTATATTAAATTTTAAGCTAAACTTTCTAAAAGTTAAAAAATGAATAATATTTTAATAACATGGAGGTGTCCGTTCATGTGTCCAACTTGCGTAAAGGTATTGGCTTAAGTGACCAAGCTAATAAAAATAATTTTTTAATTGGACACCTAATTAGAAGTATCGGACAAGTGCCGGGGTGTGCCAGTTTGGAAACATGTCCAACATGATGGCACTTCAAATAAGAGAAGTGCTTGTGCTTCATAATTTTCTAGTTCTTTTATGCTGCAAATGTTACTGTCATATAATCACTATACTCGTATGGCTTATAATGTGTTTGGAAACCTGTTTGGTTGGCGTTAAAATGGAGGTTTTACACATTCCAATGCACAAACATAAAAGCAATGTGGGTGTTAGATTGGCATTAAATTGAAAGCAATGGATTTCCAACCACACACTTAAGATCTCAGGATTTCTGCTTATCCTTCTATCTTTTATGTACCTTGGCTTCATAACCAAGACCTCTCTACCTAATTGTCTATTTAAGCATCTATCCTTTATGGACCTTGAGTGTTGACATACCAATTCATATGGCTTTTATTTTTAGATGGCATGCTGCAACCAATAGTCCTGTTGGATTAGATATACATTTTGACAAGATTACTCATCTGGACTCTAGTTCTTGCTGGTAAATTTGGAGCAACTATGCAAGCCATTTAACTGTTACTGTATTCTTTTTGGTTACTCATCTTTTTTTTTGACAGAATTTTGGTTACTCATCTTCTGAACTGGTTAGGCCTGTAGTTTGATAAAATCATAAAACTAAGCCCGTGAGAATTTAAACTATGTGCTAAAATGAAGAACTTGTTTTTCATGTTCTTTAGAAAGTTAAATGGGCTTGATAAACAGACATGCGTTCCCTTGTTACTATTATGACTTCATCAAATCAACACCCATAAGCTGGTTTAGTATCATCATTTTAGTAAACCATTCATAAATTATATGGGTCTTTTTATTAATACTTGTTCATTGTCTTGTCTACATCCATGTGAAGCACATTGGATAATGAGTTGCAAGATGCACTCAAGGAATACCTGATAGCCAAGGGCATTGGAGTAAGCCTGACAAATTTCCTTCTCCACTACCTACACATAAGAGAGCAAGAGCAGTACGTGAACTGGTTGAAGAAAGGTGAAGCAGCATTTGTGGCAAAAGAAGGGTCATTGAGGGAATCATCAGATACACATTCTACTTAGGGTTGCAATATTGTCAATTTTGGCACTTGTCAAGGGTGAGGAAATTCTGGATCAATTTTACAAAGGGTACATAACAAGCCAAAGCAGAACATTAGTGATTCTAGATTTCAAATCTACTAAAGCCACTGCAGAAAGTTAAATTAAAAGTTATAGTCAATGTTTACTCATGTTTTACTCATGTTTTAGTCAATGTTTTTGAGAGTTCGGAGAATGATTAGGTTGTCTGATAAGTAAACTAACTGAGTAGTAAAATGTAGAATAATGTTTCTTACTTTCTTTTGTAAATGATATGCACCTCAACTTTTATAGAAGTTAGATAAGAGAACTTCTATAAAAGTTAAGTGCATAAGTTGATTCTAACATATGGGATAACTTAATTCATTTTACCTTATTATTTTCTTCTTCTTATGGGCTAAGCTTATGAAGAAGTTTATCTAAATAGGACCAAAATAGAGTGAAATTTACTTCAAAAGCACCAAATCTAAGTGGAACATACCTATTGATTTTTAATCGTTTTTTTTATAATATAAAAGGTCTGAAATATTCACTAATGTTTCAAGGCCTCTGCCATGTATTATTCTTTGGGCCTTTGTCTTCCCATGTCCCCAAAACGTCTAAAACTAAAATATGTACATTGTAGATTGTACAATTGTTTGAAATTAAATTTTGCATAATCGTTTAAATGTAGGAGTAAAATACTCCAATCTTCAACTTTTAACTAAGCTCCCAGTTTTGTTGCAATTAACCCCTTCCACATGTTAAGTGCCACATTATAGGACATTAGGATCTCTCGGCTTTTTCCTATTTAAATTGACAGTGGAACAAGACAAGGTTCATTGCGTAAACCAAGTGGGAAAAGCGATAAATATTGAATTCTTTCTAAATTTGAACGTAAGCATTTTCATTTTTAAAATCTATGTACACTTTTTTTTATAGGCAAATAAGAAATACTCCTCTGATCTTTTTTATAAGGCTCTTTGAACAAGAATAATACAAACCAATAAAAGTAATTAATTCAGTTGATTTTTTTTTATTTTTGAAAAAAAAAATGTTACTAATATACCAATTTTATTCTTATTAATAATTATTAATTTGTTATGGGTGATGTGAAAACATTAAAGTCTAAAAGTATTATGCACCGCTATCAATAAAAACACAAACACTTATAGTATTTAATAAGGACAACTAGTGGAAAAAAAAAATTAAATGCTTCATAGGAATTATAAAATGTCTTATAAATAGGACCAGAGGAAGTATATTATAAGACCAGACTGTACACAAGAAGTGATCTAGTCCAATAAAAAGATACTAGGTACATAAGGTAGAGCAGCATCAGTTACTACACAGAAAGCAAAAGTTAAAATCTATGTACACTTCTTAATTCTGAATTCTCGAGCTTCGTTATTTTTTACCCAACCATATTCAGAATAGAATAAAAGCTTCTGTTCCTCCTAGTGCTGTTAATGATTAGCATATTTGGATAGCTACTAGAATTTACTCTGGGACTCAAATGGTGAAGAGTTGAAAAAGTGGAAGCAACTATTTGTTGCCTTGGCTTTTAACATGGTTTTGAAATTGATTATGAAAAAATTGAATCTAATCCAAACATGCTAGATGTGGACAGTATAGCTAGGGAGCCCACTAGTGATTGGAGTTTTTTCTATTGCTTCTGCATATGAAATTTTGGAAAGCAGTAGATTCAAGCCAAGAGATTCTATTTTTAAGGCATGTTTGAATTAACTTCTTCAAAAACACTTAAGAGAAGAAAATAAGAAGGAAAAATGAAACAAACTTTTCCGTAAGTTATTTGCTTATGCATAAAATAAAAATCAGCTTTAAAAGAAGGTAATGTGAGAGAAATTCTACAAATTAGCGTATTCTTATGACTAATTTTTGTTTATAGAGAAACTTATTTTATTTTTTCTCCTTTTATTTTCTTTTCCTATAAGTTTTTCTAGAAAAGTTTATACAGACATGTCCTTAATTTAGCTTGGTAGTGGAATGGCCCTCACAGACTGAAATTACTGTTGTGGAAGATTGCCCAGAATTGTCTTATGACCAAAGAATTCATGCTGTCAGCAGGATAAGATTGAAAATGTGATACATGCTGTCAGGGATTGCCCATATGTGCAGTTACTGCAGAATTTTTTTCTCTAAAGGTTTAAGACATTGGCTCTTGAGAGTAAACCAAATTTTGGCACTATATAATTCAATTTTGATGCTAGTGTTTCAGGAGATAACAGATTTGGGTGTGGAGGAGTTATTCGTGACCACTTGGTCAATTTCATTATGGCTAATGCTATCAAATTAGGCGAATGTTCCATCAATTTGGCTGAGCTATGGGGACTTTTTCATGGTCAAAACATAGCATGGGGGAGCTATGGGGACTTTTTCATGGTCAAAACATAGCATGGGGAAGAGGCTTTAGAAATATAATTCTAGAATCAAATTCCTCCATAGCTATTAATCCAGTTTCTAGCTTTGCCCCCTATATTAGTTCTATCCGGTTCGAACAAGATTGCTTTCTGTAAAGGATACGTGTAATCTAAACTAAAAAAAAAAAAAAAATCTGGTCTCTAAGTGGTGTGCCACTTCTCACCCATTTTTTCCCTCTTGTCAATCAAATGAGGCATATGATGGCCAATGGGGCAAACATTCAAGTCTCATATATTCAAACAAACCAATCAAGTTGTTGATGCTTTAGCAAAATTTAGCATGTCTGGTGAAGTTCATCTTAGAATTTTTTTTATTTGGTTCCAAATTCCATTGTTCTTCCTTTACTAGTGGATGCTTCATCCACGGTTTCTCCTCGTGAATTTTAGTTTGTAATTCCCCTTTCTCATAAAAGGAATTAAAAACAAAAGTTATTACAACTCTTGCGAATATACAAAGTTAGAATATTTTTACGGAAGCCATAAATATCATTATATTAAAAAGGTTACAAATATTATAAATAGTTTCAATTATGTAATATTTGTAACTTTCTCTAATATTTTTGTAATTGTTATTTTGTCATGTAATTTTTTTAGAGTTTAATGATCATGCAGTAAAACAATTTTACACTATGTTCAACAAACTTACCATAGATAATAGTTTTTGTAATTGGATGATAGTCAATGCATAACTTTTTTTCCTCATATTTTTTTTATCATAGACTTGCGATTTTATAAAAAGTAGCCCATTGAACTCACAATTTGAATTGTTGCATATTTGGCAGGCTTAGGTGGGCTTTAAGATTGAGTATGTACTAATATTTAGACACTACTTTTATTACTTCTGTTTTTTTTTTTCGCTTTGTTTATTTTAAAGATAACACACAAATTAAGAAATGTAATATTTTTATTTATATTAAATTTACTTTTAAATTTTCAATGTAAATTCTAATATCATTTCTTTCTTATTTATATTAGATACATAAAACATTTAAAAATTAGATAAAATAAGAACAAAATTTAAAAAATGATAATTAACTTTATTTTAAATTTTAAAAAAGACAAATGAATTACATAAAAATTAAAAATCAGACAAAATAAAATAATCTTTTTTTCTTTTTTAAACAGATAATAAATAAGCTCTGACTAATTCCAACCTCCACATGGGCTTTTAGACTTTTACGGATTCGATTTAATGCCCTCTGACATCTCAACCTAGAGCCATTCTTAATAGGCTATGGCTGCTCATGGACTCAGTAAAGTTGCACTCATCTCCATGCAAATTATACTTGTAATTTTAGGAATCTTGAAGTCTAAGTAAGGTGCATGTTTGTACTATTGGCTAAGGCAATTCTAACGTACTTTTTCGAAAACATCTTCTTTATTATTTCCTCTATTCCAAAATTACAGATATTCTAGTATTGAAAAAAAATACATTAACTGATATTTTTAATTTTTAATAGATATTAAAATTTGAAAAATGTTAGCAACATTCTCTTTACTCTCTCTACAATTGATTAAAATTTATTGTAAATTGTCAATTTTAATAGATTCTACTTAGAAAGAGTCATTAAGTGAGAAGTGAATTATCTAAAAATGGGTGATTTTGAGAAATTATTTCCAAAATTATTTGGAACAAACAATGCTTTAAGAGATTTTGAGAAACTACTACTTAAAGCATTGTTTGATTATGAGTTGTTTTCAACTTGAAATAAGTTAATAATTCCTTCATACCACATATTATTTGTGCTATGTTTTGGTATTTCTTGGTAAATAGTTAACATGTAGTTATTAGCTGCATATCCTATTGGTGTATAGTATAATAATAAGGTGTTTTTTTGCAGTGAAAAAAAAAAGGTGTTTTTTTTAGTCAAGCGTGCCGAAGACTTGTTTGATTCAAAAGAAAAAAATAAATAAAAAGAAAGACAAAAAATTTACAATTTGAATCAGAGAGAAAACAAAACAAAAGAATTAGTTTTTTTTTTCTTTTACTTTCATTATGTATTCAATTAAACAAAAAATATATTTATTCGTATTTTTTTCTTTTTTTTTTTCTTTCTTTTCATTCAAACAAGCCATAAAAATCCAAATAATTAAAATGGATATTACACCTCATTAATCAATGAAGAAATCCTTGAATTAAAGATTTGTAATTTAATAATCCTTCTACGTCTGGAACAAGGATGAAAACAACTTTTGGGATATAAATCTTTGCAGGAGACTTTTATTTTTTATTTTTTATACTGTTTGCATGAGACTTTTTATGCATAAAGATGTTATTTTTCATAGTCATTTTCTAAAGTTACGTTTTCTATCCCATGACAAAAACACTTAAATTTTTCTTTCCTAAAATTTTATCCTTTTTTTTAATTTTATCTAATTATCATGAAATTTAGAACATGTTTTTTAATTCAAGAAATTGATTTGATGTTTTTTAATAATAATAATAATAATAATAATAATAATAATAATAATAATTGAAATAGTAATAGTAATAATAGTCTAAAACATGTTTTTATTGAAATAGTAATAGTAATAATTGACGAAAACATAAGTGTTTTCTTATTAAGTATTTTTATTTCATATTTTTAGTCATTATAATTTTTAAACATATTTCTTATATACATTTTTTCCTTGTTAATTTTCATTACATATCAATTTCATATTTTTGCCACTTACATCCTCTTCTCTGAAGGTAGGGGTGTTCAAAAAATCCGCTTGGGCTCAACCTGTCCAGATCCAAACCAGCCCAAACCTTTTTAAACCCATTTTAATGGATAAGGGATATGATACGGGTCTACACAGATACGGAGCCCCTAATTTTCTTACCTGGATTTGTCCAAATCCATTGTTCAAAATCCAAATTCAAACACTAAAACTCGATCGTAGCTCAGCTCACCATCGTTCATGCTTGAAATCAAAAAGGGAAAAATAAAAAACCCTACTTTCTTCTCGTTCACACATCCAATTTCATGTCTCAATCGCTCTCAATCTCATCTTTGTCTCACAAACACGAATCAAGTGTTTAAATCATTCGTTTCCCTTTTCTTTTATTTTCATATCTACTGAAATTTAGTTTTGTTCTCATTCTTTCTTTAATTTCTGGGTTTTTGCTCGAGTAGCAGATTCGTAAGAAGCTGGAGTTGGAGGTTTGCTTGCAATCCGTATGATTAAAGGTATCTAATCATTTTCTGAATTCTGTTGTTTTTATTGTTCAAGTGGTATTTGGTGGCATTGAAGCTTTGTAACGACATTTTCTAGCTCTAATCAAAACAGTGTTTTCATGTGGACTAGCTTCTATCTAATTCTGTGGTACGAATAGTTTTGGTTTTCTATTTCAATATTATCTAGTAGTTAATTATCTTTCCAAAAAGAATAGTAAATAGTAAATAGTAGTTAATTATTATTATGACGATGATAATGATGTTGCAAAGTACTCAATCACATTTTTGGAAATTTCAATGAAAGAGGAATCACTAAGGCACAAACCTAGAACAGATACAATATCAATTACAACTTTGCATGCACTGACTTTTCAAATTGGGTATTGATTTCCTTACTTTATAGGCTGGTATATTACATGTTGAGCTACAGTTGTGATATTAATTCTTACTACTCCATAATGATATGTACAACTTACATCCATGTCATAAAGTGAGTGGTTTCAAAAGGGTCAAGTGTCCATAATATATTTTCTCTTTCATTATAAGTTGCTTTAGCATAACCATTACAAGATTCTTTAAATCCTTTATCTTCCATTCTTTAGTAAAAGATTAACGAGGAGAAATCGTGGATGAAGCATCCACTAGTAAAGGAAGAACAATGGAATTTGGAACCAAATAAAAAAAAAATTCTGAGATGAACTTCACCAGACATGCTAAATTTTGCTAAAGCATCAACAACTTGATTGGTTTGTCCGAATATATGTGAGACTTGAATGTTTGCTCCATTGGCCATCATATGCCTCATTTGATTGACAAGAGGGAAAAAATGGGTGAGAAGTGGCACACCACTTAGAGACCAGATTAATTTTTTTTTAGTTTAGATTACACGTATCCTTTACATAAAGCAATCTTGTTCGAACCGGATAGAACTAATATAGGCGGCAAAGCTAGAAACCAGATTAATAGCAATGGAGGAATTTGATTCTAGAATTATATTTCTAAAGCCTCTTCCCTATGCTATGTTTTGACCATGAAAAAGTCCCCATAGCTCAGCCAAATTGATGGAACATTCGCCTAATTTGACAGCATTAACCATAATGTAATTGACCAAGTGATCACGAATAACTCCTCCACACTAAAATATGAATTTCTTCACCCTTGACAAGGGCCAAAATTGACAATACTCCCAAATCAAACAAAATTTTCTTCAACTAAATAGCTTGCTTTGTTGCTGCAGGTGCTGCAACATATTCAGCTTCAGCAGTGGACTGATCTACAATTTCTTGCTTCTTTGAGTTCCAAGAGAACATGCCAAAGCCTAAGGAAAAAATATAACCAGTAGTGCTCTTCATGTCATCAAGGTTTCCAGCCCAATCACTGTCAACATAGACAAATAAATTTCCATTTTCACTAGGCTTATACCAGATTCCAAGTTGAGTAGTGCCTTTCAAGTACCTAAGCACTCTCTTTGCTGCTGCAAAGTGAGTCACACTTGGACTCTGCATAAATCTTGTGAGTAAGCTGGCTACATACATGAGATCGGATCTAGATGAAGTGAGATAAAGCAAACTTCCAATTAAACTTCTATAGAGAGAAGCATCCATTTTTTCAGCTCCATCATCTTTGGACAATTTCAAATTTTGCACCTAAGGAGTAGGGACAGATTTGCAACTTTCCATTCTGAATTTCTTCAAAACTTCATGAGCATACTTCTCTTGATTAAGAAAAATTCCATATTCAGTTTGATGCACTTCCAAGCCTATAAAATAATTCATTTCTCCTAAGCTAAACATCTGAAACTGATTCTGCAACTCCTCCATAAGCTGCTGCACTTCTTGTTGATTATTCCTAGTCACTAGCAAATCATCAACATACAATGAAACAATTAAAGAGCCACCATCCAGCAACCTTTTCACATAAAGAGTTGCATCATTTTCACTCCTCCTGAAACCTTAACTACAAAAATAGCCATCAATTCTGCTATACCAAGCTCGAGGAGCTTATTTTAGCCCATACAAAGCTTTATGAAGCTTATACACCTTGTCTTCACTTCCTTTCACAACAAAACTTTCAGGTTGAGCTACATAAATTTCTTCAGTAAAGTTCCCATTTAAGAATGCAAATTTGACATCTAAATGCCAAATTTTCCAATTCATTTGAGCTGCCAAAGCTACAAGAATGCGAATAGTATCCATTCTTGCAACCAGAGTAAATGTTTCTATATAATCAATTCCTGGCTGTTGAGCATAGCCTTTAACAATAAGTCTGGCCTTGTATTTGTTAATGGATCCATTAGGATTCGACTTCACCTTATAGACCCATTTAACTCCAATAGCATTTTTGTCCTTAGGTTTGTCAACTAGCTACCATGTCTTGTTGTCTTCAATGGTGGTGATCTCCTCCTTCATAGCTTGGTTCCATTCTTCAATCTTACTAGCTTCTTCAAAGTTGGTAGGTTCAACTACAGCAACATTACATCTATGAAAAATTTCTGAAAGAGGTCTAGTGCCTCTCATAGCAAAATCATCATCAACCTCTTCTTCTTGATCTTCATCGGTGCTCTCCAAAGAAGGCAAAACTGCATGCCTTTCCATTTGAGAAGTCTCCCAATTCCAAAAATAATCTTCATCCACCTTCACATCTCTACTGACAAAAACTTTGCCTGAATGAATCAATTCCATAGACTTTATAGCCCTTAGACTTTGAGCTATAGCCTATTAAAATTCCTTTTTCAGCTTTTTCATCCTATTTGCTTATTTTCACATCTAGTACATGACTGTAACAAGGTGAACCAAACACTTTTAGATGTCTAATGGATGGTTTAATTCCTCCCCAGGCTTCAATGGGTGTCTTCCCTTCTACTGCTCTTGTAGGAAGTCTATTTTGGAGGTAGACAGTTGTGTTTACAGCTTCTGCCCAAAAAGACTTTGACATTTTCTTCTTAAAAACCATGCATCTAGCCATCTCAAGGACTGATATGTTTTTCCTCTCTGCCACTCCATTTTGTTGGGGTGAATAACTCATTGTAAGTTGGCGCTCAACTCCCAAATCTTCACAAAATGCATTAAGTTCAACAGAGGTATACTCCTTCCCATTGTCGGTTCTGAGTTTCTTCAAAAGACAACCACTTTCAGCTTCAACAAGGGCTTTAAACTTCTTGAAAATATAAAAAACTTCATATTTCTGTTTAAGAAAGTAAACCTAAGTCATTCTTGTAAAATCATCTATAAAGAGGATAAAGTACTTGTTGCCATTGACTAAAGTAGTTTTTATAGGTCCACAAACATCAAAGTGCACCAACTCAAGCTTCTCACTTGCTCTCCATGTAGCTGAACTTGGAAAGGCAATCTGTGTTGCTTACCAAGTTGACAACCTTCACATACTTCTGAAATAACTTAATATTTGGCAAATCTTTGACTAACTCATGCTTTTGAGCAAACTGAATGGATCTCAAATTAAAGTGACCAAACCTCTTATGCCATAGCTTAGAATCAAGTTCAGTCTTGCTAATATGGCACTCATGTTCAGAAATTAAATTCCAATTAACAGGAAAACTTCTTTTTCTCATCTCTACTTCAAATAATTCATGACCATCAACATCAGTAACTACACAACTTTTTTCTTTAAACAATAAGCAATAACCACTTTGCATCATTTGACCCACACTCAACAAGTTTTGATCAAGTTCAGGCACTAAAAGAACATCAGAAATATGCTTAATACCTGTTGCAGTATGAATTCCCACAACTCCTTTACCAGTGATGGCAAGTTTGTCTCCATTTCCAATCTTTATTGATCCTACAGCGGGTTTTAGCTCAGAAAAGAATTCTGGTATACTTGTCATGTGTTGAGTGCAGCCACTGTCAATAAACCATAATTTTTCTCTTCTCTTTGAATCATTTCCAGAGTGTTCTCCAACATGGTTCTTCTCCTTTTGCTGCTACAGCCTTCCCTTTGTGTTTGACTTGTAGAGCACTTTTTGTTGCCTCCTCCTATCTGAGAAGCCTCTGCTGTTCTTGAGCTTGAAGAGCATTTATAAGCTCTGTCAAGCTTATCTTGGAGAGATCATTTGACTCTTTAAGTGAAGAAATCTTGGATTCAAGCCTCTCAGGTAAGACAACCAAGACTTTCTCAACTATTCTGCTGTCTGGAAATTTCTCCCCTAACAATCTGATCTGGTTCACAACCTTCATCAGTCTGGTCATGAAATCTTTTATTTTTCAGCCTCATTCATCTTCAAGGCTTCAAACTCTCTTTTGAGGTTGAGAACTTGCATTTGCTTAGTCCTCTCATTTCCAAAAAAAACTCTTCTTCAAGCTTCTCCCAAACCTCCTTTGCTGTATCCAAGTTTGAGATTCTCATAAAAACATCATCATCCACAGCTGAATGCAAGATGGTAAGAGCCTTTGCTCTTTTGGAAACTTGCTCATTATGAACTCTCATCTGAGCAACAGTGGGGTTTTCTTCCAAAGCTGGTGGTTCAGCTGTCTCCACTGTTTCCCAAAGATCATAAGCTTTCAACTGAGCTCTCATCTTCACAGCCTAAATTTCATAGTTCTTTCCTATGAATACAGGAGGTGCTGGTAGTGAGACATTGTTAGAAGCCATTTAGAAGGTTGGGTATTCTGAAAATAGATTGGGTTTTTGGTTTTCTCTCCTATCTATTTTTTGGTTTCTGGTTCTGGTTTTCTCTCTTCTCTCGGGTTCTTTCACAGTCCCGCAAGATCAAATAAGCTCTAGATACCAATTGTTGGCATAAGAATAATTTTTCATATTAGAAACATAAAATATTCTCATTCATACAGCTGCAGATGCAATTGTTTCTGATACATATATTGACTAAAAACAGAACAAAATCCTTCTACTACCTAACAAGTTAATGAGCCAACTACCCATCTTAATTACTAGACTTAAAACACACTCTAAAGGTATCAGTCAACACACTAAGTCTGAAAAACACATTAACTATACTGCATAAAGCATAAAATAAATAAATATCAAAAAATACTGCAGTACATCAGAAAAATTTCAGCTGCATTAACAAACCATCAAATCAAGATTAAAAATAATAGACAGTTGAGATTAAAATATTTAAAAATTCAAATTAAAATCTAATATAACCATCAAATCTCTAAAATATTCAACAAAGAAATCAAATATATAAAAGATTTAAGATATCACGTCCTAAAATATCTCAATTATCACATCACTCTCTTCAAGATTATCGTTAACCTATCACATCATCATCACCACCATGACCATGACCATGACCATCACCACCTCCGCCGCCATGACCGTTGTCGCTGCCGCCACCACCACCACCGACGAATTTTTCTTATTATGAGAAATAAGATCTATATATTTGGATCATACAATTATATATTAATGATCAAGATTGTTAGTAATCACATAACAAAGAAAGCTATGCAAGTTATATCAAGGGGGGCAATGCCTCTTTTTTTTTTTTTCAATTTTCATTTTATATGTAAGGCAAAATAATTTATCAATTTATGAGGAGGACAAAAGAGCTTTATCAAAATTTACTCAATTTTAAAATCTAATTTGGTTATGTCTTTTATAGGTAAAAATTTACAATACTACCTCTGGTCTTAATTATAAGCAACAAATTGACTTTTTCTCTAGTCATAATTATAAGCAACAATTACTAGTTTTTAAAGTAAATTTCTTTTGTACCCTTACTTTATTGTTTACTCTATTTCCTATGCACTATGACAACCACTTGAAGTAAAGGGTGTTTTTGGAATAAAAATTAAACTTATGGCAAAATTAATTAAAAAAAGTTGTAATAATTACTTTCCTTGGTATTGATGATTTGTCCCATGTTGCTTATAATTAAGATCAGAGGTAGTACCATATTAATAAAAACAAATTTATACCGAGAGGAAAACATTAGAGGAAGAGAACTAGAGAAGTGAATGAAATTGAACAAAAGGGGAGTGGTTTGCGTTGCAAGGCTTGGTGTTTATATAGGTATGGTAGATATTAACATAGGTTGATCAGGGTCTTGTGAGTAATAAAAAAAAAAAAAATTCTTAAACTTGAACTTCATCATTGATCAGCATGTTAATCAAAGTTTGGTTGACTTGGTGTTCTTCACTTGTAAGGGTGGGCAACCTTTACTGCTTTGTTTTGTAAGTTCAGATATAATTTTGAGTTATTTGCTCAAAGTGGTCAGCCTTTGTAGGGAGAAATTATTAGGTGATTGTGAACACATAGTTCCTGTTGATCTCCACATGACATGTATTCAAGTATTATTAATTGTTATTAATTTTTCTCATAATTTGAAAATTTTGAATATATCTCAAGTAGAGATTGATTGGAATCATGGACAAGTGGTATTCCTAAACCATCTGATAATTTATCCTTTTTAGGGAGGTTGGTTATTTGTTGGTGTGATCTTCGAATGCATCACAATGCATGCTACTCCTGCATACGGTTCGTGAACTTTTAGCAAGCCGTGGTGTATATATATGGTTCTGAGCAAACTTCAGAAGATGTATGCTGATTATCTTTGCCCTTTTTGCTGTGAAACCCGAGAATAGCCTTTGCATAAAGTATAAAGGCAACAAAAACGGACTTCAAAATCACAATAAATTGGAGACATCCTTGCTTGCCTATATACAATAAGAGTTTTATAGAAGTGAAAATGAACGAAAATATGATATAATGTCATGCCACCATGTTAAAAGTTTCTATTAAGAATTTAATATTGTTGCTTCTTCGGGATGAATAGATCTTTTCCAATAATCCATAAGAGCAAATCTCCATATTGTGTGGGAAATGCATCACCATAGCATCGTCTAGCAGTACCTGGAGGCAAGCAATAAGTCATCAGACATAATGATGGCTTCAGGAACTTGACCACTCAAATTGCTCCAAGACCACAAAATAATGCCAGCAACAGTGACAGGAAATTATAAATGATCCAAGCTTCATTGACTTCCCTAATGGAGTTAAAATGAATTATAAAGATAAATTGTGTCATTATCTTGAATATTGCGAATGATCATGTTGGTCCTAAAAAAGGATAAGTCGTGCAAATTCAAACCGTTAGATTGAAACCGAGAGTAAAAAGAATTAGAAACCTTTGGATTGAACCAGGTTTCAATTGTATTAATTTATTTTAAATATATCTCAAAATGATCAGTAAAAAAAACCTGTACTTTTTTGTGCTCCAACAACCTCATGCTCAATATTTTAGAATAAATATTCAAACAAGTTATATAGCTTGATGCGTGTCCTTCTATTAACATTGAGAACTGTGGCTTGATGTTGTTGTGCTGTAACACTAGATAAATTAGAATAGTAAAAACATTATGGTCCATCCTGCACACAAATCAGTTGGCACAAATTTTGCATATTATAACAAGTGATAATAACACTTACAAGGCATATGGTGTGTTTCATAGGTGTTGAATGCTAAGTATATCTTCAAATATCTAGCAAAATGATACTAGTAAATTGAATAAAGAAAGCTACATAATAACATGGCGTATCATTTGGCTAACAGTTCGAGAGCTTAGATGTATATCATGATTGTTGGCACTATTGAAGAAATCAATCGTAGGCGATTTGCACCATTCACACGGGGTATATAATGAAGCCGCATTGTTATTGATTGTAGAAGAATCACCCCATCAGGGTCTCCACATGAAGAACGTTTTCGCCAAGCTCAAATATAATAAAAATAAAAACAAGGTGAGAGAAAGAAACGGCGACTGAGAGTAACATTTTCATTGAAAAGAATTATTTATAACACATGAAATATTTATAACACACTAGTCTTGTTAATTTTGCTAATGGGGTCTGACTAATTCTAGAAAATACAGAATACTTGTAACACACATGTCGACAGCACTCGCATATGATCTTTGCATTACTGTAGACTATCTTGTTTCTTAGATCACAAAGGTATTATGATATTATAGTACAATAATGTACTCAACCAAAATTAGCAAATCATTATCATGTTGGCATAATGTGCAGCAGTCGGCTAAACAACACCCTTAGTGTTTATAGTGATTGAATATGTGATACAATTAATAATATGACTAAATATGTTATTAATCCTTTATTACTTTACTTAAAGAAATATACATCAAGCAACAACTTTTCCCCCCAAAACTTCTAAGGACAAGCAAGTAATTTCATATGTATAAAAACACTTCATAGAAATTTAATTTTAAAGATTAGAGGATTAATCATCAACAAATTATGTCATATTAATTTCAAATTGACATTACCTTTAAAACGGCATTAAATTGGTAAAGTTATTATAATTGAAATTTTGAAATACATCCTCAAATTTACAGGAATAATTCATGCTTGAATTAAAACTGGACCTTTAAACAAATTAAAATGAAAATAAATGCTTGATTGAAAGAATGTGTGTAATTGATTAGTTTTTCTCACCGTCAACAAAAAAAATTAAAAATAAAAATAAGAATTAATCAAATGACACTAAATTGGACAATAAAAATATCAGTTTTCTTCACTGTCAATTTTAGATTGAGATATCTTCATTATTTTATTTTCTCACCGTAATAAAATTTGTTTATCTCGCCATGAAAACTGACGTATAAACTGGACCTTTAAAGCTTATCATTAAAAAAAATTGTTTATAAAATTTGTTTATCTCACCGTAATAAACTGGACCTCAAAGATTAAAAAATAATTTTTGATCATTATTTTAGATTGAAATATAAATTGGACCTATACACGAGATAATTTTTATTTATAAATAATGATCAGTTTGCCTCTTTTTTAGTGTAAAAAATTATTTAAAATTTGAAATACATTTATAAAATTTAAAGCAAATAAATATGCTACTTTTTTTTAGAAATATTCATATAAAACGTATATATTTGATTCGATAATATATATTTTAGTAGGGGCAGGATCCGTTTACACAAAATGTAAGTCATTATACTTATATCAAATCTCATCCGTTGATATAATTAAATCCAATGGCACAGATTATTTCACTTAAAAAAAATAAAAATTGTATAAAGTAAGTCACGTGAAACTTAAGATTTTCCCCTATATATGCTCCCCAACGCCAAGATACGGTGAATGATTGTGTATGTCAGAATTATCACTCTCCTTCACTAGTAGAATTGATGAGTTTGATCGGATTGATAAAATTTGGCAGTGTTGTATTTATCAGTCTCCTCTTATATGCCTTTTCTATCAGTGTTATATCGATTCCATTCGTATGAATTTTATCAGTGTTGTATAAGTCCATTTACTCTAATTAATTCTGAAATTAGTTCTTCTTGCCAGAGGAGATTGGGTAGAAGCAGAGGGTCTTCTTGTCGCATGGTGCCTACGGAGGTCTACCAGACAACAGTGATGGCAGAGGATGATAATAATTAGATAAGGCAAAATCATGTCACGTGCCATATACTAATAAGCGTTTTCTTAATTTTTAAGTGAATTAATTTCAACCT